>CM051267.1:56627505-56970005 GCA_027921565.1 Artemia sinica | reverse complement strand
AAGTAGGAGTTTAGAGGACCAAAATCAGAGGACAGTTTGGGTTCAGGGGTGGGCAAAACTCTACGATATTTTTTTTAAAATCTCGAGGTTTGGGGGTGGGGATGTGCAAGCTTCCGATGGCACCCCAGCGTACGTTTTTGTACCTAGGCTATATTTAACCAACAACAGACTGTTTTTAGTCGAATTTCGTTTGTCACGCTTCTCTATTTTAAAATTGTTCAATGATTTTGTAGACATTTGGAAACTTTATTTTAAACTTTGAATTTTACGTTCAGACTAAGAATGCACATTTGAAACATAAACTATTTGTTGGAAATGTCTCTAACATCAAATGGGGAACTTCTATTTTGATTTACCAATGACTTACCCTCCTTGATGGTAAGTACCTGCTTGTAATTTAGCAGGTAATACCTGCTATACCTGCTTATAATTTGTAATAAGGTAAGCAGGTAATACCTGCTTGTACTTTATTTCTCCCAAAACAATTACATGTACCAAATATAAAAAAGTAAGCATTTACGGTTAAGAAAGTGAAACGATTATGGAACAGCGCAAATGTCATTTATGCTACTATTTACGACTCATTCCAGCACCAGGGTGCCTCGTTACCATGGTGCAAAAACAGCCAAGCATACTCCCCTCAACCCCAATGTATTCAAAGCTTCCTTCTTCCTTCTCTTCCATAAAACCTCCTCTCTTTTAAACACTTTCTTGTGGTAACTTCCCACCCTAATAGAGGAGGTCCTGCGTTTACTTTGACCCCAAATGAATCAAACAGTTCGTGGTAACGAACTGTAAGTAAGGAGCGACCCGGCTCAGTAGTAACCGAAACTCTAGAAAACGGGATTTTGATACCAATAGATACATCAAAAGAATCAAATTTTAATGATGATTTCAAATATATAAGTTTCATCAAGTTTAGTCCTACCCATCAGAAGTTACGCGCCTGAGAAAATTTGGCTGATTTTCGAAAAAAGGGGGAAAAGACCCCCTAAAAGCTATAGAACCTTAATGAAAATCACACCATCATATTCAGTGTATCAGAGAACCCTACTATAGAGGTTTCAAGCTCGCACGGAAATTAAAAGTTCTGGTGCCCTTTTTAAGTGACCAAAAAAATGGAGGACAACTAGGCCCCCTCCCACGCTTTTTTTTCCCAAAGTCACCCGATCAAAATTTTGAGATAGCCATTTTGTTCAGCATGGTCAAAAATATGATAACTATGTCTTTTAGGATGACTTAATCCCCCGAAGTCCTCGGGGGGAGTGCTGAAAGTTATGAACTTTACCCAATGTTAACATATAGTATTGGTTATTGGGAAGTATACAGACGTTTTCAGGGGGGATTTTTCTGGTAGAGGGGGTGGGGGGGGGGGGTCGGGGTGATGTGGGAGGATCTTTCCATGAAGGAATTTCTCATGGGGGAAGGGACATTGCTATGAAGGAGACGCCGGATTTCCCAGCATTATTTAAAAAAAAAGATCAGAAATTAAATAAAAAAAGCAAGTTTTTCAACTGAAAGTAAGCAGCAACATCAAAACTTAAAACGAACAGAAAATATTACGTATATGATTGGGTTTACCCCCTAGTCAATACCTCGCTCTTTAAGCCAAGGATTTTTTAGTACTTTCATAAGAGCTATTTATTCTAATTAACGGCCTTTGTGATTAAGCGGTCATTTAAAGAATTGGAACAAAATCAGAAATTATTCCGTATATGAAAGGGGCTGTCCCCTCCTCAACGCCTCGCTCTTTACGCTAAAGTTTGACTTTCTCACAACTCTATTTTTTTAAATAAAAAACTTTAGCGTAAAGAGCGAGGCGTTGAGGAGGGGACAGCCCCTTTCATATACGGAATAATTTCTGTTCGTTTTAAGTTTTAACTTCGTTCCTTACTTTCAGTTAAAAAAACTTGTTTTTTTATTTATTTGCTAAAAAGCGCGATTTTTTACCAACCATCCTTTATTCATAGATCATAGCCTATTACTCTCAATATTTGTTTCATTCTAGCCCTAGCAATCAAAATCAAATTACACTTTTTACTGTTGGTCAAAAGAGCACCTTAAAACTATAGTTAAGTGGCGCATCCAGAGGGGGCAAGGGCCTTCCTAACATAGTCTAAAATAGTGTAATTTACTCAATTAACGCAAGTTTGCGTTAATTAAACTTGCTCCTAACGCAAGTTTATCGGATCAACCTATTTTGCCCCCCCCCCCCCAAAAAAAAAAAATCCTGGGTTCACCCCTGCTAGGAACTGTTAGACAGTTCCTTTGAAAATCCCTCAAAACCGTTTCGAGATACATTTAAAAAAAATGATATAAAGAACTAAAACGATCAAGAATATGGTTTTTTAAGGCCAAACTGGATACTGAAAAACCACACAAAGCGAGTATTTCGAGAGGACAGCCGCCTCTCTTCTTCAGTGTGAACAAAGTAATATGTTCAAGGAAAATGCCGAAGAAGAAACCAACAAAACAAACGCAGAAAGTCAATGTAAAAAAAAAAATGAAAAAAAACAAAAATTAAAAGAGAAATAAAAATCAATAAAAGCTTATTTTTGGCTTTTATTTGTTTTGCTGGTTTCTTCTTCGGCATTTTACTTGAATATATTACTTTGTTCGCACTGAAGAAGAGAGGCGGCAATCCTTTCCAAATATTTGCTTTGTGGGTTTTTTCAGTAGTCCCGTTTGGCCTTAAAAAGCCGTCTTTTTGATCGTTCCCTTTCTTTATATTATGTGAGGCCAATGTGGTTTAAGAAATTATCTTTTAACAAAAAAAAATATTTTTGCAAATCCCATATGGGAGCTTTTCCCGCAATTTTGTATATTTGCAAAGCCCTTAATTACCAGAAGACAATATCAAGGTCTTGAAAAAATAATAAATTCAAAGTCTGGAAAGTTCAAGGAAATGAGCTGTACAACTCAACAATAAATATTACTACTTAGCGTGAACTGTTATTCTATAAGCAAAATATTTTGTCGGTTTTATGTCTAATTTACCGCAAAAAGTGTGTGAAAATGACAACCCGTTTTTTGGATATTTACGCTTTTGATTGCGTATAAATGCCGCATTTTTCTACCACAAACCCTGTTGGATACAATAAACAATCTTAATTTTTGCCACAGTTTTTTTTTTAGCATGGTGGTAGATCAAATTTATGTGTGACATAATAGATATTGATCATTCATTAAACTTTTTGTATTATCTAAAGTAACACGTTAAAGGAAATCAATAAATGAAACCTTTTAATATTTTTTTTTTTTTTTTGGGGGGGGGGGTAAAAAAAATTATCTTATAAACCAGGACAGTGGAGTCGTCTATAAGTTATAAACGGTTTCAGACGTTTTCAATATACTGACACCACAGTATACATAATTAGCAGTATGATCTTTCCCTATCTCACCCATTATAAAAACCCGGACCGAGGTGTGAGTGCTCCAGAGAACGCATAAAACATAAGCGACATCAGATCTTTTCACGGGTAGACAAGTCAGATCTCTCTTGAACGCGATTAAATAAAAAAAACAAGTTTTTTAAACTGAAAGTAAGGAGCGACATTAAAACTTAAAACGAACAGAAATTATTCCGTATATGAAAGGGGCTGTCCCCGCCTCAACGCCTCGCTCTTTACGCTAAAGTTTTTTATTGTTTTAAAAAATAAAGTTGTGAGACAGAGTCAAACTTTAGCGTAAAGACCGAGGCGTTGAGGCGGGGACAGCCCCTTTCATATACGGAATAATTTCTGTTCGTTTTAAGTTTAATGTCGCTCCTTACTTTCAGTTTAAAAAACTTGTTTTTTTATTTAATTTTTGAACGTTTTTGAATAAATGCAGGTTTTGATCTTGGCTCACAGTACATGAATAATTGAAACAAAATTTTCATATTAATTTACTTTTATTTGGTTAAATGGCTTTCTCGAAACTTGTTTCATTTTATTTACGAACGTTTTTATTAGTAATAAATATACGTAACTTACGAATTAACTTACGTAACGAACTTCTATATTCATATATTTTTAATACATATATTAGGGGGTTCGCCCCCTAGTCAATACCTTGCTCTTTAAGCGAAAGTTCAAATTTTGTTCCAATTTTTTAAAAATGGCCGCTTAATCACAAAGGCCGTTAATTAGAATAGATACCTCTTATGAAAGTACTAAAAAATCTCTGGCTTAATGAGTGAGGTATTGACTAGGGGGTGAACCCAATCATATATGTAATATTTTCTGTTCGTTTAAAGTTTTGATGTTGCTGCTGTTGCAGTTGAAAAACTTGTTTTTTTATATTTAATTTCTGATCTTTTTTAAATAATGCTGGGATGTCCGGCGTCCCCTTCATAGCAATGTCCCTTCCCCCATGAAAACTTCCTTCATGGAAAGATCCTCCTACATAACCCCCGACCCCAGGCACGTACGTAGGAATTTGTTTCGGGGGGGGGGGGCAATTTGTTTCAGGGGGGGGGGCAAATCCTTCAAACCCATTATTCTGTGAGGAAAATCAAAAAATTATGGGAAAATGAAAAAAAATCGTGAGATTTCGGGGGGGGGTCTGGCCTGGAGGCCCCCCTGCGTACATCCCTGCCCGACCCCCCCCCCCCCCCCACTACCAGGAAAAATCTCCCCTGAAAACGTCTGTACTGTATACTTCCCAATAACCAGTACTATATGTTAACATTGGGTAAAGTTCATAACTTTCAGCCCTCCTCCCGGGAACTTCGGGGGATTAAGTCATACTAAAAGACATACTTATAATATTTTCGAACATTCTGAATAAAATGGCTATCTCAAAATTTTGATCGGGTGACTTTGGGAAAACAATGAGTGTGGGAGGGGGCCTAGTTGCCCTCCATTTTTTTTGGTCACTTAAAAAGGGCACTAGAACTTTTAATTTTCATTCCAATGAGCCCTCCCACGATATTCTAGGACCACTGGGTCAATGCGATCACCCCTGGGAAAAAAAAAAATTAACACGCACCCGTGATCTTTCGTCTGGCAAAAAATGCAAAATTCCACATTTTTATAGATAGGAGCTTGAAACCTCTATAGCAGGGTTCTCTGATACGCGGAATATGATGGTGTGATTTTCATTCAGGTTATATACATTTTAGGGGGTCTTTCCCCCTTTTTTCGAAAATTAGTCAAATTTTCTCAGGCGCGTAACTTTTGATAGGTAAGACTAAACTTGATGAAACTTATATATTTGAAATCAGAATTAAAATCTGATGCTTTTGATGTATCTATTGGTATCAAAATACCGTTTTCTAGAGTTTCGGTTACCATTGAGCCGGATCCCAATAACCAATACTATATTTCAACCTTTCAGCCCTCCTCCTGGGGGCTTCGAGGGATTAAGTCATCCTAAAAGACATATTTATAATATTTTCGACCATGCTGAACAAAATGGCTATCTCAAAATTTTGATCAGATGACTTTGGGAAAAAAATGAGCGTGGGAGGGGGCCTAGTTGCCCTCCATTTTTTTTGGTCACTTTAAAAGGGCACTAGAGCTTTTAATCTCCGTTCCAATGAGTCCTCCCACGATATTCTAGGACCACTGGGTCGATACGATCACCCCTGGGAAAAAAAAAAAAAAAAAAAAAAAACAAATAAACACGCATCCGTGATCTTTCTTCTGGCAAAAAATGGAAAATTCCACATTTTTGTAGATAGGAGCTTGAAACCTCTACAGTAGGGTTCTCTGATAGGCTGAATATGATGGTGTGATTTTCATTAAGGTTCTATAATTTTTAGGGGGTCTTTCCCCCTTTTTTCGAAAATCAGCCAAATTTTCTCAGGCGCGTAACTTTTGATAGGTAAGATTAAACTTGATGAAACTTATATATTTGAAATCAGAATTAAAATCTGATTCTTTTGATGTATCTATTGGTATCAAGATTCCGTTTTTTAGAGTTTCGGTTACCATTGAGCCGGGTCGCTCCTTACTTACAGTTCGTTACCACGAACTGTTTGAAACTTGGCTTCGCGTTCATGAATAAGTTCATGAATAGGTGGATTCATGAATACATCCACATGAATAAGTGGATTCCACTAATGCATGAATAAGTGGGAGGAGCTTTTTGTTCGCACCGAGAATGAAGAGCCAGAAATAATCTGCGGTAAACTTACTGCCTAATTATATAAACTGTAACTGACACCGTCCAGTAAAAAGTTATTTAAACTCCGATTCCACAACTCCGACTCCATAGGCGGGTTTTAAAGATTCGTTTAACTAGAGTTTATAAGTTATAACCGATTCCAAATCCAGAAATTTCCAATACACCGACTCCGCCTCCGTCCAGTAAAAATCATTTAAACTCCAACTCCACAGACAGGTTTTAAAGATTAATTTAACTACATTTTATAAATTATAAACCGATTCCGAATCCAGATACTTCCAATATACTAACTCCGACTCTGTCCAGGAAAAAGTTATTTAAACTTCGACTCCACGACTCCGACTCCATAGACAAGTTTTAAAGATTTTTTTAACTAGATTTTATAAGTTGTAACTGATTCCGAATCCAGACACTTCTAATATACAAACTCCGGCTCTATCAAGTAAAAAGTTATTTAAACTTTGACTCCACGACTCCGACTCCATAGACAGGTTTTAAAGATTCTTTTAACTAGATTTTATAAGTTATAACCGATTCCGAATCCAAACATTTCCAATATACCGACGCGGACTCCGTCCAGCAAAAAGTTATTTAAACTCCAACTCTACGACTCCGACTCCATAGAGATGTTTTAAAAATTCATTTAACTAGATTTTATAAGTTATAACCGATTCCAAATCCAGACATTTCCAATACACTGACTCCGCTTCCGTCCAGTAAAAATCATTTAAACTCCAACTCCACAGACAGGTTTTAAATATTTATTTAACTAGATTTTATAAGTTATAACCGATTCCGAATGCAGACACTTCTAATATACCAACTCCGACTCTTTCAAGTAAAAAGCTATTTAAACTTCGACTCCACGACTCCAACTCCATGAACAGGTTTTAAAGATTCTTTTAACTAGATTTTATAAGCTATAACGGATTCCGAGTAATATACCAACTCCGACTCTGTCAAGTAAAAGGTTATTTAAACTTCGACTCCACGATTCCGACTCCATAGACAGTTTTAAAGATTCTTTTAACTAGATTTTATAAGTTATAACCGATTCCGAATGCAGACACTTCTAATATATTAACTCCGACTCTGTCCAGTAAAAAGTTATTTAAACTTCGACTCCACGACTCCGACTCCATAGACAGGTTTTAAAGATTCTTTTAACTAGATTTTATAAGTTATAACTGATCCCTAATCCAGACATTTCCGATATACCGACTCCGACTCCGTTCAGCAAAAAATATTTAAACTCCGATTCGACGACTCCCACTCCATAGACATGTTTTACTGATTCATTTAACTAGATTTTGTAAGTTATAACCAATTCTGAATCCAGGCATTTCCCATATTACCGATTCGGACTCCATTCCAAAAATTTTACTAAAAATCCGACTCAGACTCCACAACCCTGTAATAAACCCGACGCATAGCATGGCTAAAGCACGCATTAACACATTTTTCTGTCCATTGAATAAATATGAACAAGTCTTTTCAAAGGAAAGTAAGGAGCAGCATTATACTTAAAATGAACAGAAATTATTCCGTATTTTTGAGGAGCTTCCCCCCTCCTACACTCATCACTCGTTGCAAAAAAGTTAATTATTGCTTTATCGAAACTTCTTTTTCCAATTCAATGGTCGTTGTATCTCAGCAATTGTTCTTGAAGAATTTGGACAACAAGTCAAACTTGCGTAAAGAGCAATGAGTTGAAGAGGAGCCAGCTCCCCTCATACATGGAATAATTTCTGTCCGTTTTCAACGTTGCTCCTTACTTTCAGTTGAAAAAACTTGATTTTTTTTTTTGTTCTGGCCGTTCCTCAAATCATGCCTTGGACTAACCAAAATATGATGTGGGACACCGGCCCAATAAATCCATGATTTCTCGCTAACTGTGAATTGATTGGTAGCACCCCACTTTCTTCGTTTTGACTCCACGACTCCGACTCCATAGACAAGGAAAGGAATCCTTAAAAAGTTATCAAATTTTGTAAAAAAAATTAAATTTTCAGTACAAATTTTCGAGGAGCAGAAATTTTCTTGAATAAGTTCTTAGTAATGTTCATACTAAAGATTATCAGGTGGGCGGAAAGGAGTATTGTTGTTCATACGGATGAAAAGTCCACGTGACTTGATCTTCTACGCGGCTGAAGCTATGGTACCCTCAAAATGGGTTCTCTGATGTTAAAATACATTAGGTAAGGTAAATATTAATACAGTGGTTATAGCAAAAATTCTATTTTAGCTAACAGAGAGTAGAGCTCGATGTGTTAGCTTTACGCATTGAACATAAAGATAAAATAAATGCTTCAAAATAATTCATAGCAAAGGGCGAAAAAAAAGAAGAAGATAAAAGAACGGAGAAAAAAGAGTAGAGGCCAGCCCAGCGTGAGTATAAGCTAAACCAAGATTTAAAATGTGTCATAGCTTTGTAGCTTTGTACTAACTTAGCAGCTTATTTTCGAATAACGTATGAAATACGCCTTTTGTTATTGCAGAACTATGTCATTTTGATTTTGATGTAATGATTTTTTTTTTCGGTATCACTATTCTCTTCGTATTTACGGTTTTTAATTCGTTTCTTCTTTTTGATTTTGGACAAGACTTTGCTGTAGATGAAACCAGCGTCACTTGTAGACAGTGCTGCCAGATGTTTGGTTTAAAATTACGCCGCCATAAAGGCGAAAATGCGGCGAAAGCGAAAGCTGAATGCGCCGGACATTTTGCAAAGCAGAAGAAAACTGATGGAAGTGATGATTTTCCGGAATTTGTAAGATTCCAGAACAGAACGTTGCTTTTCCAAAAGTTTGATTTTCCAGAACAAAACGTTGCTATATACTAATAATGTAAAAGAACAATGGGGTTTAAAAGTTTCGAAATATTTTGGTGACTGAAGTGCAAATTATTAATGACGCCTCCATTCCTCCCAATAACGACAATTAAAAAAAAATTACTTTAAACCTTAAGCGTCCCCTATATTTTTCATATATAAGGTAACATCTATTTGTTTTAAATTTAATGTCACTCTTTACCGTGATTCGAAAAGCTTTTTTCTAATTTTTGATCGTTTTTAATTCCAAATTAAGGATTATCACTAAATATGAAGGGGACTGTTAATCTGTCAATTCTCACTCATTAAACTACATTTTATCTTTTTGATCATTTTATCTTTTATCTTTTTGCGCAACGACGGCTCGTTTAGATATTTATTTCCTCGCCAATATTTAGTATGTTCAAATGAAATAAATTATTCATAAAGAATTTTCCTTTCTGCTATAAGAGAGGAGCTTCTGCCCCTGAGCAACTATGCCAGACATATCATACTATTTCAGAAATTGGCACTTTTCTGTGGCATGATCACTTTCGTCACCTGAAAAAGGTACTAATACTTGAATTTTCGACTGGTTGAGTCCTCTTTCGATATTTCAAGGCTTCCTTTTTTATATCATCATCACTGGAAACAAAACAGGCATGTTGGAACATCCTTCTCTGGAAAAGATAGGAAATTCACATTTGTATTATTAGTAGCTTTAGATTTCTGTCCTTTTTCATATTGTTTAATCTTTTTTTGAAATATTTTCAAACTTTAATATGCTTATAGCTTTTGATGAGCAAATTGAAAATTATTGAATTTTGCATATTCAGCATAAATAGTAAATTATATCGATGCAAATGCTGTAAGTTGATGGTATTTTTTAAGTTTTGGTTTTTATTGTACAAGTGTCGCTTTTATTTACGATTTATTTATACACACTATTAGTTCCAGGGTTTTCTTAAATGTTAGGGAGGTTTCCAACCTGACCTTAATATTTCTTAGAGAAGTATTTTTCTTTATGTGACGTACAAAATTTCAAAGACCATACTACCTTTCCATGACGATAAATAGAAGTTCAATAGACAGTGATAAATTTCACAAAAAATACTAGATATTTCAGTCACATATGCAATGACCGTCATCAGTATTACTACTGATTGACGATCACTGCATATGTGACCGACATATCTAGTTTTTTTGTGAAATTTATCACTGTCTATTAAAAAGATTTTATTCCTATTTGAACTTTTATTCTTTGCAGGATACTAGACTCAAGAAGTTTGAACCATGCTTGGTCTTTGGGACTGAGCACAGTTTATAGACAGTAAGCTTATCGCAGATAATTTCTGGTCTTCGGTCTCGGTGCGAACAAAAAGCTCCTCCCACTTGTTTCTGCCTTAGTGGATTAGTCTGTTATCGTCAATCACTGAGAAATGGTTACCAAGTGCATTATTCGTAATAGCGGGTTTCCACTTGTTTCGTGTCCAAGAGAAATTTCACTTGTCTACCCGCGAAAAGATCTGATAACGCCTATGTTTCTATCTGCAAAAACGTTTCTCCGGAGCACTCGCACCCCTGTCCGGGTTTTTATAATGGGAGAGATAGAGAATGATCATACTGCTAATTCTATAAACTGTGGGACTGAGCCAGTAATTTATTTTAGCATTTTGACCTTTTGAAGCGTTAAAAAAAAGAAGTTTTCTGATGAAAGTAAAGAGCGAAATTAAAACCGCCAAAGTTAGACTGTCTAACATAATCATTCAAGAATGACTACTCAAACACAAGGACCATTGAAATTTTTCTAAAAAGTTTTTTCAAAGCAGCATACAACTCTAGCAGCGAGGGGTTGAGAAAGGGTTGAGGAGTGGTTGAGTTTCGGTAATTTATATAAGTGTTTTCTGTGTTTATAAGGGTTTTCTCTGTGTTAAGTCTATTTCTTTGTCAAATTCTTTCTAAAAGGTTCTTTTTTTCCTCTTGTTATGATTGGTTTTCAAATACACATACATAGTTATTTGAATGAAAGTTTCATTCACCCAAATCAACTACTTTCCAATATCAACAAAAACCCCTAATCTAAAGTTCTAACCTTGCAGATTAGGGGTTTAGTTTACTTCGGAAAGTAGTTGAGTTAGGCGAATGAAAGTCTGGGGAATAAACCCAGAGCCCTAATACCTCCAGTGAGGTATTCCGAGTTACCCATATCCGCTTGTTCTCCCCACGAAGGGTACTGACATTTTACAACATTTGTGTTATATAAGTAAAACCTTTCAAAATAGATCTTCTGCTCGAATGAGTTGTAGAAACAGTTTTTGAGCCTCATGCCTTTGTTCAATCCTGACTTGTGAGGTTTTAACAATAGGTAAATCTACCCTATTTCATAAATTTAAGAAGCAGGTCTTGATATGGCTAAAATAATTCTGAAATAACACGCATTACGTTTTGAAAAACTAAAAGCAATGGAAACGAAACAAAAACTAAGGTGAAACGTTTTTGTCAGGTATAGGATACATGGCCTAGATAGAGGCCATGTCACTTATGCAATCTTCATCTGTCAATCACCTGGGTCGACTCTGACTGAGCTTATAGAGTTGCACCAATTACCTCCGTGCCAATAACTGACGACATCAGTACTCGATGCAATCTTCTACCGCCTAGAAATAAGGAAAGGGTAAAGATAATAGCAAGGAAATTCCTTCTCGGGTCTATATTTTAAGCCCTTGACTCTTTCCTGTCAGTCTGAGCCAGCCAGTTTGACTAATTAATGTTTATTAACCTCGCATTTATATATGCAGGTTTATTCAAAGCTTTATAACACAATAACAGCTAAACCTATAGTCAAATGAATATATCTATGGAACGCCATTTTATAATTTTGTCTAAAACCTGAAACTTTATTCTGAACTATAAGGATCTTGAAGAGAGAAATCGGAAAAAGTATGTTGATTTCAAGGCCGTATCCAGGGGGGGGGGGGGGGGGGGTTACCCGGTTTGAACCCCCCCCCCCCCCCCCGAAATTTTTGACCGAGTCGAAAATAAGTCGAAAATTAGTAAAACCTAGGTAAAAATCAGTAAAATTAGTCGAAAACTGAGTCAAAAATAAGTAAACCCCCCCCCCCGAAAAGTCAAAAATTAGTAACCCCCCCCCCCCCCCAAAAAAAAAATATGGATCCGCCCTTGCCCAAAACATCAAAACTTCATGGAACCGTTTGTTCCAATCATGGTACATCTGGTAGAGTTTCTAAAATCTTCCTGTGCGCAAGTTCAATGGTCAAAAATTGTGAGACCAGGTGGTTAAACAAATGAGACGCGTGAACCACAATGCCCCTGTTAGTTGTTTAGTTTGCCTTATATTCGTTTAAGACAATACTGAACACTGGTACAATTAATTTATTCATTGATAGATTTGAGGTTAGAAATTCATTTATTTGAATCAGCTGTGCACCCCTGCTTTTGAAAATCTTTTAATTTTTAATAGAGACCGTCATGATCATAATACAAGAAAAGCTGTTAAATTAGCTCATGAGATTAGGAGCACAACTCGGGCATCTTTTGTGATTCGCCATTATTGTGCCCATGTTTGAAATTTATTGCCCGAGTGTGTGAAAAATGCACCTAGTCTCCCGGCTTTCAAGTCACGGGCAAAGAAGTTTCATTAATCTCGTGAGTGAATTTGATGTCAAGCCCACTCCAGGTTGTCATTCTATTTAAGGTATTTCCCCGATTTACTTCACTGTTATTTTATTTTCTACCTACTTTTTGTCTTTTCCTCTTTCTCTCTTTTTTTCCTTTATTACTTCATCAAATGAGTTTCTTGTGTGTTGAGTAGCTCGGTAAAAATGTTGTTTTAATTAGCTGAGAGTGGTAACCTCGCTTGCCCTTTCAAGCTTATTGCCTTTCTTGGCAGGCGAAAGGCGAATAGTGTTTGCTTTCTTTTTTAATAAATGTATATCTCATATCTCACGAGGAAACAGCAGGGTTGTTTACCCGAAATTTCTGCTGGTAATCCTGAAACACTCTTAATCAAAATCTGTGTATGATCCTGAGCTAAACAAATATAATAATTCTTTCTTCGACTTTCTTGGAAGATTTGTCTATTAGTCCCATTTTGTAATACGCGGGGGTCTTCAAAATTTTGGGCGCTTATACCGAGGACAGAACGGGCTGTGCATCCTTCAGCTTTGTTTTTTCGATCCTTTTACAATGGCTATCTTGAAATTTTTAAGGAAGTAACATGTTTGGCTAAAATTGGCCCCAGAGACAACTGAGGGTGCTAAACAGATTCTAGTTGGAGGGGGTTTGAGGGCTTTCGACTCCTAAAAAGGGTAGTAGAACTTTAAATTAATGTTTAAATGAGAACCATTCTGAAATTCTAAAGTAACTGTTCCCAAAGGTCTGCCCAAGTGAAAAAGGAAGAAAAAAATTAGGTAAATAAATACGCATATCTGACAAGGAATGAGTATCTGTCAGCTCTGAATGAATCCTATAGAACCTGAGGAAGGTAAACAGGAAAGATGTGCGGTTGCCCTCTCCCCCTTCCCCATTGCACTTGGCGGCATGAAAAGGAAAACTGTACAGTCCAATGCTGTATTATTTATCTTTTACCTGACATGAATATAGTTTTGATTTATTTAGAAGGTTTTTGATCATTTAGGATTTGATTAAGCCATTTCCATTCATATTCGATAAATTTCTTGAGGGTGTGTTCCCCCTCCATCAGGGACTATGTAAATTTACTTATTTTAATAGCTTTTGATGGATGACATTTCATTTAATAAATATTATAATTTTGGAGTCAACATAAAGCAGAAATCATTCGGGTCTATATATTGTTCCAAACTTCCATTTTAGAATTTCGGTTACTATTGGCTAAGGCCAATCTGTGCTTAAAGTTCTTTAACACTAACTGCTTCATTATAATCACTAACTGACAAATTAAAAAAAATGGTATTGCTGACTTTACTACTACTACTACTACTATCAACTCACCGCAGCACCAAGCCGCCTGAGGCCAACACAGCAACGCACGCTCCTCTTGCATTCCCATCTATTCAAAGCCTCCCTTTTTACACCCGCCCACGAAATTCTCATTTCCTTTAAATCTTTCTTTATGACGTCGTCCCACCCCAGACGAGGACGACCTGATTTTCGTTTAGCCCTAGACGGTTGGCCGAAAAGAACAATCTTCGGCAATCTGTCATCCTTGATCCGTACAACGTGCCCATTTCTTCAAATTTATATTTATAATTATTCAAAGTAGGATATTAAAAATCCCTAGGTAGGGAGTTAATCAAGTCTTTGCGTCGTTAATATATCAAACAAGAAAACTTTATTGAATCACATTAATGATAATTTTCATGATTCAAATACCTTCAACCTTCAAAACAATATTAATGATCTTTTGAGAGTTCTGTGAAATTGCAAAAAAGTAAAATTAAACCAAAATTACACAGACAGCTCGTTTTCTAGTAGCCGCTATTCACTCCTTTTCTTATGTCCGTCCTGGCTTCCAAAGCATAACTGCCACAACTGATTATAGGATTTAAGGTTCTATACGAGAAAAATCCGCCAGTTAGACTTGATAAGAAGCCATCATCAACAGAAAATTGCTCTTTGTTAAGGAGTCAAATTATACGTTTTGAGCACTAATGCACATTTCTCAGAGAAAACTGGTTCTAAGGATATTACAAGGCATTACTAGACATAAGCCTTTATTAGGTAAGACAGAAATGCAGACATAAACGAGATACGCTACTAATTCATTGCTATATGTGAACGCCCTGCTTCCTCGAAGACACACCTTTTTTCAAGGTATTAATCTTTCAATAACCATCGATTCCATAGACACATCTGCACTATTATCTGCAATCTTAACAATTGCTGTATTTATTATTATTATTTATTTTTGTTAATTTGAAAATGTCTGGAAATCAGGCATAAATAGTTTTTTTAGTTTTGCCCTTCTCTTTCCAAAAAAAACGGAAACTACTTTTTAAATATAAAAAGGAGGGGTTTTTGTAAGATTAATTTAAAAAAACAAAGTTTTTCCGAGGGAAGTAAAGAGCGAAGTTGAAACTTAAAACGGACAAAAATTATTACTTCACAGCCTATTTAATATATATTAATATAAATAGTACAAATAAACCAACTAATTATTTTTCCCTATACTTTTATGATTATACAAAACTAGCGCTTTACTGAAAACCCAAAATAATACGGGAGTTTGGGTACAGTAAAAGCAAACCAATTAAGGACACTTTTTATAGGATCAAAATATTATCAATCCTTTTTAGGATCAATCCCTTTTAAGATAAAGCAACAATCCATTTTAGGATTTTCTTTATTTTTTTACGTTTAATTTGGTATCACTTCTGCATCACTTCACTAATGGCTCAGTTTAACGACTGGCTCTCGTTTTGGTTCTTAAAAGGACATGTCATGATTAGTTTGTACACAAGTTTGAATTAAGGCCATCTTGATAGTATTAGGACTATAGACTAGCTTTTAGAATTTGTATCATAGCTTGAAATTCACTCTTGTATGGAGAGAAATAACCGCATTTCCAGAGTTCAAAATATGTCTTATTTGATCTTCATTGCAAGTGGTACTGAAGCATATTTCTTACAATTTAAGAATAAATATTACCCACTATTAGTATTATAGCTGGTGACAGTAAAATGCCGCTTGATAAATCAATCCAATATTTCTGTATGCTGTTCAATTACTTCGCGGTTATTAAAAAATATTTAGTTTTACGCTTATGTTTTTAAGATAATTTTGATTGTATACTGAAAGTTACTATTGTCACAACTGGTGTAAGACTATAAAAGCTTTATAGATTCGTTTAGTGTTGTCAGGCTACATACTCACATTTGACTCTTAAATCAATAATCCTGTTTTTTATACTTGACTTTTGTGTTTTCAGTAAAGAACTAGTTTTGTATAATCATAAAAGCATAGAGAAACATGATTAGTTGGTTTATGTGTATATATATTAAATAGGCTGTGAAGTAATAATTTTTGTCCGTTTTAAGTTTCAACTTCGCTCTTTACTTCCCTCGGAAAAACTTTGTTTTTTTAAATTAATCTGCGTTCGTTTTTGATTAAAATTTAATGTAGAAACAACGCTGCCATGATCTTTTTTATTTATACGGAATAATGTATGTTCGTTTTAAGTTTTAATGTCACTCTTTAGTTCAGTTGAAAACTTATTTTTAATATAATTTCTAATTATCACCGATCTAAGAGAGATAAGACACCTAGAAAATACTGCAAACAACCTTGACAGCTACGAAAAAGTTTAAGTCTATAACGTAAAGTTCATTATCCATACTTCGCAAAACAATACATGTTTTTCAGGAACGTTTGTTTTTCGACTAGCAAAAAGCTGTTTTTATTCGCCTGACTTTGCCTGAAAAGCCATAATGAAGACAGGGCTTTATAAATCACCTACTGACTAGCAGACTAGCATACTGACTAGCATATAAAAGCTTATTTTTATACGTAATCACTTTTTATAAATTTGACTTGATAGCACATTCCCATAAAGTGCGCTTTCGGTTGTTTCCCCAAATTTTGTAAATGAAAAAAGTGCCTTTTCCAATGAAATGACCAAAAACGGTGTTTTTCAAAGGGCTTTAGACCATAATTATTGCAATGATACCGTTGTAGGTTGGAGCTACCGCTGCAACCATGATCTTTGCTGGTTTTTTATTAAAATATAATGTAGAAACAACACTTGTACGATCCTTTTATTTACACGAAATAATTTCTGTTCGTTTTAAGTTTTAATGTATCTCCTTACTTTCAATTGAAACTTATTTTTTTTTATATAATTTCTAATCATCAAAGATCTAGGGGGAGATAAGACACATCTAGAGAATACTAATGACTTTAAAATGAGCCATTAAACCCCTCTATAAAAAGCTCTCATAGCCCACGGGCTCCAGCTTTTGCACTTTAGACATGCCACCAAAAGTGCCATTTCACACTTGCAGAGGGTGGAATTCATAAGAAGAACGTAGACGTGAGCGATTTTAGCTATTAAACATCAGTCTACGATGTTCTGGTAGCCCGACAGCCCCAACTCTTGAGAAAAAGCACAAATAGTGTCAATTTTAGTGCCACGTGGCACTTGCAGATAGTGGAACTTATAAAAAGCACGTAGATATGATGAATAGATTTTAAAGAAGCCATTAAGTATCTCTCTATGATGTTCTGGTAACCCACTAGGCCTGGAAAAAAAGAAGATCAGTGCTACCAATCAGTGCTACCGATCAGTGCTACCAATGCAAAAAAGTGATTTTCCTTGTTGCTCAAGGAGGGGGACCTTAATGTCCCTTTTCAAGGTTTTTTGACCATGCTGATTCCAATGGTACACTTTTCATTTTGATCTGACGCCAATTTTGAGGGGTTTCGCCCTTTTTTCGAAATCACCATAAATTCTTTTCGCAATAAACTTTTACTTTTAAGACAAACCGAAATAATAGTTAATAATAATAATAATAATTTATTTATAAATTATTATTTAACTATTATTTAACTATTATTATTTTTTAACTATTATTATTTAACTATTTATATTATTTAACTATATTATATATTATTTAACTATTATTATATATTATTTAACTATTATTATATATTATTATTTAACTATTATTTAACTATTATTATTATTAACGAACCAAAATAATAGTTACCATTCCTAAATTTTAAAGAGTTCATAGTGAATTCTTCCAACGGACTAATGATACTTACTAAGGGGCTGGGAGGGGAGTATACGGTGATTGCCCCTTGTAAATCTCTAGTTCAGGGTTTTGGACCATAATTGTTACAATCGTACCGTTTTATACTTCGAAGCTTTTCAACTTAAGAAGTGGCACAAAAGGTGCCATTTTTTGTGCTATTTGGCACTTACGGATAGCAAAACTGATTAAAATCATGTAGCTATAAGCAATAGCTTTCAAATCAACCATTAAACATCTCTCTAAGAAGTTCTGGCAGCCTACTAGCCCCTAGCTTTTCCACTTAAGACATGGCATTGATAGTGCCATTTATAGTGCCATTTGGCAGTTGCAGGTAGTGGAATTCATAAATAAAACGTAGATATGAGAAGTAGCTTTAATGTGAGCTATTAAATATCTGTATACGATGTTTTCGTAGCCCGCTAGCCCCATCCCTTGAGAAATGGCACATAGTATGCCATTTTTGTGCCATATGGCACTTGCAGATAGTGGAATTTAAAAAAAAACGTAGATGTGAGAAACAGCTTTCTAATGAGCCATTAAGCTTTCTAATTTCCAAGGGAAGTAAAGAGCGAGGTTGAAACTTGAAACGGACAAAAACTATTGCTTCACAGCGCGTCTAATATATGTCGGTCAAACTAGTACAAATGGATCAACTATTTATTTTTCCCTGTGTTTCTGGGATTATAGAAGACTAGCGCTTTACTGAAAACACAAAAATCAAGCATTAAAAACAGGAATATTGATTTGGGAGTGAAAAGTGAGTATGAAGCCTGACAAAAATATACTAAATTATAAAGCTTTTCATAGTTTTACACCAGTTGTGACATCCGTAACTTTCTATGTACAATTAACATTATCTTAAAAACATAAGCGTAAAATTAAATATTTTTTCTAATAACCGCAAAGTCATTGAACAGCATACAGATAGTTGGATTGATTTATCAGGTAGCATTTGGTTTAATATTCAATAGTACTATAAACTATAATATCAATAGTGATTAATAAACAATCTTGAAATCTAAGAAATATGCTTTAATATTACTTGAAATGAAGATCAAATAAGACATAATATGAACTCTGAAAATGCGGTTATTTGTCTCTATACAACAGTGAATTTCAAGCTATGATACAAATTCTAAAGCTAGTCTATAGTCCTAATCCTATTGCTAGCAAGATGGCTTTACTTCGAACTTGTCTACAAAGTAATCATGACATGTCCTTTTTAAAACCAAAAGGACAGCCAGGCATTGAAATGAACAAGTTATTGAATACACTCTTGCGATGTTTATAGGTACAATTTTTTAACCCTCCCTTCCCCAAGGGCCTTCTGACAACTTTTGCACTGATTATAATTAGAGACCCCTTAACACAAATAATTGAGAGTCCCTTCCAATTATATTATTTTTTTGTGTGTTCGATTAATGGGTTAGTTCACAGCGAAATCTATCATCTAATACATTCTTTTAATTCTAATAATTTGATTTTTTAATTTAATTCTTGTATTTTATTGATTTCTTTTTTTTAATAAGTTCTGTGAGTTTTTTATTCAACAGATTCGTTTATTTGTATTCAACCTAATACCTTTCAAATTTAAAAAAATACTATCGCTATTTTAGATGTGGGGAACATTTTTGAGGGTGGAATTGTCAGAGAAACCATCAGAGTAGATTCAGTGGGGGGGAGGATTTATGCTAAAAATTAGTTTGATTTGTAAATCTTTTCCTTACTCTCTGTATATGTTATAAAAATAAAACAGTTAGGCGAAAGGGGAATAACCCCTACACAAAAGGAAAATGAGGGGAAAAGAAAACAAAATAGAGAGGTTGAAAGGACACACAACCTCTCTTGGAGCGGATAAAACTTTCTCAGGCTTTTTGCCCTGTACGCTCAATCCAGTACTGAAGGAATAAATTTTTGTTTCCTCGTAATAACACACGAAGGTGTTGTAATGGATTAAATAGAAAAAGAGCATACACACGAGAACACAAATAAAAGATAAACTAAACACTCAATAATTGCCTGAGAAAATAAACTAGACTGGTTTAGCCTTTCAAATAATCTTTCACGGCTGACCTTGAGTGACAAAGCTATATAAATTCCAGGGTACTGGTGCATAATACGGACACTTCTAAAAAGTCAAGTTTGGTTAATGCTAATGAAATAAATAAAATAGGATGAATATATATTAGTTTATAAACAAATGTGGGCTATATATTTGCACATTAGGGGGGGGGGGTAAGCATAGCACATATTAAATACACAACCTAACCTAACCTAGGTACCTCTTTTCCCCTTGAACCCCTAAAAAAAATCGTTTAAATATTGTAATTCATTGAGAAACCACGGCTTTGCAGTCATTAATGTATAGCGATCTGTTGAAAATCTTGTTTGACAGGTTTTCCGTGACTGGTTTCCTTGACAAATCTATAAAAGTGTCCGTATTACATATCAGTATCAATTTCAGAATATAAAAAGTATTAGCATTTTGGGCATTTGGTTACTGTCTAAGTTATCCAGTATCGACAAATATGTTTATAAATTTTTATCCTTTCCCCTATTCATTAATGCAGTTTCTGGACTGGCAGACATAGTAACCGATATAATTTTGTTTATATCAATAAAGAAGAGTTCCATAAACTTCATGTCGAAATGATAATAGCAGAGGACAATGCGAGTGATAAACTTATTCCCATCACGAGCTTTACATAAACCTAATCGAACAAATGACTCGGAATATTCAGAATTCCAACCCTTTATGTATATGGACAATGTGCCCCTGACAACAACTCCATAAATAAGACATTTTTTACAGAAAACAATCCTTTTTCTAACGGAGTATTGCTCGTTCGAGTGTTAAATGACACTCGTGCGGAGAGTGGTAGGGTGAGAAAATTCAGAGTTTCGTGGTATGTAATAACATTTGGAAATGGGATATTGTTCATCGACTCATGAAGATAATTGTTGGGGAGAGAAGAGAAGCATGTAAATAGTATTCGGTACACTACCCTAAACTCAAATAGACAAATCTCGTATGCATGCAAATTCCATTAATTGCACAAGCACTAAAATTGACTTTTTTCAGTCGTGAGGTATTTCATGGTTTATACAGAGAAAATAAATCAATTCACAGTTATAGTACCCACAATGCTGATAATCTAGACTGAATACGAAAGTGGAACTAGAGCAGGTTTTTCTGTCAGATATCTAGGTCCTAAGGTTTGGAATTCTCTTCCAGAGAGCATTCGGATGGCAGAGTACCTTTGTTTATTTAAGAAGAAAATGAAAAACTTTCTTTTGGGTCATGGTTCATAAATGTTTTTTCTTTTTTTTTAGTATATTCTTTTTTGTTTTTATGATTAGATATTGGTCATAATTTTGTTGTTTTATTTCCTTATTTGTTTGTTTGGTTTGTTTGTTAAGCGTTTGTTATATATGTGGTCGCCCAGTATCAAGTGCTTTTATGTTTTTCTTTGGGCAGCCACTTGGATTAATGTTATGTGTTTTATCATTTTGTAATTAAATAAGTTGAATTGAAATTGAATTGAATTGTCGGTCATTGAATGTTCATGCAAGAGCATAATCTTATTATTTTTACCTTTTTATTCCACCTTGGAACCTAAATCAAGCTAAATATTTTTAGCGACGATTCGCCCTTAGGGTCATCTGGGGTAGAGGGAGGGATATAAGAAGGGTCTATCTTGTTTACAATAAAGATTTGTTGGGAAAAAAATGCATTTTAAGAGTTTGGGTAGGGGATGGGAGGAAAATCATGCACAAATCAGAAAAAAAGCACGCAGTTTACCTCTGGAATATTCATGACAATTTATATTTTAACAAATTAATTCGTTAGAATTTGCGTTGTTTATCCAAGGGATTAATTTGCTATGGGTCAGGTGGGGGAAACAGCCCCCTCCAGACCAAAGTTGCCCCCCCCCCCCTCACCCCGATCTCAGCCCCCCCCCAGCTGAAATCTAGTATTTGCAAAAAGTATTGTCAAAATTAAGATGTGCCTGAATAATTCAATTATCCAGAGATACAAGTCAGTTTTCTTTAGTAGCCTATATCTTTGCCTATGGTAATATATGACTATTTTTTCAGTTTTCACCGTCACTTTTACTTGATTTGGGAAAAATAGCTCCCATTTTGCCCCCCCCCCCCCAGGATTTTGACGAAATTATGCCATTGAGCTTATCATCATTTTTCGAAAAGAATGCTCGTTTTTCTGTAAACAAGCTCGTTATAATGGGAAGGGACACATGCTCGTTAAATCAAGACACAGACAAATAAGGTACTATGATACATCCTTCATTTTTTTTAATGCGTCGCACATTGCTATCATATCAAACAAAAGTTTTTTTACCCATCCCTACATAAGATGGCATTACCAGTAAGTTTTTCTTACATACGGCATCGTACAGCGTTTCCTCTCGTTATGACCCTAAACCAAGTGAATGATTGAGACAAAAAACCAAACCTTATGCAAACTAGCGAGTCTCCAGTTTTTTCGCCTTAATGATGGATTTATTCCGTGCTCGCATGGACTTTCGCCTATTTGTCACTACATGCCAGTATGAAAAGTAAGTTTTTCTCCATAGAATTTCACGCTTTTGTTGACAATATAATATATTGGGAGGGTTTTGGTGTTGTTGCTGACAAGAGTGATCGCCTATCAAATTTTGACAAATGATCCAAAAATGAAATTATTCAAGTTTTAACGGTTGGACAAGACTGTCCCATGTTTTTGTTATTAAAACTACTGCGTGAGCATATTCTAGGCTGCAAAATAATCTTACGGCCTGACAAAGGCCTACTTATAAAATAAATGTTTTTTACTATCCATAGGTTCAAATTAAGATCAAAACTTGAGACAGTTAGCTCGGTTAGATAGCTGTTAGTTGTATGTACAACTATAAACTTGTTGGGTATATATGTTTATATGTAAATTATATATGCAATAGTTTCCCTACAAAGGTACAGCAAGGGTACGTGAAGGTAAAACACATACGTAAAAGCTGAAAATAGAAAAATGAGTGAATTACCAGGACCAGTGGCAAATATCATTGTGCCGTGATGGAACTTAATACCTCCCCCCCCCCAATTTTTGTTTTAGGGGTATTACCATTTTTTTTGAGAGGGTGAATGATTTTTACCTGCATTCATGGCCAACACAAGAGTCATGGAAATCGTTTTTTTTTTTGGGGGGGGGGGAGGTTCAAACCCACTTACCTCTATCGCACCTGGATGCGGCACTGATACCAACTATAAGCAAAACTTAGCTTGAGAAACTGGGTGTGTAGCGATTGTTATAATCAATCATAGAATTGCTATCACCAAGAAGTGATCCGTCATTTTAAATTGCAACATTATGGAAAGGATTTTTCGGCAGATTTTACGCAGTTTTTATAGTAGTTATTCTTAAACGATTAAGCTAATGAAGAATACAAGATAAAATCTACAGTTTTTTTTGGATTGTGGTGCAAAGATTTTATTTTTGAGACTTCTATTAAGCCTTGTTTCCTAAAGACCTAATTGCAGAGGATCGTCCTTGTCGGCCAACCGGTCCAGAATGAACAAAAATCACGTCGTCCCCAAAAGGGGTGGGACGATGTCATAAGGTAAGATTTAAGGGGAATGGGGCCTTCTTGATATGGTTTAAGGAAGGAGGCTTGGTATACATTGGAATGGAGGAGGAGCGTGCGTGGCTTGGTTGGCCATAGGTGGCTTGGTGCTGCAGTGAGTTGTTAATAATTTCTTAGACCACACTACCTTTCCATTTACGGAATTTAACAAATGAAAATAAAGAGAAAACGGGTAAAATATTTTAAACAAAGCAATGGACAAAACGAAGGAAATCAACAAACTTTAAATAATAAAGAAATCAAAATATTTTGACTTTATGTCCGGAAGAAGAAAATAATTGGAAAAAAATGGAAAGAAAAACAACGCAAATAAAGCGATCTAAACTCCCTAGGTAAATTAAACAAAATATATAAAGAAAAGGAAAACTATTTTTCTTTTTTTTGTATTTTTTTTTTAGTTTAGCTTAATTAATTTTTTTGTTATATTTTTTTCGCTGATAAAGGCTTTCGAATGTGAAGTTGAAATATTCAGATTTCTTTATTAATTAAAGTTTGTTGTTTTTTTTTGTTTTGTCACTTTTTCGCTTAAAATATTTGTTTGTTTTATTTTATTAAAATAATAAATCACTACAAAATCGTAATCAAAATTTTGAGATAGCCATTTTGTTCAACATAGTAGAAAGGTCCCGTACCTATGCCCTTGGGGATAACATAACCCCCAAAGCCCCTAGAAAAAGGGCTGTTAGTTATGAAATTTGCCCATTGTTTACGCATAATATTTGTTATTTTGAAGTATAAGGACACTTTTTTTGGGTGGGGGGAGAATTTTCTGCTGTGAAGGGGGGATTTTCCGAGGGGAGAATTTCCAAGGGGAGGGAATTTTCTTGGGGGACTTTTCAGGGAAAATTGTATATTGGGGAAATTTTAAAGAATTCTTACACGAATTACTTTTTATTAGTCTTACTTTCTCTTTTGTGACTCAATTTTACATGTCGAGATGTTCCGGGGGAATTATCTGGGAAAATTTTTCAGCAGGGTTGGAATTTTTCAGCAGTTTTGTGGGAAACAGGGGGGGGGGGCACTAATCAAGATTTTACCCCGTGCCCAAGAGCGACCAGAACTGCCACTGAGCACCATTATAGATATATGCAGTTCATATTCAAGAAATAGGAGCTAATTAATTAGCTCCTAAATAATTCGTTAATTAATTAACTAATTTATCAATTAACTTTAAGGTAATAATTAATTCGTTAATTTATTAGTTTTGTAAAAGGGCTTAGAAAAATATACTCGAAATCTTTGGAAATAAAACAAATGGTAGAACAATTTTAAGAATCATTATCGTTCTCGATGCTCTGTCATTTAATAACTAAACTTGAACGTAAAGAGCCGAAACTGAGGGGAGTTAAAGTCTCTTGCAATAAACCGATCCCTGGATCAACAATTTGTATATAACCAGAATATTAAATATATTTCCCAAGGTAGGTAATCATCAACGAGCTTTTCCCCATGGGGTGATCGCATCGAATAGGGTTTAAGCTAGAATCCCGAAACTTAAGCATAGAAATATTTTAACAACCTAGAACTCAAATCTGGATAACTTTAAAATTCAAGTATTCTAACAAGCTCGAACTCGAATCTTGAAAACTTCAATTTTTTTTTTTTTCAAACTAAAAGATTGAGCTCATATAATGTGAATAGTTAGACACTGCTTATATGAAAGCAGATAGTATACACTACTCAGGGATATATCAGATATGCCTTACTTACAAAATTGACTTACCTTACAAAAGACTTACCTTCTATTAACTTACTTAAAAAATAAAATATTTTGATCGTGAACGCAAAGAAGCAAGTTAAAATAAAATAAAAGAATGACGCGAATCTTGATTACATTAAATGTGAAGATGGAAACGAAGAAAAAGCAAAAGTAGAGGAAAGCCAAAGGAAAAAGGAAAAGTCAAAAGGACATCCAAAAGAGCTGTTATGAAAAATAAATCCAACGAATGATTTTAGTTATTACGAGCTGGCTTCTGTTCGGATTTTTGAAAAAGTTGGCAATTGTGTGTGATTTCACTAGAGACCTTAAATCAGTTTGTCTCCGCTTAATGATTTTTGAAAAATAGATAAATAGGATTTAATTCGCTCTCAAGTTCCCATAAAAAAAGCGCAGAGGCTGAGAAGTCTTTTTCTAGTGCTGGGCTGCTTTCTAGCGCAAGTCTAACCAAGATTAACGTTCTAAATGACTATCGTAATGTTTTCAGCTCTACCGGGTGATCTACAAAAATTCCAATGCATCTCCGAGCAAAAATTAAGAAGATACTAACCAAAACAGAAGATATTAAAGAAGATACAAAAGAAGATACTGAAGAAGAAACTAATCAAAACAGAAGACTCTGAATCCATGGAAAATGTTACCATGTAGTCATATTCTTTTCTTTGTATGGGAAAACAAATTCGTTATTTTTCGAGCTTCTTTTTCTTCCCAAGCTCCTCTTAGAAACTGACTCAATTTTGGTAGAAAATGATCGACAATTCCCATTTTTCTTTGTAAAATCGTACCAGACTCCAATAAATCTGCTCTCTGAACTTTCAAAAAATCATACTTTATTGACAAATCGTTCCAAAACCATTAAAAAGATAATAGAGTGTGAAATCATTCCAGCCGAAAATTGCACCATACTATGAGAGCTATCTATAAATTTCTATCAGGAATTGCAGCTGTTTGAGTTTGACTTAACTTATGTCTTGTGCTTCCATCTAGTGGCTATTCTGGCCTCTCTTGTGCCGGGTGCAAGTTTATTAGTCTCCCAAAAAATTTTCAGGCCAAATTTTAACAAAAATTTTTCATTTACTAACAAAGTTTTCATTTATTTAAATCTGATTTTTCTTACTTTAGCCTCTGTAAAATTACTAATTATCTCCTCGTGATTGATTGCTTCTAATTCGTCGCTTTCTATGCTCAGTAACACTAAATCCTTTAGTCCCTCTTGGCGCATAGTCGATCTGAGGTCCACAGTCGTTATTATTAATCTAAGTACACTAAACAACCACTCATTACTAGCCACTGCCACTATAATCCCTGATAATGTTTGATAGGCAGCTCTTACGTCTGCGAAGACCCTTTGATCTCCGTATTGTACAATTAGTTCTAACATAGAAATAGGTTTGTTCAAGGAAATTTGTCGCGGTTGAGTTATTTTTTTATATTTCGGGGTTTGTGGAATGGGATGTAAATCATCGCAATGTTTTTCACCGAGTTTAAGGCAATTCACTTTAGTATCATCAACATTCGTGCCATCTTGAAATAATTCTTCTGTACTCAGCAAAATTTCTGATTCAATTTGCTTATACTTACTGCCACCTGCGCCCTTTACTTTATTTTAATAAAAATAAGTCTCAAAAATCACCGAATGATTAAAACCGTTAGACTGTCAAAAAAACATATTTTTTTTTGAAATTATGAGCCAAGGGCAAATGTTTGGGGCAGTTTTTTGTCATTTTGTCCTACAAAACAATAGTTTTGGCCAGAATAGGGCAAAATATTACCCAGCACAAATTCCAAGCAAGCCAATCAACTTCAAACAACCGAAAAGTTAAAAAGATTGCCTTCCAGTAGTAGAGGTTCAAGTGCTACGTTTGTGCATTCATTCCTAAGTGCTTAAGCAGTTCCGTTAAAAGAGGGGGATGGCAACCGAATGGAACTGTTCATTTTGATTCAGCTTCTTTTGCGTATATTTGAGTCAGGAGGGTTGGGCTGTAATTTATTTTGCCCGGGTACCACCCACCCTAGGAACGGCTTTACATGCAAGCAGTCTATGAAGATCGAATTTCCAGATTATCCTTTATCCCTAGGGTTGATATAAGTCACATTCGCAAATTCAAAAAAAAATATAGGGGGGAGAAGAATTTTGTTGAAAAAAGACACAAAAAAGGTGTTTTTCCTTCTCTTGGTGGGGGGGTACTTTTCTTTCTTCGTTTAAAAAAAAAAAAAATTCAATGAAAATTCAAAAAAAGTATTTTCCAAATTTGAACAGGAAATCCTCCTTTTCCCAATTTGTACTTCTGGTACAAGTAGACCCGGTTATTTGCCTGTGTCGTTGCATATCCTTGTAATCGGCGTGTTGACAATGTAATTGTTATAGTATCATAATCGTTAAGTATAGGGGAAGTACATCCAAAATGTATTAACTACAATTTTTCTACGTATTATGAAGTAAGAATTATTTTCTTAGCATGTTCCTTCTCCGTAGTTCCAATTCTAGGCTTCTGCCAAATTCTATTTTGAGCCTTACTAGGGCCCCAAAAGGTAACTTATTACCTTGTCTATATTTTACGTTGTCCGGTAATCCTTGGCACTCCCAGGACAAGTAATCTTTCTTAACAGACATTATCAAGACACTGAAACACCCCGTTGAGTGACAACACGTTTAGACATGTATTCACGGAGCACTATTTATAATATTCCGACAATTTCAGCATTTTAGTTTAGCTTAATATTCCCAGAACAAAGGTAATTAAATTTCAGGTTCTATGGCAGGGTTGCCCACCGGCGACCTTGCCAACGTGCGACAATCAAAGCCGAAACAGTTTTTTTTTTACCTAAAAAGTGCAACAGGCTGGAAAGCTTAAGAATTATATACTAAGAGATGTTCTAGATTAGGAGCATGTTTTCGTGGCACAAGCTTAGTCACTGAAAGACAAGCTTGAGTAACGAAAAAGCATTGCTATTTAGCAGCCAGTCACCGGCCCAGTGATGCAAAATTGAAGTATAAATACTGAAATCAGCATTCCATAATAAAATAAAAAATTAACCACTGGTAGTTAATTTAATTTCTGATCTCGTCCCTTTCTGCTTCGGATTTCCTCAGCAGGCGCTTAAACAAACAAATTGCCATATCAACACTAGCAGCAGGGGTGTCCTGAGGCTCATTTTATTGTTGGGGCGATCTTCGTAAATTTTACCGAATCGCTACCTGATTTATGACAAATTTTCTGCAGAAATCAAGAGTTTTGCTATATTTCAGCTTATTTTGCAAAATTTCTGCCGAAATTTTCGCCTTCGGCCAAACATTTTCCCGAATGCCTAAACAGTTGGGGGGGGGGGGGGAAGGGGGTGGCGCACCCACCTCTGCAGACTATGCGCTTCCTATCAGCATAGTTTGATGGGATCAGCTCAACTTTAAAGAAGTCGCTAGTACTTTTCTCTGGCTTAATGAAGCATTTCAGAAGGGACTGCAGAATGAAGCATTTCTGAAGTTCTCGATCAGGTGGTAGATTTGGGTCAAATATGAAAGAGAATAAAAAACTGCATCGATTGATGTATTCACTTTCATTATAGCTAAACTATGGTTAAAAAACTTATTTACGAGGTGTCACCCCTTTAGTGGGCATTTATATCTCAATCTCAAATATTCAAACTCTTTTCTTCAGGGCGAGGATTCTCTCGCTAATATCTTGATCAACTTGCATAACGTCAACAAAGAAGGTGCTCTATTCTAGCCACAGTACGAGTATTAAAGTATAATACTCAAAAATTGGTGTTGGCAAATTCTTTTTTCTTTTCACATGATAAAATCATTTTTCTAATGAACACAAACTTTTGCACTTTTGTGTGGCACTTCTCGGCTTAGTATAGCTTTCTGTACCGTAAGTCCTACAGTGACCAAAAATTCGCGACAAAAGCCCATTGGCAACCTTGATAAAACCTTGGTCTATTAAGTGCATCCATTCGGCTTTTCATAGAAAAGTCTAGTTTTCTGTGCCGTACGCGCTACAGCGCGACAATGACCAAAAATTTGCGACAAAAGTGCAATAGTTGGCAACCATGCTGTCATGATAAAACCTTGGTCCATCAAGTTGTATTGTATTGCAAGATGAGTGATTTCCCACACCTAAGGATAATAAGAACCATGTGACGTTGCCAAATGCATCATTTATCAGAAAGAGCCAAAAAGTCCCTGAAAAACTCTTTTATGTCGTTTTTTTTTCAATTCCAGAACTTAAGAGTTCGTAATTCTACCTTCTTATGCACTTAAATAAAAAACGGAAAATTAGCACACATATAACTATAATGTCAAACAAATGTATAAAATAAAGCATCACTACAACTGGAATTGAAAGTATATTGACAAAGCAATTAAAAGTATACTGATAAAGAATTGAAAGTATATTGACAAAGCAAAATTATAATGTCAAACAAATGTATAAAATAAAGCATCACTACAACTGAAATCGAAAGTATATTGACAAAGCAATTGAAAGTATATTGACAAAGAATTGAAAGTATATTGACAAAGCAAATTTGACTTAAAGAGAGAAAAATAAAATAAAAAAGAAAGATGAAAAAAGAAATTGAAGATCAACAATGAATCAAGAAAGGGAAAGTTTTAGCGGTTTATTTTATGTATGTTTGTATTTATTATGTGTTTTCTTCGTGCCTCGTACTTGATGTATGATCAGCCACGCTGGGCGGCCTGCTGATCCTTCTTCAAGAGCCACGTTGATTCAACCACTAATTTTATTCTACTTGTAAAAATCAAATAATATTTTCCTTCATTTTTTTAGTCTGTTCCTTTATATTTTTACCTTACATTAAGCCACAAATTAATAATAGCTTCTTTTAAGCAAAGTAATTTAGCCTCAAATATATATTAATCCATAAATAGCATAAAAAATGACTTGTTTCAGAAAATTCTAAGTGCCGTATAATTAATACCTGTAATTGAAATAATTTCTATTAAATTAAGCTTGTTTTGAACTTTTCTAGTTATGTTGGGTGTTAGTGGTTTTTATTCTTATTGAACATAATTTTGACACACAAAAGATTTCTGTCATAACTTTAAGGGGTGTCATTTAGGGGAGGGAGGGGTATTGGGTCAATGGCCTCCCTAGCTTTATAAAAGCCTTTTTTTGACATTTTCGTTAAAAAAATGAAATAAAAGTGCTCCCTCCCCCCAAGATTCTATTTTATGCGTAGAGTCTATACAGAAATTATTCGGTTTTATACAAATGCTCCTAGTCTCAATTTTATGTATATTTGCATTTATTATGCGTTTTTGAAATGTTTTGCACTTCATGTATGATCAACCACACTTGGTGGCCATACTTTGGCCTGTTGATACTTCAAGAACCGTGTTGATTCAACAGCTAAATTTTTTTCTTATTTATAGCGTTAAACAGCTATTTTAATATAGTTATTGATTGAGTTCTTCTAGGCATTGTGTGTCTTAATTTGTATATATTTAATTCAAAGTATACTCGCTTTGAGCCAATATCTCTTTCTCAACTAATCCAACAATTTCTTCTCCCAAAAGGAATAAGAGAAACGATAAAAAAAAAAAAAAAAAACAACAAAAAGAACAACTTTAACTTTTTAACCTTGTCATAATGAAATTTTCTTCGGAGAATATTGAGATACGCATTAAAACAGGGCACAAACGCAAGGTCAAAATAAAAAATAAACACAAACACAAAACAATGAGATCATAAACAAATCTTGAAAAAGTAAAAAGGGAAAAACTGAGTCACACATTACCAATAAATGCAGAAATCACCGACATCTCATACACTGAAATGACAAACTGAGTTATATTTATAACCTCCAGAGAACCTCTCTTGCGTCTGAGGCGCAAGTTTATTAGCGCCCCCATCCCTGTCTCCCAAAAAATTTTCAGGCCTAATTTTAATAAAACTTTCTCATTTATTAACAAAATTTTCCATTATTTAAATCTGATTAAAGTCATCATTATAACCTCCAGAAAATGAACGTCAAAACTACTTAAACCTCACTAAAACGCCCATTACAACCTTGAAAAAACAAATCTTAATTGGTTCCCTCCCTTTTATTATTTTAGTTTCCAAAAGCTAGAAATTTTCCATTTTTGTTTATTCCTTTTTCGCTAAGATCCATGACACCTGAAATTACTTAAATAAGAAAAATTATCTCTTTTTTTGGAGAAAAAGGGAGGCTCTCAACCGATTTATCTACACTCCTTAAGGGAGGGGGAGTGGAGCTAATGTTGGCGGAACTTCATATTTCAGAAGGAAGGTATGCAACTTTTTTTTTCTTGAAACAGAGGAAGGGCTTAAATTTGTTCAAAATAGTGCAATAGCATGATTACATCCGAAATTCTTGAAATAATCAGAAATATGATGAAATATTGGAACCTCCCCGGCTGAACAAAATCATACCAATAGGTACTGGTATTTATTATATTTGATATGTTAATTTACACTTAAATGACAGAAAAATGCATTATTGCTAGGATATCCTACTGGGTTCTTTACTTACAGGAAAATTAAAGATTAAAAAAAATAATTTTAATTTACAGTTCTTGCAGCAATATATCATGATTTTAAAATAAATCGAGGCCTTCCTAAAAAAAAAAAAAAAAAAAAAAAATAAAGTTTATATAGTCAGCTGTTATAACAAAAGCAGTTACAAGTATTAGATATGATTAAAACATCCCTGGAATCTACTATTTCGAAAAAGAAATACAACTGAGGTCATTTCAAATTGAACCTTTCACTTAAAAAAAAATAAATAAAAAATTGTTTTTTAAACCAACAACAATGGAAAAAGGTGATGAAGAAAATAAAATAATAGTTCTCCTTGGGTTGTACTAATCTTGTTTTAAGGTTATATGTTAGGTTGTGTTTGGACATAAAGTTGTTGTTTAATTATATTTTCATATTGAGCTAATCAAAATGTTAAGTTGTAAAAATTACTATTTGTTATAACATCGGAAGGGGTAGAGTGACGCTTTGAATAGGATATCGTGGAAGAGGAGCGTGCGTACCTGTTAGGCTCAGGCGGCTAAGTATCACAATAAGTTGGTAGCAATAATAGTTTGACATAATTACTATTTACTCTTTAATTGACAGATTTTTAGAATAGACGAGTAACATAATTATTATATTTATTAATTAATTTAATTAAATCATAATAATAAATTATAATTATTAATTATACAATATTTAATTATTAGTCAATGGTCAAGTTTTCTTTCCCCAGTTCAAGGTATTAATGTTTACCATTAGGGAATATATATTATTATAATTATCCCTTTTTTCACACATAATAATAAATTGATTAATTTATAGTTAGGCAAAAAATACTAATATTCAGCTAATCAAGTGGTTTGACAGCAATATATAAAACTAAGAAAACTTTAAAAACTAATATTTTAATGCTTTATGGGCCAAATTTCCATTATCTTAGTTTAAAAAAAAACAGTGGTTTCGAATTAATTAAATTCCAAAACACAACTTGAAAAGATTTTGGTGCATTATGGTGCATTAATTGATTCTGGTGCATTAATAATTATTCAGCTTTCAGTAAAAACTTACTTATGGTTCAGTTGCCAATTTTTCCTTTTCTCATTGTAAGGCATGATGTCTTGCTACTAGGGAATATGAGGGAATGACAACTTCAATGTATTCATCAGCTAACTGAGTATCAGCTAGCTCTTTTTGTTTTGAATATCAGCTTACTCTTTTTGTTCATTGGTCATTGAATCGATATTTACTTGAATAATTTCGGGAAACATTTAGGTCCGAGGCTTGAAATACTTAACAAACATCTTTGTATCTGTGTTTTACAGGAACACAGGTGTGAAATTATCTACCCAAGGGTACAAAACTAACAGTAAATATCAACCAGTTTGAAACGTTTAGCACGTTCGGAACGTTTTAGAAAAGTTCGAGTAAACGTTACCGACTGGGAAGTTAATAATGATTTAGATTACATGTTTTTTTTTTTACACGTTAAATTTCGAATATATAGTTATTTGCAAGGTTAGAAATAACGGTCATTAACAACTCATTGGGTTACCTTGATGGTTATTGAAATATTTTACAAATATTGTTTTATATATAAATTTATGGTATCAAATAAAGCTTTACAATACTAATTTAGCTATTCACGTTACTAATAGATAAACAAAATATTTGCCAGATGAAGTCGTTTAGAGCAACATTAAGATTTTATTTTTTAAACCAACATTTTAATGTTTTACGAAGTCAAACCAAAAAGACAAAAATTTGTTCTACAATAGCTCACAAAAACAGTGATTGTTAATCAATTAAATTTGTTTTACGAAAGCTGCATAAAGAATGGGAACTTTAACTTTGCATTATTTCAGCGTTTTTAATTAAAAGTTTCATCAGATTTGGTGACAAGAAGGGGACCAGCTGCAAAAAATTAAAAAAAAAAAAAAAAAAAAAAAAAAATTAAAAATAGGCTTCATTGAAAATGAGAGCCACCATTTAATTAGTTTTAACCAGGAGCGGATTTAGGATTTTTATTCGGGGGGGGGGGGGGTACTGATTTTCGACTAATTTTACTAATTTTTACTAAGGTTTTACTAATTTTCGACTCGGTCAAAATTTCGGGGGGGTTCAAACCGGGTAAATCCCCCCCCCCCCTGGATGCGGCCTTGGTTTTAACTCTCGAACGAACTCATTTTTTTTTTAACTTAAAAGCGAAAAAAAAGTAATAAAACAGCAATATATTTATGTTCGTTCCTTCGTATTCCCTAGTAGCACGTATTACTCCTACTAGAGATTTGATATCAAATTTCTGTAGAATTTGGAAAATTTGGCAAATCTGAATTAAAGTATCACGGAGTGACAATAAAATCAGGTGTCAAACTTTTTAAAAACAAAATTGATCAATTGAACACTATAGGTCAATATAAAATTCAGACAGAGCATTATACCCAGGTTGAAATTCAAAGTTTAATTTTCTCAATATTCAATTTTCATTTTAAACTTCATTCATAAATTTATAACTGTAATTCCAAATTAAAATTCCACCCAAGAAAAAAGGAAAGACTAGTTTTCTATAATTCCGTGGTAAAATGTGTGCTTGAATTTCATTGGTTTATATCAGAGACATATTCTCATCATCCAATCGCGTTACTCCTTAGGCGAAAACCACAAAGGAAAGCCAGCACCGCTTCCTGATTGGATCTGCTGTATAAAATTTGAATCCAGTAAAAGCTTCTGAATGATAAATTCTTGACAAGTAAATTTTCTATTTCTCAGTGATTCAGCGCTATGTAGTTGGCTAAATATTTTCATCTTTGCAAACGGTTACTTTCAAAATTTGAACACAGAACAAGACACGAAAAACAATCAATTAAATCACTAAAAGTCTAAAACATATACGAAATATCACAAGCATATACAATCACTGAGATGACAATCACTCTAAAAGGGTTATAAACGTTTCAGGAATTAAACAAAGATACCATTCCACATTTTTTTGTCCAACCGTTTTTTTTTTTTTCTCCAAACTATTATATTTGATATTTTTAGATAACCAAGCTATAATTAAAAAGGAATAATTAAATTATTTAATACAATTTGTAAAGTCATAAATACTATTGAAAAAGTTATCAAATTTCAAAATTATCATAAAACTAATCCTTATAAAATCAAGTTTTGTAAATAAAAAATTTGCTTCTGCAAATTTTATCTTTCCCACAAATTTTACTCCACACTTTTTTTTTTAAGAATGGGGCCTAAAATCGTCATTACAATATTCAAAATGAAAGAAAAAAATGACATCCGAACAGACATTTAAGACTGGATAAAAAACAAATTTTTCTATCATCAGTGACTTTGTGCTTATCCTTAGACATGATTCATTAGACATCAAGACATTTTTTTAGCATCCTAAAGCAAAAAGATAATAAAACAATAAGAGTTGAACATGGAAAAGAGATAGCGTTTAAAAGAGAGATTTTCTTTTATTTTGTGTTTTGGTAACACAGATCAACTGAAGATTCAAAAGACTATCATTATTTTCACAGATCAACTGAAGATTCAATGATCTGTGTCACCTATTTTGGTGACACAGATCAACTGAAGATTCAAAAGACTATCATTATTTTCACAGATCAACTGAAGATTCAAAAGACTATCACCATTTTCGTTTTTATTATCGTCAACGGATATGAACTTTGTTTTTATTCTCCAGTCTCAATACAATATCATTTATCAGACCCTCATTTAATGTCCATTGTTATTTCAGTAGCATGTTAAGTGAATTACATATTAGTCGTTTCCACTTAGCCAAAAATTCAGATTTTAGCTAAGAAGAAATAAAATGAAAAATCAGGTATCAAGACGAACTGGGTAAAAGGAATAAAGCGACATCTATTAAAAAAAAATTGAATAGGTGAAACTAACTATAAAATTCAAAATGGAAATGTTTTTCTTTATAAACCCAGTAGAATTCCAATTCAAAATTGTCCACTGAATAAACGAAACAAAATCAAAATTTTCTAATTTTTAATAGAACACTGGGTTGAAAATTATGCCTATTCAATGTAAAATCGTCCTTAATCGTCCGGTAACTAAAATTTTTTGCTGGCTTTCTTCATAGGCTATGAACTTACAGAAAACTATTGGGTTTTGGCATGTTGGGTTTCATATATATCTTCACATATCTACTAAGCCACCCATTTCGTATTGGCAATGAGACTTGTGCTGATAGAGCTATTAAAAGAGGTAGATTGAAATGACTTTATGCGGAAAACCCAAAAACATTTAGTTACCGGAAGTTTAAGGACGATTTTACTTAAGACAATTTTACAATTGTTCATATAATTAGTTTATTAGATAGTTAGATAGTTCAAATTAGATATAATTATATATTTAGATAGTAGATAATCGGATAGTTCAAAATTATATAGTTAGATAGTCTATAATTAGATAGTTCAAAAATTAGTTTAACTAGACATAATATTGACACTAATCAGAGATACGATAACTCACCAAAATCGACTCAATTTCCTAGTCGTAAGGTAAAACAAATGATATTCAGTCCCATGAACATTTGATATATGCACAGGTGTGCAAGGTAAAATTGAAGGAGAGTGAACACTTGTCACAAATGATGGGCAGAACCATTTTATAGAAACAGGCCCAAGGTTCTATTCAGAATCAGAGTTTAAGGTACATATATCCTGTGAAAGTTTTGGCATTTTGTTTTTCTACTTTCCAACGGTTTTAGTATAGCAACGTACGACAGTAATTTTAATTATTCTATAACTAAAATTTAGTTCTTTTCATATTGTATTTTTTTTAAGACCGCACTACCTACCTATTATGAACAAATAAAGTTCAAATGGGGGTAAGTCCTTTTATTAGACAGTGAGAACTGGTACAAAAAGATCTGGATATATCGATCCCACACACCAGTGATCGTAATCAACAGATAAACTGAAGGATTTCAAATAAAACAAACGTATATATGTGGAACCAAATAATTACTTATGACCCGAAAGTAATTATTTTGTTCAACATATATACGTTTGTTTTATTTGAAATCCTTCAGTTTATCTGCTGATTACGATCACTGGTGTATGGGATCGAAATATTCAGATTTTTCTGTATCAGTTCTCAATGTCTAATAAAAGGATCTATCCCCATTTGAAATTGTATTTGTTGGTTCATCTAGAAAATTGAGTTTTTGAAATCTGATATACAGGGTTTTGTTTGATTTAAAATACGTTGAAATTGATTGAAAATCGCAGAAAAATTGTCAATTCTATTATTTTGTAAGTAAGTTTAGACCCTTTTCTAAGAGAAAGTCTAAGCAATATCACAATTCTGGCTCGCAAAATGAATAGATCCAAGATTAACCCAATGATATAAGTATCCTTCCCTTTCAGTTTGGACCAAGGTTGTCGCAAAATCACTTGTTTCAGACAGAAAATATACCTGAAACTATTTCCTAGGACCTCCACCTTCACATACGAAACATATGCATGAAACGTTTGGATACAGCGTCTATTCAATACCAACCGGTTTTTCTTTGACAGTTAGAAGTTGGCTGCACAAATGCATTGCATTTGACAGCACAAATACAAAAACATGAAGCGTTTGGAAATAGCGTCTATTTGATACCAAGCCGTTTTTCTTCGACAGTTAGAAGTTGGCTGCACAAATTCAAATGCATGAAGCGTTTGGAAATAACATCTATTTAATACCAAGCGGCTTTTATTCGACACTTAGAAGTTGGCTGCACAAATGCATTGCATTTGGCAGCACAAATTCAAAATGTACGGAACGTTTGGAAATATCGATTTCTATTCAACAGTTATAAGTTGGCTGCACAAATGCATTGCATTTGGCAGCACAAATTCAAATACATGACGCGTTTGGAAATAGCGTCTATTTAATACAAAGAGGTTTTTCTTCGACACTTAGAAGTTGGCTGCACAAATGCATTGCATTTGGCTGCATAAATTCAAATGCATGAAGCGTTTAGATATAACGTCTATTTAATACCAAGCGGTTTTTCTTCGACAGTTAGAAGTTGGCTGCACAGGTGGGAATAGCAAAAATTATAATTTTCGTAAAAGGAACCCCAAGGGCGAGACATAAACTATTTCCTAGGACCCCCACAAATTTTAAGTAGAGTATATCCAACGTTTAGCGTTGTTTGAGGATTATAAATTAGGGAGAGTTAAGTAAAAAAATGAGGAGGATTCAAAAATTGGAAGAGGAAAAAGGGCTTAAATGTATGAGAGGTTATTTTTTATACGTCAATGCTCGAAAACAAATTCTTCACAATAACAGCTACTTAAATAATAGAGACAAACGGGCGACATTGTCAAGTTAAAAACATAAATGGCACTATTTAATCAGCGCATTTTAAGGAAGACAGGAAAGAAGAGCTGGTGCTCGTAGTCAAACGTCGCGATGGCCTTGAAAATATGGCCGCAAGCGGATTGCCTTTTGGGGACTCGTCTTCTTCACCGGTTTGAGTATTACGATCCACAAACAATTTACGAAACCTAAAAAAATGAAATATTCATAAATACAGCAAGACCCATCTCGTCTCTCGCTCTATTTCTACTATCAACTGGTCCCTCTCTAATTTCCCTGTCAGTTTCAGCCTCAAAATCTACAAAATACTCATGGGACTTACGTGGGATCAAATTTTTAGAAACACATCAATACTCCTTGTGTTTCTTACCCCCCCCCCTCTCTCTCTGTATTCTGCCACCTCAACCTCTCACCTTTTCCCATCAATTTAATTTTTTGTTCATTTTTTGAGGAACAATTAAAAGATATCAAATCATTAAGTGCAAAATTAACAGCTGTATTTTCTTATTCCCCTGTCTTGTTGTAACCTTCCTCTGTCACCCCCCTCCCCTGGTTTGAGCCTTGTATTCTACAAACACTCTATTTTTTCTTAGTCTTACCACGCCCCTCTATCATTCCCCCACACTTCCTCTGCAGCTATTAAACATCAATAACATTTTTCACACTAAACCCCATTACGCATTCAAATACACTCTCTCTAAAGCCCCATCTCCCAAACATTTGAATGACTTATTAAAAAACTTAGGCAAAATAAAGGAACTATTTAAATACTTAAAAATCACGCGTTTGTTCTTTGACTGTCCATTTTTTTTCTTACAGGTAGGGTAAAGCCCCCTGTCAAAAAGTCCAAAAAGCCACTTTTGCATATATAGTTTATAGTCTCGATCATCGTCAAATATATTCATTTGTAAATTAATAAGTCATATTTTTTACTTTTAATATTATTATATTATTAATATTATTATAATTATATTATAATTATAATATTAATATTATTAATACTTTTAGTTTAATAAACACAATCCAAAAGATTTACAAATTGCCTTTGATTCACATGGGAAAACCTTAAATTACTAGACCTGGTATTCAAAGTAACAAATATAGCAAAACAAGGTTATTTTTGCCTCTTGGGCTCATCTTAAGTATTTTCCGAGGCTTCTATTTTTGTTTCAAAATTATAAAGTTTCTAGGGCACTACCGCATTTTCGTCAGTATTGCCACGTTGAATCACGAAAATAAAAATGTAAAACTAATTAATTAAATTTGACAACGCTTTTCGTCACTAAAAACTCAACAATTAATAACCTATTGATGCTCAAAAACAACTACACTAATTAAAGAAAGCCACACCTTTCTTTAGCTTTTTGGGACCTCGAGTGTTTAGAATATTTATTACTGATTTTTCCGCCACATTTTTTTTATTTTTTTTATTTAGCACAATCTAACATCAAAATACATGACTGCAGATACGGGTCTCTTTCGTTTGAAACTGAATTCCCCATATTACCAAATTTAAAAAGAAATAAATGGTTGTGGAAGTTTCCCCTCACTCAATCCAAATCCTCTTTTATCCTTGGTGCTCTAAACAAATTCTACACTTCTTTTACAAAATCCTTTAGAACACTATCTGAAGTATATTTAAACAAAAAAACAGAACTGGTTTTTCGGGCATCAAAATACTCCAGTTTTCAGATTTTTCTCAAGTTCTAGACTTGACGTTCACCAAAATTGTCTACTAGTCCTAGTTCTACCACCGCCAGTCTAGTAATACACGATCTTGGCTCATAGCAACAGACTCATTGGCGCACCAGCGGATCTACATTTTAATGACTGAAATGTAGCCTACTTTTAATGACTGAAAAGCAGCTTACTTTTGGTGACTGAAATGCAGCTTAATTTTAATGACTGAAATGCAGCTTAATTTTAATGACTGAAATGCAGCTTAATTTTAATGACTGAAATGCAGCTTAATTTTAATGACTGAAATGCAGCTTAATTTTAATGACTGAAATGTAGCTTAATTTTAATGACTGAAATGCAGCTTAATTTTAATGACTGAAATGCAGCTTAGTTTTAATGACTGAAATGCAACCTTTGGTATGACAACAGACTTTATCATCATTTACCATTCACAGTAGCCGTTTAGCCTATAATTAATATCGTTTAGCCTATTAATCTGGGGAAAGTTTAGATAAACTACGTAACATGCATGAGAACGTAATAAAAAATGATCACAACACAAAATTTATTGTCCACATTTATTTCTTATATTTGGAATTTTTTTCCTTCTTTTCCAGCTGTTTTATTGTTGAACGAAAGTTTTTGTTGAATGAGTAGTTTTTTTAATTCTGGGAAAGATTTAACCCGGGAAATTTAATAGAAAAAAACCCTACAATTAAGGAAGCCTCCAGAAACTTTTGTTTCAGCTTTAGCAGAACATATTTGGTTTCAACCAGATCACTTTGTAAAATTTGATGAGGCCTTAGCTATTTCAAATGATAAGGGGTACACACAATGGGCGGGAGAAGCCATTAAAATTAAACAACATATGTTTGCTAACCTTTCAATAAATAGGGACACAGGTAGTTTAAATATTGACCCAATTTATGATAATCTTCTAAAGAGTGAATCAACAGTCAATAAGAGAATTAAGATTATAAATAATCACCAGGGTACTATTTTACCTGCTAGACCAAAACGAATTGCTTCAATAATAGCCAATAAAAGGATTATTTCGTAACATAATTATTAAAGTAATTTCCAGTTTTTTTTTATTTTTCCTCAGTTACTCTGGTGTTCTCACTGAAGTAACTCTATAATAGCATCTTTTCCCTACGTGGATCAGTTTGCGCCAATTGTATACATTTTTTTTTTTTGGTGGTGGTGGTTTTATTGGTTTTTTAGTTTTAGCTTGTTTTTTTTTTATCTTTTTCCTCTTGTGTTTCTTTCGTGCTGAAGACGCCTTGTTTGGATACAGGCGAAATATCCGCGTTGTTTTACATTTTTCGTTTCTTTTCTCTCCACTGGCCGCAGTCTCGTTTGTTGTTTTTTTTTTTAACTGAGATTTTTCTCTTTGTTGTTTTTTTTTGTTTTATTGTTGTCATCCATATCCATCAATATTAATATCATAGCCACCAATATACATTGAGTCGCTCGAGAATTTCATTAACGTGAGTAAGCAATAGTTTTCAATTACCTCAATTTTAATTTTCTAAGTTTAATTTTAAATTTTAATTCAAGTACTTAATTTTAATTTTCAAATTATAATTGGTAGTAAAATGGCCACTAAATGTTTTTCTGATGGGACGATGAAGACGTGCAAATTATCTCGTTTAATTGAACGTGCAAATTATATATATGCAAATTATCGTGAGTGGTTCCAAATCCGATCCATACTCGTTTCAAAGGTTGAGCAAATTCCCCGAACGATCGCAGGTGAGATGGTTTTACTCTGCCTTTCCCCAAGACAATTCAGGTTTGACCAGTTCCCCATCTCATAATATTCCGGAGTTTTCTTGGGAGTTCAGAAAACATTTTCTCTAAATAGATAATAAGAGCTAAGATAATAAGAGATACAATAAGAGCTGTCTGACTCACAAAAAGAACAGCATTTATGGTTGTAACTCACAATAAATGTATTCTGTTATTTTAAAGAAATGCTTTGATAAAAAGTGACTATTTTATCAAATGCAAAAATATTTAAAGTTTTTCACCCATGACTCTACTCTGAATCGAAACTACTAAAGCACTTAAAAATTAAAACACACATCAGCAATCTTCATTAGTTTCGAAATTATCTTTAAATAGCGTAAATTAACTTGTGTGAAGACAATATTGACTGAAGATGTTAAAATGAAAAGAGACGAACCCATTTCTGAGGAGGTAGTTGACGATTTGGAATTCAATAGGAATGAAAAGCAGCTTAGTCTTCTTATTTTGAAATATGTCAAAGCATCACAACAGCAGAATGGCTTAAAGCACGTAATCACGTAAAGCATGTAATCACGATTTAGAAAATATTAAGAGACAATCCCGAAGTGTGATATCCCAATCCGAATGTGATATCCCGTGATATCCGGTTTAGACGATATCCCAATCAAGGACGCCTAGTCTTGGCTCAAAGAAATGTGGCTTCTCCTTGAAAAGCTAACAGAAATAGCTCTTGATATGACTTTTCACTTTGTTTTGCAACGAAATTGTACAAAATACGAAGAAAACACATTTCTACGATTTAAATGTGTGCCTTTCATTTAAGGAGGCCTGGAAATGTGCCTTCTCCAAGAAAAGCTCACAAAAATAACTCTTAACATGACTTTTCACTGTGTTCTGCAACGATTGTACAAATTAAGAAGAAAACACGTATCTATGATTCAAATATGTGCCACTGAATCAAATCTATATGTTGAAATGTGGCTTCTCCTTGAAAAGCTAACAGAAATAGCTCTTGATATGACTTTTCACTTTGTTTTGCAACGAAATTGTACAAAATACGAAGAAAACACATTTCTACGATTTAAATGTGTGCCTTTCATTTAAGGAGGCCTGGAAATGTGCCTTCTCCAAGAAAAGCTCACAAAAATAACTCTTAACATGACTTTTCACTGTGTTCTGCAACGATTGTACAAATTAAGAAGAAAACACGTATCTATGATTCAAATATGTGCCACTGAATCAAATCTATATGTTACGGTGAATCTCCTCAAGTTGATGAATGTCAACATTCACCGGTGAATGTCCGAAATACCTTTTTTTTTCTCCTTAGATTTAGTCACCGTTGCCAGTCAATTTTTTCAATTTACTGCAAGGTTTGATGATGGAAGGTTTGGTTAGATTAGGTTTGGTTAGATGGGATTAGGTTGGTTTAGGTTAGCTTAAGTTAGGTTTTTAACCCATTTCTGATATTTAGAAACAAATTTAACCTAATCTAACCTAAACTACGTAATCTAACCTAACCTAACTTTTACCATCATACGTTGCATAAGACTGAAAAAGCAGACTCGCAAAGCTATTTAAATCGAAGCAGAGAAAAAGGAATTTCGAACAATCACCAGTGAATGTCGACATTAACTAGATTTCAGACATTCATCGTAACATATACCTCTCGATGTCCGTGTTTTTTGGAGTTTCAGAGAATCATTTTCTTTAAAGGGTTAAACTACAAAAAGAACCGCATTTTACGTAGTCATGATGTAGACCAGGGACGTACGCAGGGGGGGCCTCCGGCCCCCCCCCGAAATCTCACGATTTTTTTCATTTTCCAATAATTTTCTGATTTTTCTCACAGAATAATGGGTTTAAAGGATTTGCCCCCCCCCCCCGAAACAAATTGGGCCCCCCCGAAACAAGTTCCTGCGTACGTGCCTGATGTAGACTATATCAAGAGAAGGAAAGAGAAAGAGATAAATAAAGACCAAGGAAAAAGAGAAAGAGAGACATCTACCTAGGTACATTCAACGCCAAATTCATCAACATCAGGTATAGCTTCAGGTACATTAATTAAAGTTTTTGACTTGGTTTTTGGTGTCTGTCTTGTGCGGGAAAAAAGTTTGATACCAGAAAATCTATAAGCAAGAAATAACAATGTTTAAGGCAAAATAATTAAAAGGCATGCTTAAAAGAAACAAAATAAGCATCTTAACAAAGCAAAGCAATAGGAAAAGCAGTTACTTCCCGGACAAACTTCCAGAAATCAGTTCAAATTTTAATCCCTGAAAATGCATGAAAGTTTCGTTCACCTAGCTAAACTATTCATTTCTGCATACCAAAATATTAGGGATAGTTTTCATTTAAATAAAAAGGGATAGTTTTCAGCTATTGTCATAAGCATAATGAACCGGTTATACGAGCGAGGAACAGGGTTGCCAATTTTTTTGTCATATTTCAGTTTGATTCTTAAAAAAATTGGTGAAATGGTTAAAATGCTTTTGGCCCTAAATAATCCCTTCAAATTGACTGTTTATTTAAAAATAATTTTGGTGCTTGAACTTAAAAATTACTGTTTAGGAGATTTAGGAAAAGAGTGTATTTAACCAAAATCCTGTTATTAAAATTAGTCATATTATATGCATTTATCTCAAAGCCTGTTTTGACTCAAAACCTGACTTATCAAAATCGCTAATCGACAAACCAGAAATAAAGAGTCAGGTTTTGGCGCTGAACTCTATCTACGATAATTTATTAAAATCTGACAGAGTAAAGTTCAATCCACCCAATGTAGTTGACCTCTATCCAAGTGTTATATCATTGAACGCTAATGAGGTCAAAGAGGCTAGCTTCCGCGTTTGCTTTGAAAAGAATTAGAGAATTAAACAACATGTAGTTTTATTTGATTTTCTATATAAACTATTGTTTTAAATTGTTTTAGTTTAGTTTTACTTTTACTACTGATGATGGTCACTGCATATGTGACCGAAATATCTGGTATTTTTTATAAATTTCTATCACTGTTTGTGAAACACTGTCTATTAAAAGGATTTTATCCCTATTTGAACTTTTATTTATTCTCCTTCTTCCGAAGCGGTTCATACCTAAATTCTTTATTGCCTTCCATGAAGTTTTACTCTGCTTAAAATTCTTTATTATAAACTCTTTAGTTGACCCATTTATAACCTCTAACCTCTATTATAACCTCTTTCGATGACTCATTTATAACCTCTGACCTCTATTATAAACTCTTTAGATGACTCATTTATAACCTCTAACCTCTATTATAACCTCTTTAGATGACTCATTTATAACCTCTATTATAGCCTCTTTAGATGACTCATTTGTAACCTCTATTATAACCTTTTTAGATGACTCATTTATAACCTCTAAACTCTATTATAAACTCTTTATATGACTCATTTATAACCTCTGACCTCTATTATAAACTCTTTAGATGACTCATTAGATGACCCTGCTCTTTGGACCCTTCGACTGATAATAATTTGGAGACTTAATTGTGGTAAAACATTTTTCATTTCAATGACTTCACATTCATATGCACTTAAGTAGCAAAAAACATACATGCTTTCGAAAAACATAGAAAGCTATTCTATAATAACAGCAAAAAAAGGAAGAAAGGGGCTTAGATAATATGCATGATGTACAAGGGGGTAAGTTTTTGTTTCTTCGGTTTTAGTGTAGGAAGAGAAGGATAATAAATCCAGAAGAGGAAGAGAAGTAAAAATAAAGCGAGGGATAAAGAGGGATAGAGAGGGAAAAAAAGAAGCGTACGAAAAATGTGGACAAAAAAAAAAAAAGTGACAGAAATCTAAAAGTTTCTTGGGAATAAGCCCATGGCCTAAAAGTACTTTCGTGCTGTTGCTACTCCTACCTTGGAGCAAGACGTCTCTCCTTACTGTTGCTCTTATTCTAGAAGTCTTCAGTACTTGACTCATGTTTAATTTTTTTTAATATCATATTTGAATAATTTTGTGGCAATTACTGACAAATATTCAAATGGCTGTTGCTATGTGTCTTTATCTGATGCAAATTTGAAATTGTCAGGAAAATTGTCAACCCTGTTTGTACGAAGGTAGGTAAATCTTTATTAACGCAATAGTTATAACAAAATTTCTATCCATCTCTAAATGGGTACCTGGAGAAATCTGGGGAAGGTATAAAGGAAGGGTCTATGATAGCGCAGGATGGTTGGCCCCCAACCCCTATATCGCATTTCCTGGCTGAAGGACCATGAAACGAATATCAGCACCGCCGGTAGGTACTTTTAAGTCCAATGCCATATTCTATGCCTTTTTCTTTACTTACAAAATAAAAAGAACACAAACTGGGCACTGATAAGCACTAAGCTCTTAAGAGTCACTCCGTCCGAAGAAGTAATTAATTCTAAAATGATCAAACAGTTCGTTGTAACGAACAGTTAGTAAGGAGCGACCTGGCTCAATAGTAACATATTTTTATGCTGATTTCAAATATATAAGTTTCATCAAGTTTAGTCTTACCCATCAAAAGTTACCTGAAAAAATTGCCTTATTTTCGAAAAAAAGGGGGAAACAACCCCTAAAAGTCATAGAACTTTAATGAAAATCCCACCATCAGATTCAGCGTATGAGAGAACCCTATTATAGAAGTTTCAAGCTCCTATCTGCAAAAATGTGGAATTTTGTATTTTTTGCTAGAAGAAAGATCACGGATTCGTGTTTATTTGTTTTTTTTTTTTCCAGGGGTGATCGTATCGATCGAATAGTCCTAGAATATCGTGAGAGGGCTCATTAGAACAGAAATTAAAAGTTCTAGTGCCCTTTTTAAGTGACCAAAAAAATTGGAAAGCAACTTGGCCCCCACCCGCGCTAATTTTTTTCTCGAAGTAACCCAATCAAAATTTTGAGATAACCATTTTGTTCAGCATAGTCAAAAGTCTGATAAATATGTCTTTGAGGATGACGTAATCCCCCACAATTCCCGGGGGACGGGCTGTAAGTTATTAAGTTTGCCCATCGTTTACATACAGTATTGGTTAATGGGAAATATACAGACGTTTTCAGGAGGTATTTTTTTCTGGTGGAGAGGGGGGGGGGTCGTAGGAGGGGGTTACGGGATAGGATCTTTCCATGGAGGATTTTTTCTTGGGAGAAGGGACATTTCTAAGAAGGAGACGCCACATTTCCCAGCATTATTTAAAAAAACCATCAGAAATTAAATAAAAAAACAAGTTTTTTCAACTGAAAGTAAGGAGCAATATTAAAACTTCAAAAGAAAAGAAATTAATTACGTATATGAGGGGGTTCGCCCCTAGTCAATACCTCGCCCTTTACGCTAAAGTTTTTTTTTGTACTTTCAAAAGAGCTATCTATTCTAATTAACCGGCCTTTTTGATTCAGGGGTTTGTGATTCGAACACAATTGGAACTTTAGCATAAAGAGGGAGGTATTGACTAGGGGACGAACTCCCTAATATACAAAATAAAAATATACGAACATAGATGTTCGTTACGTAAGTTAATTCGTAAGTTATGTCAGAACAAAATTTCGAGAAAGCCATTGAGGCAAAAAAAGTAAAATCGATATGCAAATTTCGTTTTAATTGTTCATGTACGGTGAGCCAAGATCAAAGCTGCATTAATTCAAAAATGTTCAGAAATTAAATAAAAAAAACAAGTTTTTTTTTAACTGAAAGTAAGGAGCGACATTAAAACTTAAAACGAACAGAAATTATTCCGTATATGAAAGGGGCTGTCTTCTCCTCAACGCCTCGCTCTTTACGCTAAAGTTTGACTCTGCCTCACAACTTTATCTTTTAAAACAATAAAAAACTTTAGCGTAAAGAGCAAGGCGTTGAGGACGGGACAGCCCCTTTCATATACAGAATAATTTCTGTTCGTTTTAAGTTGTAATGTCGCTCCTTACTTTCAGTTAAAAAAAACTTATTTTAATAATTTAATAGTATTGTAATGACGTAGTATATTATTTAAAGGTATTGTATTCAGACAATACTTTTCAAAGTCAATAAGTATTTCAAGCTTCCTGACATAAAACTTTGAATAATAAAAGTTAAATACTACGAGGGAGTATCAGGATTTTAGAAATGGCTAGGTGGGACAGGACCCAAATCCGTTGGGAACCACTGACCTAGACCTTATTTCGTTAGCCCTAGAATTGAAAAAAAAAAATTCTTGTAGCTTATTCTTTGATATATGGTCAAAATGTCAAAAAGGATTATTTTCAGTCAAAAGTTAGTATAGTCGTAAAAAAAAATTTACGTCAGTCAAAAGAAACTAGTATAGTACATAGTGTAGGGAACACTACGTTGATATTGGTACGATATGTCCGTGCAAATATGGTTACATACGAGGTAGTAATACGGCAGTATACCTTGTTTGAATGTACGACCAAACTGTCATATGGTTGGATATCTTTAATTGTATCCTAGATTTATTTTTGGCGGACTACCGGAAAGCATTTGACATTATAGACCCTGCTGAGAAATCCGAAACAGATGGAAGCAAAAACATATACATGCAACTTTAAGTGACAGAATTTCTGCGAGAGACACGACAGTCATTTTACCCTTTGTTCGCCGAAGACAGCTGCTTTGAGTAGCCAGAACAGACCCTAACTGCCCCATAAGAAACAAAATTAGATGCCCTAGTATTCCTTGTGGTTATCAGTTCAAACCTGGAAAATTTTGAGCAGCGTCTATGCAGCTATAGTCGCAATGCAGCTGTTTGTCCTAATACTATTCACGGCCTTCGTTTTGAGGAGCGTCTTAAGTTCGTAGACGACTCAGCTGCACTTCTCAAATACATAGTTGAAAATGTAAGCAGATTTTGAGGAGCGTTTTAAGTTTGTAGACGACATGTCTGCACTTCTCAAATACATAGTTGAAAATGTAGGCTGATTTTGAGGAGCGTTTTAAGTTTGTAGACAACTTGTCTGCACTTCTTAAATACATATTTGAAACTGTAAGCAGATTTTGAGGAGCGTTTTAAGTTCGTAGACGACTTGTCTACACTTCTCAAATACATATTTGAAAATATATGCAGATTTTGAGGAGCGTTTTAAGTTTGTAGACGACTTGTCTAAACTTCTTAAATACATAGTTGAAAATGTAAGCAGATTTTGAGGAGCGTTTTAAGTTTGTAGACGACTTTTCTGCACTTCTTAAATACATAGTTGAAAATGTAAGCAGATTTTGAGGAGCGTTTTAAGTTCGTAGACGACTTGTCTACACTTCTCAAATACATATTTGAAAATGTATGCAGATTTTGAGGAGCGTTTTAAGTTTGTAGACGACTTATCTGCACTTCTTAAATACATAGTTGAAAATGTAAGCAGATTTTGAGGAGCGTTTTAAGTTCGTAGACGACTTGTCTACACTTCTCAAATACATATTTGAAAATGTATGCAGATTTTGAGAAGCGTTTTAAGTTCGTAGACGACTTGTCTACACTTCTCAAATACATAGTTGAAAATGTAAGGAGATTTTGAGGAGCGTTTTAAGTTTGTAGACGACTTGTCTACACTTCTAAAATACATATTTGAAAATATATGCAGATTTTGAGGAGCATTTTAAGTTTGTAGACGACTTGTCTGCACTTCTTAAATACATAGTTGAAAATGTAAGCAGATTTGAGGAGTGTTTTAAGTTCGTAGACGACTTGTCTACACTTCTCAAACACATATTTGAAAATGTATGCAGATTTTGAGGAGCGTTTTAAGTTTGTAGACGACTTATCTGCACTTCTTAAATACATAGTTGAAAATGTAAGCAGATTTTGAGGAGCGTTTTAAGTTCGTAGACGACTTGTCTACACTTGTCAAATGCATATTTGAAAATGTATGCAGATTTTGAGGAGCGTTTTAAGTTCCTAGACGACTTGTCTACACTTCTCAAATACATAGTCTAAAATGTAAGCAGATTTTGAGGAGCTTTTTAAGTTCGTAGACGACTTGTCTACACTTCTCAAATACATATTTGAAAATGTATGCAGATTTTGAGGAGCGTTGTAAGTTTGTAGACGACTTGTCTGCACTTCTTAAATGCATAGTTGAAAATGTATGCAGATTTTGAGGAGCGTTTTAAGTTTGTAGACGACTTGTCTGCACTTCTTAAATACATAGATGAAAATGTAAGCAGATTTTGAGGAGCGTTTAAGTTCGTAGACGACTTGTCTACACTTCTCAAATACATATTTGAAAATGTATGCAGATTTTGAGGAGCGTTTTAAGTTTGTAGACGACTTGTCTGCACTTCTTAAATACATAGTTGAAAATGTAAGCAGATTTTGAGGAGCGTTTTAAGTTCGTAGACGACTTGTCTACACTTCTCAAATACATATTTGAAAATGTATGCAGATTTTGAGGAGCGTTTTAAGTTTGTAGACGACTTGTCTGCACTTCTTAAATACATAGTTGAAAATGTAAGCAGATTTTGAGGAGCGTTTTAAGTTCGTAGACGACTTGTCTACACTTCTCAAATACATATTTGAAAATGTATGCAGATTTTGAGGAGCGTTTTAAGCTTGTAGACGACTTGTCTGCACTTCTTCAATACATAGTTGAAAATGTAAGCAGATTTTGCGGAGCGTTTTAAGTTCGTAGACGACCTGTCTACACTTCTCAAATACATATTTGAAAATGGATGCAGATTTTGAGGAGCGTTTTAAGTTTGTAGACAACTTGTCTGCACTTCTTAAATACATATTTGAAAATGTATGCAGATTTTGAGGAGCGTTTTAAGTTTGTAGACGACTTGTCTGCACTTCTTAAATACATAGTTGAAAATGTAAGCAGATTTTGAGGAGCGTTTTAAGTTCGTAGACGACTTGTCTCCACTTCTCAAATACATATTTGAAAATGTATGCAGATTTTGAGGAGCGTTTTAAGTTTGTAGACAACTTGTCTACACTTCTCAAATACATAGTTGAAAATGTAAGCAGATTTTGAGGAGCGTTTTAAGTTTGTAGACGACATGTCTGCACTTCTCAAATACATAGTTGAAAATGTAGGCTGATTTTGAGGAGCGTTTTAAGTTTGTAGACGACTTGTCTGCACTTCTTAAATGCATATTTGAAAATGTATGCAGATTTTGAGAAGCGTTTTAAGTTCGTAGACGACTTGTCTACAGTTCTTAAATACATATTTGAAAATGTATGCAGATTTTGAGGAGCGTTTTAAGTTCGTGGACGACTTGTCTACACTTCTCAAATACATAGTTGAAAATGTAAGCAGATTTTGAGGAGCGTTTTAAGTTCGTAGACGACTTGTCTACACTTCTCAAATACATATTTGAAAATGTATGCAGATTTTGAGGAGCGTTTTAAGTTTGTAGACGACTTGTCTGCACTTCTTAAATACATAGTTGAAAATGTAAGCAGATTTTGAGGAGCGTTTTAAGTTCGTAGACGACTTGTCTACCCTTCTCAAATACATATTTGAAAATGTATGCAGATTTTGAGGAGCGTTTTAAGTTTGTAGACGACTTGTCTGCACTTCTTAAATACATAGTTGAAAATGTAAGCAGATTTTGAGTAGCGTTTTAAGTTCGTAGACGACTTGTCTACACTTCTCAAATACATATTTGAAAATGTATGCAGATTTTGAGGAGCGTTTTAAGTTTGTAGACGACTTGTCTGCACTTCTTAAATACATATTTGAAAATGTATGCAGATTTTTAGGAGCGTTTTAAGTTTGTAGACGACTTGCCTGCACTTCTTAAATACATAGTTGAAAATGTAAGCAGATTTTGAGGAGCGTTTTAAGTTCGTAGACGACTTGTCTACACTTCTCAAATACATATTTGAAAATATATGCAGATTTTGAGGAGCGTTTTAAGTTTGTAGACGACTTGTCTGCATTTCTTAAATACATAGTTGAAAATGTAAGCAGATTTTGAGGAGCGTTTTAAGTTCGTAGACGACTTGTCTACACTTCTCAAATACATATTTGAAAATGTATGCAGATTTTGAGGAGCGTTTTAAGTTCGTAGACGACTTGTCTACACTTCTCAAATACATATTTGAAAATATATGCAGATTTTGAGGAGCGTTTTAAGTTTGTAGACGACTTGTCTGCACTTCTTAAATACATAGTTGAAAATGTAAGCAGATTTTGAGGAGCGTTTTAAGTTCGTAGACGACTTGTCTACACTTCTCAAATACATATTTGAAAATGTATGGAGATTTTGAGGAGCGTTTTAAGTTTGTAGACGACTTGTCTGCACTTCTTAAATACATAGTTGAAAATGTAAGCAGATTTTGAGGAGCGTTTTAAGTTCGTAGACGACTTGTCTACACTTCTCAAATACATATTTGAAAATGTATGCAGATTTTGAGGAGCGTTTTAAGTTCGTAGACGACTTGTCTACACTTCTCAAATACATAGTTGAAAATGTAAGCAGATTTTGAGGAACGTTTTAAGTTCGTCGACGGCTTGTCTACACTTCTCAAATACATATTTGAAAATGTATGCAGATTTTGAGGAGCGTTTTAAGTTTGTAGACGACTTGTCTGCACTTCTTAAATACATAGTTGAAAATGTATGCAGATTTTGAGGAGCGTTTTAAGTTTGTAGACGACTTGTCTGCACTTCTTAAATACATAGTTGAAAATGTAAGCAGATTTTGAGGAGCGTTTTAAGTTCGTAGACGACTTGTCTACACTTCTCAAATACATATTTGAAAATGTATGCAGATTTTGAGGAGCGTTTTAAGTTTGTAGACGACTTGTCTGCACTTCTTAAATACATAGTTGAAAATGTAAGCAGATTTTGAGGAGCGTTTTAAGTTCGTAGACGACTTGTCTACACTTCTCAATACATATTTGAAAATGTATGCAGATTTTGAGGAGCGTTTTAAGTTTGTAGACGACTTGTCTGCACTTCTTAAATACATAGTTGAAAATGTAAGCAGATTTAGAGGAGCGTTTTAAGTTCGTAGACGACTTGTCTACACTTCTCAAATACATATTTGAAAATGTATGCAGATTTTGAGGAGCGTTTTAAGTTTGTAGACGACTTGTCTGCACTTCTTAAATACATAGTTGAAAATGTAAGCAGATTTTGAGGAGCGTTTTAAGTTCGTAGACGACTTGTCTACACTTCTCAAATACATATTTGAAAATGTATGCAGATTTTGAGGAGCGTTTTAAGTTTGTAGACGACTTGTCTGCACTTCTTAAATACATAGTTGAAAATGTAAGCAGATTTTGAGGAGCGTTTTAAGTTCGTAGACGACTTGTCTACACTTCTCAAATACATATTTGAAAATGTATGCAGATTTTGAGGAGCGTTTTAAGTTCGTAGACGACTTGTCTACACTTCTCAAATACATAGTTGAAAATGTAAGCAGATTTTGAGGAGCGTTTTAAGTTCGTAGGCGACTTGTCTACACTTCTCAAATACATATTTGAAAATGCATGCAGATTTTGAGGAGCGTTTTAAGTTTGTAGACGACTTGTCTGCACTTCTTATATACATAGTTGAAAATGTAAGCCGATTTTGAGGAGCCTTTTAAGTTCGTAGACGACTTGTCTACACTTCTCAAATACATATTTGAAAATGTATGCAGATTTCGAGGAGCGTTTTAAGTTTGTAGACGACTTGTCTGCCCTTCTTAAATACATAGTTGAAAATGAAAGCAGATTTTGAGGAGCGTTTTAAGTTCGTAGACGACTTGTCTACACTTCTCAAATACATATTTGAAAATATATGCAGATTTTGAGGAGCGTTTTAAGTTTGTAGACGACTTGTCTGCACTTCTTAAATACATAGTTGAAAATGTAAGCAGATTTTGAGGAGCGTTTTAAGTTCGTAGACGACTTGTCTACACTTCTCAAATACATATTTGAAAATGTATGGAGATTTTGAGGAGCGTTTTAAGTTTGTAGACGACTTGTCTGCACTTCTTAAATACATAGTTGAAAATGTAAGCAGATTTTGAGGAGCGTTTTAAGTTCGTAGACGACTTGTCTACACTTCTCAAATACATATTTGAAAATGTATGCAGATTTTGAGGAGCGTTTTAAGTTCGTAGACGACTTGTCTACACTTCTCAAATACATAGTTGAAAATGTAAGCAGATTTTGAGGAACGTTTTAAGTTCGTCGACGACTTGTCTACACTTCTCAAATGCATATTTGAAAATGTATGCAGATTTTGAGGAGCGTTTTAAGTTTGTAGACGACTTGTCTGCACTTCTTAAATACATAGTTGAAAATGTATGCAGATTTTGAGGAGCGTTTTAAGTTTGTAGACGAATTGTCTGCACTTCTTAAATACATAGTTGAAAATGTAAGCAGATTTTGAGGAGCGTTTTAAGTTCGTAGACGACTTGTCTACACTTCTCAAATACATATTTGAAAATGTATGCAGATTTTGAGGAGCGTTTTAAGTTTGTAGACGACTTGTCTGCACTTCTTAAATACATAGTTGAAAATGTAAGCAGATTTTGAGGAGCGTTTTAAGTTCGTAGACGACTTGTCTACACTTCTCAATACATATTTGAAAATGTATGCAGATTTTGAGGAGCGTTTTAAGTTTGTAGACGACTTGTCTGCACTTCTTAAATACATAGTTGAAAATGTAAGCAGATTTAGAGGAGCGTTTTAAGTTCGTAGACGACTTGTCTACACTTCTCAAATACATATTTGAAAATGTATGCAGATTTTGAGGAGCGTTTTAAGTTTGTAGACGACTTGTCTGCACTTCTTAAATACATAGTTGAAAATGTAAGCAGATTTTGAGGAGCGTTTTAAGTTCGTAGACGACTTGTCTACACTTCTCAAATACATATTTGAAAATGTATGCAGATTTTGAGGAGCGTTTTAAGTTTGTAGACGACTTGTCTGCACTTCTTAAATACATAGTTGAAAATGTAAGCAGATTTTGAGGAGCGGTTTAAGTTCGTAGACGACTTGTCTACACTTCTCAAATACATATTTGAAAATGTATGCAGATTTTGAGGAGCGTTTTAAGTTCGTAGACGACTTGTCTACACTTCTCAAATACATAGTTGAAAATGTAAGCAGATTTTGAGGAACGTTTTAAGTTCGTCGACGGCTTGTCTACACTTCTCAAATACATATTTGAAAATGTATGCAGATTTTGAGGAGCGTTTTAAGTTTGTAGACGACTTGTCTGCACTTCTTAAATACATAGTTGAAAATGTATGCAGATTTTGAGGAGCGTTTTAAGTTTGTAGACGACTTGTCTGCACTTCTTAAATACATAGTTGAAAATGTAAGCAGATTTTGAGGAGCGTTTTAAGTTCGTAGACGACTTGTCTACACTTCTCAAATACATATTTGAAAATGTATGCAGATTTTGAGGAGCGTTTTAAGTTTGTAGACGACTTGTCTGCACTTCTTAAATACATAGTTGAAAATGTAAGCAGATTTTGAGGAGCGTTTTAAGTTCGTAGACGACTTGTCTACACTTCTCAATACATATTTGAAAATGTATGCAGATTTTGAGGAGCGTTTTAAGTTTGTAGACGACTTGTCTGCACTTCTTAAATACATAGTTGAAAATGTAAGCAGATTTAGAGGAGCGTTTTAAGTTCGTAGACGACTTGTCTACACTTCTCAAATACATATTTGAAAATGTATGCAGATTTTGAGGAGCGTTTTAAGTTTGTAGACGACTTGTCTGCACTTCTTAAATACATAGTTGAAAATGTAAGCAGATTTTGAGGAGCGTTTTAAGTTCGTAGACGACTTGTCTACACTTCTCAAATACATATTTGAAAATGTATGCAGATTTTGAGGAGCGTTTTAAGTTTGTAGACGACTTGTCTGCACTTCTTAAATACATAGTTGAAAATGTAAGCAGATTTTGAGGAGCGGTTTAAGTTCGTAGACGACTTGTCTACACTTCTCAAATACATATTTGAAAATGTATGCAGATTTTGAGGAGCGTTTTAAGTTCGTAGACGACTTGTCTACACTTCTCAAATACATAGTTGAAAATGTAAGCAGATTTTGAGGAGCGTTTTAAGTTCGTAGGCGACTTGTCTACACTTCTCAAATACATATTTGAAAATGTATGCAGATTTTGAGGAGCGTTTTAAGTTTGTAGACGACTTGTCTGCACTTCTTATATACATAGTTGAAATGTAAGCCGATTTTGAGGAGCCTTTTAAGTTCGTAGACGACTTGTCTACACTTCTCAAATACATATTTGAAAATGTATGCAGATTTCGAGGAGCGTTTTAAGTTTGTAGACGACTTGTCTGCACTTCTTAAATACATAGTTGAAAATGAAAGCAGATTTTGAGGAGCGTTTTAAGTTCGTAGACGACTTGTCTACACTTCTCAAATACATATTTGAAAATATATGCAGATTTTGAGGAGCGTTTTTAAGTTTGTAGACGACTTGTCTGCACTTCTTATATACATAGTTGAAAATGTAAGCAGATTTTGAGGAGCGTTTTAAGTTCGTAGACGACTTGTCTACACTTCTCAAATACATATTTGAAAATGTATGGAGATTTTGAGGAGCGTTTTAAGTTTGTAGACGACTTGTCTGCACTTCTTAAATACATAGTTGAAAATGTAAGCAGATTTTGAGGAGCGTTTTAAGTTCGTAGACGACTTGTCTACACTTCTCAAATACATATTTGAAAATGTATGCAGATTTTGAGGAGCGTTTTAAGTTCGTAGACGACTTGTCTACACTTCTCAAATACATAGTTGAAAATGTAAGCAGATTTTGAGGAACGTTTTAAGTTCGTCGACGACTTGTCTACACTTCTCAAATACATATTTGAAAATGTATGCAGATTTTGAGGAGCGTTTTAAGTTTGTAGACGACTTGTCTGCACTTCTTAAATACATAGTTGAAAATGTATGCAGATTTTGAGGAGCGTTTTAAGTTTGTAGACGAATTGTCTGCACTTCTTAAATACATAGTTGAAAATGTAAGCAGATTTTGAGGAGCGTTTTAAGTTCGTAGACGACTTGTCTACACTTCTCAAATACATATTTGAAAATGTATGCAGATTTTGAGGAGCGTTTTAAGTTTGTAGACGACTTGTCTGCACTTCTTAAATACATAGTTGAAAATGTAAGCAGATTTTGAGGAGCGTTTTAAGTTCGTAGACGACTTGTCTACACTTCTCAATACATATTTGAAAATGTATGCAGATTTTGAGGAGCGTTTTAAGTTTGTAGACGACTTGTCTGCACTTCTTAAATACATAGTTGAAAATGTAAGCAGATTTAGAGGAGCGTTTTAAGTTCGTAGACGACTTGTCTACACTTCTCAAATACATATTTGAAAATGTATGCAGATTTTGAAAAGCGTTTTAAGTTTGTAGACGACTTGTCTGCACTTCTTAAATACATAGTTGAAAATGTAAGCAAATTTTGAGGAGCGTTTTAAGTTCGTAGACGACTTGTCTACACTTCTCAAATACATATTTGAAAATGTATGCAGATTTTGAGGAGCGTTTTAAGTTTGTAGACGACTTGTCTGCACTTCTTAAATACATAGTTGAAAATGTAAGCAGATTTTGAGGAGCGTTTTAAGTTTGTAGACGACTTGTCTGCCCTTCTTAAATACATAGTTGAAAATGAAAGCAGATTTTGAGGAGCGTTTTAAGTTCGTAGACGACTTGTCTACACTTCTCAAATACATATTTGAAAATGTATGCAGATTTTGAGGAGCGTTTTAAGTTTGTAGACGACTTGTCTGCACTTCTTAAATACATAGTTGAAAATGTAAGCAGATTTTGAGGAGCGTTTTAAGTTCGTAGACGACTTGTCTACACTTCTCAAATACATATTTGAAAATGTATGCAGAGTTTGAGGAGCGTTTTAAGTTTGTAGACGACTTGTCTGCACTTCTTAAATACATAGTTGAAAATGTAAGCAGATTTTGAGGAGCGTTTTAAGTTCGTAGACGACTCAGCTGCACTTCTCAAATACATATTTAAAAATGTATGCAGATTTTGAGGAGCGTTTTAAGTTTGTAGACGACTTGTCTGCACTTCTTAAATACATAGTTGAAAATGTAAGCAGATTTTGAGGAGCGTTTTAGGTTTTTAGACGACTTGTCTGCACTCCTTAAATTAAATACATAGTTGAAAATGTACGCAGATTTTGAGGAGTGTTTTAAGTTCGTAGACGACTTGTCTACACTACTCAAATACATAGTTGAAAATTCAAGCAGATTTTGAGGAACGTTTTTTCAAAGACACTGTCTGCACTTCTAAAATACATAGTGGAAAATACAGCTGCAGTGCAGCATTTTGTCCTGAGACTCTTCACGGAGCTCATCTACCAGCGTAAGTCAAGTACCCTACATGTGAATGAACCGAAATTGAAAGTTATAATATTCAATCAATTCAAGCTGAAAACAATGATCCCATTTGTGCCATTTCTAACTATTTCTTCTGCAACAATACTACGCATAACACTTACAAGTAATAGCTTATGTAAGCTGAATTTCGACAATATTGCAAGCTACGGCCACTGCTAAGAAGTATACGCAGGACGGTTTTCTTAGATCGTCGGATCCCACCTGCATACACAACCTATATCACACCTATCCTTGAGTATTGCTGTCCCCTTTGGGTGTCCCAAAAATCAGAACACCGCTGTCAGCGGACAATTTTGTCCACTGACAAAATAGTCAGCGGAAATACATATCCAATAATGGCAACTAAAATAACACTGGGACCCCATTCCAGCAACTACGAAACCGCTCTTGATTTCTTGAACTTGTTCACTTTGTTCTATTAAAGACAAAATCTACTAATGAAATTCAAAAAAGCGATATTAGCAAGCAAGAAGCAGTCGACTATTACAATTAAAAGGGCGACATATGCCATCTTGGTCAAAAATGAGTTATGTATGTGTCGTAGGTGAACTCAGGACGAGGAATAGAATGGTGCAGTAAAGCTGCAATAAAGATATGTGCAGATCATATGTCTCCTTTTTGACCTGTTCTTTTAGATTCGATATTATCTTATAGAGCTATAACATAGGGACCTGCCATTTGTCTCCTCTTTCATCAAGGAAATAGAGACACGCCATAAAGTGAAATAATATTTAATTCGTTCGAAATACTTGAATTTAATTGATACCACCGAAAAGATAATAAAAAGTTGCTTTAGAATATATTCCCTTTATCTTCATCAGCCTTATCCTTCATTGCGACCACAGCCGACAAACTTTTTTCAGTTTTTTGGCTCTCCTGAAAAGTTAAAAAAAATGGTGTATGTCACCCTTTTAGTTATCACAGCCGCACTGATTTACTCTTCCAACTTCGACACCCAATCGGCAGACTTCGGCACCCGAAACTACCACCCGTCAAGTGCCGTAAGAACAGATTTACTAACTCATCCATTCCGCTAGTACATTTAACAAATGAGCCTTATTTGCATCTCCTTTCTGAACGTAAAACTAGCATATTGAAGCGTTCAATTTAGCGCTATGATTGCTATTTATATAAATGAAAACGAATAAACAAATGTTTTCCAATAAAGATTATCTCGGTTTCCCAGTTTTCCAATTCAGTTCTAGAAAAAATTTAATAATGATTATTAGCACACTGAGAAGTCATGCACAAACTGAAAGGCAGACGAAACCCCTGAACAACGCCAAGACCAATTGTCCATGGATCACAAAGAGGTATTCAATAGAATAAAAAATATTTTTTTTATATCAGGGATTTTTATGTCATAGTAAATAGTTTTTGTAAATAGTGTTTTGATTAAAGGAGGTTAAGCAGTTACAATTCAATAGTAATATAAAATGCTAAATAAAGTGCTTAATTTCAGAATTTGGAGTTTGTATTAAAGTTTGTCAATACAAACTTTATTTTGTTTAATTGCCAAATTGCCATGTTTATTTTGCCAAATTTAATTGCCTTTTTTATTTTGTTGCCAAATTTAATTGACATGTTTATTTTATTTAATTGCCAAGTTGCCATGTTTATTTTGCCAAATTGAATTGCCATATTTATTTTGTTGCCAAATTTAATTGACATGTTTATTTTATTTAATTGCCAAGTTGCCATGTTTATTTTGCCAAATTGAATTGCCATATTTATTTTGTTGCCAAATTTAATTGCCATGTTTATTTTGTTTATTTGCCAAATTTAGCAGTTTTGCTTAGGAGGTTTATCAGCTGTGACACAGAATCTTGAACAAAAATATTATTATTTCAGCAAAATCCAAAAATTTTTCATGGGAATCATGTCCTTTCTCAAATTTCAAAAACGGGAAATATTCTATTTAAAAGTGAGGTCTTTTAAATGAAAAACAAAAGAATGTAAATGATGGAAAGCGCTTTTATTTCCTAAGCACATTGAAAGCGCTCAGTGAGTAATGAAAGTGCTTAATTTTGGGAATAAGTGCTTTTGTTTAAGAAGGCCAAAAAATGAGATAAAGTACTTACAACTTTCTAATTCCTGATTCTTCTTTTCTCCTCCATGGGGCGTCTTCCGGTTCATATGGCATGGGTCCTTGAACTGGCAAGTCCTCTCCATTTCCTGCATCTTCTTCAGTATCAGCTCTAAAATTAGGGGGTACAATAGCATAATAACTGGAGATAAGCAGTTACAAATAAAAACAGGGATAGCCACATACGACTTTTTGCATATCTTAGCTAAAACTAGCAATAAGAGATTGAGAGATTCGATCCAGCAGAGTTTAAGAAATCTTTAATTAACTTGTATATTTAAATGCAATAGTATCTAGCGGAACCTAAATATGGCAGTCAAAGACTGCTACAAGACAGGCTCGTACAATAAGATCAATGAATATCTTGTGCATTAGTTTGAACACGAGGAGTCTCCTTCAGTGCAACACTCAGAAATGGACAGAACACTTTAAGAGCTATTCAAACGATAATAACCTCAATCTACCCGAGTGAAAGCAGTCCAAGTCACTACGAATATCCAAAGAGCAATGCAGACGATCAGTCTGAGAGGGTGAGAGATTAAATCCAACAATTCATCACTAGAGGCCATGATCTGCTTCATGACTAATATTCTTGACACATGATACGTAGACATTTTTGCTATTATTATGTCGTAAAAAAATCTTTAAAGCTTTATATAGCAGCAACAGCAGTTGAGCAACTGGTACCCCTTCAGGCGGGGAATTTTGAGATAGGACACGTCTATCTCATTTCTCCCTTTGTAGAAGAGCTTTCCTTGTTTTTGTTAAGGTATTCTATTGTTTGCCTTATCCCGAGAATCCTACCTGCAATCTTTAGACCGGCTTGGGTAGGCAACATCTGTCCCTCACCTGAGGGATATCAGCGGCAATTGTTTGAATCTAAAGGACAAGTACTAGCGAAAGCGGTTCTTTTTTTTACCTTGGATTGCTTCTCAATGGGTCTTTCTTCCATCATAGTCAGCACTTCTTCTGTTTGGTGGAATTGGCCTCTCCCCTAGTCATGATTTTGGAAGCCATTACTAACCCAAGTCCATCCATTCTGTTGATGTATTCCACAAAATACTCTACCGCACGTTTTAATTTTTATAGTTACTTTTTAAGAAGGTTTTTAGAATACAGAAATCAGAATACTTCTAGAATATTCTTTAACACAGAAACCATTTTAGAAGGAAGACAATAAGAATCGTCAATTTTCTCCTAACAACAGAGGTAATTTCACTATAATTGACTAATATGATTTTACTTAACCACTTTTTGTCGTTTCTTGACACGTAAGTTTTGACTACTTTTTATCGGGCAACTAATGATAGTAACTAAGTTAAGTAATTGGTACTCTCTTATTAATTACATTAATAATTACATTCAGTCAAGGTCAAGCATTCATGCAGTTAACACCTCTTATTTTCTGAGAGGATTATCTCTTGAAAAAAACAGTTTTTGGCTATATTGTCTGTCAGGCTGTGTGATCGAACTATTTGTACTATTTCATTTGGATTGAATTATTTCATTTGGATAATTAGAAGGCGTTTATTGGAAAGTGGGGGGGGGGACTTAAAAAAGCCCCCCTTGCGGGTAAGTCATTGTTTTGTGACTTTACATTGAGATTTAATTACGCTTGGACCTACGATGGCTGAAAGTGAAAAAATTATTTTGAATCCGTAACTGAATTGTGTTACGAGAGCACTTACAGATGGAATAAAATTGGAGTGTATCGTAAAAGCGTGTGTTGCTTTCTATACACATGAAGATGTTATAAAGGCAAAGCGAATCCTTCATACTGAGTTGAATATTACGAATCGTCTTGTGACCTACTCTAAAGATGAAGACAATATCATTGAAATGTGCAAAATTCTAGTTTCAGCTGCGAAAAATAATGTGAGCATGCCAAAATTTGTCATATTTAACCCCTGATCGGTTCCGGTCATCGGAGATGCGGTGAATGCAACAGTTACTGCCAAAGTAAATGCACTCTCTCGGAAGCTTGATAATTTTTAGCTAGCCAGTCCGCTCCAGCCACCAGTATTTTCACAAGCAGTCGTAGTGCACCTGAAACGTCCAAGCCCAGAAACTCTACCTATTCTGTTGTCTTGAAAAATCCCCCAAGGAGCTCAATGGCCCAAATGACCGGAAAGCTTTAATAGACAGTTTCTGTGAAAATACAAATGACATTAGTGAACTTCGCAAATCTGCAAACGAATGGAAGCTTGTGGTCAGGTCGAAAGCTGCAGCAGCGAAAATCGTTGAGAAAGCGAAATCTTCCAAGCCCGATCTCAAAATTACTGTTCGAGAACCCCTGCACATAGCTGTGCTTCGAAATGTCCCTGAGGATATAAACTGTGAAGGACTAAAAAAATCTAATCCCGAATAGCACGAAGACTGAACAGTGCGGAAAATCCCGTTCTTTCTAAGTGTACTTTGACACTTTCAGTGAGCTCCAACAATTTCTGAGTGTTTCGGTGATTATCGGCTACGAGCGTCTACCTGCTGATCCGTTTAAGTTCTTGCCAAGACGATGCTATAACTGTCACAAAATCGGTCACCTCGCTTCCCAGTTTACAGCTGAACCTTTATGCTCTAGATGTGCCTCAAGTGAACATCGTTCTACGCGAGATGAACCATGCAGACAGCCGACATTCTGTGTTAAATGCAAAATCGGCAGTCACACGTGTTACAGTGTAAAATGTCCCTCGAACAGTAATCCACAAAAGAAATGTTATCTGAAGCTTCTGCAGTTAAATGTTTATCGTGGAACATTAATGGCTCGTTCGCGAATAAAATTCCGATCTTAGATGTTGTTTTTGAGCAAAATGAAGTTGTCTGTTTACAAGAACATTTCGTCACAAGCCGCAGTAAAAGTATTCTTAGTTTTAATAGTTCAGTATCGGTTTATTCAGTTTCAGCGAAGCAGCTAAGTGGAAAAGGACGACTCTCCGGTGGTATTGCCACTTTTGTTCGTTCGACGCTAAGATCTAGTGTATTTGAAGTCAATGATAATTTTCTGGCGATTCGTGTTGAGGGCTGTGTTTTTATTAATGTATATTTGCCTACAAATTACCATGATGAGCGTTCGGAGCGTGCTTTTACTTATTCTAGTGATAAACTCGGCCAGTGTATTAACCGTATTAGATCCTTAAGCCTTCAATGCATATTAGTTGGTGACTTCAACTGCGACTTGAATGAACCGCTCTTATCTAGGTCTTTACGTTCTACGTTGTTGCTTAGTATTTTTGGAGACCAGTTTGACCTTAAGTGCAAAGATTTAAATTTTACACACGTACACACCTCAATGTCCACATCAGATCTCGATCACGTCGTTGCGTCCGCACATCTCAGGATTTCGCCTGTCAAGGTTGTGCTTGATTTTCAGCTGTCTGATCACTTACCAATACATTTCTCAGCCGAGATTCCTTGCCACAGCTCAGATACACAAACGCAAACAACTTCGAAAACACCTCCTAGGTCTCGCCGTGATTGGCGTAAAATTAACCCTGTTTTATTTCAAGAACAAGCCGTCAGAGTCCTTAGTAAGATCCGTGTCCCTTTCCATCTTCTCTCTGGATTAACTGCTCTTTCAAGGGAGGAAACACAACTATCAGTTGACTTTTATTGCGCAGAAATTGGCCATGCCCTTCGCTGTGCTGAAAAAGCTGCCGTCCCTCTAAGTAGACCCCGTCATCATACCCTTCCTGGCTGGTCTGAAAATCCAGAGTTAGTGGATACCCATTCTAAGTCTAAATTTTGGCTTCAACTTTGGGTTTCTAGTGGACGACCCCGTTCGGGGGTAGTCAATTCAATCCGCCTGCTCACAAAAAGAAACTTCACAAAGGAGCTAAAAGCTCACAGAAAAAAGATGATTGATATCGAATCTACACGGGCCAAAATTAATCCTTCTCTCCTTTGGCGTTTTCTGTCCTCTAAAAGCGATGATTCTTTATCCGCATCTGCTATCCCTGATTCTGAATGGTACGCACATTATGGGTCAGAATTTCCGCCTCCTGACCCATCCCTCAACGAAAGATACGAAGCTGAGTTGGACGACTTCTTAGATAATTGTCCTCGGAGTGATTATCTTGTAACGGAGGGAGCTGTATGCAAGGCCATCTCTCACCTAAAACCTAAACAATGTTTTGGGATTGACGGGATCAGTGCACTCCATCTAAAAAGTGGTGGGCCCGCTCTCATTAGTCATGTAACCCTCCTGATGCAGATTATCCTCATTCAGGGTATTGTCCCAACCATTTTCTCAATTGGAGATCTTACGCCAGTTCCTAAAAAAGGAAATGTTACCATGCAATGCTCCTCTTTCCGTTCAATCACGGTTGCTACCTCTCTCTGCAAGTTATTTGAACTTTTATTCGTAGATGAGTTTGAAAAACTGTGTTGCAGTCCACCAAGACAATTCGGTTTCCAACGCGGCATTGGTTGTGCGGAAGCGCTCCATGTCGTTGCATATGCACTCCTGGATGCACACAAATCAGGAGAAAGTCTAGCGATCGGGGGCTTAGACCTGCAGAGAGCGTTTGATTCATTGATTCATGCGCTTATGTTGCTAAACTCAGCTAAAAGAGGAGTGAACTCAAACATCATCCGGGCTTTCCGTGATCTTTATTCTCGCCTTCGCGTGCGAATCAAGCTCCCTCCCGATAAAGGCCTTCCGCCAGCCCCACGGTCAGCTTTGATACCAGTCCGTAAAGGTGCCCGTCAGGGAGCAGTTTTATCCCCCAATTTCTTCAACAACTACATTATTGAACCTCAAGACAGCTGTCCTTCATCATGCATTCTCAGTTCCATTGACATCTCCCTAGTATGCTATGCTGATGACATGCTGAATCTCAGCCGGACGCTTAACCGCCTTTCAGAAATATTCTCATGTCTGCAGTCCAACTACGAGAAAGTCGGTCTGAGATTTAACTCCCAAAAGTCGGAAGTCTTGCTTTACAATTGGAAGAATGACCCTCCTACTAATATCACACTAGGTGATTGCTCAGTAAAACCAGTTGATAAAATAGTATATCTGGGGCTGCCAATAGGTTCCTCATTACAGCATACCCGCTCCCTCCTGATCTCACATCTTGAACGGCGAATTTCCAGCTCCTATGCTTTGATCGTTAAATCCACTCTGAGATTTAACCGTCCACTACTGGCAAGTATTTACAACGCTACCGCTCTGCCACATATATTATATGTGACCCCTTTCTGGAATTTATTGGCAAATCGTGAAAAGTCTAAAATTCGCTCTTTATTTTTCCGTTTTGCAAAGTACCTACTAAAATTGCCACCTTAGACAAAAAATAGTTTTCTGATTCGGCGCTACAACCTAGCGGACCCAAATCTAGCTGTTGAGACACTTATTAGCCGGCAAAAAACAAAACCAGCAATTCTAAAGCACGAGTGGGCAAGTTTGCTTGTTTAATTTTCCCTCTTGTTTCCCTTTTTTGTTCTTTTTTTTTCCTTTCAAAAGTTGTTGTCTTTGTTGCTATTTTCGAAGAAGTTGTTGTTTCTGTTGTAATCTTTGAGTATGTTGTCTTTCTGTTTCCACTTTTCGTACTATTTTGTATACTATTTAAGAAGTTGTTGCTTTTGTTGTTATTATTTTTTTTCTTTAGTATATTATCTTTTTGTTACCTCTTTTCGCATTTTTGTATACTCTGTCATTGTACATTTATTGTATACGACGGGTTTTCAATATATATTATATTATTATATATTATATATATTAATAATTACATCCTTGAATACTGTATGAACATTCGATTCAACACGTCATGAGCGTTATAGTCGATTTTGCCTTTGGCAGAGTGCCGGCCTTATTGCATCAAAACTTAGCTTTACAGCCCCTTTGAATAGATTTCAAGGAGGTGATTATTTTTGTGGGGGAAAATAATGCCCCTTCTCCCTATCTATCCCATACACGTTTCTAACCTGGCGGAGTGGAGCAGTGGCACTATTCGTATGAATTAAAGTGTCATCATTGTTCATTGTAATTGCAGTTCCTTTTAACACTTTCTCATCACGCGATTCAGCGTGACAAATAAATTAGTTTTGCTGTTTTAAAAATGTCTTATTTTCATACAAAAACATACAATTCCCTATCTATGCTTCAACTCCCTATCTCCATATCTACTCAGCATAAATATGCCCATTTTAACTTAATGATTTATTTAAAGTTATTCCACCTTTAAATTAAAATGCATTTTATAAGAACTTGATTTTTTCTAGTTTCAGCATTATCTAAAGGCATTTACATTTTCCTGCAATCTGTTGCATAAAACAAAAAATGAAATGATTGGGAATTCATAAGCCAATCAGTTATTTCTGGGTCGAACTGGACGGTTAATATTTTGTTAATATCAAAGTCAGGTTAGACTTTTTGTTTCTAAAAGCAGTTCTTTTCAATTCTTTTGCTTTAGCTTTGTTTAGCTTTTGCTTTTCTTTGTTTAGCTTTCTTTTGCTTTAGCTTTTAGCTCTCTTTAGCTTTAGCTTTTTTCTTCAATTCTTTAGCTTTGAGATTTTGATTCTAAGAGCTTTAAATTTGCACAAAGTTAAATTTTGAATTAGTGTTTTCTTGTATGCAAACCGATCCTGAAAAACTAGGGTACATACCGAAAAGACCGTATCCAGGGGGGGGGGGGGGTTACCCGGTTTGAACCACCCCCCGAAATTTTTGACCGAGTCGAAAATAAGTCGAAAATTAGTAAAACCTAGGTAAAAATCAGTAAAATTAGTCGAAAACTGAGTAAAAAATTAGTAACCCCCCCCAAAAAAAATTCAAAAATTAATACCCCCCCCCCAAAAAAAAATCCTGGATCCGTCCTTGCATACCGATCTTGAATAGAACACAACGAATTAAAACACTAACAAAAATGGTCAAAACACCAAGCAGTATTTTTATGGCTTTAGTTTAAAAATCCTCTTAATAGATGGCTCCTTGGTTGATGGGTACGCAGGATTAGTAAGGGGGGGGGGCTTTTAGGACTAGGTTCACACAAAAATCTTGACATTTCTAACGATTTTCCTTATATTTTCTTGAATGTTCAATACATCAAGCATGGTTTTTTTTAAGCTATGCCCCCACTCTCTTATAACGTTATGTGTTATTGCTTAGCCCTTGGGTCGAATCTGCCCACACAAAAAAAAATGCTACACAATTCGTGAAACCCCAATGGGTATATTTTAATTATTCTCTAGGTATACACTGGGAGAGAGAGAGCGAGCTTGAAGTATACATACGACGCTATTGCTTCCTGTGGTTTCGGTCTGTATTTTTCCAGTTCATCTTCAAGCTCTTGAACTTTAACTTTCAAGTCATTTCGCTCTTGAAGAAGATCCTTAAGCTCAGCTACGGTGAATCGAGGTCTTCCAGGGTCATCTAAATCGTAGACCACTTTGTTTCTTAGATCAGGGACGAACATCGACTAGAAAAAGAAGGGTATGATAAAAGCGAACTGATAAATAAAAAAACGAATATTGGCAAACGAATTCAACAAAAACGGGGGAATTTTCAAGATATGAAAATGAGCACCCGAATATTTCAGACTTATGAGGCACTAGTTAAAAAAAACTGGTTTCTCAATTGAAAGTAAAGAGCAATGTAAAACTTAAAATGGAGAATAGCTATCTTCTATATATAAGAAAGGCTCCAATACGCTTCTCTTTCTCTCCCTCTCTACGCATACTCCACGGTAATATAGGTCAAGACAGGCACGTAACAAGGGAGGTTTAAATTTTTTGAATCTTTATTCCCCCATGCCCATCCCTTTAAAAAAAGGAAATAAAGTGAGTCAACAATATAAAACCACAAGTCTTTTATAAGATCATTTAGAGTATCTTTGTAACTGAGGAATTTCCAAAAAAGCCGTAGTAAATCCTATCAAAAGGAGGGAAAAGCATTACAAAATTTTTTCGTAAATTTATTGCGTATTAAGATAAATATATATATATGATCCCATTGCAGACACAGGGGCAAGGTCAACACACTACTTGATGCCTTTTTCATGCACTTTTCAAGTATGATAATCGTTTCACTCACAAATGCACCCCAGCAACCCTTGATGGTCCTATTCACTCACAAATGCACCCCAAGCAACCCCTGATGGTCCTATTCACTCACAAATGCACCCCAGCAAACCCTGATGGTCCTATTCACTCACAAATGCAGCCCAGCAACCCCTTATGGTCATATTCACTCACAAATGTGCCCCAGAAACCCCTGATGGTCCTATTCACTCACAAATGCACCCCAGAAACCCCTGATGGTCCTATTCACTCACAAATGCACCCCAGCAAACCCTGATGGTCCTATTCACTCACAAATGCACCCCAGAAACCCCTGATGGTACTATTCACTCACAAATGCACCCCAGCAAACCCTGATGGTCCTATTCACTCACAAATGCATCCCAGCAACCCCTGATGGTCCTATACACAACCAAAGGTTACGGGTACGTACAAAACTAAAAACAAACACTTAAACACCTAAATTCTTACTTTATAATATGCAGCATGTTTCTATTAGCCACGTTATTATGTTTACTTCCATTGCTATCCACATTCATGAATCATTTGTATATAATATTCGATATTCAACAGATCTTAGACTCTTAGAGTACCTTCAATTTCTATAGTAATTTAATCCTATTTACATTTACCTGTACTAGTAGCAAATTCTGTCAGACAACAGGTTCAAACAAGAAAAAACCATATCGTATGCCCTTTCGTGAGGATCGGATAGATATTTTTCCCTCCCCCGACACAATATTCGAAGTGTCCCCCCCCCCCACCAAAAAAAATGAACAAAAACTGTCCTTGAAAGTTTCAACTCGATCCCAAAGCCGTGAAATAAAGCAGGGCACACTAAAACTATAGCTTAAAAATGTTAATTTGTAGAGAGAAAAGATGTCCCCCTCCTTCCTCTTGGTCGAACTTTTCATTCATTTATGCATGTCAAATGTCCCGATGAATGACAATCTTCACTCAATCATTGACCAGTTCAGAACTATATAATCTGGATTAATTTGGTCATTATTATGTCAAAACCTATGAAATTATATGAAATAATATATGCTTATATAAATAATAATATATGCTTATATATTATATAAATAATATAGAATCCTATATAATATTATAGGCTTCGTGCTGCTAGTGGGACGGTTCAGTGCAGTCGGTACCAACAATGGTTGCATCCCAAGTTTACGGACATATCTACTGAGGAGAGAAAACGATGTGGTGAATGGTTATGTTTAAACTATCAGTCCCTCCCTTCTCTGAATGATCGTTCTGAACCACCTATAACACCAGGGGCGTCGTTTGGGGGGGGGGGAGTTGCCCTCCCCTAATAATATGGAGAAAAAATTATCATATATTTCAGAGCAGTTCTGATTGTGTTATTTCTAAGTATCCAAATACCGGACTTTTTTTTAGTTGATGACGATCCCTAGGGATGTATATCCCTATACATCTCTATAAAACAAGGGTATATCCCTTCAGATATACCATTTTCTCTGAGTAGCATTTTCAGTGACTTCCTTGTAAAGCCCTTGTATGTTCTTTTCAATGAGATTGACCAATTTCCGCAAATATGGAAACAGGGTTTCATAACAACTTAAAAAAAAAAGACGAAAAGCCTGGTTTTGAAGGTGTTCGTCCTATTTCTCTCCTTCCTATATTCTCGAAACTATATGAAGGATTACTTGCAGATTGGCTATAAGAAATAATCATACTGACCTGAGGCAATTCAGGAGCCTCAAATTCACTCTACCTTCCATTGCCTTCCTTCTCTTATTAACTTGATAGCGAAAATTCTCGAAAAGCCTAATTGCTGGCTAAATATAATTTCGATTGACCTTCAAAAATCTTTTGGCCTCGTTAACCACATTATATTACTTAAGGAACTTGTCACCAAATTCAATATCAATTCCTTACTGGTGAAATTGGTTGCCTCCTTCTTACCAGATAGATCACAGGTAGTGCAATATCAGATTCATTATTTTTGTCCCCTTATTGTACACAATGGAGTATCCATTGTGTAAGCTTCTTTCCAAGTTTCCCTCCTTTTTTCAGTTATGATTAATAGCCTCGCTAAAGAATTTCCTGACAGATGTAAATTCCTTATATAGAAACTTGTAGAAATTTAATAAGCAACCCTATGAGCATCCTCAATGACATTGCAGACGATGCCTCGAACTTAGATGTGATAGTAAACCCCCTCCAAATCAATGATAATGCCAATATGTTTCCTTAACATTTCACCCCGTTTTGTTAACCCTATCCCCCCAGAAATTTTCGTGTCATCCTTGGCGTCACAATTTCTTCTAATTTAAAGTAGGATATAAATGTTCAAGATATAATCCATAGAGCTAATGCGTCTATCGCCCTTCTTAAGCTCCCAAATAAGTTTAGTGTCCCCCCTTTGAATTCTTTAAGGATTTATACTTCCTTTGTCCACCGCATCTTGAATTTGCTTGTCCAGTTTGGCACCCCAAATATCCCGCGAAGATCAGAGAAAATTGGATCCATCCAAAAAGATGCCCTGTGAATAACTGTTCAAGGAGCTTCAGGGGTTTTCTTCAGGGGTTGTGGAACCCCTGAAGGAGCTTCGGGGTTCCACACCCTTTTCTTCTAAAATACTCTTTTCGGGGCTCTCAAATTTTTATACTTAGTAGATTATAAGACTGAAGCTACGTTCTGAATGGAGTCAAAATTTACATCAGCAGACGCATTTCACGTCTCCTTATGAGACAAATCTTTGAGGGGGGTAAACACTCAAGTTACTTTTGCTTTGGATCAGCGCTTCACCGACCAGCAAAACAGTCAAGCTGAGTCAAAGAAAGTCAATCGCCAGGTTTTTTAATTATTGTATTAAAATACAAAAAGGCATTTTCAATAAAAATATCCCCTAAAAAGGTATTTTTAAAAATCTTGGGCCAGCAATAAAATCCAGGTGGGGGGAAATAACCAGATTGCCCCCTCCCCCGTTCCCTCATTTATTTTTCGTTTTTTTTACCCTTTTTAAATAAGCCTGTAAATTAGATCAATTATTGGCAACCTTGTCACATTTTGACACATTTGACATGATGTCATGATTTCCTTTTTACAATAAATCCGAGGTCCATAATATTCAAAATTATATATTGCAAGATCCGTTCTTGCGTGAAATAACCTTCTAAGTGAGGAGTTTCAACAAAAATGCTAGTAAATTCTCATAAGAGGAAGTAAAGTCACAACTTGAGATTTTCGGAAATTTATTACGTATTACAAAACTAAAGGTACGTTTTGACGGAAGTCGAGTTTAATAACAATGAATATTCAATTTACTTCAGTTTCAAATCTGACTAGCTAAATTCGTTCATCCGGCTGGTAAAATTGCCGAGCTGAGCAGTTTATCATCACACATCCTGGCATCATTACCTTTGGCAATTCGTCCACAACTAGGAACGTTTAAAGGTCATTTATTGTAATTCCTAACTTATGTGAATTAACCTTCGAACCTATAAAATGTTAGTAAAATATTACAAAAGGAGGTACAGTCAAAACTAGCAAAATATCATAAAAGGAGGTATAATCAAGACTAGTAAAATATCTCAAAAGGAGGTATAGTCAAGACTAGTAAAATATCACCAAAGAAGGTATAGTCAAGACTAGTAAAATTTCACAAAAGGAGGTATAGTCAAACCTAGTAAAATATCACAAAAGGAGGTATAGTCAAGACTAGTAAAATATCACAAAAGGAGGTATAGTCAAGATTAGTTAAATATCACCAAAGAACGTATAGTCAAGACTAGTAAAATATCACAAAAGGAGGTATAGTCAAGACTAGTAAAATATCACCAAAGAAGGTATAGTCAAGACTAGTAAAATATCACAAAAGGAGGTATAGTCAAACCTAGTAAAATATCACAAAAGGAGGTATAGTCAAGACTACTAAAATATCACAAAAGGAGGTATAGTCAAGATTAGTAAAATATCACCAAAGAACGTATAGTCAAGACTAGTAAAATATCACAAAAGGAGGTATAGTCAAGACTAGTAAAATATCACAAAGGAGGTTGAGTCAAGACTAGTAAAATATCACAAAAGGAGGTATAGTCAAGATTAGTAAAATATCACCAAAGAACGTATAGTCAAGACTAGTAAAATATCTCAAAAGGAGGTATAGTCAAGACTAGCAAAATATCACCAAAGAAGGTATAGTCAAGACTAGTAAAATATCACAAAAGGAGGTATAGTCAAACCTAGTAAAATATCACAAAAGGAGATATAGTCAAGACTAGTAAAATATCACAAAAGGAGGTATAGTCAAGATTAGTAAAATATCACCAAAGAATGTATAGTCAAGACTAGTAAAATATCACAAAAGGAGGTATAGTCAAACCTAGTAAAATATCACAAAAGGAGGTATAGTCAAGACTAGTAAAATATCACAAAAGGAGGTATAGTCAAGATTAGTAAAATATCACCAAACAACGTATAGTCAAGACTAGTAAAATATCACAAAAGGAGGTATAGTCAAGATTAGTAAAATATCACCAAAGAACGCATAGTCAAGACTAGTAAAATATCACAAAAGGAGGTATAGTCAAGACTAGTAAAATATCACAAAGGAGGTTGAGTCAAGACTAGTAAAATATCACAGAAGGAGGTATATACTTGATATTTTTGAAGGTCAGTTCTTAGACAAAACAAATCTTCAAACAAAAACGCTCCAAGAGAAACGTTATTGAAAATTCCATAGGAGGAGCTAAAATCAATACTTGAGATTTGGAGAAAGTTAATCATCATTACCCTTTACAATGAATCCTTATTTTCGAAAAGAAACTTTATTAAACTCTCTAAGGAGGAGGTAAATTTATTACCAGAGCTGACGTTTTAAATTATAGAGCAGAATATTACATTCTGGACAAGAATAAATGACATATAAAAACAAAACTTTGTTTTCCTGTTGGTTAGGTGTAGCCTTTCAGCAACTTTTCTAAAAATGGTACTTATGTATTATGTCGACTCCACTCAAGGAGTTTGATCTGATCTGTCTGCGTAAAACTGGTTTGTCTGTCTGAATTCGGAGACAATTACTTAGAAAGATTGAGATAAACTATGATATAGGTATATTTTAATTAAATATTTAATATATAGAGTTGGTGTTTAGGTTAGGTATTTAATATAATACGCACTGGGCGGTCTGCTTTCCATAATTCTTTATTGCAGTTTCCATAATTTGTTACTAAAGTATTATATTTTCATCGTATTTAGGTAAATTGCCTTAGGATTAACTTAACTTCACTTCTTGAGTGGGTGAAAGAAGTGAAGAAGAGGTTCTCGCCAGGCAAAATGTGTTAACTCTGATTATTCTGCATATTATGAAGTAAGAATTGTTTTCTCAACATCTTTCCTTATGTGAAGGGACTTATCTAGGCTCATTCCACTACGACTGAATCACTAGAAAATAGGTATTTCAGTAAAAACTATCTCAAAACAAATTGTTGTGGCTTACCTGTGGTTGCTGCATATCTTCAACCTCTTTGGCAGCTAATGTCAACTGCTTCTTCAATGCAGCAATGACGCGGGACTGATCCTGGATTTGCGCTTGCAACTCAGCTCTGTCATCAAGTAAACTGCGGACCTGTAATATCAAAAATTTACATTGAAATCGGTCGTCTAAGAAGACTATGTTCTAAATAGCACTATTTTAGGCGATCTATATGCGTCTTTTCTTGGTGTGCAGAATAAATCTCACATAAAGAATATAAACTATACTTTTGAAGAGAATCTACAATCTCAATCTTGATAGAATGATACATCATAAAAAAAGAAGAAAATCGACGATCTGGATTGATGAATATCAACCTGACCAGAACCATCTGAAGAAAGCGTTTTGATAACAAAAATGACAAGAATTTTTATACAATCACTTAATGTTCTTCACAGAATCATTGAACATATGGATTCTGATTCTTCTGACAGCGACGAAACATATGATACTACTAGAATATTATTCCTACTATCGAAGATCCTGCCCAACATCGAATCCTGCCCTACATCGAAGATCCTATTCCTGCCCAAACATGTCGGCTAGGTTGTATACTGACAAAGACTGTTATCAACAGAGACGTACCCTTTGTAAATTGCTTTTTGTGTCCCTTTGGTCAGCAGCAAGGCTTTTGCTTGCCTACTTACCATCAAGCACCTAATTTTTCTCTCATCTTCCATGCAAGAAAAAGAAGTTTTGAAGATTATATTATATTATTATATTATATTATAGGGATGGGGGAGGAGCATGCGTAGCTATGTTGGCCTCAAGCAGTTTGGTGCTACAGCGTGTTGTTAATAGCAGTATTTTTGATAAAAAAAAAAAACGGTTAAATTTTCCTGCTGGTTTCATGCAATCACCAAAAAAAGATCGCTCTTAACAGAGATTAGTAACAACAATTGGTAAAGTTACATAGTAACGGAGATCAAGTAACAATTCCTAATTATGGAATTAACCATGAAAACCAAATTTGGCGATCAAGATTGTCACACATACGGTGTCAAAAACACCTAGTCTTTGTGCCTTAACTACCTTTGTAGTTACAAAGGCACTGCCTTTGTAGAACTCATTGCCTGTATTCAAGAACTGCCTTTGTAGTTCTTGAATACCTTAACACATAACCAATCATGCACATGCTACCCAAGGGAAATCTGAGCCGTTTTTAGTTTATCAATGTTAATCTTATCGACATATTCTCTTGGTAGGGTTTCCCCACGGCTTCACTTCACTATTTTTGGTGTTTTGCTTTAATTTGTTCTCCATTTGGCTGCTGGCTTGGGGTGATGCTTGGTAAGTCATACATTTTTCTTTCTTTTTTATTTATTTACAAAAGAGTGTGATTATGTACAAATACAGTTATATATTATGTTTGTTTGTTTTTATTTGTTATTGGTTGCCTGGTAATACGAGCTAGACTCTCAGCCGGGCATACCCATATTGTAGTTGTATTTAGTTTGTAAATAAAAGAACCTGAACCTGAGTACAACTTCTTTGTTCATAGGAAGCAAACCTAACTACAGGAAACTTAGCTAACGAAAAGGAAACTACAAACTATTTTCCTAGAAATAGAAACTAGTAAACTAAAGGAAACTCAAGTAGGGAAACATTGGAGACAGAACAACTCCTTCATCCATAGAAAAGATACATCCACACAAACTTTACTGTCTAGAAAGGAAATATAAAGTTAAGATGTTAGGAATATATAAAGATAATAAAAGAGCACATAAAAGATATACAATAGAATATAAAGGATATAAGGGAATGTAAAAGAGCACAAAGCTCTTTTCATGTCTTTCAGGTGCTTCTATTTCATTCTTTTTAATTGCAATATATCAAGTATATCTCCAGATAAAAACTCGCCACAAGGTAAATCTTTAGTTTGTGTCATCTGCAATAATTTTACTGATCCCCTTTTAGAAGAAACAGAGGTTTGGACTTCAGTTAGTTTCCTTTTGCATGCCACAGTCAAATATAGATTAGTTTGCAATAGACGACAGAAAGCCACGCTTTTTTTCTTCCCTAAGCTTTATAAATAATTTAATGTTTACTGAAGGAATTTCCGCCAGCTGCAGAGCAGCTTCATAACTGCATGCGTATTGCACAAACTTTTCTGTTACTTGGTATACAGTGAGGCAGCACATCTGTAGTTATATTCATATCAGTTCATTTGTATTTTATGTTTTCTTTATTTCTCATCTTGTTTCGCTTGTTCAGAGGGAACGTAAATACAAGTCTATGTCCAGAACTGTGAGTAGGGTTGGCAAGTTTTTATTCCTGGCGGTTGTTGTGTTTGACTGATCTCCAGAGTTCGAGAGTTTTGCGCCCAGAGTGAAACTTAGCAAAGACTCCAGAGTTCTCTTTTTCTGCGTCCAGGGTGGAACATAGCAAAAACCCCAGAGTTCTCTTTCCGCATCAAGGATAGGGCCTGGAAAAAGCTCCGGAGTTATCTTTATGCATCCAGGACGAAGCCCAAATTCTTGGTCAAAAGTCTGCGATGGCACGAAAAACATTATCCATTTAAACGATTGTAAAAGAACAAAGATACATTGTCAAAATATCACAATGGGTCATTCTCATCTAATTAGTGGTTGTTCTTAATATCCTTTGTTTCAACGGTTGCTAATTAAGTTATTCTGAGTATAACAGTATATTTATCAGATAGCCATTTTGTTCAACGTAGTAGAAAGTAAATTTGCAGGATTAATACATTCAAAAAATTTTGAAACCTTCTAATTCTTTGGGAGTCAGTCAAGAAATTTGCAAGACTAGTAAAACCAGAAAAAAAACTTAAGATATTATTACGTGGTCTTTCTAACCTGTTCTTTTACTTTTGAAATTTAATTGCTTCTTCGGACGCAGTGACTTTTAAGATCCTTATTTAGGCCATGAAACGAATGCCATGGGCGGATTAAAATTAATCAATCGAATGCAAATTTGTCTATATAGATCAAAGATACAAATTTTCGTTAATTTGATATCCAACTACTGGGCTTAGCACCTCAAAAAAGGTGAAAAATCCCTTTAACAGTTTGGTCAGGAGTGGCTACTAAAAAAGAAAACATTCGGGTGGGGGAGGAGAGGGGAGGTAAACTTTTGCGTAGTTTTAACGAACTTTCACGTGGAACCTTCAAAAGTGACATCACTTACAAGATGTCTCTTTTAAAGTATATATTTTTTATACTTTATATACTTTTATATACTTTATATACTTTTATATACTTTATATACTTTAATATACTTTATATATTTTTTCATATACTTTTTTAAAGCTCATAAATGACCAGTTTTGCATTTCTTTTTATTTTGTCGATAAAGAAAAAGGTAAAGAACACGGCATTGGACTTTACAATACCTACCAGCGGTGCTGATATTCGTTTCATAGCCCTTTCAGCCAGGACGTGCAATATAGGGGTTGGGGCCAACCATCCTGCGCTAGCATATGCCCTTCCTTTATACCTTCCCCAGAATTCTCCAGGTACCCATTTAGAGCTAGGTAGAAATTTTGTTATAACTATTGTGTTAATAAAGATTTACCTACCTTCGTACAAACAGGGTTGGACAATTTTTCTGACAATTGCAAATTTGCATTAGATAAAACACATAACAACAGCCATCTGAATATCTGTCAGTAATCGCCACAAAATTATTCAAATATAATATTAAAAAAAATTAAACATGAGTCAAGTAGTGAAGACGTCTAGAATAAGAGCAACAGTAAGGAGAAACGTCTTGCTCCAAGGTAGGAGTAGCAACAGCACGACAGTACTTTTAGGCCATGGGCAGATTCTCAAGATACTTTTAGATTTTTGTCATTTTTTTTGTCCACATTTTTCGTATGCTTCCCTTTATCCCGCTCTATCCCTGTTTATCCCACACTTTATTTTTACTTCTCTTCCTCTTATGGACTTATTATCCCTCTCTTCCTACACTAAAACTAAAGAAACAAAAACTTACCCCTTGTATATCATGCATATTATCTAAGCCCTTTTTTCCTTTTTTTTGCTGTTATTAATTTTGCTGTTATTATAGAATAACTTTCGATGTTTTTTATTCCTTTATTCCAGTAGAACCATTTTATAGAAGTAACCCCACTTTATTATCCAATTATTATTGTTCTCAAGTTGAAGATAAAATTGCTTTCCATTTCGCAGAAGGTAAGCTTAAAGCAGAAAAGGAGATAAGATACAAACATTAATTTTACAGACATAATAAAAAAAAAACAACTTTGAAATTGTTATGGCTAATTTAAAAAGAATTAGACGAAGATCCGACGAAAAAGTAAAAACATGGATATATAGTAAAAAATAAAAAAGTAATATACAATTAAACAAATTGAATAACAGAAGTGAAATCCGAAAAAGAGAAGAATGAGTTCCTATATTTGTACTACAATATCCTGCAACTGAATGAAGGCGTTATACTTACATACTTTCCTAAAATCAAAAAAAAAAAAAAAAAAACACAGCCCAAATAGGACCTGGTCTTCGTTTTAAGTATGCATTCAATGAGGGGGAAGGGTCACAACTAGAAATTCGATATTGCGTCGATTTTTCAACATTTTTTCAATTCGATATTTTCTTAAATTACGTCCCCACTCCTCTCCTCTGAATTTTAATGGATAGACTTGGGGCAAGTGCCACAACAAAAAATTCGATATTATGACGATGGCCATGGGCAGATTCTCAAGATACTTTTAGATTTTTGTCATTTTTTTTTGTCCACATTTTTCGTATGCTTCCCTTTATCCCGCTCTATCCCTGTTTATCCCACACTTTATTTTTACTTCTCTTCCTCTTATGGACTTATTATCCCTCTCTTCCTACACTAAAACTGAAGAAACAAAAACTTACCCCCTTGTATATCATGCATATTATCTAAGCCCTTTTTTCCTTTTTTTTGCTGTTATTAATTTTGCTGTTATTATAGAATAAACTTTCGATGTTTTTTATTCCTTTATTCCAGTAGAACCATTTTATAGAAGTAACCCCACTTTATAATCCAATTATTATTGTTCTCAAGTTGAAGATAAAATTGCTTTCCATTTCGCAGAAGGTAAGCTTAAAGCAGAAAAGGAGATAAGATACAAACATTAATTTTACAGGCATAATAAAAAAAAAACAACTTTGAAATTGTTATGGCTAATTTAAAAAGAATTAGACGAAGATCCGACGAAAAAGTAAAAACATGGATATATAGTAAAAAATAAAAAAGTAATATACAATTAAACAAATTGAATAACAGAAGTGAAATCCAAAAAAGAGAAGAATGAGTTCCTATATTTGTACTACAATATCCCTGCAACTGAATGAAGGCGTATACTTACATACTTTCCTAAAATCAAAAAAAAAAAAAAAAAAAACACAGCCCAAATAGGACCTGGTCTTCGTTTTAAGTATGTATTCAATGAGGGGGAAGGGTCACAACTAGAAATTCGATTTTGCGTCGATTTTTCAACATTTTTCAATTTGATATTTTCTTAAATTACGTCCCCACGCCTCTCCTCTGAATTTTCATGGATAGGACTTGGGGCAAGTGCCACAACAAAAAATTCGATATTATGACGATTTTTTCAACATTGTTTCAATTCAATATTTTCTGAAATTAATTAAAAAAACTTTTTCCACAAAATAAGTTTTTCAAAGAAAAGTAAAGAACTCCATTAAACGCAAAATGAGCAAAAATAAAATCAAATAATCTACCAAGCGTGAAACTACCACAAATCAGCATCGATAAATAAATGAAACACAGAACGAACAGAAATTACAATTTTTTAATAGTCGAAAGTGATTGGAGGGCAATTAGCCCCCCCCCCCGCCCATCATTCCCCCACACATCCAATAAAAATTTTGAGATAGCCATTTTGTTCAGCGTAGTTGATTTCCAGATAGAAAATATGTTTTGAGGAGGACACTCCCCCACAACCCTCACGGCAAGGGTTTTAAGTTATGCCCTGGGGGCATATAAGGTTTTTATAGAAGGCGTTGTCGTAGAAACTTCAAAAACAGGCTCATTCGATTGGAAAATTCAAAGGGCTAGTAGCCCTTTTTAATAGTCGAAAGTGATTGGAGGGCAACTAGCCCCCCCCCCCACGCCCATCATTCCCCCAAACACATCCAATCAAAATTTTGAGATAGCATTTTGTTCAGCGTATTTGATTTCCAGATAGAAAATATGTTTTTGAGGAGGACACTCCCCCACAACCTTCAGGGCAAGGGTTTTAAGTTATGCCCTGTGGGCATATACGGTTTTTATAGAAGGCGTTGTCGTAGAAACTTCAAAACAGGCTCATTCGACTGGAAATTCAAAGGGCTAGTACGGTTTTTAATAGTCGAAAGTGATTGGAGGGCAACTAGCCCCCCCACGCCCTTCAGTCCCCCAAACACATCCAATCAAAATTTTGAGATAGCCATTTTGTTCAGCGTAGTTGATTTCCAGATAGAAAATATGTTTTTGAGGAGGACACTTCCCTCAGGGCAAGGGTTTTAAGTTATGCCCATGGGGTATATAAGGTTTTTAAAGAAGGCGTTGTCGTAGAAACTTCAATAAAAGCTCATTCGACTGGAAATTCAAAGGGCTAGTGCCCTCTTTAATAGTCGAAAGCGATTGGAGGGCAACTAGCCTCCCCCACACCCATCATTCCCCCAAACACATCCAATAAAAATTTTGAGAAAGCCATTTTGTTCAGGGTAGTTGATTTCCAGATAGAAAACATATTTTTGAGGAGGACACTCCCCCACAACCCTCAGGGCAAGGGTTTTAAGTTATGCCCTGTGGGCATATAAGGTTTTTATAGAAGGCGTTGTCGTAGAAACTTCAAAACAGGCTCATTCGATTGGAAATTCAAAGGGCTAGTACCGTTTTTAATAGTCGAAAGTGATTGGAGGGCAACTAGCCCCCCCCCACGCCCTTCATTCCCCAAAACACATCCAATCAAAATTTTGAGATAGCCATTTTGTTCAGCGTAGTTGATTTCCAGATAGAAAATATGTTTTTGAGGAGGACACTCCCCCACATCCCTCAGGGCAAGGGTTTTAAGTTATGCCCTGGGGGTATATAAGGTTTTTAAAGAAGGCGTTGTCGTAGAAACTTGAAAAGGGGCTCATTCGATTGGAAATTCCAAGGACTAGTACCCTTTTTAATAGTCGAAAGTGATTTGAGGGCAACTAACCCCCCTCTCACGCCCATCTTTTCCCTAAACACATCCAATCAAAATTTTTAAATAGCCATTTTATTCAACGTAGTTGAAAGTTTTGGAAATTAGGTCTTTAAGGATGACAACCCCTCCCACTACAGCCCTCAGGGCAAGGGTTGTAAGTTATGTCCTGGGGGCATATAAAGTTTTTATTGAAAGCGTTGTCGTAGAAACTTCAAAAGGGTTCATTCAATTGGAAATTGGAAGGGCTAGTGCCTTTTGTAATAGTTGAAAGTGATTGTATAGCGACTAACGCCCCTATCAAGCCCACCATTTTCCCAAACACATCGAATTAAAATTCTGAGATATTTCAGGTCAACTAGAGGAGGTATGAAACTAAATTAAACACTACTATCTGTGTCCAGATTTTTAAAAGGGTGTATGTTGTTAAAAATTGCTGAAAATTTTTCTCCAGCATACAAATAGCAGGCCAAACTATAAAGTCTTAAAAAAACAAAAAGATTTAAAGTATTATTTACTTTTTCCCTGAAAAGACTATGTCAATATAAAACGAACAGAAATTAATTAAAAAAAACTTTTTCCACAAAATAAGTTTTACAAAGAAAAGTAAAGAACTCCATTAAACAAAAAATGAGCAAAAATAAAATCAAATAATCTACCAAGCGTGAAACTACCACAAATCAGCATCGATAAATAAATGAAACCCAAAACGAACAGAAATTACAATAAATTACCGAGTCAAACTCAAAACGAGCAGAAATTACATAAGTTGGGCTCAAAACCCCTATGCTTTCCCAAGGCCAGAACAAAATTTGCACTTTACTGAAAAAATACAAATGAATGCGCATTGTTAGTTTAATATACATTTACTGATATTTAGTAATCAAAATGTTAATATTATTTTATTTTTTAAAGTTATAAAAGTAAAAACATTTATATTTTTTTCAGTGAAGTGCAAATTTTGTTCTGGCTTTGGGAAGGCATAGGGGTTTTAACCTGAAAATAAAAAATCGTTTTAGATTGATGTCTTAATAATAGAATTTAAATACAATGCTAATGTTGACCTAGTGTGGGGGAAGGGGCAGATTCAACAGGAGAGGAAGGGGTTAAAACAGATTTTTAAGGAGTTTAGTTACTCTATCCAATATTTCCTATTTTTTCAGATTGGAATCAAATACCAAATAAATACGAATACTTATGGAAGAATAAATGCTAAGTCACAAGTCATAAATTTTAAGTCACAACTACGGTTCCTCCTTTTACCAGGTTTTAGCAATATTTATAGGTGTTATTTGTTCAAATGGGTTCGTTTTTCCATCAATACACCAACTTTTGAAGGCAATTCTTTTGTTTTTTTTCTCTCAAAAAATTATGGCGCGGTTTATCAGGAATGCAACCCAAACCTAAAACTCCTCACCATATATGACCAGTGCATGACCCCTCTCTTTGATACCATGTATTGTTATATTCTCAGGGTATACGTCAAAAAACCAGAATCAAAAAAGTTTGCGTAAAAAAAAAAAAAAAAAAAAAAAAAAAAAAACGCTGCTCAAAGTACAACGCGGAAGTCATAATTACAGTCGAGTTTTAGAAAGACTGATGTAGATGCAACATCTTTAGCTTAAAGAGGGTCCTACTAGGGTTGTCAACCCATAATGATTTAATTGTTTAAATATAAGGACTGAAAAAAAGAAAAGAAAAAAGAAACATCCATCATCAAAACGCCTACAAATGCAATTACTTAATATACGGTACAAACGCACACTGTACTATTTACATAATTCTATTTTCCAACAAGGTTCGCAATGTTATTTGAAGCTTACACAACGTTATTTTACAACGAGAGGGTCTAGTTTTGACCCTAAGGAGTTTTACCATTCCCTCTGATTCAACCTTCAAGTTTTTTATATTTTCGTGCAAAAACAACGGGCATAAATGGACTTAAATTTTTATTAGCCTTCCAGTCTTTCTATTTTTATCTTAAATATACAGTTAACGATCTAATCTAAAAATAATTTTTACCTGGGCAGCAGCTTGTTTTTGCCTTTTTCTTATTTCCTTAACAGTTTCTCCTAAGCGATCGTTTCGCCCTTTGATGGTTTCAAGTTCCACTGTTTTCATCGCCAAATCTTTCTCTTTGCTTCGAATTTGATCACGCTGCTTATCCACCAGCTCACGGAGTCGATTGTATTTAGCTATAACGCTTTCCAGCTCATCTTCGGCCGTATCTAAAGCACAATCAACGTATGATCAATCACTAGCTTAAAACATACCAAAACGCAGGAAAAGAACCCCAACACAACAGTAAAGAAGTGTTCTCGGAGAACAAATGTTTTTATTTCATTTTTTAGACCCTCCGCTCATAGAAGCCCCCCCCCCCCCAAAAAAAAAAAAAATCTCTTAATTTTTTCAACAATCTACCAATATAATTACCTATGTCAGTAATTCCAAACCAATCACCAATCTTCAGCTCTGAACAATTGCGTGGCGTTAACCAACAGACACCTGAAGCCATGTAACTACTCACTATACTAGTAAATTTAACTAAGATGCTGACAAAATTCATATTACTTTTGTTAAATATACCCTGTTTTGCTCAGGGCTAGGAGATTAAGTTGAAAAATTCATGAATTCTTTTTGTTAGGGTGGTGTGGAATCAGAATTATGTGTTGGAGGGAAGGGGTAAAAATCTAATTCTCAGGTCTTCACAAAAATTATACGGAACTGAATTTCTTTTTAATTTCCTATGCCATCTATACATTAACCATAGTAAATTTTGCCAAATACGCCCCTCTTCCCAATCTTCGAATAGAGCCATAAACCAGTAGGTGACCGGGTGACATCTCTCAAGGCTTCCAACAAACTTGTTGGAATTACCCAGTTCAATTATTTGCTACATACTTTCATTGTTAAATCGATCAAAACTACAAAATTATTCTGGTAAAGTTATACCGTTTTAATTCTAAGTCCCCTGGGCTGTACAGCGAGAGGGGAATTATCCCGTTCCTGAATCCTGGTATTTTAATCCTAAAGTTGAAATAATGATTATATTAAACTGGAAATATTCCATAATACTAACATTAAAGTCCAAACACTAGAGTCAAATGCTGAAGTCGCAGAACGAATATATTAAACTGGAAATCTGATTTCTGGAAAATGATTTCTGGAAAAGAAACTGGAAAATGATTATATTAAACTGGAAATATTTCATAATAAAAATTAAGAAATAAAAAGGAATTTTTACTGAATATGCTAATCGATATGATCTATCAAATTGCTCAGTTTCTTTTCTTCAAACTTTTACCCTAAGTTTGAGCTTTGTTGATCTATTGGCTGTATAAGCTAACAGGCTTAATAAACATTGTTTTATGTACATTATCTTGACACTTCAAAGTTTAAAATAAGAGATAAACCTTAAATAAAGTAATTAAAAAATTTAGCTTAAAATAAAGAATAAACTAATATTTTTCATTATAACATAAGATAAAAGTCACCATTCGGCCACGAATAGTGTTATAAAAAATATGTATTATAAATGATACATTTTGTTAGTCGGGTATCAAAAGGTCGTATCTCTATAATTGTACATTTTCAAAAGAGCAAACAAAAAAACATTTTCAAAAGAGCTTTCAAAAAACTTTTTTTTCTTTTCCGTCTGATAACCATAAAACAAAAGGATATACATGTAAAATCACTGCATATCAGTTTGTTTTTACTTTACAGTTGCAAGAGGGGAAATAAAAAGTTGTGAGGTTTTTGTTTGCTCGTCTGAAAATTTACAATCATGGAGATACGACCTTTTGATACCCGACATACGATTTATAACACAAAAAAAGAAGTTCCTTTCTATGTCTATAAACAGTGAATCTTACAATAAAATAGTAAAAACAAAAAACTAATTAAAGCTAATTAAAACTAATTAAAAAAATAAACTAATTAAAACAAAAAAATAACAATACTTAGTTTTTAACAAAAAAAAGGCCTAATTTTTAAAGGAACGGTAAGCTTAGAATTTAAATTAGTCTTCAGTGCCCTTGTTACAACAAGATTAGATAATGGGAGACGCTTTTTATCCTTTAGATCCGTGATTTACAACGCAGTGTGCAGGCTCCACCGGTGGGTATGGCGATATTTTGAAGGGTCATGCGCAGGACCTGCACCCTTTGGCTGACTAAACTTTAGAACCTTAATTTAAAAAAAAAAAAACAAAAACATTTTCATGTGAATGGCGTCGCATTCATATGCATTTAAAAGAGCAAGAAAGATGTAAAATTTAAATAGCCTATTACGGGGGGAGGAAAGGCACCAGGATTTTAGAAATGCCTAGGTAAGGTATGGTCCAAAATCGGTTGGCAGCCACTGCTCTAGATCCTCCTACCTTCCTTAGCAACACAACTGAATTTTGCAAATACCTACTTGTAGGTGTAGTTTTAGTATTTTCTCTCTCTTTCAACGAAACACAAAGTCTTCTATTCTCCTCTTGTAAACGAGATATTACGTCAGACAGTTCCCGACACTCTTGACGCCAAGTGTCCTCCAGAATTTCTAATTCCTGAAAATAGAAAGTTCAGACTGAGTTCAAAGGCTGGAATAATATTAAACCTGCTAAACAAAACCCTTTTTTAAGATGACAACAATGTAAAGTTGGATTTGGAAATTATAAATTGGAGAGTTAGATTGGAAGTTGGGTTACTGATTCACTTCAAGTATTGGAAAAAAGATACAAGCGTTGAAGCTAAGAATCTATTAAGAAAATCTGTTAGGAATCATTTGTCAGCAAGAGAGAAAACAAAGCTAAGAAATGTAATCGAAACTTGAATTTGCATCAACGAAAACAAATCATTTAACAGACATTAATACGAATGCAGGCTCCCACGGCGTCAATGAAGTTAATAAGGCTGTCCAAAGTTAATAAACCGTTTTCCTCGCATAACTTTGTTGATGTTGGTTATTTGCTTTGAAAAAATGCTGTAAAGTCAAAAAGGTGAAACTTTTATGAGCGGGTGCGCAGGTATAAAGAGGAAAGTTTTTTTCTTTCCTCTCATGTAATATTCCCTGCCCCCCCCCCCCAGCACCAGACCCAGGTGTCCCTATAGTACAGCCTGTTGATGTTGAGGCGAAAAAACGTAAACTAAAGAGAACTTCAATATGCCCCCTTGATATTCCAATTGATCTAGTAAAAACGATTTTCTGATAAGTTACCAAAACCTTTATCAAATACTTTTAATACAATAACTAGAAGTGGTTCATTCCCTAAGTGCTGGAAAAAAGGATACATAACACCCGTACAGAAGAAAGGTGCTAGTTTGGATTTTTATGGAGTCCAACCAATTACCTTAACACCAACATTCTCTAAACTGTATGAGAGCTTCGCAGCAGATTTGCTTAAAAAACGATCCTTGAGCTTATTGATGAACAACAATTCGGAAACATCGAAAGGCTTATCAACGACGCATTCCCTGGTCAGTCTTCTCGATACCGTATATAAACTAATTGACGAGCCAGATACCTGGCTGAATCTCCTTTAAATCGACCCCTAGAAGGCTTTTGATCTGATTAGTCATAATTTTAGTTGAAAAATTGCTGAATGAATTTAATATACTCCATTTTCTAGTCAATATTATAGCGTCTTTTCTGTCAAATAGGAGTCAAGTTGTTATATACAAAAATGTTTATTCTGATTCACTCCATATTTCTTGCGGAGTTCCGCAGGGTACGCTTTTAGGTCCTTTACAATTTTTGGTAATGATTAACAATCTTGCTAATGAATCAGTCGATCGTTGGAAGTTTGTGAATGACATGTCATTGCTCGAAAACTGCAGAAGAAATATTAAGAGCAGTGCAATGGAAATCCTCGAAGACGTTGAGAGTGAAGCAGCCCAGTCAAAAATGGAAGTAAATTCCCACAGATCTAATATTATGACTTTTAATTAACTTAAATCAAAGCTATAATTTACAACCCCAATACGTAATGAAATAATTACAACAAAAAACTGAACTCTTAGGGGTCACACTGACTAGCGATTTGAAATGGAAGGCCCACATTTTCTCTATTGTTAAACAGGCTAGTGCATCTCTGTCTCCCCTTAAGCTATTTGCTAAATTTTCATGCCCAAAATAAACATATCCTTCGCCTTTATATATCTTTTATCCGTCCATCAGCTTGAGTATGCTTACCCGGTGTGGTATTTTCGTCTTATGGTGGATCAGTCCGATAGACTAGAAATTATCCATAAGAAAGCCCTGAGAATTATATACGGTCCGGACAAAGTGCCTTACATTCTCCTCCTCAAGGAATTCCGTCTCCCTACCCTGGCAGACCGACGTCTAACTCTTTGTACCAATTTCGGAAATAATCTGCGTCTTAACCCACGCTTTCAATGTACACTCCCAGCCCCTCATTCCCCTCCAAACCCCCGTTTACCCCTATCAAAAGCATAGAAAATTGCGGTTTTAAATTCTATCCAAATCCTCGTCCAATCCCCAATCCCTACTGGAAGCCATCTAACTTCCTAGCTGGGCTAGCAAGATTGATGTGCATTTGAAGGTGGCACATCAACAGGTTGCATATCAACAAGCATTTTTTAGTGCATTTGGTCCAAATAGGTATCTTACCCAGTTTTGAGCTGCCTAAGCTTTTCTGTTGTATTTCCCACTGTTTTGTTCTGACTGGATTGTCAAGTAAAGCGTTTTTATCGTCACTTTAATTGTCGCGTTTTTTCACTTTTTGTAGAGGAAAAGAAAACAAGTTCATTCGAATACATGAATATAAAAATTAGGGAAATTTTCCTTTTTCGTCTAACACAGTTATTCTCCATTTCAAGGCAGATGTTTGGCTAAGTTAGTGAAGTTGGTTAACGTGACAACTTTAGTTCCTAGGTTTAACTTCCTCTAATTTCCCCTCAAATCTAAACTTTTCCAGCATCCACATTTTAAGAATTTGAAACATTTGCCTAGATAATATTGCCGTCTCTGTGTTAGAACAGCTTATTATTATGTAGAGGTTCTAAAACACTGCAAGGAAACCCAACGTCTATCTAGCCTTTGAGAGGTATGTTTCTGAGGTATGGAGAGGTATGTAGCCTATGTGCTAGAACAGCTTATTATTATGTTTACGTTCTAAAATACTGCAAGGAAACCCAACGTCTATCTAGCCTTTGAGACGTATGTTTCCGCTGTCATAGTTATTGCTGATAATTTTCTATTAACTCGTCGAAATTAATAAACGTAGAACGTAGAACGTTAATAAACGTAGAACGGTTAACTATCAAAATATTTCTTCTAAAATTTCACCAAAACTTTTAATTGGGGAGAAAACTTACTGAAGGGACATTCACATGTAAACAAAGATTTGGAACATCGTTTCAAACTGCAAAATAACCATAATAAGAACACTACAAAACTGTAAGGCACAAAAGTCGCCCAAAGTTACTTCTTAAATTAAGACATTTCCAAGTTCAGTTCTTCAAAAAGCTTTTATTTGCCGTCCCACCAACAATTTAGCCAAAAACGTATCGAAATGTTAGACAATTTCATCAATAATTATTAGAAGTGTTGTATGTTACGTCGTGGAAGTTACTTCTTGAATTAAGATATTGCAAGGTTCAGTTTTAAAATTTTTCATTTGCCGTCCCGCCAACAATTTAGCCAACAACGTATGGAATTATTAGATAATTTCATTAACAATTATTAGCAGCGTTGTATGTTACCTCCTGGAAGCGCAAATATAAATAAATGGTAACTAACCTTCTTTTCTTTTTTTTCCTTTTTCTGTAACAACAGCATATACATAAATTAGATTAGAAAAGAAGCAGCCAATATAAAATTCACCTTTTCAAATTTTTGTCTATCAGCTGCCTTCTCATGTTTATCATTCTCCATACTGACAAGAGTCGATCTCAATTCATTGATCACTGAAGAATCTCGATCACTTTTGCTTGAATGCTTCTCTAATTGTTCCAAAACACCAATGACCTAAAATTAATACACAGCTCCATTTTTAGGGCTTACAAAAACAGAGGGGATTGAGGGGGCAATAAACCCCTTCACAACAGCCTTCTGTTCTTAGGATAATTTCTGTTCATTTAAAGCTTTGACGTCGGTCTTTGCCGTCACGTGAAGGGGCTATTTTATCTGTTTATTTAGTCTTAAATCCCAGTGATAGATTCTAGGTTGTTGTATAGATTCTAGGCTGTAGTAAAGTCAGAAAATGGATAGTAAAAGATTGTCTTTCTGGATTTTATCTTATCAATATATTTTAGAAAATCTGACTAGTACCATATTAGAGGCTCTATAGTGTTACCGTTTTGGTAAAGAGTGATTTGTCCTCTGTCTTTATGCTGTCTCTTTTGGCCTAATCATATACAACAAATGGTCGTAGAAATCTAAGAAAGGGCAAACCCTGTGCTGGACATAGTGGATTGAATTCTGCTTCGCCCAGGGTTCGATCCCCGATACCTCAGGGATTGAAATTTCATGGAGAGCATGCTTCTCGAAATAATAAAACAAGAAGAAGAAGAAAATGACTTGCCAATCGTAAGAGCTAAAATTCCGTTCTAGACAATTCTTCCAAAAATCGGATAATATAAAATTGAGCACCATTTCATAACTGGGTAAGTACGCATTTAGAGAGCAGCATTTTGTATTAATATTTTATTATATTATCCGAAACTTATTATATTATATTTTATCATATTATTTTTTATTTTATTATATTATTATAAAATTTATTTTATTATATTATATTATCCGAAACACATCGCGCACAGCGGATACAGCACACACGAAGAACTGTCCATATCGAATTGGTTCATTTCTAATCTTTAAAATACCATACAAGTCGTAAAACTGGAAGCATAAATATGAGTACTCTTTTCCTTTCGTTACAGATACATATAAATATTCCAACACAGCCTTTAAACTCTAACAACACATTAACGTTCTGCTAGAAACGAATCAAATTTGTAGAAAATTCTCAAAACGACCGTTTTTGCACCAATGCTGTCTCAACTTCAGACTTAGGTAATCAAATCTGAACATGTAGCATACTTTTTCAACTCAAATATTACTCAGGTATCGCCCTTCATTTCTTTCATATTCTATAGATAGTAATTTGATACTGTTTTTTAATCCTAATTATTTACTATGTATCCTTGCACATATCCAGATATTTAACTTTTAAGTCTTAATTCAGTAAAAAAAGGAAATGAGACTGAATATTCCGGACCCTTCCCAAAACTTGATTCAGTAGAAAATTAAAATAAATTTTAATTCACAATCTAATAAAGTTAAAATTACACCTAAATAAACTTCAAAACCAAAATAATTAAATACACCTAAAATAATTACGTAAAATTAAAACAATTAATTTAAATCCAAAATAACAAATGCATGTCGGTTCTTCAGTTTTGCTGATATGAGTAAATTTATTTCTGAAGAATTTTTTTTTTAAATTATGTTTTGTATTCCCATAACAACATGAAGTAACCTGGTGAACATACCTTGAGTTATCACTAATATGTTTAATTATGTGTTCTATGTGTAATTATGAAGGAAAGGTACAAATTAGTATTAAAATAAATTATTACTTGGTATCTAATAATTAGCATGTTGAATTGATATCTACAGGGGACAGGTTAAACAATCCCAAACATCACTTGTATAGACATTCAAAACCCGAAATTTTCCAATAGACTTTTTAGCTTACATGAGACAAGATTGCCAAGTATCATTCATCTTATGAAGAAAAGAGGCGGTAATACATTCTGGGAACAAGCATCTTATGGAGAAAATCGGTGGCAATACATCCTGGCAAGAAGCCCAGTCTAGAGTTGGTTTTAATTGGTAATTTAGATTTTTACTGCAGTGGGTGGTGTCAACTCGTAATATTTGCCTGAAAGCTTTTCTTCTATATTTGTTATTCCTATTAGCGGCAAGAGAGCTCGTAAGACCAATTATGCCACAAATGATCCAGCCATATTACCACATATTATTACCAACACAGAGTATAAGTATATTATACTCTGTTTTATTTCAGAGTATAAGTATATTTCAGTCTTATTTCAGAGTTCAGAGCAAACACATCTAAAATCTTACATCTTATGAACATTATTAAATCATTGAATTTCGTAACAACAATTGTTTTGGGATTATAGTGACGTATAATCCTGTCCTATGTTTATCAATTAATTCGTGGTGATAGACTTTTGGCGAGAAGTGGATATTTTTCTTGAAGCTTTTGGTGAATTTGAGATTGGATAATTACTTATTGGATATTTACTTTTCGTGAACTGAGATGTCAGAAAACGGTGGTGAAGCTTAGCAGGTTCCACGGATCACTGGGCCAGCTTTCCATAGAGCTGATAGCCACTGCAGCCGTGGGCCTGCCCACGTAAAGATAAGTCTATTTCCTGTCTTTTCTTCGAAGTCGTGATGTCCTTGTTTCATGATGATGACCTTGCCCTGGCAAGCTTTGCAGGATATCCTTTATGGCCAGTCAGAATTCTCCGTTCTGTCACAGATAAACCTGGTCGATTTAAGTACCAAGTATTTTGCTACGGATCGCATGAAGTTGAAATGGTATGGAACAAAATTAAAAAATTTCGAATCAACCAAAACCGAAGCTATGAAAAAGGTTGGAAAGGGAATTAAAGGCGCTTTTGAAGAACTTGCTCTCAGCCCACTTGTATATAAAATTCGGCTACAAGTTCAGATACTTCGGGGCTTATTGAGCGAACTCTTAAAGATGTAGCAGTAACAAAAGAAAATATGAAACAGGCTATTGCGCAGAAAGTAAATGAAGCACTTAAAATTCACCCCTCGACCGCACCATCCGCTGCTGAAATTGAAAAGATAATTGGCGTAGTTCACGATGCGACAATATTGGAATTTACTTCGAGGGATTTGACAGGATTGAAAAAGACCTGAAAATATGTCAAAATCAACTGGAATTACTTGAAAATCGAGTTGCTAGAGTTGAAGCCAAGCTTGATGATGCTGACCAAGAGTTGAGACTGGATACACTACTGTTCAATGGTGTCAAGCAACCCCCCCGGTGTTGAAATAAAAGATGCAACAATGAATATTATACGCAATAAGATGGCGTTCTCAAGTCTTGCGATGTTATATCTGTGCATAGGTTTCGGCTGAACTCTGGTGATAGCCGCTCTGATAAAATTGCTCCAGTTATAGTGAAGTTTAAAGACCGCCATACAGCTGTGAAAGTTTTGGCTTGCAGAAAAAAAACTTGCGAAGACGAAGATTTTTGTGGCTGAGAACCTAACAAAGAAAAAAAGAGAATTGTTGAATGCTGCAAGGAAAAAATACAGCAATAAGTTCGTGTGGTCAAACCAAGGTCGGATTTATGTCCGTCCAGAGAATGCAACTTCTGCTCGTAGACGTTCGTCTTTGAATGACATATTCGATCGTGATTGAGTGTCCTGTTTTTTTTTTTTGTGTGTGTTGTTTTTTTTTGTATTTTAATTTTGAGTCTTTCTATGTGTTTATTTATTCTTCTTATTACTATTCTTCAATTATTCCTATTTCCTTTTTTTCCAGTTTATGTATGGGTTTTATTCCGTATGAAGAAAATAAGATAGTGGCTTTTTATTTTACTTTCTTATTTTGGTTAGTCTACTCCCAATACCTCGGTTAGAGTTGCTTGAAAAAAATCGCTCTCAGTTGATGACGTTTTATCACATCAGATAGGCCTCCATTTTCAGGATCGAGTTGATGAATGCCCAAAGCCACTCCGTCCTAGCCGCTACGTTCATTTCGAAGAGTTTGGTCAAATTAAAAAAGAAATGTCGGCTTTTGAAGAAATAGTTCAGTTTATAAGTAATATTGATAGTGTGATTGATGTTTTTGGAATTTGTGAATCATTCTTGAGTAGGTATAATCTTCTCTCTTCCTACTCTTTTCCAGGTTACCAACTGATATCAAAGTCGCGGCAGTCAATGGGGCGCGGGGGACTTGCATTTTTGGTGAGAGAGGGATTGAATTTTAAGGAAAGCGAGGACCTTTATTTATGGAATGAAGGCAAGATTGGAATTTTTTCTATTGATATTGAAATAGATAAAGATAAAAAGTTAATTGTTTGCCTGGTTTTTAGACCCACTGGTACTCATCCGGAGGAATTTTTTCACGAGTTTGATCAGTTTTTAAGTAGGGTCCAGTCTAGTCGATCGGAATGCGTTATTCTGGGTGATTTTAACTTTGATTTATTGAATTTAAATGGTTATAATTTAGAATTTTTAAATCTTGCATTATCTCATGATTTGTACCCAGTGAATCTGATTCCTTCCCGTATCACTGCTCAGTCGGCAACATTAATTGATAACATATTTGTTTCTTCAAACCTATTGAGGTAAGCATTCTGTGATGTTCTCCTTCAACCTGCTTCTGACCACTTCCCGATTGTTTGTATGATAAATAGTATTAAAACTTCGGCTAAAAACCTAAGTAAGAGAGTTTATAGAGATATGAGAGATAATAACTTGAGAAATCTGAAAGAGCAAGTTAGTACTATAGCATGGGATGAAGTTAGCGAAGAGCAAAACGCAACTACAGCATTCGATAGGTTTATGAATGTTCTCTTATGAGCCAAGAGAGCCATGGGTGACCACAGAATTGCTTGAAATGGTGGAAATGCGAAACCAGCTTTTTGAAAAACATTTACAGAGCCCGGAAAATGTGAGTTTATTTGAAGAATTTAAGCGAGTGAGAAACCAAGTTAACCATAAGCGTCGCAGTGAGAAAAAAAGCATATCATGCTTCTGCTTTTGATGGTAAAAGTGGTGATGCAAAAGGAACCTGGCGACTAATAAATGAGGTTTTAAAAGGGAAGACTAATGATATTGATGGAGTAAAGAGTCTGTTGGTGAATGGAAGTGAAATCACTGATAAATAGGAAATGGCAGATGAATTCGGAAAATATTTCACGAACATAGGCAAAAGTATTAAGGAAGAAGTAGCTAAAGTCTGGAAGACATCCGGAAAAGTCCTTTATTGATAATCGAGGCGAATGGCGCAGTTTTTCGTTCGAGACGTCCACAGCAAAGGAGATCGAGAGCAGAGTGAAAGGACTGAAGTCCAACTCGGCCGGAACAGATGGACTTAATCTTAGAGCTGTAAATGCTATCCTAGTTTATATATTACCTTGTCTACTTCATTTAATAAATCTATCACTCCAGACTAGTAGATAAAGCAAACCGAACGCTGGAAAACCTTTTGTTTTTTACCTCCTTGAGTTACCTTGGTGTTAATACTTCTAAGACAAATTATATGATTTTTAGTAGGGTAGGAAAAATTGTAAATAGTGCTTCTATAGTATAAGAAAATTTGTCGCTTTAACAGGTTTTTGAAAATAAATATTTGAGAATTTATGTTGATTACAATTTTAGTTGGAAGAAACATAAATATGACTTCTTCTAAACTTGTACGAGGTCTTGTAGTGATGCGGCGTTTGAAACACGTGTTACCTTTAACTGTTTTAAGAACTATATATCATATTGTTTTTCATCCTTTTATTGTTTATGGTTGCTGTAATTATACATCTAATTTTTCTTCAAATATTAAAATACTGCAGATTCTTCAGAACAAGGCGCTTCGAGTACTGGGTGAGTTTCTTCAGTATGAGCACACGCGTGTATGTGTTTTAGAATTTTAAATGTTCATCAGATCAGGGACCATCAGGTAGGAGTGATTACTTACCATGTGCTTAATAGATTATCTCCCGAATATTTTAGAGATTTTTTTAAGTTTAATTCAGATTATCATCATCATAGGACTAGAGGTCGTGGAAGCTTAGTCTCAGAAGTAAGGAGTACGAGTCAATCTAGTTTAGCAATTATAAATTATGCAGTTAATTTGTGGAATGGTTTCCTGGAGAGCATTAGGGAGCCAGAAAACCTGTTTCAGTTTAAAATTAGATTAAAAAAGTTTTTGTTGGGTGGGAATAAAATATTTTCGATTGTTGTTTGTTATATCTTTTTTTTTTTGGGGGGGGGGGGGGTTGTTTTGTGTTTTTTTTCTTTTTCTTTTTTTATTCGGGAGAGTTAAATTTTATTGAATGGTAAGAAAAGAGTAGGAAGAGTGAATGAGTTTGGTGTATGATGAAAGATTGTGTGACGCTGCTCAAGCCACAATAGTGGCTTAATAAAACGTCATACGTTTTTACCATTTCTACGTTTGTTGATAATATACATGTTGATAATAAACATGGTGGTAAGTGCCAGTTAAGTATGATGTCTCATCTCATCTATACCAGTAGCGAAATATTTTTCCAAACACGACACATTCCATAGAGCGTAATTAGACTCTGACCGTATACGTCAGAGCCGTAGTTTCAGTTGCTATTTGGTTTTCCATCGGAAACATTTTTCAGTCCGCATGCGCGAATTCGGGGTCATGAATCTTGTGTGGTTATAGACCTGTGTCAAAAATTTCCAGTGGGGAGTATAGGACTTTTCGCTACTGTATATTACCTTTACTGTGTTAGCAACGTGTTACCTACAAGAGGAAATACTCTGTGCTTGGTAGTTATGACACAGCTTTTTATGACACAGCTCCTTTGTTTGGAGTGGTCTCCTAAGGGTATTTGAAAATCCGGTCGTTGACTCTTCTAAAAAGAAGCTTAGAAGACTAAATTTTAGGTTTTTAAATTTAGGTGGCAGATGAGGTTTTTTAGCACTTTAGCACAACAAAATAAATTAAAATTGTCCTAGACCTATTGAAAATTGTCCTAGAAAAATGCAAAAAAGCAAACTCGGAAAAACAGGTAAAACATTTGAAAAATGCATGTAAACCATTTTGTATTATCTAACATTAGACTTTAACCAGAAACCATTCATAACATAATTAAAGGGATTATCTTTAAAGTCAGATTTTTTTTTCTTTTTTTTTTTGTATCAAAAGTATTCCAAGTTTTAATACCAAGCTGAAAGAGAAGACGAAAAATAAATATAGAAGAAACTTACACCATTTAGCATTTCCCATCAACATCATAAAAGCTGTTCAGTTTGTATACTCGCTTTACTTGTCTTTTGTTTTACATCAGACTAGGGATAAAATACCTACTTGTGGAAAAGATTACAATAGGCATATTTATGTAGGCCTACGTTTTAAATCTTTACTATGCTTATTTTTAAAGCCCAATTTTACTAAACTTATATCTTTATAGAAGAGCTTTTAGATTTCTGAAAGTATATTTTCTAGCCACTATAAACCATTTAGTTTACTCCATATCTGCACAACGTAAGAAGCCAAGAGAGCAAAGAATATAATAAATGAAAAAATAAATAAAATCAAGTAGGTGAGAAAACGAAGAATTTTGTCAGCCAGTGGCAAAATATGAAGACGAAGAACAAGCAAATATTTCGACAAGGACCTTCGCTAAGTCGTCTTCAGTGCTAAAAAAAGAAAAAAAAATCTAACCTTTCGAAAAGTGTACTTGACAAAAAGAGAATAATAAGTAATATTATTAATATAATATAATAATATAAAAAATAATATAAAAAAATAATATAAAAAATAAAATAATATAATAATAATATAAGTATGAACAATAAGTATGGTCTTAGATTGTATATATATATATATATATATATCTGCACAATGGGGATAGGTTAACTTCCCCTCCTTAGCATTGATACATTTGTCATCTGCCAATTAGACATTCCAAAAAAAAGCGACAAAAACATGCATTTTAGATATAAGAAATGAGGAATGAATTTGGCAAAACTTATCTACATCCGTTGAGCAAAAACGCATCTCCAAATGTTTGGAAATAAGGTCAGATCACTAACATATTAACGACCCATGGAAAACTGACGATGCAAAAGTAGTATAATCATTGCCTTCTTGATTGGTCTACAAACTAATATTTTTCACATTGAACTTTGGAAAATTTCATAATGGGTCCCTACAGAAGGCCTAAAGAGGTACTTATGTGTAACATTCTTAACGTTTTTTCAAACACTGGGGGAATCTATTAAAGTTCCCCTTCAATTTTACTCTCATTCGTAGAAATTTTGACTTTATAAAGACAAGCACACACTGTAAAATTAAATATCCTATTAATCAATTAGATAAATTAAAATGGATTTGATTAAAAAGTTCAAAATTGACAAAAAATTATGGTTACACATAGTCTTCCTTTCAAATCTTGCTACTAAACAAGATATTGAAAATACAGAATAAACCAACAATTGATGTTGTAAAACATAAATTTGACAAGCAGCACCAGCAATGTGTGTTCAATCACAATCACCAATCAATCACAAACCAATCCAATCCCAAACAGCAATGTGTGTTCTATGTTACTTTTTCCTGTTGTTTACTAATTTAACCAATTTACCTTCCCAGCTCAATCACTATTATCAAGGAAAGGTCCCAAAATCCCAGAAAAAATCTATCTTTGACAAATAAAAATATCAGGGGCGTCGTTTGGGGGGAGGAGGGCAAGGGGGCAGTTGCCCTCCAATAATGTGGAGAAAAATTATGATATATCCCATGCCCTTTGACTATCCGGATATGGACCCCTCTTGCCCCCCCCCCCATTAAAAATGCATGAGATTCGCGCCTGAAGAATATATATAGATGACCTTACTTCAGGTAACTCCCCTTTTAGGCAGCTCCTGGTGGGGGCATCAATTCATAAAAACTCAGGAAGGGGGGCAAAATTATTTTCAAAATCTAGGGAAGGCAAATACATATTTTCAATGCCCCCCCCCCCCAAAAAAAAAATATCTGGGGAGGCACAAGCCCCGCTGTCGTTCCCCACATTGACGCCACTGGCTCCTTTCTATGTGAAATTCCCCACATAAATATATCGCAATATATTATTATTATTATTACCTTTGTCATAAGCCCTGCAATGGCATCTGGTCCATATTTTTGAATAAGCAGTTCAAATTCCTTTCCAATTTCTGAAGCAACATCATACACTTCAACTAAAGTCATAGATACATCAGAATCATCACTTTCGCTTCCAGGCACTGAATCCATTTCAAATGGCAATGGTCTTTTTAGAACGTATGGCATAAAAAGGATGCAGTAGGGATCTGCAAGACAAATTATGGCTTTAGAAAATTTGTATGTTTCACACTGTTAAATTTCTTGGTTTTAAGATGTTCAAAACCAAAACAGAAACCATCATTTTTTGGGCACAGCTCGATTCTGGCATGCAAGTGTAGTCACTTCCTACTAATCTAAAGCTCTAAAATAATGCAGAAACGTGAAACTACCGAGACAGAAGAAATTTTAAAAACTAAAGGAGAAATTTACACGGTATGACAATGAAATATTTGTGCTGGGGAAAATAAAAAAGAGAACAATTTTAATTGTAGAAATGAAAGCAACAAATCAAAATGTTAGAAGCAGGGGTGGATCCAGGAGTTTTTTTTTTTGGGGGGGGGGGGACAAAATGGGATGACCCGATAAACTTGCGCTAGGAGCAAGTTTAATTAACGCAATTGCGTTAATTAAGTAAATTACACTACTTTAGACTACTTTAGGGGGGGGGGCACCCCCCCCCCCCCCGCCCCCTGGATCCGCCACTGATTAGAAGGACACAGAGGTTTTAATTCTTGAAAATGAAACCCAAGTATGGGTCTGAAACGTGTGCACTTAGATAGATGGAGAAGGATTTGTTGGAATGTTTCCAGACAAATAGTCTACATATTCTTTTTGACACCTGCTGGACTGACTGTTTTTCAAACAGCAATATGTAGGAACTATATTCATATAGTTAAGGAACTTCCCCTTAAGAACAGTACACAAATGAGCACAGCACAAATATTATACAGTAGCAAAAATTCGTATAATCTTCATTAAAGATTTTTGGGACACATAAGTGCTAAAGTTGTTTAGCAGTTTAAAAAAAAAAAACTTCTTATTGTTCTAATTAAATAACCCTTGTGTTTCAGGAATTATTCTTAAAGAATTGGGACAAAATTAAAACTTTAGTGTAGAGAGTGAGGTGTTGAGGAGGGGGATACCCTTCATATACGTGATAATTTCTGTTCGTTTTAAGTTTTGATGTTGCTCCTTGTTTTCAGTAGAAAAAACTTGTTTTCTTAATTTAATTTCTGATCATTTTTTAAATAATGCGAGGAAATCTGGCCCCATTTCCATGGAGAAATCCCACTCCCCACAGAAATATTCTCTAGACAATTCAAACCTGGTGAAAATTTACCCCAGACAATTACCCTTAACAACTCCACATGTAAAATTTAGACAGAAAAGAGAAAGCATGATATGTAAAAATAATTAATTTGTTCCGGATTATTAAAAAATTTATTAAAAAATTTAAAACCCGTTTTTTCTTGCTTAATTTTTCGTATATATAAAAATAATTTTTTATAGGAATTCTGGCAAAATCCCCCAGTGTAAAATTTCCCCTGGAAAAGTCCCCAACAGAAAATACATCCCCCTTAGCCAAAAAAATGTATGCTTACTTCCCAATAACAAATACTATGTGTAAACAACGGGCAAATTTTATAACTTTAAGATCTTTCCCCTGAGGCTGGGTGGGCATGTTATATTCACAGGCATAGTTTTAGGGCATTTCATCTATGATGAACAAAAATGAATGATATCTAAGAATTTTCATTGGAGTTTTGGGAGACAAAGGAGCGGGGGAGGGGGCCTAGTTGCCCTTCAGTCTTTTTTGTCACTTAAAAGGGCACTAGAACTTTCAATTTGAATTCGAACGAGCCCTCTTCCGATATTCAAGGACCATTGGGTCTATATGGTCATCCTTGAAAAAAAAACATTCATCCATTCATCTTTCTTCTTGAAAAAATAGAAAATTCCACATTTTTGAAGATGGAGGTTGAAACCTCTGAAATAAAGTTCTCTGATAAAATGAATCTGATGGTGAGATTTTCATTAAGATTTTTTGACGTTCAGGGGGTGTCCCTCCTTTTTTGGAAAATCAGGCAAATTTTCTCAGCCTTGTGGCCTTTGATGTATTAATTAAAAAAACTTTTTCCACAAAATAAGTTTTTTAAATAAAAGTAAAGAACTCCATTAAACAAAAATGAGCAAAAATAAAATCAAATAATCATCTTCAAAGACCTAATTTCCAGAACTTGAAGCTACGTTAAACAAAATGGCCATCTCGAAAATTTTGATTCAATGTGTTTGGGGAAATGGTGGGTGTGAGAGGGGGGTTAGTTGCCCTTCAATCACTTTCGACTATTAAAAAGGGCACTAGCCCTTTGAATTTTCAATCAAATGAACCCTTTTGAATTTTGTACGACAGAACTTTCTACAAAAGCCTTATATGGCCCCAGGGCATAACTTACAACCTTTGCTCTGAGGGTTGTGGGGGGGGGGGAGGGTTGTCATCCTCAAAGACCTAATTTCCAGAACTTTCAACTACGTTAAACAAAATGGCTATCTCAAAATTTTGATTGGACGTGTTTGGAGAAATGGTGGGCGTGAGAGGGGCGTTAGTTGCTCTCCAGTCACTTTCAATTATTAAAAAAGCACTAGCCTTTTCACTTTCCAATCAAATGAGCCCTTTTGAAGTTTCTATGACAACGCTTTCAATAAAAACCTTATATACCCCCTGGGCATAAGTTACAACGCTTGCCCTGAGGGCTGAGGGGTTGTCATCCTCAAAGACCTAATTTCCAGAACTTTCAACTACGTTGAAGAAAGTTGCTATCTCAAAATTTGACTGGATGTGTTTGGGGAAATGGTGAGCATGAGAGGGGGGTTAATTGCCCTCCAATCACTTTTGACTATTAAAAAGGGCACTAGCCCTTTCAATTTCCAATCGAATTAGCCCTTTTTGAAGTTTCTACAACAACACTTTCTATAAAACCTTATATGCCCCAGGGCATAACTTACAACCCTTGACCTGAGGGCTGTGAGGGGATTGTCATCCTCAAAGACATAATTTCCGGACCTTTGAACTACGTTGAAAAAATGGCTATCTCAAAATTTTGATTGGATGTCGTCGTAAAAGGGGGTTACTTGCCATCCAATCAATTTCAACCATTAAAAAGGGCACTAGCTGTTTCAATTTCCTATCGAATGATTCTTTTCTGAAGTTTCTACGACAACGCTTTCTATAAAAAAAAAACTTATATGCCCCCAGGACCTAATTTATAACCATTGCCCTGGGGCTGTGGGGGGAGTGTCATCCTCAAAAACATAATTTCCGGAATTTTTAACTACGTCGAAGAAAATGGCTATCTCAAAATTTTGATTGGATGTGTTTGGAGAAATAGTGGGTGTGAGAGGAGAGTTAGTTATCCTCCAGTCATTTTAAACTACTAAAAAGGCACAAGCCCTTTAATTTCAGATCGAATGAGCCCTTTTTGAAGTTTCTACAATGTCACTATCTATAAAAACCTTATATGCCCGCAGGGCATAACTTGCAACCCTTGCCCCGAGGGCTCTGAGGGGGTTATCATCCTCAAAGACCTAATTTCTAAAACTTTTAACTACGTTGAAAAAATGGCTATCTAAAAATTTTGATTGGAGGTGTTTGGGGAAAAGGTGGGCGTGAGAGGGGGGGGGTTAGTTGCCCTCCAATCACTTTCGACTATTAAAAAGGGCACAAGCCCTTTGATTTTCCAATCAAATGAGCCCCTTTTCAAGTTTCTACGACAAAGCTTTCAATAAAAACCTTATATGCCCCCAGGGCATAACTTACAACCCTTACCCTGAGGGCTGTGGGGGAGTTTTATCCTCTAAGATATAATTTCCAGACCTTCCAACTACTTTGAATAAAATGGTTATCTCGAAATTTTGATTGGATGTGTTTGGATAAATGGAGGGCGTGGAAGGGGTGTTAGTTGCCTTCCAATCACTTTCGACTATTAAAAAGGGCATTACCCATTTAAATTTCCAATCAGATGAGCCCTTTTTGAAGTTTCTACGACAACACTTTCTATGAAAACCTTATTTGCCCCCAGGGCATAACTTATAACCCTTGCCCTGAGGACTCTTGCGGGGTTGATATCCTCATAGACCTAGTTTCCAGAACTTTCAACTACGTTGAACAAAATAGCAATCTCAAATTTTGATTGGATATGTTTGTGGAACAGGTGGGCGTGAGAGGGGGTTAGTTGCCCTCCAATCACTTTCGACTATTAAAAAGGGCAATCGAACGAGCCTTTTTTGAAGTTTCTGCAACAACACTTTCTATAAAAACCTTATATGCCCCAGGGCATAACTTATAACCCTTGCCCTGAGGACTCTTGCGGGGTTGTCATCCTCATAGACCTAGTTTCCAGAACTTTCAACTACGTTGAACAAAATAGCAATCTCAAATTTTGATTGGATATGTTTGTGGAACAGGTGGGCGTGAGAGGGGGTTAGTTGCCCTCCAATCACTTTCGACTATTAAAAAGGGCAATCGAACGAGCCTTTTTTGAAGTTTCTGCAACAACACTTTCTATAAAAACCTTATATGCCCCAGGGCATAACTTACAACCCTTGCCCTGAGGGTTGTGGGGGAGTGTCCTCCTCATAAACATAATTTCTATCTCGAAATCAACTATGCTGAACAAAATAGCTATCTCAAAATTTTGATTGGATTGGGGAAATGGCGGGCGCGGAAGGGGTGTTAGCTGCCTTTCAATCACTTTCGACAATTAAAAAGGGCACTAGCCATTCCAATTTCCAATCGAATGAGCCCTGTTCGAAGTGTCTGCGACAACTCCTTTGATACAAAGTGCCCTGGTATGGAAAAACTAATAATACGTCGTTCTTTCCTTAGGCAGCGCGATTGCGCTGCCTATGAAAAAGGGCAATTTCAATTTCCAATCAAATGAGCCCCTTTTGAAATTTCTGCAACAACTTTCTATATAAACCTTATATGCCCCCAGGGCGTAACTTAAAACCCTTGCACTGAGGGCTCTGAGTGGGTTTTCATACTAAAAGACCTTTTAGGTCTTTTAGGATGACTTTCCAGAACTTTCAACTATGTTGAACAAAATGGATATCTCAAAATTTTGATTGGATGTATTTGGGAAAATAGTGTGCGTGAGAGCGGCGTTAGTCACTATCCAATCACTTTCGACTATTAAAAAGGGCACTAGCCCTTTGAATTTCAAATCGAATGAGGAATTTTTCAGGTTTCTACGACAAATATTTCAATAAAAACCTTATATGCCCCCAGGGCATAACTTATAACCCTTGCCTTGAAGACTGTGTGGGGAGTGCCCTGCTCAAGGTATAATTTCCTGAACTTTGAACTGCGTGGGACAAAATGCCTATCTCAAAATTTTTATTGGATGTGTTTGGAGAAATGGTGGGCGTGGAAGGGGTGTTAGTTGCCTTTCAATCACTTTCGAATATTAAAAAGGGGACTAGCCATTTCAATTTCCAATCGAACAAGCCCTTTTTGAAGTTTCTACAACAAGGCGTTCTATAAAAACCTTATATGCCCCCAGGGCATAACTTACAACCCTTGCTCTAAGGGCTGTGAGGGGGAGGGGTTGTCATCCTCAAAGACCTAATTCCCAGAACTTAAAACTACGTTGAATAAAATGGCTATCTCAAAATTTTGATTGGATGTTTGGGGAAAAGGTGGGCGTGATAGGGGGGTTAGTTGCCCTCCAATCACTTTCGACTATTAAAAAGGGCACTAGCCCTTTGAATTTCCTATTGAATGAGCCTTTTTTGAACAGTTTCTACAACAATGCCTTCTATAAAAACCTTATATGCCCCCAGGGCATAACTTACAACACTTGCCTTGAGGGCTGTGGGGGAGTGTCCTCCTCAAAAACATAATTTCTATCTGGAAATCAATTACGCTGAACAAAATGGCTATCTCAAAATGTTGATTGGATGTGTTTCGGGAAATGGTGGGCGTGGAAGGGGTGTTAGTCGCCTTTCAATCACTTTCGACTATTAAAAAGGGCACAAACCACTCCAATTTCCAATTGAATGAGCCTTTTTCGAAGTTTCTACAACAACTTTTTCGATACGATGTGCCCTGCTCTAAAGGAAAAAAATAATAAATAATACATTGTGCCAACATCGTTCTTATATGCCCCAAGGGCATAACTTAAAACCCTTGCCCAGAGGGTTGTGGGGGAGTGTCTTCCTCAAAAATATATTTTCTATCAGGAAATCAACTACACTGAACAAAATGGCTATCTCAAAATTTTGATTGGATATTTTTGGGGGAATGATGGGCATGGGGAGGGGAGGGGCTAGTTGCCCTCCAACCACTTTCGACTATTAAAAAGGGCACTAGCCGCTCCAATTTCCAATCGAATTAGCCTTTTCCGAAGTTTCTACGACAACTCCTTCAATACAAAATGCTCTGGTATGGAACCCCCCCCCCCCAAAAAAAAAAAAATAATACATTGTGCGATCATCGTTCTTTACTTAGGCAGCGCGATTGCACTGCCTATGATAACACTAAAATTAATGAAACTTGTATGTTTGAAATCAGCATAATAAGCCAGTTCTTTTGATACTTACTATCTATTTGTATCAAAATTCTGTTTTTTAGTTTTTCGGTTTCTATTGAGCTATGTTACTCTTCACTTGCAGTTTGTTACCACAAACTGTTTGATATTCTTTGCCTGTTTTTAATTTGAATTTAGTGTAGAAGCATCACAGCTATAATTTTTTTCTATCTTATGCCTATGATAACACTAAAATTACTGAAACTTGTATGTTTGAAATCAGCATAATAAGCATAATAAGCATAATAATAAATACTAATAATAATAATAATAATAAATAAATACAGCATAATAAATACTCTTTGCCTGTTTTTAATTTGAATTTAATGTAGAAGCAACACTGCCAGAATCTTTTTTATTTTTTTTACAGGGGAGGGGCAACTCCCCTCATATACAGGGTAATTTCTGTTTGTTTTTTTTTAGTTTTAATGTTGCTCCTTAATTCCAGTTGATTTTTTTTTTATTCAATCAAAGTAAAGTATCCTTTACCTAGAATTTGAATATTGATAGAAATTCATATTTTCTCTTCTAAAACCAAAGCAAAATTCCTGTATCTAGTCATAAAATAGCCCGTAAGTTAACAAGGTATTCACATGATGGTAAGACAGCTAACCTTATTGATTACGTTATTGTAAACTGAAGACTGGCAGGAGCAATAGAAGATACTAGGGTATATGAGTACTTTTGTTGATGTTAAAGGTAAAGAACACCATCTAGTGCTGTCTAGGGTTAAATCCAAAGCTGAAATATTGGAAGGGTAAATACCTTCCAGGAAGTTAAGACACTGGTAGACTTCCAGGATAAGAATTTGAGAGCAGCTTTCCAGGAACAGTTGAATACTAAACTGGAGAGTTTAGAATTTGACAATGTAGAAGATGGATGGAATAATTTTAGGAAAATAATTTGTGAAGTTGCTGATGGTGTCTTAGGGAAGAAAATTAGGAACAGAGCTAGGAATATTAGTGAAAAGGTTTTATGTTTAGTAGAGAGGAGAAGGGGCTTTTACAAGAATTATCTGAGTGATAGATCATATGAAAATAAGACAAATGTAAAGAAAATTGAGAAAGCATTAAAATATGAGCTAAGGAGGTCTGAAGTGGAGACCATAGATAAAATTGCTGTGGATTTGTGCAATGCAGCTAGATGGCATAATAGTAAGATATTGTACTGGTGTGTTAATAAATTTAGAGGTAGTAGTCAATCTGGACCAAAAATGGGCAGAACACTTTAAGAATGTGCTAAACCAAGATAGAGTTACAGGAAAAGGTATAGAGGAAAATGAAAAAGTTTTTCACACCTTGGATGTAATGGAAGATTTATTTTATGAGTAAGAATTAGAGACACTACTACAAGGATTAAAAATTATTAAGGCCCCAGGTGCTGATAGTGGTGATATCAGCACAGAGAGACAGAGAGTGGTGCTGATAAATATGGTGGCTCTGAGGTTAGAAATAAGTTACAGAAGTCAGTATAATTAGTTAGATGTTGTAGTCAAAGTTTAAAGAGAAGAACAGTGCAGTTTTTAAGAAGAGTAGAGGATGTATCAACCAAATTTTCACTCTTAGGTTAATAATTGAGAAGTGCCTGAGTCATCAAACACCTTTAGTCCTCAGTTGTATAGATTATGGGCAGACATTTGATACTAGGGTTTTAGTGAAGGTCTTACCCTTGTACCATTGGAGTATTATTAGTAAAGACCATGGGAGCAGTTAAGGTGCTAAAAGTAGAATAGCCAAGGCCCAGAGTATTTTTTTTTTCACAGCTGAAAAAGTTTGGAAGAATAGGAAAATTAGTCTGCAAACCAAAATGAGAATATTGAAGTTACAAAGATGACAGCGGTCAAACACAGTTCTGAAGCATGGGTGCTCCAAAAAAGGAGGAAGATTTCCTAGATGTTTTCCAGAGAAATTGCCTACAGACTGTTTTGGGTACCCAGCTGACTGACTGTATTTCAAACAGTAGGCTATACAAAAAGTGTGGTTCAATTCCACTTCCTAGGGCTATAATGAGAGAAAGGTAGAGATGGCTAGGGCAAGTTCTGCAGATGAAGGATGACAGATTCCCAAAGATTTTCCCCTATGTCCAATTGTATAAGGCTAAACAGAAAGCACGATGTCCATAATTGGGGTGGGAGGATGTTCTAATGAAAGATTCAAGGGAAATGAGAACTTCTTGGGAGGGTATAAAGAAAGAGGCTTTGAATAGATTAAAATGGAGGAGTGGGCATGGCTGTTTTGGCCTCAGGCAGCTTGGTTCTGTAGTGAATAAAAATTTTCATCTTATTACTCTGAGCATTAGTATTTGTTGGAATAGAAGTAGTAGTTGAAGCAGCAGGAGTAGTAGCATTAGGTAGTAGTATTAGTTGAGCAATCCTAGAGCTCAGAAAATTTAGCCTTTAACAGGACAAAAATGGCATAAATTAAACATGGCAAAATTAGATCATTAGTAAATTATTGTGTGATTGTGAAAAATTGATGCATGTGGATTATATAACTTTAACAAAATGGATTAATACTCTAATAATAAGTTTTACCCAATATTTTTAACTCTTTTCTATAGCCAAAAAGGAGACAAAACAGGTAACAAACAGTTTGTGGTAACAAACTGTAAGTAAGGAGTGACCCAGCTCAATAGTAACCAAAACTCTGGAAAACGAAATTTTGATTCCAATAAATACATCAAAAGAATCAGTTTTTATGCTGATTTCAAATATATAAGTTTCATCAAGTTTAGTCTTACTCATCAAAAGTTACTAGACTGAGAAAATTTGCCTGATTTTCAAAAAAAGGGAGAAACACCCCCTAAAAGTCATAGAACATTTAATGAGAATCACACCATCAGATTCAACGTATCAGAGAACCATACTATAGAAGTTTAAAGCTCCTATCTGCAAAAATGTGGGATTTTGTATTTTTTGCCAGAAGAAAGATCACAGATGCATGTTTATTTTATTCATTTTTTTTCAATGGTGATTGTATTGAACCAGTGGTCCTAGAATATCACGGGATGGCTCATTTGAACAGAAATTAAAAGTTCTAGTGCCCTTTTTAAGTGACCAAAAAAATGCAGGGCAACTAGAGCCCCTCCCATGCTCATTTTTTCCCAAAGTCATCTGATCAAAATTTCGAGATGGCCATTTTGTTTAGCATGGTCGAAAAATACAGCAACTATGTCTTTGAGGATGTCAGGGGTTACATGGAGTATCTTTCCATGGAGAAAGTTTTAATGGGAGAAGGGACATTGCTATGAAGGGGGCGCCAGATTTCACTGCATTATTTTAAAAAAATGATTGGAAATTAAATAAAAAAAAAACAATTTTTTCAACTGAAAGAAAGGAGCAACATAAAAATTTAAAACAAACAGAAATTAATACATATATGATTGGGTTCGCCCCCTAGTCATTACCTTGCTCTTTGTGCTAAAGTTTTTTTTTTGTACTTTCATCAGAGCTATTTATTCTAATTAACAGCCTTTGTGATTAAGGAGTAATTCTTAAAGAATTAGAACACAATTTGAACTTTAGCATAAAGAGCGAGGTATTGACTAGGGGCAAACCCCCTAATATACATAATAAGAAAATACAAATATAGAAGTTCATTATGTAAGTTATGCCAGAACAAAATTTTGAGACAGCCATTTAGCCAAAAAAGTAAAATTAATATGCAAATTTATTTTAATTATTCATGCACATGAGCCAAAATTATTCCAATTATTTGTGAGCCAAAATAAAAACCGCCGCATTAACTAAAAAATGTTCAGAAATTAAATAAAAATTAAAAGAAATTAATTTTTTTTAATCTTAAGGGACTTGTTTGGTATCAAGAGACTTTTGGTACAATTTTTCTAGGGGGGGGGGGGGGGCAAGCTCTGCATAAGCCTCTTTCCAAGTCCAAGGGTGAACCCATGAGGACCAACTGACTTATTTGGGTTCAATCTTTTGAGCCATTATTCCACATCCAAAGTGCCAACAGTAATAATTTGCATTGGTTTCTGAATATTATATTCTGGTATCTATGGCAAGGGGGCATCTTCTGGAGGCGTAAAAACTGACTTGAACTGCTGGTTCAGAGCTTCAGCTATATCTCCAGGGTTGCTTATTTTATTCCGATTAACTGAGAGTTTGGTTACTGAATGTCTTCCAGGCTTTTGAGTGGAGGCATACTTCCAAAATTCCTTCAGATTTATTTTCAATGCTCATACACAGATTAGTTCTGTTTCTTTTTCAGTTTTAATGTTGCTCCTTACTTTCAATTGGAAAAACTTGTGTTCTATTTAACATCTTACCATTTTTAAAGTCGTACCAGGAAATCCCCTACCATGTTTGAAATTTCCCTAGATATTTTCCTCCTTGCATGAAATTATCCCCATGGAAAATCCTATTCCCCCCCCCCCCTAGAGTTAATTCCCTTGGGAAATTTCTGTTTATTTCTCAATAACAAAACTAGCCAATACAATTGTATAAGCAATGCAAAGCTTGCATAAGAAACAACCCTTTTCCTAGGGGCTTTAGCAGTTAAATTAGGAGATATTTTTATTACTAAGGTATAAAGGTGTAATTATTAAGCTATATTAGGTGAAAATACAATGTGATACATTTCTTTAGGTTCTTTCTGAATAAAATAGCCTATTTGCTTTACTCAGAAATTCAAATTGAAGGCCTTTGTGGATTCTTAAATAAGACTAAATAAAAAAAGAAGTTTTTTTTTAACTGAAAGTAAGGAGCAATATTAAAAATTAAAACAAACTGAAATTATTCTGTATATGAAAGGGCCTGCCCCCTCCTCAACCCCTTGCTCTTTACACCATGGTTTTTTATTGTTTTAAAAAACAAAGTTGTGAGACAGAGTCAAAGAGCAAGGGTCTGTCCCTTGCTCTTTTTTATGCTCTTTCATAATTCAATAATCACTTCTGAAGGAAATTATATTTTAAGCCCTTAGAGGGCTAAAAGGGCTTTGAACAGCCCTTGAAAGTTTAAAACATGTTTCTAAAAAGTGAGGAAAATCGAGAAAAGGCTAGTGAGAAAAAATTGCCATTCATGGCTGATTCAGCAATAGTAATTATTATTTTTATAATCTTAATAAGTTGTTTTTAGCCCTAATAGTAGCCTAAAATGTCCAAACAGTAGAATAGCCTATAGTACAAATTGGCAAGATTTTTTAAAAAGAACTAGAAACCCCTCAAAATGAAGTCATTTCTGCTGGGATATCATTTTTGAGGGTTTTGAGACATTTTACTATTAAGACTAAGAAAAATAGGGGAGAGAAGGGTGAAACCATACATTTTGAGGAGCTTGACCCCTACAAGGAAAATTTCTAAAGATACAAACTTCCTTTTTACACAAATAGATATCTCAATTATTCACTTTTCTTGGTGTTTTTTTTTTCAACAACATCAATTAGGTTGTTTCTAGGAGAGACCCAGAAACATGTGACCTCTTCAAGCATCCAAAGTTGCCCCAACTAGGGGGTGACTTTGGACACACATGGAGTATTTCGAGACATTTGTTAATTAATGCTTGCAATAATCAATTCAGATAATATTGACATTTAAATCAGATAATATACAGGTTCAATGCAACATTAAATTTGTTTTATGGGAAATTGGGCCAAATCACAACCATATACAAGAGCTTTGGCTGTTTGTTCATTTCCTCCCATTGAAACTGGTATTGGAACCTTCCTGATAATGTCTTGGAAGTCAGTTTCTCCACAATCTTGATATTCAGGGAATATGAAGGGATATTCAGGGAATATGAACTTCCCAACAGACTTCAGCAGGTAGTTTATTTTTGCTACTCTGCCACTTATTTCTTCAATTTCACCAGCATAGTAAACAGCAGAGTTTTGCTTCTTGTTTACCATGAACCTTACAAGCACAAAATTTCCACAAGATAATTCTTCATCAGTCTCAAACTCACTGATACCTCTACTATGTAAAGACTTGTCATCCAACTTATCATTGAACTGCATATCTATGTCTGAGATTATGTCTCTAGTTTTGTCAGCAATGAATGAAACCTTTGACTTTTTAGCAACTATTTCTTAGCAAGTCTTAGTTCAGTCTCTGTTTCTAGTGCCTTTTTTTCTGGTGTTTCTGTCAGAATTCTACTTTTGTCTCTTCTACAGTTTTTGCATGGACCCACTTGCATTTTTGCCTGTGGATATGGTCTAATGCTTTCATGAGTTAGGACCATAGGCAAGTTTCATGTTGTACTCACAGAAAATGATACCCAATCTTGAACACAGGATCTTAAAATTGGAGCAAAATATCTAAATAACAGGCTGACTTAATATTGGAACAAATTGATCTAAGACAAAGATTGTTATGCAGAATAATTGTGTTTAAATAGGCTAGGCTGTAAGGCAAGGGGTAACTTTTGTCTAAGTGTAAATGTTGAAAACAAACTTTGATAGCCAAAAATATATTACTTTAGGTCCTCTATAGCACAACAGGAACACTATCAATTTCATAGATATTCTGCCTCTAGCTACATATAGTTCTATTTTCCAAGTTACAAAAACTTCTGTCAGTACAGGCAAAACTAGTCTACACAAAAAGTGTCTGGAATTGTCCCCAAAAAAGTGTATGCAGTTGTCCCATGTTGATGTTATTTTGATGTTATTTACTTTTTTGTAGATAACAGCCTGATATTACTGATGAAAACAGCCATGCAAATAGCAGATGTATACCTTGTCTGATCCTGCTAACTTATGACCCAAGAGCTATAATAGCTAAGAAAATATTTGAGAAAAACTACATGTGTCAGGATTTCTAGCAAGCATATAGAAACTTCCTTACCTCTTTTCTCAGATGTCTCTTTTATTTAAAATTTAAAACTTGTGCCAAATGTGAATTGCATGAAGGACATCTTGTGGGAATTTTTTGAATAGATTAGCCCAAAAACTTTAGATGAGAGGTCAAAAGTGTAGTCACCCCTGTACAGTTTTGCCCCTCTCTCCCTTAATAATGACCATTCCTGAATCAGCTACAAATATCAAATATTTCTCACTATATAGTTTTTTTTGGGAGAAAAAACATGATTTTAGACTTTTGGCAACTAAGGACTGTTTTACCTTTTGGAGCCCTATTAAGGGCTGAAAATGTAAATTTCCTAAAGAAGTGTTCACATGCATGTCTTGACAGAATCCCATGTCTAGCCAGACTTCAATGTCTAGGCAACTACCATTCACAAGTAAAATTTGGTACTTAGCTAGACAAGGCACTTGTTGTTTGGGGTTTGATGATTCAATGAATAGGTAATATGCACCTATTGGTCTAGCCAAGGTGTTTGGCTAGACTTTGAGTTCAAGGCTCCAGAACTCAATGTCTAGGATTTTTTATTATAGCCAATCAGAATGTTTCAAGCTCCACTATTTTCATCATCTATGTTTACATTTCTAAAGTGAAGTTTAATTTTTGTTTTCTCATTAGGTTAATTATTTTTTTATTTTTGGCAAATATGTAACAACAGACATAATAGCAAAGCACACTAAGGCAATTGTTTGGCTTACCTCATCCATTATCTTGTGACAGCAAAAATAGGGATTGTAATTTTGAAAGTTTTTCCCATATTAACTCTCTTGATTGGCTAGAAATGACAACTGTAATCAATTTGAAACTAAATTTGTAGTTTTAGCTAAGCACCCAATTTCACTTGTGAACAATTGTTGCCTAAACATTGAAGTCTGGCTAGACACATGTCTACACAGGGGATTCTAGCTGAAATGCATGTCACATGCTTAAGAATTGTCAAAGTGTCAAAGAGCATAAGAAAAGGCATCAAGTGCTGTATCTACTTTTATCCTAGATAAATTATGTGTAAATATTGAGCTATTAACATGACCTGCAAATAAAATGACCAATATGCAAAATTAATTCAAATGACCTACAAATAAAGATAACATAGTCTACCACTTGATACCTTTTTTATGCTCTTTCTGAATCTAATAATTGTTTTTGTTACAAATTAGATATTAAGCCTTTTATGGACCCTCATAGATAATACCTTTTCCTCTTACCTCTGTTAGCTTTGGATACCACCAGATGGCTAATATACAAATACAGATCTTTAAACCTATTTTAAGCCAACCAGATGACTAATTTGACAGTGTATGTACAAATACAGATCTATTAAATTAGCCAACCTATTTATTTTAAGCCTAGGAGTCCAGCTGGACAAAAGGAAACATATTGAGAAAACAATTCTTACTCCATAATATGTACAATAATCTTAGTTAACACTTTTTGCAGGGGGAGCACCTTTATCTTCACTTCTTTGCTTGTTTTTCTAAGAAATTAATGAATTTCTTAGATTGTTTCTGATTAATGAATTTCTTAGATTGATTGTTTCTTAGTTCAGGACGGAAATCATTCCGACGGAAATCGGTGATTGCCGAACTTTGTGTTTATATTAGAAAGGGACAGAGAAGCTTACTCAATTAAATTTAAACCCTTGATCTAGGGTTCAAGCCAAGGCCTTGCCTTTTATAATAAAATTTATTCTTCGCTTTCTTCTGAAATCAAGGGCTGTCTTTTAAAGATCACAACCGGTGTTGCCAGCGGTAAAACAAAAAACACATCAGACCATTTGAAAAAACGCCAAAATACGCCCGAGCCTTTGAATACCAAGACTGCCATCGTGGTTAGTTCCTAAAGTGCTACAATTGCCGAAATTTCTATGTTTGACAACAATTTTCGGTGCTAAAGTGGCATGCACGACACGCGCCTGGCCCGCTAAGTTTATTAGGATTACTTTTAGATCAGTTTTTTTTTTGTTATTTTTTTTGTGTCCGGTTACTTAAAACTTAGCACTAATCTTTAGAAACAAACACGGGAAAAAGGTTGTCGTGGTTAAATTAAACTTTGTAAAAAACTTTCTAAACGACTAAAGAAAAATGCGGTCAATACTTTTCGTTATTCCTCTGCCTTTTTAAAAAATCCTCATCATTTCATCCATGACAAAAATAAAAATTGTATTACTAAAGTGCTACGAATTAAAACAGCTGCTACAGTGCTACATATGATAAAATGGTGCTAAAACAGTTTTTCCTTGCTAAACTCACACAAATTTCAGTTCCTAATCCAACTTTACTTTTACCTTGTTTGCTTACCCTTGGTTCTTTTCTGCTCAGCTTTCACGGAAAAACAACCATTTTTCGTGCTCCGCTAAATTTCATCTGTTTTTAGCTGCAGGTTTATGCCTTATTTTGGTTAAACAGCAGTGAACTATTTTTATTAACTGCTAGAACTTAAAACTAGTGTTCAAAGTGTCAACATATAAACTAATCGAATTATATTTCAGAGTTCAAAGCAACCATCCGTGTTTAAAAACGGATATTTAAGTAAGTTTTACAGTTTAATTTTAGTGAAGTAAAAGGTTTCACAATATTTGGCAGGTGATTATAGTTCTTGACTTGACCTAATTATATTTTTTGAACCATTTTTGCCAAGTTTACCAGTAAGTGAGCAGAATAAGGGAGTTTTTTTGTCACAGGTGTCGTCATAGCTTCCACGAGTTGTCTGCGTTATATAGGAGGGAATAAGGTAGAAAACAAATACGCTTCCCTTGCTTGTTAATATATAGCTCTCTCTATTCTTTAGTGAAATGGAAGGCGAGAAACTTGTATTGGATGCAGTATTAAACTTTTATTTTCCAATTAGGAAAAGTGGGATGTGACACAGACTCTATCACTAAAATCGTTTGGGATTTTTAAAAAAACTGACGCGTTGTCATTTCTAACAAAACTGACGCAACGGTACTTGCGGGAGATAATGCTATTTTTGCTAAAGGTAAAGATGCGAAAGTAAAATCAAGTTCATAATTTGGTATTATTCGGCATACTCCCCCCCCCCCCCCAGGAACATCGACTGCTGACATTCTGAGTTCTTTGGGAAACTGTACAGAAGTTTTACAAATACGATCATTCAGATATTTCTGCTTAAAGTTCGAAACCAGAGAACACCAATACAAGCGATAGACAGTCCTCCTGAAACTGGCTAAAAGGGGCTTCTTGTGGCAGATTAACAGTTCCTGCCCCCTCAGTGCTATAGATTCCAAGCATTTGATCACATTTCTCCTTATTGTGTTAATCCAGAGAAATGCTCTCAGTGTGTAGGTCTACATAAAACTTTAAGGCAGTTTTTGTCAGCTAGCCCTGAAGTGTGCACTATGTGGTAAAACTGACCACCCATACTATGCGTATAAGTGCCCTTTAGCTCAGAAAGTTATTAAAATGAGATACACTCTAAGAATTACTTGTTGGAATACAAATGGTGCAGTAATCGATAAAATCCTCGTTTACGTCAGCTCATAGCGGATTGTGATGTACTTTGTCTACAGGAGCATTTTTTATCGAAAGAGGCACTATCCCTGTTGCCACTTGATGCTTGGATTGAAGTATTTGGTGTGCCTAGGTTGTCGAGTGGGAAACAAAGACCCTCTTGCAGTGTTGCTCTACTTGTTTGTGCCGAACTTGTGCCAAAACCAATTTCGTCTTCTGATTTCTTTATGTCGGTTCAACTCTCAGACGTTGTTGGGTTTTCAACATATATGCCTAATAATTACTGTGACTTATACTCAGAGCGGAATTTCAACATAGCTTGTAATAAGCTTGCAAATGCTGTGTGAGAGGCGCAGAAAAATACCTTACTGTTATTGTTTCAGGGGATATGAACTAAAATATTAATAATATTAATAGCCCCAGGAAAGTGATCCTTCTTAGTTCTTGTCCTGACAGTCATTAACAACGACCTGGCATTGATATATGTACATAATACTGGGTCCGGATCCAATCTTGACTTTTCCAATTGACCAGATCAAATTTTTGTTACAAGTGTCGTCATACCTGCAAGGAGTTGTCTGCCTTATATTAGGGGGAATAAAGTAGAAAACAAATACGCTTCCCTTGCTTATTAATGTACAGATGTGTATTCCTTAATGAAATGGAAGGTGAGAAACTTGTATTAGATGTAGTATAAAACTTTATTTTCCGATCAGGAAAAGGGGGATGTGTCACAGACTCTATCACTAAAATCGCTTGTGATTTCTATAAGGGGAAGAAGTTGTTGAGGCCAAGAAAATGCTGTGGGCTCTCGCAATGTCTACTCAACCTACTGATCGACCAAAAATTGGTAATAACAACATAGAAATTGTGCGAGCATTCGACTTGTGTGACGAGAAAAAATATTCTCCACCCCGATTTGTCATTTTGAACCAGATGAAATCCCTGTGGTTCCTGGCGAAACTACAGCCACACTAACTCGCAAGTTAAACGAATTCTGTATGGAATTTTAAAGTTTTGCCGAACAACAAAGTACTAAGACTGTTCCCCAGCATTCTGCTCCCATTATAGTACCTGGAAAACCTACTTATGCTGTGATTGTCGAAAATTCCCTGAAAAATCTTGGCAGTCAGAATACACACAAGATTTTCTAGACTCTTTAGCTGGCAATTCTAAATAAAAAAACTGTGACTTTGAAACCGTGGAAAGATGAATGGTGTGTTGTCATTTCTAGCAAAACTGATGCAACGCTACCCGCGGAAGCTATTGCTATCTTTGCTAAAGGTAAAGATGTGGTAGTAAAATCAAGTTCATAATTTGGTATTATTCTGCACACTCTCCCAGCCCCCCCCCCCCAGGAACATGCTGATATTTTGAGTTGTCTGCGAAAATGTACAGAAGTGTTACAAATACGATCATCCAGATCTTTGTGCTTAAATTCGCAACCAGAGAACACGTAAAAAAGCGATAGACAGTCCTCCTGAGATTGGCTAAAAGTGGCTTCCTGTGGCAGAATACAAGTTCCTGTCCCCTCAGTGCAATAGTTTCCAAGCATTTGGTCACATTGCCCATTATTGTGTTAATCAAGAGAAATGCTCTTAGTGCGCAGGTCCACATAAGAACTCTAAAGACAGTTCTTGTCAGCTAGCCCTGAAGTGTGCACTATGTGGTAAATTTGAACACCCGTACTACGCGTATAAGTGCCCTTTAGCTAAGAAATTATTAAAATGAGTTGCTCTCTAAGAATTACTTGTTGGAATACACATGGTGCAGTAATCAATAAAATCCTCTTTTACGTCAGCTCATAGCGGATTGTGATGTACTATGTTTACAGGAGCATTTCTTATCGAAATAGGCACTATCCCTGCTGCCAATTAATGGTCGGATTGAAGTATTTGGTGTGTCTGGGTTGTCGAGTGAGAGAGGAAGACCCTCTTGTTTGTGCCGAACTTATGCCCAGACAAATTTCGTCTTCTGATTTCTTTATGTCGGTTCAGCTCTCAGACGTTGTTGGGTTTTCAACATATATGTCTAATAATTACCGTGACTTATACCCAAAGCGGAATTTCAGCATAGCTTGTATTAAGCTTGCAAATGCTGTGTGAGATGCGCAGAAAAAATACCTTACTGTTATTGTTTCAGAGGATATGAACTGTAAAACTAATGATATTAATAGCCCCAGGAAAGAGATCCTTCTTAGTTCTTGTCCTTACAGTCATTAACAGCGACCTGGCATTAACGTATGTGCATAACAGTGCGTCCAGATCCAATCTTGACTTTTTATTTTCAATGAAACCTAATACAAGTCTTCCTTTTTCCCTTAACAATGCATTCAGTGTTACTGACCATTCTAATATTCGAATACTTTCGAATATGTTCCGCGTTGGTTCAAGTAATCCTAGTACCTCACTTTAACATCTTAACCGCTATGTCTGGAAACAGGAGTGGCAAAAAATTAATGTCCTAACTTACCCTTTAGTCTCTGATAACATATTAAATAAAAAAAACAAGTTTTTTTAATTGAAAGTAATGAGCGACGTCAAAACTTAAAACGAACAGAAATTATTCCGTATATGAAAGGGGCTGTCTCCTCTTCAACGCCTCACTCTTTACGCTAAAGTTTTTTATTGTTAAGAAAATGAAGTTGTGAGAAAGTCAAACTTTAGCGTAAAGAGCGAGGCGTTGAAAAGGGGAGAGCCCCTCTCACAGATCCTGTCTTTTTCGGTTTGTATGTCTTAATCTATATATTTGTGTGTGTTTTTGTCTCTCTCACTCTATTTGCCATTGCGTTAGGGCGGGTGTTTGCTTGTCCCACTGCCTGTGTTTAGTGGTTTTACATGTCTGAATCTATGTGTTTGTATTTGTTTTTGTCTCTCTCACTCTCTTTGCCTGTGCGTCTGGGCAGGTGTTTGCTTGTCCCAGTGCTTGTCTTTGTCGGTTTTTATGTCTGAATTTATTTATTTGTATGTGTTTTTGTCTTTCTCACTCTCTTTGCCTATGTATCTTGGCGGGTGTTTGCTTGTCCCAGTGCCTGTCTTTCTCTTTTTTTGTCTGAATCTATATATTTGTATCTGTTTTTGTCTCTCTCACTCTCTTTGCCTATGTGTCTGGGAGTGTGATTGCTTGTCCCAATGCCTGTCTTTGTTTGTTTGTATGTCGGAATCTACATATTTATATGTGTTTTTTTTCTCTCTGACTCTCTTTATCTGTGTGTCTTGGCGGGTGTTTGCTTGTCCCAGTGCCTGTCTTTGTCGGTTTGTATGTCTGAGTCTATATATTTATATGTGTTATTGTCTTTCTCACGGTCTTTGCCTGGGTGTTTGGGCGAGTGTTTTCTCGTCCCATTGCCTGTCTTTGTCGATTTGTATGTCTGAATCTATGTATTTGTATGTGATTTTGTCTCTTTCACTCTCTTTGCCTGTGTGTCTGGGCAGGTGTTTGTTTGTCCCAGTGCCTCTCTTTGTCGGTTTGTATGTATTAATCTATATATATGAATGTATTTTTGTCTCTCTCACTCTCTTTGCCTGTGTGTCTGGGCGGGTTTTTGCTTCTCCCAGTGCCTGTCTTTGTCAGTTTGCACGACTGAATCTATATATTTGTGTATGTTTTTGTCTCTCTCACTCTCTTTGCCTGTGTATCTGGGCGGGTATTTGCTTGTCCCAGTACCTGTCTTTTTCGGTTTGTATGTCTGAAACTATATATTTGAATTTGTTTTTGTCTCTCTCACCCTCTTTGACTGTGTGTCTGGACGTGTATTTGCTTCTCCCAGTGCCTGTCTTTGTTGGTTTGTGTGTCTCAATCTATATATTTGAATGTGTTTTTGTCTCTCTCACTCTCTTTGCCTTTGTATCTGGGTGGGTGATTGTTTCTACCAATGTTTGTCTTTGTCGGTTTGTATGTCTGTATCAATATATTTGTTTGTCTCTCTCACTCCCTTTGTCTGTATGTATGGCCGGGTGTTTGCTTGTCCCAGTACTTGTCTTTGTCGGTTTGTTTGTCTGAATCTATAGATTTATATGTGTTTTGTCTTTCTCACTCTCTTTGCCTGTGTGTCTGGGCAAGTGTTTGCTCGTCCCACTGCCAATCTTTGTCGGTTTATATGTCTGAATCTATATATTGGTGTGTGTTTTTGCCTCTCTCACTCTCTTTGCTTGTGCGTCTGGGCGGGTGTTTTCTTGTCCCAGTGCCTGTCATTCTCGGCTTGTATGTCTGAATCTATGTATTTGAATGTGTTTGTCTCTCTCACTCTATTTGCCTGTGTTTCTGGGCAGGTGTTTGTTTGTACCAGAGCCTGTCTTTGTCGGTTCATAGATCTAAATCTATGTAGTTGTATGTGTTTTTTTGTCTCTCTCACTCTCTTTGCTTGTTTGTTTAGGCGTGTGTTTGCTTCTCCCAGTGACTATCTTTTTTGGTTTGTATGTCTGAATCTATGTATTTCTATGTGTTTTTATCTGTCTCTCTTTGCCCATGTGTCTGGGCTGGTGTTTGCTTGTCCCAGTGTCTGTTTTTTTCGGTTTGTATGTCTAAATCAATGTATTTGTATGTGTTTTTGTCTCTCTTACTCTCTTTGCTGGTGTATCTGGGCAGGTGTTTGCTTGTCCCAGTGCCTGTTTTGTCACTCTGCATGTGTCAATCTATATATTTGTATATGTTTTTCTCTCTCTCACTCTCTTTTCCTATGTATCTGGGTGGGTGTTTGCTTGTCCCACTGCCTGTCTTTTTTGTTTTGTAATTCTGAATCTATACATTTGAATGAATATATATTCGTATATGTTTTTGTCTCTCTCACTCTCTTTGCCTATGTGTCTGGGTGGGAGTTTGCTTGTCCCAGTGCTTGTCTTTGTAGGTTTGTTTCTGAATCTATATACTTGTAAATAGGGTGTATATAGGGTGTAATCTATATATTAGGTCTCAAAGGGTGTCTGCAAGTAATGCAATAATTAAAATCCGAAATCAGATTACTTTGTTCTCCAACTTATTTAATTGCTGGTTCGTTTTGTTTTTGAGTGAATGAATTATTTTCTCTTTTTTTATTTCTCAGTTGTTCGCTAGTATCCGTCGATGGCAGTTCATAAATTTTTGTATTTTGTGCAAATTGCAGATATTGGTGAATAACTCGCTTTTATGGTTGTTAGGGATTTGGTTTTAGTTTTCATAATTTTTTTGCTTTTATTGAATTTTATTTTAATTTGAAATTCATTTGAATTCTATTGAATTCACTCTCTGGACTTTTGTGTCTGGGCGAGTGTTTGCTGATGCCACTGCCTGTCTTTGTTGCTTTGTATGCCTGAATCAATACATTTATATGTGTTTTGTCTCTCTCACTCTCTTTGCCTTTGTGTCTGGGCGGGTGTTTGCTTTTCCCAGTGCCTGTCTTTGTCCGTTTGTATATCTGAATCTATGTATTTGTATGTGTTTTTGTCTCTCTCACTCTCTTTGTCTGTATATATACGTGGGTGTATGCTTCTCCCACTGCCTGTTTTGATCACTTTGTATGTCTGAATCAATACATTTGTATTTGTTTTTGTCTCTCTCACTCTCTTTGACAACGTGTTTGGGCGTGTGTTTGCTTCTCCCAGTACCTGTCTTTGTTGGTTTGTATGTCTGAATCTATATATTTGAATGTGTTTTTGTCTCTCTCACTCTCTTTGCCTGTGTATCTGGGCGGATGTTTGTTTCTCCCAATGTTTTCTTGGTCGGTTCGTATGTCTGTATCAATATATTTGAATGTGTTTCTTTTTCTCTCTCACTCTTTCTTTGTATGTCTGGGCGATTGTTTGCTTGTCCCAACGCCCGTCTTTGTCGATTTGTATGTCTAAATCTATATATTTATATGTGTTTTTGTCTTTCTCAGTCTCTTTTCCTTTTTGTTTGGGCAAGTGTTGGCTCGTCCCACTGCCTGTCTTTGTCAGTTTGTATGTCTGAATTTATATATTGGTATGTGTTTTTAACTCTCTCACTCTCTTTGCGTGTATGTCTGTGTAGGTGTTTGCTTGTCCTAGTACCTGGCATTCTCGGCTTGTATGTCTGAATCTATGTATTTGTATGTGTTTTTGTCTTTCTCACTCTATTTGCCTTTGTTTCTGGGTGGGATTTTGCTTCTCCCAGTGCCTGTCTTTGTCGGTTTGTATGTCTAAATCTATGTATTTGTATGCTTTTTTTTGTCTCTCTCACTCTCTTTGCCTGTGTATTTGGGCAGGTGTTTGCTTCTCCTTTGTATGTCCGAACCTTATCTTTGTCGGTTTGTATGTCCGAATCTATGTATTTGTATGTGTTTTTATCTGTCTCTCTCTCTCTTTTTAGCTCTGAGTCTGGGCTGGTGTTTGCTTGTCCCAGTGTCTGTCTTTGTCGGTTTGTATGTCTGAATCTATGAATTTGTCTGTTTTCGTCTCTCTCACTATCTTTATCTGTGGGTCTGGGCAGGTGTTTGCTTGTTTCAGTGTCTGTCTTTGTCGGTTTGTATGTCTGAATCTATATATTTTTATTTGTTTTTGTCTCTCTCACTCTCATTAACTTTGTGTCTGGGTGGGTGCTCGCTTGTCCCAGTGCCTGTCTTTGTCAGTTTGCATGTCTGAATCTATATATTTGTATATGTTTTTGTCTCTCTCATTCTCTTTGCCTGTGTATCTGGGCGGGTGTTTGCTTGTCCCACAGCCTGTGTTTGTCGGTTTGTATGTCTGAATATACATATTTTTATTTGTTTTGTCTCTCTCACTCTCTTTAACTTTGTGTCTGGGCGGGTGCTCGCTTGTCCCTGTGCCTGTCTTTGTCAGTTTGCATGTCTGAATCTATATATTTTTATATGTTTTTGTCTCTCTCACTCTCTTTGCCTGTATATCTGGGCGGGTGTTTGCTTGTCCCACAGCCTGTGTTTGTCGGTTTGTATGTCTGAATATACATATTTTTATTTGTTTTTGTCTCTCTCACTCTCTTTAACTTTGTGTCTGGGCGGGTGCTCGCTTTTCCCAGTGCCTGTCATTGTCAGTTTGCATGTCCGAATCTATATATTTGTATATGTTTTTGTCTCTCTCACTCTCTTTGCCTGTGTATCTGGGCGGGTGTTTGCTTGTCCCACTCTGTCTTTGTTGGTTTGTATTTCTGAAACAATATATTTCAATGAATATATATTCGCATATGTTTTTGTCTCTCTCTCTCTCTTTTCATATGTGTCTGGGCGGGTGTTTGCTAGTCCCAGTGATTGTCTTTGTCGGTTTGTATGTCTGAACCTATAAATTTGTATGTGTTTTTGTCTCTCTGACTCTCTTGACTTTTGTGTCTGGGCGGGTGTTTGCTTGTCCCACTGCCTGTCTTTGTCGGTTTGTACGTATGTCTGAATCTATTTATTTGTATGTGCTTTTGTCTCTCTCACTCTCTTTGCCTATGTATCTGGGCGGGTGTTTGCTTGTCCCACTGCCTGTCTTTGTCGGTTTGTATGTCTGAATCTACATATTTGAATGAACATATATTCATATATGTTTTGGTCTCTCTGATTCTCTTTTCCTATGTGTCTGGGCGGGTGTTTGCGTTTCCCAGTGCTTTTCTTTGTCGGTTTGTATGTCTGAATCTATATATTTTTTTATGTGTTTTGTCTCTTTCACTCTTTTGACATTGGTGTCTGGTGTCCCAGGTGTTTGCTTGTCCCAGTGCCTGTCTTTGTCTGTTTGTATGTGTGAATTTATATATTTTTATGTTTTTTTGTCTCTCTTACTCTCTTTAACTGTGTGTCTGGGTGGGTGTTTTGCTTGTCCCAGTGCCTGTCTTTGTCAGTTTGCTTGTCTGAGTCTATATATTTGTGTATGCTTTTGTCTTGCTTACTCTCTTTTCCTATGTGTCTGATCGGATGTTTGCTTGTCCTAGTGCTTGTCTTTGTTGGTTTGTATGTCTGAATCTATATATTTCTATGTGTTTTTTTTCTCTCTCACTCTCTTGACTTTTGCGTCTAGTGTCCCAGGTGTTTGCCTGTCTTAGTGCCTGTCTTTGTCAGTTTGTATGGCTGAATATTTATATTTTTATGTGTTTTTATCTCTCACTCTCTTTAACTGTGTGTCAGGGCGGGTGTTCACTTGTCCCGGTGATGTTTTTGTCAGTTTGCATCTCTGAATCTTTATATTTGTATATGTTATTGTCACTCTCACTCTCTTTGCCTGTGTGTCTGGGCGAATGTTTGCTTGTCCCACTCTGTCTTTGTTGGTTTGTATTTCTGAAACTACATATTTGAATAAATATATATTCGCATATGTTTTTGTCTCTCTCTCTTTTCATATGTGTCTGGGCGGGTGTTTGCTTGTCCCAGTGATTGTCTTTGTCGGTTTGTATGTCTGAATCTATATATTTGTATGTGTTTTTGTCTCTCTGACTCTCTTGACTTTTGTGTCTAGGCGGGTGTTTGCTTGTCCCACTGCGTGTCTTTCTCGGTTTGTACGTATGTCTGAATCTATATATTTGTATAGATTGTTATCTCTCTCACTCTGCTTGCCTATGTGTCTGTGCGGGTGTTTGCTTGTCCTAGTGCTTATCTTTGTCGGTTTTTACGTCTGAATCTATGTGTTTGTATATTTTTTTGTCTCTCTCACTTTCTTGGCTTGTGTGTCAGGGCGGGTGTTTGCTTGTCCCACTGCCTGTCTGTGTCGTTTTGTATGCCTGAATCTGTATATTTATATGTGTTTCTCTCTCTCTCTCTCTCTCTCTCTCTCTCTCTCTCCTCTCTCTCTCTCTCTCTCTTTGCCTATGTGTATGGGAGGGTGCTTGCTTGTCCCACTGCCAGTCTTTGTCGTTTTGTATGTCTGAATCTATGTATTTGTATCTGTTTTTGTCTCTCTCACTCGCTTTTTCTGTGTATGTAGGTGGGTGGTTGCTTGTCTGACTGCCTGTTTTGGTGGTTTGTATGTCTGAATCAATATATTTGTATGTGTTTTTGTCTCTCTCACTCTTTGCGTGTGTGTCTGGGAGGGTGTTTGCTTGTCCCAGTGCCTTTCATTCTCGGATTGTATGTCTAAATCTATGTATTTGTATGTGTTTTCTCTCTCTAAATCTATTTGCCTGTGTTTCGGGGCAGGTGTTTGCTTGTCCCCATGCCTGTCTTTGTGGGTATGTATGTCTAAATCTATGTATCTGTATGTGGTTTTTTGTCTCTCTTACTCTCTTTGCCTTTGTGTCTGGGCGAGTGTTTGCTTCTCCCAGTGCCTGTTTTTGTCGGTTTTTATGTTTGATCTATGTATGTGTATGTGCTTTTATCTCTCTCTCTCTCTTTGCCTGTGTGTCTGGGTTGGTGTTTGCTTTACCAAGTGCCTATATTTGTCAGTTTGTATGTCTGAATTTATATATTTCTATGTGTTTTTGTCTCTCTCACTCTCTTTGCTTATGTGTCTGGGCGTGTGTTCTCTTGTCCCAGTGCCTGTCTTTGTTGCTTTGTATGTCTCAATCTATATATTTATATGTGTTTTTGCCTCTCTCACTCTCTTTGCTTGTGCGTCTGGGCGGGTGTTTTCTTGTCCCAGTGCCTGTCATTCTCGGCTTGTATGTCTGAATCTATGTATTTGAATGTGTTTGTCTCTCTCACTCTATTTGCCTGTGTTTCTGGGCAGGTGTTTGTTTGTACCAGAGCCTGTCTTTGTCGGTTCATAGATCTAAATCTATGTAGTTGTATGTGTTTTTTTGTCTCTCTCACTCTCTTTGCTTGTTTGTTTAGGCGTGTGTTTGCTTCTCCCAGTGACTATCTTTTTTGGTTTGTATGTCTGAATCTATGTATTTCTATGTGTTTTTATCTGTCTCTCTTTGCCCATGTGTCTGGGCTGGTGTTTGCTTGTCCCAGTGTCTGTTTTTTTCGGTTTGTATGTCTAAATCAATGTATTTGTATGTGTTTTTGTCTCTCTTACTCTCTTTGCTGGTGTATCTGGGCAGGTGTTTGCTTGTCCCAGTGCCTGTTTTGTCACTCTGCATGTGTCAATCTATATATTTGTATATGTTTTTCTCTCTCTCACTCTCTTTTCCTATGTATCTGGGTGGGTGTTTGCTTGTCCCACTGCCTGTCTTTTTTGTTTTGTAATTCTGAATCTATACATTTGAATGAATATATATTCGTATATGTTTTTGTCTCTCTCACTCTCTTTGCCTATGTGTCTGGGTGGGAGTTTGCTTGTCCCAGTGCTTGTCTTTGTAGGTTTGTTTCTGAATCTATATACTTGTAAATAGGGTGTATATAGGGTGTAATCTATATATTAGGTCTCAAAGGGTGTCTGCAAGTAATGCAATAATTAAAATCCGAAATCAGATGACTTTGTTCTCCAACTTATTTAATTGCTGGTTCGTTTTGTTTTTGAGTGAATGAATTATTTTCTCTTTTTTTATTTCTCAGTTGTTCGCTAGTATCCGTCGATGGCAGTTCATAAATTTTTGTATTTTGTGCAAATTGCAGATATTGGTGAATAACTCGCTTTTATGGTTGTTAGGGATTTGGTTTTAGTTTTCATAATTTTTTTGCTTTTATTGAATTTTATTTTAATTTGAAATTCATTTGAATTCTATTGAATTCACTCTCTGGACTTTTGTGTCTGGGCGAGTGTTTGCTGATGCCACTGCCTGTCTTTGTTGCTTTGTATGCCTGAATCAATACATTTATATGTGTTTTGTCTCTCTCACTCTCTTTGCCTTTGTGTCTGGGCGGGTGTTTGCTTTTCCCAGTGCCTGTCTTTGTCCGTTTGTATATCTGAATCTATGTATTTGTATGTGTTTTTGTCTCTCTCACTCTCTTTGTCTGTATATATACGTGGGTGTATGCTTCTCCCACTGCCTGTTTTGATCACTTTGTATGTCTGAATCAATACATTTGTATTTGTTTTTGTCTCTCTCACTCTCTTTGACAACGTGTTTGGGCGTGTGTTTGCTTCTCCCAGTACCTGTCTTTGTTGGTTTGTATGTCTGAATCTATATATTTGAATGTGTTTTTGTCTCTCTCACTCTCTTTGCCTGTGTATCTGGGCGGATGTTTGTTTCTCCCAATGTTTTCTTGGTCGGTTCGTATGTCTGTATCAATATATTTGAATGTGTTTCTTTTTCTCTCTCACTCTTTGTTTGTATGTCTGGGCGATTGTTTGCTTGTCCCAACGCCCGTCTTTGTCGATTTGTATGTCTAAATCTATATATTTATATGTGTTTTTGTCTTTCTCAGTCTCTTTTCCTTTTTGTTTGGGCAAGTGTTGGCTCGTCCCACTGCCTGTCTTTGTCAGTTTGTATGTCTGAATTTATATATTGGTATGTGTTTTTAACTCTCTCACTCTCTTTGCGTGTATGTCTGTGTAGGTGTTTGCTTGTCCTAGTACCTGGCATTCTCGGCTTGTATGTCTGAATCTATGTATTTGTATGTGTTTTTGTCTTTCTCACTCTATTTGCCTTTGTTTCTGGGTGGGATTTTGCTTCTCCCAGTGCCTGTCTTTGTCGGTTTGTATGTCTAAATCTATGTATTTGTATGCTTTTTTTTGTCTCTCTCACTCTCTTTGCCTGTGTATTTGGGCAGGTGTTTGCTTCTCCTTTGTATGTCCGAACCTTATCTTTGTCGGTTTGTATGTCCGAATCTATGTATTTGTATGTGTTTTTATCTGTCTCTCTCTCTCTTTTTAGCTCTGAGTCTGGGCTGGTGTTTGCTTGTCCCAGTGTCTGTCTTTGTCGGTTTGTATGTCTGAATCTATGAATTTGTCTGTTTTCGTCTCTCTCACTATCTTTATCTGTGGGTCTGGGCAGGTGTTTGCTTGTTTCAGTGTCTGTCTTTGTCGGTTTGTATGTCTGAATCTATATATTTTTATTTGTTTTTGTCTCTCTCACTCTCATTAACTTTGTGTCTGGGTGGGTGCTCGCTTGTCCCAGTGCCTGTCTTTGTCAGTTTGCATGTCTGAATCTATATATTTGTATATGTTTTTGTCTCTCTCATTCTCTTTGCCTGTGTATCTGGGCGGGTGTTTGCTTGTCCCACAGCCTGTGTTTGTCGGTTTGTATGTCTGAATATACATATTTTTATTTGTTTTGTCTCTCTCACTCTCTTTAACTTTGTGTCTGGGCGGGTGCTCGCTTGTCCCTGTGCCTGTCTTTGTCAGTTTGCATGTCTGAATCTATATATTTTTATATGTTTTTGTCTCTCTCACTCTCTTTGCCTGTATATCTGGGCGGGTGTTTGCTTGTCCCACTGCCTGTCTTTTTCGGTTTTTATGTCTGAATCTACATATTTTTATTTGTTTTTGTCTCTCTCACTCTCTTTAACTTTGTGTCTGGGCGGGTGCTCGCTTTTCCCAGTGCCTGTCATTGTCAGTTTGCATGTCCGAATCTATATATTTGTATATGTTTTTGTCTCTCTCACTCTCTTTGCCTGTGTATCTGGGCGGGTGTTTGCTTGTCCCACTCTGTCTTTGTTGGTTTGTATTTCTGAAACAATATATTTCAATGAATATATATTCGCATATGTTTTTGTCTCTCTCTCTCTCTTTTCATATGTGTCTGGGCGGGTGTTTGCTAGTCCCAGTGATTGTCTTTGTCGGTTTGTATGTCTGAACCTATAAATTTGTATGTGTTTTTGTCTCTCTGACTCTCTTGACTTTTGTGTCTGGGCGGGTGTTTGCTTGTCCCACTGCCTGTCTTTGTCGGTTTGTACGTATGTCTGAATCTATTTATTTGTATGTGCTTTTGTCTCTCTCACTCTCTTTGCCTATGTATCTGGGCGGGTGTTTGCTTGTCCCACTGCCTGTCTTTGTCGGTTTGTATGTCTGAATCTACATATTTGAATGAACATATATTCATATATGTTTTGGTCTCTCTGATTCTCTTTTCCTATGTGTCTGGGCGGGTGTTTGCGTTTCCCAGTGCTTTTCTTTGTCGGTTTGTATGTCTGAATCTATATATTTTTTTATGTGTTTTGTCTCTTTCACTCTTTTGACATTGGTGTCTGGTGTCCCAGGTGTTTGCTTGTCCCAGTGCCTGTCTTTGTCTGTTTGTATGTGTGAATTTATATATTTTTATGTTTTTTTGTCTCTCTTACTCTCTTTAACTGTGTGTCTGGGTGGGTGTTTTGCTTGTCCCAGTGCCTGTCTTTGTCAGTTTGCTTGTCTGAGTCTATATATTTGTGTATGCTTTTGTCTTGCTTACTCTCTTTTCCTATGTGTCTGATCGGATGTTTGCTTGTCCTAGTGCTTGTCTTTGTTGGTTTGTATGTCTGAATCTATATATTTCTATGTGTTTTTTTCTCTCTCACTCTCTTGACTTTTGCGTCTAGTGTCCCAGGTGTTTGCCTGTCTTAGTGCCTGTCTTTGTCAGTTTGTATGGCTGAATATTTATATTTTTATGTGTTTTTATCTCTCACTCTCTTTAACTGTGTGTCAGGGCGGGTGTTCACTTGTCCCGGTGATGTTTTTGTCAGTTTGCATCTCTGAATCTTTATATTTGTATATGTTATTGTCACTCTCACTCTCTTTGCCTGTGTGTCTGGGCGAATGTTTGCTTGTCCCACTCTGTCTTTGTTGGTTTGTATTTCTGAAACTACATATTTGAATAAATATATATTCGCATATGTTTTTGTCTCTCTCTCTTTTCATATGTGTCTGGGCGGGTGTTTGCTTGTCCCAGTGATTGTCTTTGTCGGTTTGTATGTCTAAATCTATATATTTGTATGTGTTTTTGTCTCTCTGACTCTCTTGACTTTTGTGTCTAGGCGGGTGTTTGCTTGTCCCACTGCGTGTCTTTCTCGGTTTGTACGTATGTCTGAATCTATATATTTGTATAGATTGTTATCTCTCTCACTCTGCTTGCCTATGTGTCTGTGCGGGTGTTTGCTTGTCCTAGTGCTTATCTTTGTCGGTTTTTACGTCTGAATCTATGTGTTTGTATATTTTTTTGTCTCTCTCACTTTCTTGGCTTGTGTGTCAGGGCGGGTGTTTGCTTGTCCCACTGCCTGTCTGTGTCGTTTTGTATGCCTGAATCTGTATATTTATATGTGTTTCTCTCTCTCTCTCTCTCTCTCTCTCTCTCTTTGCCTATGTGTATGGGAGGGTGCTTGCTTGTCCCACTGCCAGTCTTTGTCGTTTTGTATGTCTGAATCTATGTATTTGTATCTGTTTTTGTCTCTCTCACTCGCTTTTTCTGTGTATGTAGGTGGGTGGTTGCTTGTCTGACTGCCTGTTTTGGTGGTTTGTATGTCTGAATCAATATATTTGTATGTGTTTTTGTCTCTCTCACTCTTTGCGTGTGTGTCTGGGAGGGTGTTTGCTTGTCCCAGTGCCTTTCATTCTCGGATTGTATGTCTAAATCTATGTATTTGTATGTGTTTTCTCTCTCTAAATCTATTTGCCTGTGTTTCGGGGCAGGTGTTTGCTTGTCCCCATGCCTGTCTTTGTGGGTATGTATGTCTAAATCTATGTATCTGTATGTGGTTTTTTGTCTCTCTTACTCTCTTTGCCTTTGTGTCTGGGCGAGTGTTTGCTTCTCCCAGTGCCTGTTTTTGTCGGTTTTTATGTTTGATCTATGTATGTGTATGTGCTTTTATCTCTCTCTCTCTTTGCCTGTGTGTCTGGGTTGGTGTTTGCTTTACCAAGTGCCTATATTTGTCAGTTTGTATGTCTGAATTTATATATTTCTATGTGTTTTTGTCTCTCTCACTCTCTTTGCTTATGTGTCTGGGCGTGTGTTCTCTTGTCCCAGTGCCTGTCTTTGTTGCTTTGTATGTCTCAATCTATATATTTATATGTGTTTTTGTTTCTCTCACTCTCTTTGCTTGTGGGTCTGGGCGGGTGTTTGTTTGTCCCACTGCCGGTCTTTGTCGGTTTTATGTCTAAATCTGTATATTTGTATGTGTTTTAGTCTCTGTCACTCTCTTTGCCTGTGTGTCTGGGTGGATGTTTGCCTGTCACAGTGTCTGTCTTTGTCGTTTCCTATGTCCGAATCTAGATATTTGTATGTTTTTTGTCTCCCTCACTCTCCCTGCCTAAGTGTCTGGGCGGATGTTTGTTTGTCTCGGTGCTTGTCTCTGTCGGTTTATATGTCTGAATATATATATATATTTGTATGTGTTTTTGTATCTCTCAGTCTCTTGGCTTGTTTGTCTGGTCAAGTGTTTGCTTTTCCCACTGCCTGTCTTTGTCGGTTTGTTCATATGTCTGAATGTATATATTTGTATGTGTTTTTGTCTCTCTCACTCTTTTTACCTTTGTGTCTAAGCGGGTGTTTGTTTGTACCAGTGCTTGTCTTTGTCGGTTTGAATGTCTGAATCTATGTATTTGTATGTGTTTTTGTCTCTCTCACTCTCTTGGCTCTTGTTTTTGGGCAGAAGTTTTTTGTACCAGTGCCTGCCTTGGTCAGTTTGTATGCCTGAATCTATATATTTGTAAGCGTTTTTGTCTCTCTCACTCTCTATGCCTACGTGTCCCGGCGGGTGTTTGCTTGTCTCAGTTCCTGTCTTTGTTGGTTTGTACGTCTGAGTCTATGTATCTGTATCTGTTTTTGTCTCTCTCACTCTCTTTGTTTGTGTATCTAGTTGTGCTTGTTTCAGTGCCTGTTTTGGTCGGTCTGTATGTCTGAATCTATGTATTTGTATATGTTTATGTTTCTCTCAGTTTCTTTGTCTGTGTGTCTGTGCGGGTTTTTGCTTCTCCCAGTGCCTGTCTTTGTCTGTTTATACGTCTGAATATATGTATTTGTATGCGTTTTTTCTTCCACTCTCTATGCCTGTGAGTCTGGGTTGGTGTTCACTTGTCCCAGTGCCTGTCTTTTGTTTTGTATGTCTGAATCTATGTATTTGTATGAGTTTTTGTCTCTCTCACTCTCTTTGTCTGTTTGTCTGGGACGGTATTTACATAGCCCAATGCCTGTCTTGTTTTTATGTCAATTTTGTTGTCGGTTTGTATGTCTGAATTTGTGTATTTGTACCTGTTTTTTTTCTCTCTCCCAGTGCCTGCCTTTGTCGGATTGTATGTCTAAATCTATGTATTTGTATGTGTTTTCTCTCTCTCACTCTCTTTGCCTGTGTGCCTGGGCGAGTGTTTGCTTCTCCCAGTGCCTGTTTTTGTCGGTTTGTATGTCTGATCTATGTATGTGTATATGTCTTTGTCGGTTTGTATATCCAAATCTATGTGTTTGTATGTATTTTTTTGTCTCTCTCGGTCTTTTTGCCTGTGTGTCTGGGCGAGTGTTTGCTTCTCAAAGTGCCTGTCTTTGTCGGCTTGCATGTCTGAATTTTTTTTTTTTCAATGGAGATATAATTTATTCACAGCTTCTAACCTATAATTGTTCGGACCACATTTTATGCACTTCATTTGCTTAATTTTAGCAGTGTTATCCTTGAACAATAAGTCTCTAGTCTGTACCTGTAGTAAGGCTGAATTAGGACCCTATTTGCCACTACTCTGCCTCAAATTCTGCTGTTTCTACCAACGTTTCATCCGTCCAGCTAAATTTTTTTTCTTTACGTATTATCTTTTATTTTATTCTTTGAATTCGCGGTACGAATAGTTTATTATTTAGTTATACATGGAACTACTACATTGCATTTATTACTAAAACTAAAAAAACTACTAATTATGCACTTACTTCTACTTGCTAATAACTAGATACTGTATTTTTTTTCTATTTTACAATTCTTGATAGATCCTTTTTTCCATTTTTTCTATTGGACCTAAATCTTTGAGAAGACACAAATCTATTTCTAAAAGCCAATGTTCGAGGAAAGCTGCCCGAAGTTTTGCTAATTCGAGCGCCGCTAAAAGCGAAGTCGAGCGCCGCTAAAAGCGATGTATATATATATATATATATATATATATATATATATATATATATATATATATATATATATATATATATATATATATATAATATATATATATATATATATATATATATATATATATATATATATATATATATATATATATATATATATATATATATATATATATATATATAGATATATATATATATATATATATATATATATATATATATATATATATATATATATATATATATATATATATATATATATATATATATATATATATATATATATATATATATATATATATATATATATATATACGAGCATTGTGAAATAACTTGCACAAGTATTTTTTAAGTCGCAAAACTAGATAGGATATTTAACTACTGGTTAAAACTTAAAGCATTTAAAAAACTGAAACACGATATAGACTAGCATCGGAATTAATTCAAACTAGTGTTTTTTAAATTGCTTATAAAGTATTAATGTAGAATACTTCTTGAATGATATAAAAATAAAAACACAAATACTCAACATATTAATTCACTATATTTACATGGATAGTTTAGGTTATATATTTATATGTTAACAGAAGTTATATTGATACATAACTTAATTGTTAAAAACAAATAATAATTATGTAACCTAATAATTTATTTAATCACTGCAATATTTGTTCTTTTTACAACTTTTAAATAAGTCCGTCAAGACTTTTATCTGAAAAGTCTTAACTGCAACTCAAATATTTACAAAAAAAATCAACCCTAACCAATAGATTTATACACTATAATTGAGAACTGTGATTAGCCTCTATACAAGGGCTTGGCAATAATTCATATAACATGACTTTACTATTAAAATTTCTATTTTTACAATTTTTTTTTCTTACGATAACAATTCCATATTTATAAAAGGCTTTTAAAATACATTTATAACTGTATATATTTTCTCAATTACATTTGTTACCACTATATATACTTTACATATACGACTATATACTTTTTCTTATCTTTGTTTTACAACTTTGGTTCTATTTCGAACCACTTGTGTCATTAACTGTTTTTAGCTTAATATATGTCTGTTTGTTTATTCAAACTTTTGAGCTTTTTAATTCTTTTCGAATTTTCAGGTGATTGAGACAGTTAAAAAATGTATTAGTCTGTAATCTCTTTTTTCCCCAGCATTAATGTCCTTTTGGGACACGGCTCCGTTTACAGCTTGATTTGATAAGGTAAGAATTTAGCTATTCGTCTTTTTACCTGTTTTGGCACTATCAATTGACTCGTGCCTGCACCCTGAAGGTTTGCTTATCAGGGCTGCGTTCTGGTAGCTCGTTACAACGTTTCTAGGTTCTCTGTAATCGGCTACAGCTAAAATGACTATTATGAACCTGCACCCACAATAATTAATTATTAATAGTATTGCCATACTTTACTTTTATTTGTGGCGACAGTTTTCTCTTGGGCTATTCTGTTATCAGACAAAGTGGCCCTTCTGCAGAACACATACCTTGCCTTCATGGCACACAGTAATTTATTTTTAGACATACAAGTGACAATGACTATTTTCACTTTAACTTCCCAACTTTTAGTGGTCTTGTCTTAAGTTTCAACTTCAAATTAGGTCCTTTAGAGTATTATTTGCCTTCTTTTAATTTTTCATGCCATTATAGTCATTTTTCCGAAAAAAACTCCCACATAAGAGAGCAAAATTTTTCCTGTCTACTTGGAGCATTTCTCCAATATTTCTATTAATCTCGGCCCGAGTTAACGACTGTAACGGTGGCTCCGTAGTATTAATGCTACTTATTTTGTACTTATTTAGTACAATTTTCGTACTAGTCTCGTTCGGTCAGTTCATTATGCGCGTATAACAAAGTTTAACTGACCCCGTTGAATTTCTTTTCCTTTTAATTTCGCCTGGCTATATTCTCAACTTGAACCCTTCTCTTTTTTTTGATTATTTACTTCAATGAAGCCTAAGGGTTTTTTTTTCAAGTTTTTTCCACTTTTTCAGTAAAATAGGTCTTTTTAAGCCTATATTTATATGTTTCTATTTTATTCATTGGATTTTTCAAGCAACAATGTTCCTTATGTTTCTTTTATGTTCCCAACGCTCCTCCATGTTTTAAGGGATGGAAAGTTGTCTATTATCACAATCTGTATTTTATTTTGGTTCTCCGTCAAAAACTGTTTATTTAGTGTTCTAAACGCACTGCATTTTCCAGTTGATTTTTAGAGCACTTTTAGTTAGGTTTTTGCTCGACATAATTGCCTTAATCGTGACAGGATTTACTTCAATTCATCAGCCTTAGAAATAGTCAAATGAAAGCTACATTGTTTTTATACACATATAAAAACAATAAATGTCACGAACAGTTTAATTTTTAATTGTTCGTTTCCGTGGCAATGTGATAGTTTATAATTTTGTGCTTAAATAAGTGAGTTTTTTTTCACACTAAGTTCCCGACTTGTGAGGATGGCTGCGGGAATTTGGGGTAGAGTACACTTTAATCTCTGCCCTGTTCGCAGCTGTCTCGATCTGTTCTGTCTGTCTGTCAACTTCTGTCTGTGGATTAATGAAGTTATTCTTGGATATTTTTTATTTCTTTAAGGATGTAATGACTTTTCATCCTTTTTCGTAAGTTTTATCATAGCTTTTTTTCCACTTATTTTTCCTATTTTGTCTGTTCGACTAAACTGTACTGATTTTTAATTAGACTAGGATTGTGGATGATTCGTCATTGAGTAACCGTAAGAGTGGACCAGAATTATCAATATTAGCTATCCCAAAAGGATGCATTGTCTTCTCTGTTTGTCCTACTGTGGGCTTATATTCTATGTAAACAAGCATAACAGTTTTCAAACACTGGCTTGTTTTACAACTAAATGGCTCCAAAGCAGCCATGGTTTAAAATTCAAATTTGAACTTTCTTCTGACTCATTTCGCGCAGCTAATTCAGAATTTGAACTTTTTCTAACACCATTATTCAAATGAAGGTTCTCTGTGTAGGGAAAGGAGACCCTTTTAAGATCTATCCCCATGCCTCCATTTTCTGTGATTATCGATTTTTCTAACCGAATTTCTTGCCTTATGCATACTTCCCATCACAGCTGGGTAATAGTTCTTTTTTTCGCTTCTTTCGGCGACTTTTACTAAGCTTTCACATTTTTTTTCTTAGTTATAAGGTTATTTTTCTCTTTTTTTCATCCTTTTCCTCAAGTGCTTTCATTACAAATTTATATATCTTTTCCTTCCCTTTGCTTGTGAAACTACAAAACTAACCTAGTATTCGGGTTAGCTTTAACAAAGGTAATTTTAATGCTTACTACGTCGCAAAATGTCATATTTTCGAAGCGTCTCTACCCTAAAAACACTCGGAAATGACAGCTTCTAACCTATAATTGTTCGGACCACAATTTATGTGCTTCCTTTGCTAAATTGTAGCAGTGTTATCCTTGAACAATAAGTCTCTAGCCTGTACCTGTAGTAAGGTTGAATTAGGACCCTATTTGCCACTATTCTGCCTCAAATTCTTCTGTTTCTACCAACGTTTCATCGGTCCAGCAAGATTTTTTTTCTTTACGCATTATCTTTTATTTTATTCTTTGAATTCGCGGTACGAATACTTTATTATTTAGTTATAAATGGCACTACTACATTACATTTATTACTAACACTAAAAAAAACTACTAATTATACACTTACTTCTCCTTGCTAAAAACTTGATACTGTATTGTTTTCTATTTTACAATTCTTGATTGATCCTTTTTTCTACTTTTTCTATTGTACCTAAGTCTTTGAGAAGACACAAATCTATTTCTAATAGCCAAAGTTCGAGCAAAGCTGCTCGAATATTTGCTAATTAGAGCGCTGCTAAAAGCGAAGTCAATTTGCTTACCCCTTCTGATAAGGTCATTTCGATTTTTTTTATTATTATTTTGACAACCTTATTTAGTCTGGTTGGCCCAGTTTTTCTGCAATGCCACCAGTTGTGGTAAGGTGGTTCTTATGGTATTTTGGGGATATTGTGGTAGTTGCCTTTATTCTCCCTTTATAGGGGAGATAAACTATGGCCCTAAGGGAGTTAAACTTTGGTAGCGTGCCTTAGGCTATGACCGGACTAATGAGGCGTACCAGCTGGGTATTTTCAAGGGACTAAATGTAGATTGAAGAGAGGTTGGCAATAACACAATACTTTTATTCAGTTAACCTATACTGATACAAGGTTTGATAATACATATATATTTTACTGGGACAGGACCACAAGTCTCAGAAAACTATAATAAGATATAATAAGATACTTAGACACTTACAATAATCCGACAATATTCCAAGGTATTTCTAATAAGATAGTAAATGGGCAGAGGTTCACCCTGCAAGACAAAGAGCGTTTCTTCAGTCTCAAAAATCTTATATATATGAAAAACCAACCACGGTTGAGTATTCATATGAAAACCCAACCACGTCCATCCAGCTCATTGACGTATTTAGCCAGGAAATTGGTTATTAAGCAAGTTCCCTCCAAGCTTAAACAATCCAGGATGTGCATATTTATCTTAATAAAAACTGGTATTTCGAAACTTTGTATTTGAGTCTTAATATTTTTACTAAATTCCAAATTGACTTAATTAGAACGCTTTACCACAATACTCCCTATTTAAAGAATAGTTGTCCCAACTCTCAATATTTTACTTTTAAAACAACTTAATTTTTGTTTACAGCTATTATGCTGCCATCTTTGGGTCATTATGTGCATATACCCTCGATGGTTTTCCTTAGGGTCATGTTTGTGGTCAAATATAGGCCATGTTCTTTTTTTCCAGGGATTTCAATTTGAAATTCATCCTTGTTTCTCTTTTTTCTTTCTGTAGGACTGGAAAATACTCTTTTTACCCTTTTCATATGCATCTTCTGTTTTAGCTTGACCCCAAGCGGCTTAAGCATTATATCGTTGGTTCTGCTTAAATTAGATTTAAAGTTATATTCAAAATGTTTATAAATTATTTGAGTTTAAATTTAATTCCCATCAATAATTTAATTTGTCTGTGTGATATGGTTGATATACCGTTTATATTTTTGTTGTTTAGAAAAGCCTTGGATAAATTACACATAACATTTTTGCTTTTTAAATTTTCACATATTTTTCCAGCACAAAGCATTTTCACATTCTTTCAATAATATAAGCCATTTAGGCTATGTAGCACATTCTCTAGGCCTAAATTAAGTTCTGATTTTATCTCACTTTCTGATGAACTTGTAGTAAAGTCTGTAATACTGCATACAGTTTCCAAAATATCAGTTGATCAGGTATGGTTTGGTTTCTGATGGTATAAGATGTTAGTATCAGGATACATTTGAACTGGCTTCGAAATTTGTTACTTTCCAAAAATGCGAAAAAAATGATTGAAAAAATGGATCTGACAGGATACTACGAATAACTTGATTTCCAAAAAAAAAATTTAAGGCTGTATCTAAAATAAATATTCACATTAGAATACACATAAAGCATAAAGCGTTACACTTATAGTGAAAAGAAGCACTAAATTTTGTAAAGTTTAATTACTTTTAATTACTTTTCTCTCTTTTAATTACTCTACACATAACGCTGCTTAAATAGAAACATTATGCTTCTTTCTGGCAACTTGTTTCATTATCCTCTTCAACTTAATACAGAATTATTAATCACTTAACAGATTGTTTCACAATAGAAAAATATTTATACGTTGACACGCAGTCAAAAATTTGTATATAACATTAAATTACTAGTTAAAATTTAAAGAAAATACGAACATATTAAATATATATATATATATATATATATATATATATATATATATATATATATATATATATATATATATATATATATATATATATAATATATATATATATATATATATATATATATATATGTATATATATATATATATATATATATATATTATATATATATATATATATATATATATATATATATATATATATATATATATATATATATATATATATATATATATAATATATATATATATATATATATATATATATATATTATATATATATATATATATAATATATATATATATATATATATATATTATATATATATATATATATATATATATATATATATATATATATATATATATATATATATATAATATGTTCGTATTTTCTTTTAAGTCGCAACAATTATTTTTTTTAAGTCGCAAAACTAGGTAAGATATTTAACTAATGGTTAAAACTTAAAGCATTTAAAAAAATAAAACACGTTATACACTTGCATTGGAATTAATTCCAGTTAGTGTTGTGTTAATTACTTATAAAGTATCAATGTAGAATACTTCTTGAATGATGTAAAAATAAAAACACTAATGCTCAACATATTAATTCACTATATTTACATGGATAGTTTAGATTATATATTTATATATTAACAGAAGTTATGTTGATACATAACTTAATTGTTAAAAACAAATAATAATTATGTAACCTAATAATTTATTTAATCACTGCAATATTTGTTCTTTATACAACTTTTAAATAAGTCCGTCAAGACTTTTCTCTGATAAGTCATAACTGCAATTAAACTATTTACAAAAAAAAAATCAACCCTAACCAATAGATTTATACATTATAATTGAGAACTGTGATTAGCCTCTATATAAGGGCTTGGCAATAGTTCATATAACATGACTTTGCTATTAAAATTTCGATATTTACATTGTTTTTCTTACGATAAAAATTCTATATTTATAAAAGGTTTTCAAAATACATTTATAACTGTATATATTTTCTCAATTACATTTGTTACCACTATATATATTTTATATATACGACTATAAACATTTTCTTATCTTTTTTTACAATTTTGGTTCTATTTCGAACCACTTGTGTCATTAACTGTTTTTAGCTTACTATATGCCTGTTTGTTTATTCAAACTTTTGAGCTTTTTAATTTTTTTCGAATTTTCAGGTGATTGAGACAATTAAAAAAATGTATTAGTCTGTAATCTCTTTTTTTCTCCAGCCTTAATATCCTTTTGGGACAAGGCTCAGTTTAAAGCTTGATTTGACAAGCTAACAATTTAGCTATTCGTCTTTTTACCTGTTTTGGCACTATCAATTGACTCGTGCCTGCACCCTGAAGGTTGGCTTACCAGACCTGCCTTCTGGTAGCTCGTTACAACGTTTCTAGGTTCTCTGTCATCGGCTATAGCTAAAAGGAGTATTATGAACCTGCACCCCCAATAATTAATTATTTATAGCATTGCCACAGGGCTGCCTTCTGGTAATTCGTTACAACGTTTCTAGGTTCTCTGTCATCGGCTACAGCTAAAAGGACGATTATGAACCTGCACCCTCAATAATCAATTATTTATAATATTGCCACAGGGCTGCCTTCTGGTAGCTCGTTACAAAGTTTCTAGGTTCTCTGTCATCGGCTACAGCTAAAAGGACTATTATGAACCTGCGCCCACAATAATTAATTATTTATAGTATTGCCACACTTTTTTGATTTGTGGCAACAGTTTTCTTTTGGGCTATCCTGTTATCAGACAAAGTGGCCCTTCTGCAGAACACATACCTTGCCTTCATGGCACACAGTAATTTATTTGAAGACATACAAGTGACAATGACTATTTTCACTTTAACTTCCCAGCTTTTAGTGGGGTTTTCTTAAGTTTCAACTTCAACTTAGGTCCTTTAGAATATTATGTGCCTTCTTTTAATTATTCATGCCATGTTAGTCATTTTTCCGAAAACAACTCCCACATAAGAGAACAAAATTTTTCCTGTCTACTTGGAGTATTTCTCCAATATTTCTATTAATCTCGGCCCGAGTTAACCACTGTAACGGTGGCTCCGTTTTATTAAGGCTACTTATTTTGTACTTATTTAGTACAATTTTCGTACTAGTCTCGTTCGGTCAGTTCAATATGCGCGTATAACAGAGTTTAACTGACTCCGTTGACCTTCTTTTTCTTTTAATTTCGTCTGGCTATATTTTCAACCTGAACCCTTCCTTTTTTTTATTATTTTCTTCAATGAAGCCTAAGGGTTTTTTTTTCAAGTTTTTTTTCCGCTTTTTCAGTAAAATAGGTCTTTTTTAAGCCTATATTTATATGTTTCTATTTTATTCATTGGATTCTTCAAGCAACAATGTTCCTTATGTTTCCTTTATGTTCCCAACGCTCCTCCATGTTTTAAGGGGTGCAGAGTTGTCTATTATCATAACCTGTATTTTATTTTGGTTCTCCGTCCAAAACTGTTTATTTAGTGTTCTAAACGCACTGTATTTTCCAGTTGATTTTTAAAGAATTTTAGTTAGATTTTTGGGCGACATAATTGCCTTATTCGTGACAGGATTTACTTCAATTCATCAGCCTTAGGAATATTCAAATGAAAACTACATTTTTTATAAACACATATAAAAACAATAAATGTCACGAACTGTTTGCACACATACGGCCATTAATGTGCACCCTTATCGTAAAATACTGTATTAAATTAGCAGCTTGTTTTCTTATTTAAGGCCTCTCCAGTTTAAAAATTTTCTTTTAAACAATGATTTGTCCTATTGAAATGCAATTCTTGCGATGATCTGGTTGTAAATGTTTTTCAAGCTATAATATTTATAACTCTAATTTCGATCTTAATTATTACTTCTATAAAATTCTAAAATATTCGTCAGATTTCATGAAGGAACTAATCTCTTTAAAGCGGAAATACTCTTCTAATAACTACTACTACTACTACTACTAACAACTCATCGCAGCACCAAGCCGCCTGAGGCCAACACAGCTACGCACGCTCCTCCTCCACCCCAATCTATTCAAAGCCTCCCTTTTTACACCCGCCCACGAAGTTCCCATTTCCTTTAAATCTTTCTTTATGACGTCCTCCCAACCCAGACGGGGACGACCTGCTTTCCGTTTAGCCCTAGATGGTTGGCCGAAAAGAACAATCTTCGGCAATCTGTCATCCTTCATCCGAACAACATGCCCTAACCACCTCAACCTTTCTTTCATTATAGACCTAGAAAGCGGTATTGAACCACATTTTTCGTATAGCCTATTGTTTGAAATACGGTCAGTCAGCCGGGTACCCAGAACAATCCTTAAGCAATTTCTCTGGAAAACATCTAGCAAATCTTCATCCGCTTTTCGGAGCGTCCATGCTTCAGAGCCATATTTGACCACTGTCATCACTGTAGCTTCTAAGATTCTAATCTTGGTTTGCAGACTTATCTTCCTATTCTTCCAGACTTTTTTTAACTGTGAAAAAACACCCTGAGCCTTGGCTATTCTATTTTTAACATCTTCACTGCTCCCACCATCTTTACTAATAATACTACCAAGGTAAGTGAAACTGCCCACCTGATCAATCTTTTCATTACCCAACGTCACCTTTTCATCTTCACTTATTCCTAGCCTTAGTGACTTGGTCTTCCTAACATTAATTTTCAAACCAATACTAGCACCCTGAACTCGCAAAACCTCTAAAACTTCATTCATTTTGCTCACACTTTCATCTAGGATGCTTAAATCATCAGCATAATCCAAGTCCAGGAGACTTTTTCCTCCCCATTTGATTCCGTGGTCTCCCATTGCCTTTCCTGTGCTCCTTAAAACAAAGTCCATCAAAATAATCCATATAAAGGGGGATAGAACACAACCCTGCTTAACTCCTGATTTAATACAAAACCAGCTGCTAACCTCATTTCCTACCTTAACCGCAGCAGTGTTATTCTCGTACATAGCACTAATCACTTTAATGTATTTGTCTGGTATACCATACAAGGATAAAACCTTTACTAAAGCTCCTCTATCAACAGAATCAAACGCTTGCTCATAATCTATAAAACTGAGGACCAAAGGTGTTTGAAAACTTAGGCACTTCTCAATTATTAACCTAAGAGTGAAAATTTGGTCAACACATCCTCTACCTTTTCTAAAACCGCACTGCTCTTCTCTTAAAACTTTGTCTACGGCATCTCTCAGTCTAAAAAGTATCATATTACTAAGCAATTTGCTACCTACAGAGACCAGACTAATGCCTCGATAATTACCACACTCACTTTTATCACCTTTCTTATAAAGTGGCTTAATTAAGGTTTTCCTAAAATCATTAGGTACTTCCCCTTTTTCAAAAATCATATTCATAATCTCCAATAACTTATTTCTAACCTCAGAGCCACCATATTTAAGAAACTCATTTACTACCCTATCAGCACCTGGAGCCTTATTATTCTTTAATCCTTTTAGTACTGTTTCTAATTCCTCCTCACAAAACAAATCTTCCTTCACATCCAAGGTATCACAAACTTTTTCATTTTCCTCTATATTTTTTCCTGCAACTCTATCACGGTTAAGCAAATTCTCAAAATGTTCGGCCCATCTCGCTTTAGCTTTTGTCTTATCGCTAATTGCCACCCCATTCCTATCTTTAACTGGGACAAGTCCGGATTGACTACTACCTCTCAATTTGTTAACGTGCCAGTACAATATTTTACTATTATGCCGTCTAGCTGCATCTTCTAAATCCTCGGCAATTTTATCCATGGCCTCCACTTCACACCTCCTTAGTTCATATTTCAATGCTTTCTCCACTTTCTTTACATTTCTTTTGTTTTCATGTGATCTATCACTCAGATAATTCTTGTACAAGTCCTTTCTCCTTTCTATTAAACTTAAAGCTTTTTCACTAATATTCTTAGCTACAGTTCTAGCTTTCTTCCCTAATACACCTTCAGCAACTTCACAAATTATTTTTCTAAAATTATTCCAACCATCTTCCACAATATCAAATTTTAAACTCTCAAGTTTAGTATTCAACTGTTCCTGGAAAGTTTCTCTCAAATTCTCATCCTGGAGTCTACTAACATCATAGCTTCCTGGGAGGTAATTACCCTTCCGATATTTCAGCTTTAAATTAACCCTTGACACTACTAGATGGTGATCTTTACTTTTAACATCAATAACAGCACTCCTATATACCCTAGTATCTTGTATTGATCCTGCCAGTCTTCGATTTACTATAACATAATCAATAAGGTTTGCTGTCTTACCATCACGTGAATACCATGTTAGCTTATGAGCCATTTTATGACCAAACACCGTATTGGTTATAACTAGATTGTTATACCTACAAAATTGCAAAAGTCTGTATCCATTACTGTTTTCTTTTCCTACACCAAATTTACCTAAGCTGGGATACCATCTATCCTTATTTCTACCAACCTGGGCGTTAAAATCTCCCAGCAATAACATCATATTTCTACCTGGGACCTTGTCTATTTGCTCCTGTAACTGTAAGTAGAATTCATCTGAGTCACTAGTATCTCCATCAGTCGGTTCTACAGGGGCGTATACTACTATAACTGATACCTTGAACTTTCTAGTCATAAAATGAGCAATTAGTATTCTATTATTAATACCTTCCCAGCCTAAACAAGACTTAGCCGCTTCCTTATTCATCATGAGCCCTACTCCCTGTCTATGTAACCCATCCTTCCTGCCTGAGTAAACAAATTCTATATCACCTAATTTCATGCTTCCTACCCCTGGGATATGAGTTTCTGAAACTCCTAATAGATCCAGTTCGAATCGTCTGAATTCGTCAGTCAAAATGTCGATACGATAGTCATTTTTTAATGTCGTAACATTCCAAGTTCCAATTTTCATGTTCTTTAAATCATTGAAATTTTTTTCGCCTCAGGAAAAGCAATGATCCCGGATACCAGTGCAGGACGGGGATCACATATCTTCTCAAGTCTACACCGAAGTGCTTAAGCCGGCTTAGAACCGGACAGCAAGAAGTCCCTGGGACCTCCATGAATGGAGGCTTTGTGCAATCCTGGGCCCATCTTGGTCACAACATGGTTTTCAGCGCTTGGCGATGCTCTTCTATCAACAAGAGTCGAAATCCTGCACAGACAATCTCAAGCCTATTACCTCCGACTCATTATATATTCATGCCTACAAATATTATGCTACTACGGGGAGGCAACCCGTAATAGATAAATTAGCTAGGAAGAGGTTTTTCAGCCCAAAGACGCCCATCAAAACATACCAATCCCAGAAGAATTGTCCATTAGTCAGAATCCCGTGCGAATGCTGTGTCGTTTACTAGGCTATAATTTCCTCGAGGGGCGCCACTCCTCAAGTGGGAATAGAGTTGACCGCAAGGTCCCCAGTCTTGCTGGTGCCCCGAAAAGGTCGAGGCAGCCCTTTGCAGAGGCCGTTGTCCATAGATCTGGATCTTACGCCCTGCCACAGTTGTCCTCCTATAGAGGATCCTCCCGCGATGGTGTTCTGCATCACCATGCAATTTAACCCATTGCTGGGAGAAGGTTTGCAACTCATGGAACTTGTGGATAAACAAGTGGGCCCTTTTGAGTGTACATTTGAGGGGCCTTCTTCCTCCTCCGCCTGTATTTATGACCCCGGGCAAGGGTGCCCCAGATTCTATTATGGACCCCCAGGGACAAGGTCCCCCCTTGGTCCATGCCTCCTATGGAGGTACCCTACATATCTGTAGAGCGTTCCCCTATCGCCACCTGGAGACATGCTGAATGGCCTGGGGGAGGCCAGACAAACGGATCACTTTTGTTTTGCAAAGGCAATGACTCAGTGACATATTTAACCTACTACTTATAAATATACATAACTCACTGACTAGGCCTATATAAGTTATATACAGAAATATATAACTCAGTGACATATTTAGCCTACTACTTAAAATATGTGTAACTCACTGACTAGGCCTATATAAGTTATATACAGAAATATATAACTCAGTGACACATTAAACCTACTACTTATAAATATCTAGCCTAATTTAATGATTCACTTCAACTAATATCTAATATCTTCAACTAATAAACTAATATCTAGCCTAATTTATTGATTTACTTCAACATTAGCTTGCAAAACTAATGTAAAACCTATATCTAGCCTAATTTAATGATTCACTTCAACTAATATCTAATATCTTCAACTAATAAACTAATATCTAGCCTAATTTATTGATTCACTTCAACATTGGCTTGCAGAACTAATGTAAAACTAATATCTAGGCTAATTTATTCATTTACTTCAACATTAGCTTGCAAAACTAATGTAAAACTAATATCTAGGCTAATTTATTCATTTACTTCAACATTAGCTTGCAAAACTAATGTAAAACCTATATCTAGCCTAATTTAATGATTCACTTCAACTAATATCTAATATCTTCAACTAATAAACTAATATCTAGCCTAATTTATGGATTCACTTCAACATTAGCTTGCAGAACTAATGTAAAACTAATATCTAGCCTAATTTATTGATTCACTTCAACATTAGCTTGCAAAACTAATGTAAAACTAATATCTAGGCTAATTTATTCATTTACTTCAACATTAGCTTGCAAAACTAATGTAAAACTAATATCTAGGCTAATTTATTCATTTACTTCAACATTAGCTTGCAAAACTAATGTAAAACCAATATCTAGCCTAATTTAATGATTCACTTCAACTAATATCTAATATCTTCAACTAATAAACTAATATCTAGCCTAATTTATTGATTTACTTCAACATTAGCTTGCAAAACTAATGTAAAACCAATATCTAGCCTAATTTAATGATTCACTTCAACTAATATCTAATATCTTCAACTAATAAACTAATATCTAGCCTAATTTATTGATTCACTTCAACATTAGCTTGCAAAACTAATGTAAAACCAATATCTAGCCTAATTTAATGATTCACTTCAACTAATATCTAATATCTTCAACTAATAAACTAATATCTAGCCTAATTTATTGATTTACTTCAACATTAGCTTGCAAAACTAATGTAAAACCTATATCTAGCCTAATTTAATGATTCACTTCAACTAATATCTAATATCTTCAACTAATAAACTAATATCTAGCCTAATTTATTGATTCACTTCAACATTAGCTTGCGGAACTAATGTAAAACTAATATCTAGCCTAATTTATTGATTCACTTCAACATTAGCTTGCAAAACTAATGTAAAACTAATATCTCGGCTAATTTATTCATTTACTTCAACATTAGCTTGCAAAACTAATGTAGAACTAATATCTAGGCTAATTTATTCATTTACTTCAACATTAGCTTGCAAAACTAATGTAAAACCAATATCTAGCCTAATTTAATGATTCACTTCAACTAATATCTAATATCTTCAACTAATAAACTAATATCTAGCCTAATTTATTGATTCACTTCAACATTAGCTTGCAGAACTAATGTAAAACTAATATCTAGCCTAATTTATTGATTCACTTCAACATTAGCTTGCAAAACTAATGTAAAACTAATATCTCGGCTAATTTATTCATTTACTTCAACATTAGCTTGCAAAACTAATGTAGAACTAATATCTAGGCTAATTTATTCATTTACTTCAACATTAGCTTGCAAAACTAATGTAAAACCAATATCTAGCCTAATTTAATGATTCACTTCAACTAATATCTAATATCTTCAACTAATAAACTAATATCTAGCCTAATTTATTGATTTACTTCAACATTAGCTTGCAAAACTAATGTAAAACCTATATCTAGCCTAATTTAATGATTCACTTCAATCAGAAGCAACGCTGTAGCGTTGCCTATAGTAAAGGCCATACGGCTCCAATGTTTTATTATTCATTTATTTCCCCAGAGGCACTTCATATGGAGGGGGTCTTCGTAAAAACTTCAAAGGGGGCTCATTCGATTGGAAATCGAAAGTTCTAGTGCCCTTTTTAAGGATCAAAAGTGATTGGAAGGCAACTAACACCCCTTCCACGCCCACCATTTTCCCAAACACATCCAATCAAAATTTCGAGATAGCCATTTTGTTCTACGTAGTTGATTTCCAGATAGAAATTATGTTTTTGAGGAGGTTACTCTTCTAATAACGAATAATTGGAACAAAACGAGAAGCCTCCTGTTCATTTGAATTGTTCGTTTCCGTGGCAATGTGATAGTTTATAATTTTGTGCTTAAATAAGTGAGTTTTTTTTCACACTTAGTTCCCGACTTGTAAGGATGGCTGCGGGAATTTGTGGTAGAGTATACTTTCGACAGTATACTCTCGACAGTATACTTTAATCAAGACAGCTTCGCAGCTGTCTTGATCTGTTGGTGAAATTTTCCGTTTTTTGTCAAATTGTGTCTGTGGATTAATGAAGTTATTTTTGGATATTTTTTTTTTTTTTTTTTTTTTTTTTTTTTTTAATATATTGACTTTTCATCCTTTTCGTAAGTTTTATCATAGCTTTTTTTCCACTTATTTTTCCTATTTTGTCTGTTCGACTAAACTGTACTGATTTGTAATTAGACTAGGCTTGAGAATGATTCGTCATTGAGTAACCGTAAGTGGACCAGAATTATCAATATTAGCTATCCCAAAAGCATCCATTGCCTTCTCTTTGTCCTAATGTGGGCTTACATTCTATGTAAACAAACATAACAGTTTCAAACACTAGCTTGTTTTACATCTACATGGCTCAAAAGCAGCCATGGTTTAAAATTCAAATTTGAACTTTCTTCTGACTCATTTCGCGCAGCTAATTCAGAATTTGAACTTTTTCTAACACCATTATTCAAATGAAGGCTCTCTGTGTAGGGAAAGGAGACCCTTTTAAGACCTATCCCCTTGCCTCCATTTTCTGTGATTATCGGTTTCTCTTACCGAATTTCTTGCCTTATGCAGACTTCCCATCACAGCTGAGTAACAATTCTTTTTTTCGCTTCCTTCGGCGAGTTTTACTAAGCTTCAACATTTGTTTTCTTACTTATAAGGTTACTTTTCTCTTCTTTTCATCTATTTCCTCAACTGCTTTCATTACAAATTTATATATCTTTTCCTTCCATTTGCTTGTGAAATTACAAAACTAACCTAGTATTCGGGTTAGCTTTAACAAAGGGAATTCTATTGCTTACTACGTCGTAAAATGTACTCGGAAATGTTTTAACCTATAATTGTTCGGACCACAATTTATGTGTTTCATTTGCTAAATTGTAGCAGTGTTGTCCTTGCACAATAAGTCTATAGCCTGTACCTGTAGTAAGACTGAATTAGGACCCTATTTGCAACTATTCTGCCTCAAATTCTTCTGTTTCTACCAACGTTTTATCGGTCCAGCTAGATTTTTTTTTCTTTACGTATTATCTTTTATTTTATTCTTTAAATTCGCAGCACAATTACTTCATTATTTAGTGATGTACAGCGCTGCTACATTACATTTATTACTAACACTAAGAAAACTACTAATTATGCACTTACTTCTACTGGCTAAAAACTAGATACTGTATTTTTTTTCGTTTTTACAATTCTTGATTGAGACTTTTTTCCATTTTTTTCTATTGTATCCAAATTTTTGAGGGGACACAAATCTATTTCTAATAGCCAAAGTTCGAGCAAAGCTGCTCGAATTTTTGCTACTTCGAGCGCCGCTAAAAGCAAAGTCAATTTGCTTACCCCTTCTGATAAGGTCATTTTGATTTTTCTTTTTTTTGCAACCTTATTTAGACTCCTTGACCCAGTTTTTCCGTAATGCCACCAGTTGTGGTAATGTGGTTCTTATGTTAATAAGTGGTGTAGTTGTAGATATCTTTATTCTCCCTTTATAGGGGAGATAAACTATGGCCGTAAGGTAATTAAACTTTGGTAGCGTGCCTTAGGTTATGACCGAACTAATGAAGTGTACCAGCTGGGTATTTTCGAGGGACTAACTGTAGATTGAAGAGAGGTTGGCTATAACACAATACTTTTATTCAGTTAACATATACTGATCCAAGGTTTGATAATGCATATATATTCTACTGAGACGGGTTGTCCCAAGTAGACCACAAGTCTCAGAAACTATAATAATATACAATAAGATACTTAGACACTTACAATAATTCGACAATATTCCAAGGTATTTCTAAATCAACGGACCAGAAGTCAGTCTGGCATAAAGTTAGTATCAGTCTATCCCTTCCCATAAAATGTATCTTTTATACATTTTTATCAACCACACCTTCCTGTACCCAACCGACGCAATTAGCTAGGAAGTGGTGATTTCTCAATGTCCCGTTAAGCAGAAAATTTTGTAGGATATGTTCCTTATCTTAATAAAAAGTGGTATTTCGAAACTTTGTATTTGCGTCTTAATATATTTTTACTAAATTCCAAATTGACTTAATTAGAAGCTTTACCACAGGGGGGGGGGGTGACATCCCCAAACGCATAATTACTAAACCTTTCAACAATGCTGAAAAAAGCAGCCGTCTCAAAACTTTGTTTTGATGTTTATTTTGGGAAAAATGGGTGGAAGGGGGGGGGGGTTGCTGAATGCTCTCAAATCACCTTTGACTCTTAAAAGGGAACTAGAACTTTCAATGTCAAATCAAATGAGTCTCATCTGAATTTTATATGACCACCCATTCCATAAAAACCTTATATACCCCCTGGTATAACTCACAACCCTTGGCAGGGGTTTGTGTTAATCTTGGAGTCATTGTTATATGTTCTTTGGACTATTTGAAAAAATGATTATCTCACCATTTCAATCAGATGCGTTTGGTTAAAAGAGGGACAGTTTTAATTGCCTCCCATCACTTTTGACTCTTACAAGGGAACTAGAAATTCCAATTTTCATCCAAATGAACCTCCTCTAAAGTTTATACACCCATCCCTTCCATAAAAACCTTGAATAACCCCAAGGCATAACTTACAACCTTTGCGCCCAAAATTTATATTGGATACATTTTGGTAAAATACGACGTGTGTGAGGGGGGGGGGGGGGGGGTGGCTGCCCTCTGATCCCTTTGACTCTTAAAAGGGTACTAGAACTTCTAATTACCAATCCAATGAGCCCCCTCAAAATTTATAGGACCACTCTTTCTATAAAAACCTTATATGCCCTCAGGGTAATACTTACAGCTCTTGCCTTGAGGGCTATTGGGGGTGGGGGGGCTTCATCCTCAAAGACATAATTTAAAGACCCTTTAACTACGCTGAATTAAATGGCTATCTCAAAATTTTGATTGAATGTGTTTGGGGAATGATGGGCATGGGGGCTGGTTGCCCTCCAATCACTTTTGACTTTTAAAAAGGGACTAGCCCTTTCAAATTTTAATCAAATGAAACCCTTTCGAACTTTCTACGAAACTCAAGTGTTCTGGTCTAAAAAAAAACCATTGCGCAAACATCGTTCCTTACTTAGACAACAATATTGCGTTGCCTAATTGCGCTACATTTATGAAAATCTAGGGAACAGGGTCACCATTTTTTATGGCAATAAAAATAAAAGACATTTTTCAATGTGTATACAAAAAAAGGAGTTTTTGAAATCTCAATGGGGAAATTTAATGAGGGGACTAAAGAATCCTGTGCACCCCTTCCTGATTAACACCACTGCAAACTGAGTTCCTGTGTATAGATAAAGCGTCTGGAATACGGGTATGTTCCTTGACAATAAACAACCTTAACTTGGAACCCAGACAGGATAGGAAAAGAGTTGCGAGAAATGCCGTCATTATTGTATTTGCAAGGGGTTCGTTTATCCTCCATGGAGATAGCTAGAAATATTAGTCGTAACCCAGGTTGGGCACCCTTGCCCTAGAATTCGGCTATTTACAGTTCGATCAAGTGATTATACCCTGGAGCAGGGTATACCGTAAATTGGGTATTAACATACTCTATATTTGCGGAACAATAGTGGTAACAGCGGGCATTCCAATATAATATATGGCACCAGCGAAGCTTCCCCTCCAGTAAGTGGTGTAGCAACATTTTTGCACCAATATCTGGTGACACCCGTGGCATACCACTATAACAATCAATAATATTCTTTTTTTATTACAAATTGTGGTTTTGAATTTAATTTTTCTTCAAAATTGAAGATTGGAGCCAACCCAAAAATGGACCCATCCAATACCATCTTCATTCTCCATCCCATCTCCATCATCCAATGGACATCATTTGCCATCTATAGTATGCTCAATGCTATTGTTGCCGAGTTTGCATCTTTGCTGGTAATTTGAAAAAGTTTCTGAATTATTTTGAATTTTTTCCTGCTGTTGTTTAATCTCTAAAGATAGATTTTTTGCCAAGTAGCGTTCGTATGACCTTCTCCAATTATTAGAATAAGCCCTTTTCCCTGGGTATTTTCACCAACGCCATCTTTTTTCTCAGGTACATTGGCATGCCATCTATAATATCAATTTTTATAGCGACAATGACTCTCAAGATCAAACTTGTGCCTCCTTTTTTCTAGTATAATAAATATCTGTAAAAAACCAAAGTTCACATAATTTACGGCCCTTGGTGCCTCCGGGGATTGTGATATCCTTGGAAGCATATTTATTTATATTTTCTACTACAGATACGGATGTAAAAAAAGGTTCAAGGACAGTGACTGGTTAATCTCCAGCCACTTTTAATTTTAAAAAAGACACTAAAACTGTCAATTTCCGATTATATACACATCCTTCGACTTTTATACACCCACGAGTGGGAGGGATTGAGGAGGGGACAGCCTCTTTCTATACGAGACAAATTCTGTTCGTTTCAGGGTTCAAAGTTGTTCTTTACTTTCGTATGACAATACTTCTAACTGTTCTTAAATAGCTGAAAAGGCAGTCATGTTTTGTTTTGGTTGTCTATGAGCCCTGAGCTTCTAAGTATCGTTCACTAGGCAAAGAAATCAAATATTTTCTAAAGATACGCGTAGTCTCGAAACGTAGTCTGGAAACGACACGCGTAGCTAAGTAAATCAAAAGAGGCTATGCACGTCAGCCATTTCTTTTTTTATGCACGTCTCATTAATTTTTTTTTCATTTTAGGCAAATATGCAACATCAGACATAATAGTGAAGAAAGCTATGGCAATTGTTTGGCTTGTCTAATCCATTATCTTGTGACAGTAAAAATAGGGATTACAATTTTGAAAGTTTTTTCTGCATAAGCTCTCTTGATTGGCTAGAAATGACAACTGTAATCAATTTGAAACTAAATTTGTAGTTTTAACTAAGCACTGAATTCATCTTGTGGACGGTAATTTCCTAGACATTGATTTCTGGCCAGAGACGTATCTAGACATGAGATTCTAGCTAGACACGCATGTGAACGCCACTTAAGCTTTTCTGTATCAAGTGTGACCTGGCAATGCTGCTACGAACGCGATACTGGTATCTTAGTTGGCAGCGTGACAGAAGCTTTTTCAAGGATTTAAAGCTCGATTTTAATTAAGCAAAAACCCTATGTTCCCAGTATTTCAACTGCGGGCCTTCTTTAGAATACTGTACCTTCATTGCAGCTTTAACATGAAATAAACTACCAAAACCTACTGAAATATAGCTTGAGCAGTTTGTAGTCAATGCCTCGCTTCCTTTGTGAAGAATTTAAATAATTGGGAGCATAATTATCAGCCAAAGGTGGTTGGAAAACTTATTTCAAATCTATGTATGACTTAGTACGATTGTATATATGATTGTATGTATGACTTTAGTATGACGTGTTTTCTTAGTATGACTAAGAAAACACGGCTTTTAAAAGGACAATCTTTCAAGTTAATTGAAAGATTGTCGATTAACAATCGACAATCTTTCGATTTCGATTGCTATCGAATTCGATTTTGATTGTTATCGAAAATCTTTTTTCATCTGTTCTTTCGAACAGATAAAGAAAGAAGAATACTTCAAAATTGTGTTTTTTTATGATTTTGTTTTTAGGAAGTGGAGAGATGATTATTCTTTTTTCAAGTTATGATATTGCGATGTATGCATTAAAACAGTGTTTTGCATTGCCTTATTTAGTTTTAAAGAAAACTTTTCGTCAATATAAAAAAAAAATATTAATGGCCATTTCGCTATAGGTTGGACATTGCATGGACCTTCAAACACTATAGCCACAAACAAGACCCTAAGCAAACCTTCCAACAGGTAGCAAGCCCTGTTCTTTCACAACAGGCGAACCCTGTTGTGAAACGTGGAACTCTGTTCTGCAGAACCCCTGGAAAAAATTGTCCATAACAATTTTTTATAAAGAATTTATGAAATTTTTCGTTGAACTGGGCCATCTTTCCTTAAAATATTTGCTCACGCGTGCATACTATAAAATATCAACCGCTAAAATTTTTACCATATCACAGCGTGTTTCGACCAATCAGCAAAAAAGACACTGCTAAATTTCCTCAGATTTTTCTCATATTACATCGGATTAAAGCTTATACTTTTAGTCAACTACCAATAGAATACAAGCTGTTAAATAAAACGAAAACAAGACAATATTAAAATATATACAATAAGTTTATTAAAGAAAGAATTGCAATAAAATTGAAAAGAAAACACTTTCAGATAAAAAACAAACGTGAATAAGAAGACAACTCAAAGAACATGGTTTCTAGGCTTGAGCATCTAGTATCGTGCATACATTTAAATTCAACTCCAAATACCTCATGTTCTAGTGTATGATTTCAAAGAAGGGGTTTACTTCTAGTGTGATTTTTCCTATGCTTAGTAAAATGATTTGTCAAAAATACATACTTTATTTTAAAGAAATTTAAGCAAACTCTAAATCTTTTGATTATGTATTTATAAATATGCTTCGGTTTTGCGGACTTTAAAAAAAAAAAGGTCATTTTAAAAATTCATGAAACAGGAAATTTTTCTCTAGCACAAATTCTTTGATAAATCTTACCATGAACATACTAACAAACATACGAAACCCTTACACAATGACAAACACAAAGGCTTTTCCATCAGTATGACTTGTTTGATGAGATGATAACCTAGAATTTGAAACAAAACGTTTCTTGCATATCTCACATTCGAAAGGTATTTCTTCAGTGTGACTTCTTTGATGAATAAATAGGTAAGCTTTTCGGTAAAATGCTTTCTTGCATATATTACATTCAAAGAGTTTTTCTCAAGTATGAGTTCTTTTGTGATAAGATAAAATGGAACTTGAATTAAAACATTTCTTACATATACGACATTCAAAAGGTTTTTCTCCAGTATGAGTTCTTTTGTGATAAGATAAACTGGAACTTGAAGTAAAACATTTCTTACATATACGACATTCAAAAGGTTTTTCTCCAGTATGAGTTCTTTTGTGATGAGATAAACTGGAACTTGAAGTAAAACATTTCTTACATATACGACATTCAAAAGGTTTTTCTCCAGTATGAGTTCTTTTATGAATAAATAGGTTGCCTTTTTGGTTGAATGTTTTCTCACATATATTACATTCGAAAGGTTTTTCTCCAGTATGAGATCTTTGATGAATAAATAGGTTCCATTTTTGGTTGAATGTTTTGTCACATATATTACATTCAAAAGGTTTTTCTCCAGTATGAGTTCTTTTGTGATGAGATAAACTGGAACTTGTAGTAAAACATTTCTTACATACATCACATTCGAAAGGTTTTTCTCCGGTATGAGTTCTTTGATGACGAGACAAATTGGCACTTGTAGTAAAACGTTTGTAACATACATCACATTCGAAAGTTTTTTTTCCAGAATGAGAAACCTCCTGTTTTGCCACATCATTTTCTGCAAATACATAAATGTGACTTGGCATATCATTTTGACTATTCAAATTCGTTTCTTTTTTTAGACATATTCTTGCAAGATCTGGCATGCTACGTAATCCACAATCTTGTTTGCCCATATCATTTTCAGAGGACGCTGCAGCAGGGAGAACTAAAATAATATAAAATTCACTCAACATCTGAAAGACTTGTATTTTTTAGCCCTTTTTTAATTTACCATATAACTCAGCTTTTAACGTTTTTAGTCTTACAGAATTATTATAAAGTTAATATCAATGACTTTTTCATTGTTATTTAATTTATAAAGCTAATTTGAGTCATTATTCTTACAACAGTTCGAATTCTTTATTTCTTTCTTTATTCAATAATTTAGAATTCTGGTTGTACATCAGTTTATTTTAAGGTGGGTTTTATTTTAATTGTACTGTAATATCCATGAACTATACTAACCCCGTAGTTTCTTCCAATAGCTTAATTAAATTTATCGATTGGCCATTGTTTACACAATACAACATTTCAAATAATTCAACACTATATACGAAGAGTATGTTAAAAATAGTAAAAGCAATCAAGAATTTTTCTTCTTTAATAAATGGGGAGATGTGAACATTCCAATATAGAACTATAAAATCAACAACATTTCTTTGCAAATAGAAGAGGAAGAAGATTTTGCCAATCTAAATGGAAGTTCTATTTAGGCAACATTAAAGAAGAAAATTTACAACTCGAGGCTTTGGAATTAACCCAGTAATCGAACCAGCTATCGAAGACAAATCTAGTGAATGAACCGGACGTAATAAATTTTTTCTGTATAAATATGTTAGTTTTAATGCTTGAGTATATCTGCTGACGACGATCCCTGTATATGTGGTTGAAATATTCAGACCTTTGTACGTTTCCGCTGTCTAATAAATGGACTTATCCCCATTTTAACATTTATTTGTTCGACTTTATAAGCACGTCCCAATTACTAAAATGAGAAACCTATCAGTGATCACACCACTGCAGGAAGAATTCAGAAAGAGTTCTGCAGGAAGAGAACTGCAGGAAGAGTTCTGCCTCAGAGAAGAATACAAGCATATGTTAATCAACATTTTGCATACCAGAAAACCTTTAATAAACCACTCCTTATGAATTCTGAATCATCTTCCCAGAATCTTTATCTAAAGGAGTTTATAGAGTGATCTTCTCATTCAATGGCTACTTTCCCATTTAGACTCCCACCATTGGAGATGACTCACGTTTAGTGGCAAACGGGCATTCTGATATAGAATAAATCCTGCTTTTCAGCCTAAGAAGTTCAGACAATCTTTTGAAAATTGTGTGAAAATCTGTTTTCCTAATTATATGGATGCTTATGTTGATGATTTTAAAGCTTCAAAAGCTGGTGCAGCTGCCTGCATACCCGACCCAAACCTGAATATTTTTGCCCCCTTCCGATTAATACATCAGGACTTTCTGCTGAATTATTTGCTGTACGACTTGCAATAGATGCTCTGAATGGTCTGGAGACCTCTTCAAAGAAAATATTGTTTCTGTCAGATTCTGTTTCATCACTTTATATTTTAAGCCAAATAAATTAGCATGGTGATTATCATGACCTGAAAGGTCATGATCGGTCATGACCTTTCATGATCGGTCATGACCTTTCATGACCTGAAAGGTCACGCCAAAAAGATCGGTTATCTGTTTTCAACCAGACGTTCTATAATGAAATGATAGAAATGAAATATAATGAAATGATAGATATTTTGCAAATAAGGCAGCAGATAGCCCTCCCCCAAGAAATGTAAGGACTATGAATTTATAGAGAGGCTGTTAGAGCTAAAAAAAATGCTCATCATAGTTTTGTGCATCCTCCTTTCAAGTCTAAGGATTTCATTATGCTCTATGATAAGTTAAGAGCTGAAACTATTTCCTTAATGCTGATCTTTTTAAAGGTGAATCCACTACACTCCCTTTGCATAAATTGCCATTGGACATCGGAACACGCTCAGCATGTTCTTCTTGAATATGATCCATAGGTTCACAGGTTGATAATATTCGAACGGTTTGTAGTAATGAACTGTACGTAAGGAGCAACGCGGTTCAATAGTAAGTGAAACTCCAAGAAACAGTCTTCAAAACAATAGATATATCTAAAGAATTACATTTTTGGGTTCACCGGATTTTGATGCTTATTCAAAATATATAATATTAATCAAATTTAATGTTACCCATTAAGAGTTACGTGCCTGTGAAAATTTGCACAGTTTCTGAAAAAAGGGGTGAAACACCCCAAAAGATCAAGTGAAATAAAATCGATGAAAATAACACTATCACATTCAGCAAATCAGAGAACCCTACAGTAGAGGTTTCTCGCTCCTATATACAAAAAAAAGAAGCTAAAATTCAAACTATTTTTCTTAATGGATGAAGTTCTAAGAGACTGAGAAATTACTGTCATCAATTGCAAATCCCTATATCATTTGAAGCTCTTATTAATTGCTCCATTTCACATTAGTTGGAAGCCATAATTTATAGGTTGACAATAATGATCCTAAAAAGACGCCATTATTATTTGCACAATATTGATTATTATCAGCTTGCAGATATTTTTAGAATCTATTTAGGATCATCCAATAATCAGTGCAAGCATTCCAGTAAATTCAAGCAGGAATCAACAGACCTCGGGTCTAAGAGACCCGAAGGGGTTGACACAAAGAAGGGGTTGATCCCCTTTTGGAATCTACAGACTTCGGAAACATACAGAAGAAGAAGATTTTAAAATCACCCTTGATGATTGAGCCCCATGAAAAATTATCCACTTCTTTAGAGTCATTGTTGCATTAGAAATAAGCGAAACTAAGGTGTTTTAAGAAGAGAATGATTAAAATACGGAAATTTTACATTGCTATAGTGTTGAGGCATATATGTCATAAAGGTATATTATTTTTATTACGTATAGCTAAATCCATATTAAAAAAAATTGTAAAAGAATTTCAATGAGTTCCAAAAGTCAGAAAAAGTCTCAAATTTGATTAGGTTTGTCCTTTTATTCAGGAGTTTAATTGAGATACAAACTTTTATGTCTTAATAATAAAAACCTCTGGGATTATTATTTACTAAATATTTTTTCTTCACATTTTGGATTTTTTCAGATACAACTTCTTAGTTGGGACATGCAAAAATACAGAAAATCGGGATATCTGAAGCATACCTTTGTCGCCGTCAATGTTGTCCAACTCCAGTTTAATATGGTCAGCATTATGTTGACAATGTTCAGAGATGCCAGGAGAAACAGTAAAAAGTTTGGCTTCATGTTTCATTAATAGGATAGGATATGTGCTTCCAAAAATATCTTTATTATCATTTGAGGATATATCTTCAGCTTCTAAAAAAACGAGAGTAAAAATTGAATAGAATGTTCACAAAAAAACAAGTCAGTTAGTCATATAACAATTAAAATGCCACACAATTTTTATACGGTAGTTCGTGGAAGAGTGAAGGTACGGTAAACTGATCCTCCCACCATCTAGGCAATTGGTAAATATATAAAAAAGATAAAGAACAATAGATTTGGATAAGAAAAAATATTACACGGATAGTGGCCAAATATCATAGGTTCTGTCAAAAAGTTTCTACATCACGGTGTAAGTCACAGCTGCTTCCTAGTAAAGAGCCAAACACCTTTACTGACAGAAAGCTTAAGAATTACTTACAAAGAAACTGTCTAATTAGAAGAATATAGCAGTTGAAGATGATTAGTGAGTCACAACTCAGGTGACTATGCTGACTGGTAAGAATGCCGACTATTATTTTGGTTTATGTTAATGGTAAAAATTTATAAGCAAAATGATTTTATGGGATTTTTAAAAAGAGCTAGAAAACCCTGCTTGCACTGATTGGCACTGATTCGGAATGGGAAGAGCAAAATTGATACACAAACCATCCTACTAATATCTATTAGGTTGAAAGCACTTAGGCGGAGGTTTAAAATATCTAGTCTCCACTACTCAGGTGACTATGGTGATTGGTAAGAATGCCGACTATTATTTTGGTTTATGTTAATGGTAAAAATTTATAAGCAAAATGATTTAATGGAATTATTCAAAAGAGCTAGAAAACCCTGCTGGAACTGAATGGGAATGGGAAGAGCACAATTGATACACAAACCATCCCATTAATATCTATTAGGTTGAAAGCCCTTGTGTGAAGGTTTAAAATCTCTATTCTCGACTATCAGATTCTTTTAGAAGATGAAAACTACAATATATGTTTTGAGAGAAACAGCCAAATCCCCAAAAAAGTATTCCAAAAAGGTGTTCCCACTGAAACAAGCAATTTTGTGACAAGACTACCGCTGTAACTTAATTGTGGCCACGAATGTAAAGAATTGACACCAAATAGAAATAAAACTACACAACTGAATTCATCATTGGCTAAACCATGTACAAGAGATTTGCAGTCGCCCTCCTCCCCCGCTTTAAAAACAAGAAAGTATTTTTTGTCTTGTTGATTGTTTCCTTTCGCAGCGATTGTGGCCACAAATGAAAGGATTTGACATTAAATAAAAATGAAACTAAACAATTGAATTCATCATTGTCCAAAACCACGTACAAGAGATTTGCAGTCGCCCTACTCCCGCGCTTTAGAAAGAAGAAAATCTTTTTTATCTTGTTGATTGTTTCCTTTTGTGGCGATTGTTGCCACTAATGATAAATAACTGGCATCAAATAAAAATAAAACTACACAACTGAATTCATCATTGTCTAAAACCATGTACAAGAGATTTACAGCCACCCTCCTCCCCCCCTTTAAAGATAAGGAAATCATTTTTATCTTGTTAATTGTTTCTTTTTGGGGTAATTGTGGCCACAAATGAAAATAATTGACATCAAATAGAAATAAAACTACACAACTGAGTTCATCATTGTCTAAAACCATGTAGAAGAGATTTTCAGTCGCCCTCCTCCCCCGCTATAAAAATAAGAAAATCATTTTATCTTGTTGATTGTTTCCTTTTGTGGCGATTGTGGTCACAAAGGAAAAAGAATTGACATCAAATAGAAATAAAACTACACAATTGAAATCATAATTGTCTAAAACCATGTACAAGAGATTTTTAGTCGCCCTCCTCCCCTGCTTTAAAAAATAAGAAAATCATTTTTATCTTGTTAATCATTTCCTTTTGTGGCGATTGTGGCCACAAATGAAAAAGAATTGACATCAAATAGAAATAAAACTACACAATTGAAATCATAATTGTCTAAAACCATGTACAAGAGATTTTTAGTCGCTCTCCTCCCCCGCTCTAAAAATAAGAAAATCATTTTTAGCTTGTTGATCGTTTCCTTTTGTGGCGATTGTGGCCACAAATGAAAAAGAATTGACATCAAATAGAAATAAAACTACACAATTGAAATCATCATTGTCTAAAACCATGTACAAGAGATTTTTAGTCGCCCTCCTCCCCCGCTTTAAAAATAAGAAAATCATTTTTATCTTGTTGATCGTTTCCTTTTGTGGCGATATATAAGCTTTTGCTGTCAGCAAATTTGTTATGTTTATTTTAGAGCTGAACTCTGTTTTAAGGAGATGGACTCTTCAACTAAGTTTATCTCATAAACATCTTAGATGATGTATCCTCTGTTACATTTCCTGATTGGACCTATAGCTGCAACCAAGGAAAGAGGAAACCTTAGCAAGTAGTATGCAAAATTTTAAAGTGCGTTTTCTACATAACTGTACGCTACATTGAAAACACTTTTTCTTACTGATTCAGAAACTCAAACCATTATTCAGATTCAATAGAATAGAAGATAGATACAATTTAAATAATTTTTTTTAAACTTTAACAAAAGAGTCTTATAAGCCTCTGAAGTCAAATCGATAGAAAAACCTAAAAAAAACTGAACTGGTGACTTGGAGGCCCTACCTTGAATAACAGGAAAAACTCTGTTAACAGGAAATAACAGGGATGTATCCTGTTTTTTTTTCAGAAACGATTTCGTCAAAACGACAGGTTTGAAGTATCGGAAGAAAACTGATTTGAATGGCGATGGCGATCTTTAATGCCCTTATTAAGTAAAGACTGTGACACAGATAAAAGGTTAGGGAATCGAGATCCTAAGATATCCAGACCCTTATTAGAGAAACCATGCATAAAGGGCCGAGGGGGAGACGAGTCTGACACTATTGTTTATTTTATTTAAAAAAAGGAGTAATTTTACAAGAAATGTACAGAATGTCTTTAAACAAAATCAAACTATTCTTGTATAGGAGCGAATTTAAAACCCCACCCCATACAGAAAGCTTACAGTAAAATGTAGAATATGCTTTATCAAAAGCATAATTAGTATCTAAAACATTTCGATACTTCAGAATAAAGAGTGGGAGAGCTAGGGGAAAGTGTGGTAACGTGATTCTTTATGGTATTTAGGTGGTGTAGTCGTAGTAGATGCCTTTATTCTCCCTTTATAGGAGAGATAAACTATGGCCCTATGGTAATTAAACTTTGGTAGCGTGCCTTAGGCTATGACTGGACTAATGAGGCGTACCAGCTGGTAATGTTCGAGGGGCTAAAGGTAGATTGCAGAGAGGTTGGCTATAACACAATAATTTTATTCAATTAACATGTAATAATACCAGATATATATTTTCTACTGGGACTGGCTGTCCCAAGTAGACCACAAGCCTCGGAAAACTACAATAATACATAATAGGATTCTTAGACGCTTCCAATGATCCGACAAGATTCCAAGGTATTTCTAAAAACAATGGACCAGAGGTCAGTCGGGCATAAAGTTAGTATCAGTCTCCCCCTTCCCATAAAATGTATCTTTTATACATTTTTATCAACCACACCTTCCTTTACCCAACCGACGCAGTAGCTAGGAAGTGGTGATTTCTCAATTTCCCATTAAGTCGAAACTTGGCAGGATATATTCCTTATCTTAATAAAAAGTTGTAATTCTAAACTTTGTAATTGCGTCTTAATATATTTATACTAAATTCCAAAATTGACTTAATTAGAAAGGCTTTAACACAATACTCTCCATTTAAAGAAGAATTGTCCAAATTCTCAATATTTTACTTTTAAAACAACTTAATTTTGTTTACAGCTATTATGCTGCCATCTTTGGGTCATTATGTTCATATATCCTCAATGGGTTTCCTTAGGGTCATTTTTCTGGTCCTATATAGGCTATGTTTTTCTTTTTGAAGGATTTCAATTTATATTCATCATTGTTTCTCTTTTTCTGTCTCTAGGACTGAAAAATACTCTTTTTAACCCTTTTTCATATGCATCTACTGTTTTAGCTTGACCCGAAGCGGCTTAAGCATTATATTAGTGGTTCTGCTTCAATTAGCTTTAAAGTTATATTCAAAATGTTTATAAATTATTTGAGTTTAAATTTAATTCCCATTACAATTTAATTTGTCTGTGTGATGTGGTTGATATACCGTTTATTTTTGATTTTAGAAATGCCTTGGATAAATTACACATAACATTTTTGGTTTTTAAATTTTCACATATTTTTCCAGCACAAAGCATTTTCACATATTTCAATAATATAAGCCATTAGGGCTATGTAGCACATTCTCTAGGCCAAAATTAAGTTCTGATTTTATCTCACTTTCTGATGAATTTGTAGTAAAGTCTGTAATACTGCTATAGTTTCCAAAATATCAGTTGATCAGGTATGGTTTGGGTTCTGATGGTATGAGATGTTAGTATCAGGATACATTTGAAGTGGCTTCAAAATTTTTTACTTTCCAAAAATGCGTCAAAAAATAATTGAAAAAAATGGATTTGAAAGGATGTCACGAAAAATTTCCAAAAAAAAGCTAAGGCTGTATCTAAAATAAATATTCACATTATAATACACATAAAGCATAATTTGTTACCTGTATATAGTAAAAAGAAACACTCAAAATTTGTATATATCACTGCATTCTTTTTTCTTTTTTTAACGAAAGTTGATTACGTTTAATTACTTTCTCCTCTTTTTACTCTTAATATATAATTATTAATCACTTAAGAGATTGTTTCCAAATAAAAATATTTATACTATATATATATATATATATATATTTATATTATTTATATTATATATATATATATATATATATATATATATATATATATATATATATATATATAATATATATATATATATATATATATATATATATAATATATATATATATATATATATATATATATATATATATATATATATATATATATATATATATATATATATAATATATATAATATATCTATATATATATATATATATATATATATATATATATATATATATATATATATATATATATATATATATATATATATATATATATATATACAAGCATTGTGTAATAACTTACACAAGTATTTTTCTTTAATTCGCAAAACTAGATAGGATATTTAACTACTGGTTAAAACTTAAAGCATTTAAAAAAATAAAACACAGTATAGACTAGCATTGGAATTAATTCCAATTAGTGTTTTGTTAATTCCTAATAAAGTATTAATGTAGAATATTTTTGAATGATATAAAAATAAAAAACACAAATACTAAACATATTAATTCACTATATTTACATGGATAGTTTAGGTTATATATATATATATTATATATATATATATATATAGTATATATATATATTATATATATATATATATATATATATATATATATATATATATATATATATATATATATATATATATTATATATATATATATATATATATATATATATATATATATATATATATATATATATTAACAGAAGTTATGTTGATACATAACTTAATTGTTAAAAACAAATAATAATTATGTACCCTGATAATTTATTTAATCACTGCAATATTTGTTCTTTTTACAACTTTTAAATAAGTCCGTCAAGACTTTTATCTGATAAGACTTAACTGCAATTAAGATATTTACAAAAAAAAAATCAACTCCAACAAATAGATTTATACACTATAACTGATAAGTATGATTAGACTACACATAAGGGCTTGGCAATGGTTCATATAACATGATTTTTCTATTAAAATTTACATATTTACAATTTTTTTTTGTATATGATAACAATTCCATATTTATAAAGGGTTTTCAAAATATCTTTATAACTGTATATATTTTCTCAAAAACATTTGTTACTACTATATAACTATTCCATATACAACTATATACATTTTCTTATCTTTGTTTTACAACTTTGGTTCTACTTCGAAGCAACTTTTGTCATTAACTGTTATTAGCTTCCTATATGCCTGTTTGTTTATTCGGACTTTTGAGCTTTTTAATTCTTTTCGAATTTTTAGGTACTTGAGACAGTTTTATAACGTTTTTGTCTGTAATCTCTCTTTTTTTTTCCTTTAATGTCCTTTTGGGATAAGGCTCCATTTAACAGTTTAGATCTGATAAGCTAAAAATTTAGCTATTTGTCTTTTTACCTGTTTTGGCACTATCAATTGACTTGTGCTTGCACCCTGAAGGTTTGCTTACCAGGACTGCCTTCTGGTAGCTTCTACAATGTTACTAAGTTCTCTTGTCATCAGCTGCAGCTAAAAGGACTATTATGAACCTGCACACACAATAATTAATTATATTGTATAGCATTGCCACACTTTTTTATTTGTGGCCACAGTTTTCTCTTTGGCTATTCTTTTATCAAACAAAGTGGCCCTTCTGCAAAAAAATATACCTGGCCTTCATGCACACGGTAATTTATTTTTTTAAATACAAGTGATAATGACTATTTTCACTTTAACTTCCCAACTTATAGTGGTCTTATCTTAAGTTTCAACTTCAACTTAGGTCCTTAAGGCTATTATGTGCCTACTTTTAATTTTTCATGCCATGTTAGTCATTTTTTCGAAAACGACTCGACATAAAAGAGCAAAATTTTTTCCTGTCTACTTGGAGCATCCCACCACTGCCACCAGTTGTGGTAACGTGATTCTTTATGGTATTTAGGTGGTGTAGTCATAGTAGATGCCTTTATTCTCCCTTTACAGGGGAGATAAACTATGGCTTTAAGGTAATTAAACTTTGGTAGCGTGCCTTAGGCTATGACCGGACTAATGAGGCGTACCAGCTGGGTATGTTCGAGGGGCTAAAGGTAGATTGTAGAGAGGTTGGCTATAACACAATACTTTTATTCAATTAACATATAATAATACCAGATAGCTGTCCCAAGTAGACCACAAGCCTCAGAAAACTACAATAATATATAATAGGATACTTAAGACACTTACAATGATCCAACAAGATTCCAAAGTATTTCTAAAAACAACAGACCAGAGGTCAGTCCGGCATAAAGTTAGTATCAGTCTCCCCCTTCCCATAAAATGTATATTTTATACATTTTTATCAACCACACCTTCCTTTACCCAACTGACGCAGTGGCTAGGAAGTGGTAATTTCTCAATTTCCCATTAAGCAGAAACTTGGCAGGATATATTCCTTATCTTAATAAAAAGTGGTATTTCTAAACTTTGTATTTGCGTCTTAATATATTTTTACTAAATTCCAAATTGACTTAATTAGAAAGGCTTTACCACAAACACAAGCTTGATTATGAAGAGATAAGAATGGTTTGACAAAAGCTGAGGTGCGAGACATACTTTCCAACATATACGCTCTTTCTATTTGCTTCTTAGATTTCTGCCATTTCTCAACATCCCATTCTTCATGTTAAAGGTAAAAAACCTGCTTAAAAATCTTAAGTTAAAAAAAAGGGTTCAATACTTAATTTGAGGGCGATGATTCATCAAATTGCATGAAGGGCTTGATTAGCAAGATTTTATTTTTGAACAATTTCTTTGCAAAGAGTTTTTTCAATTAATAATGGCCATGTTTTATTTTATTTTTTAAGTTAAAGTAGCAGACATAAGCGAGGAATGGTAACAACTTTCCTAATTTTGAGCAAAAGTAACATAAATTAGTAGCAAACAAGCATAGCCATTCCTAGTATCAAGGCGTATTTAGGATTTCCGGTTGGGAGGGACACAAGATAAAATCTACTGGATGTGAAGAAACTTACAAGCAATTAATTATATTATTGTCCTATTCCCGGTTTTGAGCTTATGTATTACTATACAACTAAAAAAGATAAAATAATGAGTTCAACTAACCAAATTTTAATGCTCTAATCTTGCTAATCACTGAATCAGATATAAAACAAAATTAATCCCTGTAAATACTTCTTATATTTTAATCCATCTTGATTTCCTTGCAAAGTCGCTTAAAACATCATCAATATCAACCTTGACATTGCAATTGATAGATATATGTGCAAGACCCTTCAACTCGCTCTCTCCTGTCTGATTTTGGAGGCATGCTTTCAGCTTCTTTAGTGAGCTAAATCAACGCTCTACTGATATTGTGGCAACAGAGAAAATATAATCAATAGCAAATACACAGTTGAAAAAATTAGTTTTTGCACGCACCACGACTTTAAGAAACTTTATTGGGAAGATGAGACTCGCCTTTAGACCTCCACTTGGCTTGCAACACAGTTAACTCAGCAAGGAGGCTAGTCTCAGAGGAACAGTACTGCTTAGATTGTTGCAGCTTTGCCACAACCTTGGCTAATACGGCCACGTCAACAATAATACAAGGGATCAAAAATTGGACTTGAAAGGCTGTAGCTTGGTTGTTGAGAAATCTAATATCGAGTTCTTTACATAGCTGCTTGAGACATGAGAAAAAAAACAAAGTCTTTGTAAAAAAGAGAAATATCTGAAGAGGAGAATCACCAAGGTTGAAGTCTTGGTATTGAGGCAGATGTCTCAACATTTTCGGCTGTCTTGACTGCTATTGTACGAACCGGAAATGCTACTACCTCCATGTAAGCTTATTCAAACTAATTTGTTCATGAATACCCCGAACTTTAAGCCGAGCCTAACAATCTACTTTGCAAGATCTAGGACAGTCAAGTCATTTGCAGCATAGAAAGGAGATCAGTTTTTCACAAAGACCCTGTATAGGCCAGTTCATGAAAACCACAAAATAAAATAGCCTGGACAATTTGTCTTAGCATTTCTTGGTTTGTATTCCTTTGCTTTTCATCTTGCAGATTTAATTGCTGGTCAATTGGAATGCTTTTTCCTTCTTGTATTTTGATAAAATCATATATTTTCGTGCTGCATCAACATGATACTGTCTTTCATCATGATGCTTGAAGTCATTGAAAGCATCTTTAAGGTCAGTATATGGCTTCGAAACTAATCATCTAATTTGAGCATCTACTGGTCTCAGATTCGGTAAATAGGGAGCAGTATTTATTGGATGCACCGTTTTTTGAAGAGCGGGACACCAACCATAAATAATTTTAGAGCCATCTACTTAAAAAATGATGACGTTTTGTCACTATACCCTCGACATTCTGCTTAACTATTTCGGAAAATTCAAAGTCCTTTCCTGGTTTCCAGTAGTAGTGGGGGCCCAATTACTTCAAGTGGCCAGTACCCCCGGAATGCAAGATGCTCCTGTTTCTACTGGTCCCTGTATCTACCAGCCGGCTGGCAAGATTCCAACGAAGCACACCCTGTGGATTCCATGATACAACTGGCAAGATTCCCACAACATAACCCGTTTCTGTCACCAAGTTGACGCAATCTTGTTTCAGTATTAAAAGCAACACAGCTGGCAAGATTCCCATGACACCCAGAATTCCCATGACCAGGTGTAAAAAATGATGACGTCATCGTGTGTGACTTAATAGATTTATTTAGGTTGTAATAATATTTATTTAGGTTGTAATGTAATGATAAATGGATTTACTGGGAATAACTTAACAACAGCACACACCTTACGCACTTGCTGCATAATGACAGCACACACATGGGTGTTACGTAATGATGGCACACACATGGGCCTTATGCAATGACGCCACACATGTTGCGTAATGAAGGTGCACATCTTACGTAATGGCAGCGCACACATCACTGTCCCCTAATACTTTTTGACATTCTATTTTCCATCAAAACTTTCAACGCGTTTTTTCTTTCTTTCAAGAAATTTTCTTTTTCTTTAGTTCTTTGTCTTTGGTAGGAATTGAAAGATCAATTTCCATCCAATGCAACAACGCTCCAGACGCCAGGACCAACAAGATATTTCCAAAAATTCTGTATTGAGAGATACTTTCTACATGATAGCCTATTGCATCAGAGGAATTCCCATTTTTCGCACATGCTAGAATGATGTTTCTTACGTCGGTGATAATTGGCACGCAGACAGAGAATATCTATTTCTAGACATTATTGTTTCCAATGTTATCTTAGAGAATCATCCAAGCTTGTCCAATACATAGGGAAATGGTGCACAAGAAATATGACTTAATTCCATATTTTATTGATTTCTTTTCTTGGTATTATTTTTTTCCAGTTCCAAGCCAGTGACACTTTTAGAAACGAAAACGCCCCATACGCCAACCAGCCAATATATATACAAATCTTTAAATTAGCCAACCAGTATTTTAAGCCTAGGAGTCCAGCTGGACAGAAGGAAACATATAAAGAAAACAATTCTTACTCCATAATATGTAGAATAATCCTAGTTAGGGACTCCACCCTTTGACAATTTGAAAAAATTAGTTTATAAGCTTATATAGAATGGTACTATCCAATCTCCTTATAATTAAAAACATTGTAGTCATCTAGTTGGAAAATTTGGCCCATCCTTATAGGAAAAATCTAAATTTGCCAACTAGTTGACTTATAGCTTCACCCTAGCAAAACTTAATTTTTCCAACTAGTTGACTAACAACTTCTCCCCAGCAACACTTAAATTTACCAACTAGTTGACAATAAATGTTGCCCCAGCAAAACTTTCCTTTAGTTTCTAACTAGTTGACTAATAATTTCTCCCCAGCAAAACTTAATTTTGCCAACTAGCTGGAAAGAAACATTGCCCCAGAAACCAATTCATTTTCCAACTAGTTGACTAATAATAGTTAGAATTTATTCTGAACAACATAAAATATGTTAATAATATAAGTTTTTTTTCAAATTTAATTATCACTATTATCACTATTGTGTTCTACTTCTGTCTCTCTCCCTGTCTCTGTCTTAATGGGAGATTTATTTTGAGTTATATATTGGGCTTTGAAGCCAGGGATTTTTTGTTTTAATTTCCAGGATAATTAGTCTTATACCTGGTCCCAAAAGTGAGATTGAAAACACACTTATAGAAGGAGGAAACTTTTAGTTCTGTGGCTTTAAGACTATTTACTCCTGAATTCAATTTGTTTGATTTACCTTAGCTGCATTTGATTTACCTGTGTTTTCCAATCTTAGGCAACACTCTGCAAGATAGTCTTACCCCAGGTTCACTGAGATGCAATTTCATGTAAAAATTCACATTTTTGTGCAACCATTATATATATATATATATATATATATATATATATATATATATATATATATATATATATATATATATATATATATATGTATATATATATATATATATATATATATATATATATATATATATATATATATATATATATATAATATATATATATATATATATATATATATATATATATATATATATATATATATACATATATATATATATATATATACATATATATATATCTATATTCACTTATAGAAGGAAGACTTTTAGTTCTGTGGCTTCAAGACTATTTACTCCTGAATTCAGTTTGTTTGATTTACCTTAGCTGCAGCACATTTGTTAAAAGCACATACTACCAATTTTTGTTGGACTGGGAATGGTATGTTTTTGTTTTCTCTTTATGTCACATTGTTATCTAAGAAATTATTCTGAGGAAAAATTACTTGCCAAATAGATGGCTAACAAAAGTCTTTATAGGGTAAGTTTGTTTCTAGCTAGTTGTATAAAGAAAGTATTGCAGGGGAAAAGTTGCTAACTATATTAGTCAACTAGTTGGAAAATAATTGTTTTCTGGGGCAATGTTTCTTTCCAGCTAGATGGCAAAATTAAGTTTTGCTGGGGAGAAGTTATTAGTCAACTAGTTGGAAAAATTAATTAAAAATTCTAAAAATGAGAAAAAATTATTCCTCCAGAAAAGAAACAAAGACAGATAAATGAAGGAAAATATACAATTTATGTCCATTAAATGCAAGAAAGAAATGAACAAAACTTCAAATATGCATCCGTTTTCCTGAAACAGACAGGAGAAATAACACTTGAAGCTTTGAAAAATTCAATCTCACTTTTGGGACCAGGTATAAGACTAATTATCCTGGGAATTTAAATTTGAAAGAACCCTATAATATTAACATATTTTTTATTGTTAACATATTTTATGCAAATTGTGTTTCTGATATAAATGGGAGGCAAGTTTAAACTTTACCCCCCCCCCCTAATGTAGAAATATGTACCCTGAATTGGCATATATAGGGGGGGGGGGCTAAAATCCATTTCCGATAGAAATGATTATTATATTTGTAATCAGCATAAAAAAAGGCATTGAGTGGTATATTCACTTTATGCAAAAGTCAATAATATGATTTGGTAGACATTTACCAAATATATACCCCTACCCCCCTAATTTGCAATTATGTACCAAGAATTGCATCCTCAATCTAAATATAACATCCATTTGCATCATAAATGAACTTTACACCCATATTAACCATGTGTTGGATGTCCCAATGCCTTTTTATGTTGTCTGAATATAATAGCCTAATCTTTTTTTTTTATTGCAAATTCAATTTGATCTAACCTTACCCAAATATATAGCCCATATTATACATTTACTGGTAAATTGGTTTTAACAAGAATTATGCTAACAGGAAATTGAACTGATTACCAGGATTGAACATTTGGTAAATTGAACATTTACCAGTAAATTGAACTGATGCTGACAAAACTGAGAATCAATAAATGCATGAGAAATGTATAATAAGGGCTACATATTTGGGTAAGGGCTACATAATTGAATTTGCAATAAAAAATAGATAAGGCTATTATATTCAGACAACATAAAAAAGGCATTGAGTGGTATATTCACATTATTTGTAGGTCATTTAAGTGAACTGCTCAATATTTAATAAGTTATGTTTTAATAAATAACAATATTTAACTACACCAAAATTTACCTGTTTGCATTTATTTAAAAGACTAGCCTATTTATAAACATTGTTGAATAGGGAACTGAAACAATTTTTAATTGTTTCTTAGGCTAATTAAGGATGCAAATCATACAGGGTGATTACCAAACTTTGTGTTTACATTAGAAAGGGACAGAGAAGCTAACTCAATTAAATTTCAACCCTTGATCTAGGGTTCAAGCCAAGGCCTTGCTTCTTCTTCTTCTAATTCACAGCAGGCAAGCAATTCAGTTAGTACTATTTAGCCCTTTTCTTTTTGCTTCACTCTGTGGGCTACAGAGCTACTGGCTTGGTTGTCTCTTATTTATTAGATATTCTCAGATATCTTTCAGTAGATCTTTTGACTCAAGGAGTTCAAATATAAGATGATAGATATCAATTTCTGTGCTCTGTGTGCAGGTATAGTTGGCTAGGCTCTTGGCTGATAGTGAGATTTTGTGGTGTTAGAAGCATTTTAACAGTTTACAAAGCAAGGTATGTTGTGTAGACGTCAGCATATTACATTCAAATAAGCAATGGTCAATTGTTTCATTATTCATATTACAATGCCTGCAAAGAGGGGACAGGGGAATTGAACCACTTGAATTAGAAAACTTATATGAGAATGCAAGGAAATTTAGTCCATTTGTTCCAGAATGAATTCTATGATAAATTTTAGAAAGATACTTATTGGGAAAGGGGGAAAGGATAGGATTAATCTTATTAAATTAATATCTGATAGCCTCTATTGGTAAACATCTCTAATTGGGATTGGTCTCCCACTTGGCTGGTCAATATTTATAGCATTTTTTGCTATTTCATCAACCTGATGATTACCACTTATGCCAGAGTGGCTAGAAATGTACTGAAAATAAGTTTTTATGCCACTTGAAGCAAGATTATCTATAATACTGAGACAATGATAAGTGTCAATTTCCAACTTATATTGAGGAGCTGAGGCCAGCAACTCAAGGCTTGATAGACGGTCAGAATATATGATAATATTATTTGAATTTGCAATCAAAGGTTGGTTTTCCTTAAGGTGTTCTAATGCCATGATTATGGCATTTAACTCAGCAGACATTATAGATAAATTATTATATAATCTCTTGCCCATTGCAATTTTCAGGAGAGGAAGGAAAACACCACTTGCAACCTTTGAAGATTTTTAGAGGAAAGACTTGATGATAAAGGTTCTCCCCTTGGATAATATAAGAACTAGGATCATTATACATATTTTAAAGTAAGAATTGTTTTCTTAACACGTCTCCTTATGAGGGGGCCAAGGCTAAATAAATACCAAATCATATTATTGAGTTAGGACTAAAGTGAATACACCATTCGATGCCTTTTTTTATGCTGATTACGAATATAATAAGCATTTCTATATGAATCTCAGCCCCCCCTATATATGCCAATTCAGGGTTAGGTTAGGTATAGCCTTGCCTTTTATAATAAAATTCATTCTTCCCTTTCTTCTGAAAATGAGGGCTGTCTTTTAAAGGAGAATAACAGTGTTACCAAAGGTGAAACAAAAAACACATCAGACGATTTGAAAAAACGCCAAAATACGCCCGAACCTTTGAATACCAAGACTGACATCGTGGTTAGTTCCTAAAGTGCTAAAATTTCTCAAATTTCTATGTTTGACAACAATTTTCGGTACTAAAGTGGCATGCACGACACGCGCCTGGCCCGCTAAGTGCATTCGGATTACTTTTAGATCAGTTTTTTTTTGTTATTTTTTTTTGTGTCCGGTTACTTCAAACTTAGCACCAATCTTCAGAAATAAACGCGGCGAAATGGTTGTCCTGGTTAATTAAAGTTCGTTCAAAGCTTTCAAAAAACTAAGGAAAAATGCAGTCCATACTTTTTGTTAATTCCTCTGCCTTTCTATAAAATCCTCATCATTTCATTTATGACAAAAATAAAAATGGTATTACTAAAGTGCTACAAACTAAAACACGTGCTACAGTGCTACATATGATGAAATGGTGCTAAAACAGTTTTTTCTTGCTAAACTCAGACAAATTTTAGTTCCAAATCCAATTTTACTTTTACCTTGTTTGCTTACCCTTGGTTTTTTTCTGCCCTGCTTTCACGGAAAAACAACCATTTTTCGTGCTCCGCTAAATTTCTTCTGTTTTTAGCTGCAGGTTTATGCCTTATAATGGTTAAACAGCAGTGAACTATTTTTATTAACTTCTAAAACTTAAAACTAGTGTTCAAAGTGTCAACATATAAACTAATCGGATTATATTTCAGAGTTCAAAGCAATCATCCCTGTTTAAAACGGATATTTAAGTAAGTTATACAGTCTAATTTTAGTGAAGTAAAAGGTTTCACAATATTTGGCAGGAGATTATAGTTCCTTACTTGACCTTATTATTCTTGTTGAACCATTTTTGGCAATTTTAAGTGCTATTTTTGCCAGTAAGTCAGCAGAAGAAGGGAGTGAAACCGTGGAAAGATGAATGGTGTGTTGTCATTTCTAACAAAACTGACGCAACGGTACTTGCGGAAGCTATTGCTATCTTTGCTAAAGGTAAAGATGCGGGAGTAAACTCAAGTTCATAATTTGGTATTATTCTGCACACTTTCTCAGCCCCCCCCCCAGGAACATCGACTGTTGACATTCAGAGTTGTCTGCGAAACTGTGCAGAAGTGTTACAAATACGATCATCTAGATCTTTCTGCTTAAATTCGAAACCAGAGAACACGTACAAAAGCGATAGACAGTCCTCCTGAGATTGGCTAAAAGTGGCTTCTTGTGGAAAAATACAAGTTTCTGCTCCCTCAGTGCTATAGATTCCTATCATTTGGTCACATTGCCCCTTATTGTGTTAAAGAGAAATGCTCCACATAAGAACTCTAAGACAGTTCTTCTCAGCTAGCCCTGAAGTGTGCACTATGTGGTAAGACTGACCACCCATGCTACGCGTATAAGTGCCCTTTAGCTCAGAAATTATTGAAATGAGTTGCTCTCAAAGAATTACTTGTTGGAATACAAATGGTGCAGTAATCAATAAAATCCTCTTATACGTCAGCTCATAGGGGATTGTGATGTACTGTGTCTACAGGAACATTTCTTATCGAAATAGGCAATATCCCTGTTGCCAATTAAGGGTTGGATTGAAGTATGTGGTGTGCCTGGGTTGTCGAGTGGGAGAGGAAGAACCTCTTGCAGTGTTGCTCTGCTTGTTTGTGCCGAACTTATGCCCAAACAAATTTCGTCTTCTGATTTCTTTATGTCGGTTCAACTCTCAGACGTTGTTGGGTTTTCGACATATATGCCTAATAATTACCGTGACTTATACTCAAAGCGGAATTTCAGCATAGCTTGTAATAAGCTTGCAAATGCTGTGTGAGAGGCGCAGAAAAAATACCTTACTGTTATTGTTTCAGAGGATATTAACTGTAACATTAATGATATTAATAGCCCCAGGAAAGAGATCCTTCTAAGTTTCTTTTCAAAGAAACTTAATACAAGTCTTCCCTTTTCCCTTAACAATGTATTCAGTGTTACTGACCAGTCGAATATTCGAATACTTTTGAATATGTTCCGCGTTGGTTCAAGTAATCCTAGTACCTCACTTAAACATCTTAACTGCTATGTCTGGAAACAGAAGTGGCAAAAAATTAATTTCCTAACTTACCATTTAGTTTCTGATAACATATCAAATAAAAAAAACAAGTTTTTTTTAACTGAAAGTAAGGAGCGACGTCAAAACTTGAAACGAAAAGAAATTATTCCGTATATGAAAGGGACTGTCTCCTCTTCAACGACTCACTCTTTACGCTAAAGTTTTTTATTGTTAAAAAAATAAAGTTGTGAGAAAGTCAAACTTCAGCGTAAAGAGCGAGGCGTTGAAAAGGGGAGAGCCCGTCTCACAGATCCTGTCTTTTTCGGTTTGTATGTCTTAATCTATATATTTGTGTGTTTTTGTCTCTCTCACTCTATTTGATATTGCGTCAGGGCGGATGTTTGCTTGTCCCACTGCCTGTGTTTGTCGGTTTTATATGTCTGAATCTATGTGTTTGTATGCGTTTTTTTGTCTCTCACTCTCTTTGCCTGTATGTCTGGGCTTGTGTTTGCTTGTCCCAGCACTTGTCTTTGTCGGTTTGTATGTCTGAACTTGTATATTTGTATGTGTTTTTGTCTCTCTCACTCTCTTTGCCTGTGTGTCTGGGCAGGTGTTTGCTTGTCCCATTGCCTGTCTTTGTTGGTTTTTATGTCTGAATTTATTTATTTGTATGTGTTTTTGTCTCTCTTACTCTCTTTACCTATGTATCTGGGCGGGTGTTTGCTTGTCCCGGTGCCTGTCTTTCTCGTTTTTTTTTGTCTGAATCTATATAGTTGTATCTGTTTTTGTCTCTCTCACTCTCTTTGCCTATGTGTCTGGGTGTGTGTTTGCTTGTCCCAATGCCTGTCTTTGTTGGTTTGTTTGTCGGAATATATATATTTATATGTGTTTTTTCTCTTCACTCCCTTTATCTATGTGTCTGGGCGGGTGTTTGCTTGTCCCAGTGCCTGTCTTTGTAGGTTTGTATGTCTGAGTCTATATATTTACATGTGGTCTTGTCTTTCTCACTATCTTTGCCTGTGTGTTTGGGCGAGTGTTTTCTCGTCCCACTGCCTGTCTTTGTCGGTTTGTATGTCTGAATCTATATATTTGTATGTGTTTTTGTCTCTTCCACTCTCTTTACCTGTGTGTCTGGGCAGGTGTTTGTTTGTCCCAGTGCCTATCTTTGTCGGTTTGTATGTATGAATCTATATATATATATATATATATATATATAATATATATATATATATATATATATATATATATATATAATATATATATATATATATATATATATATATATATATATATATATATATAATATATATATATATATATATATATATATATATATATATATATATATATATATATATATATATATATATATATATATATAATATATATATATATATATATATATATATATATATATATATATATATATATATATATATATATATATATATATATATATATATATATATATATATATATATATATATATATATATATATATATATATATATATATATATATGTATGTATGTATTTTTGTCTCTCTCACTCTCTTTGCCTGTGCGTCTGGGTGGGTTTGTCGGAATCAATATATCTGTATTTGTTTTTGTCTCTCTCACTCTCTTTGGCTATGTGTTTGGGCGTGTGTTTGCTTCTGCCGGTACCTGTCTTTGTTGGTTTGTGTGTCTGAATCTATATATTTGAATGTGTTTTTGTCTCTCTCACTCTCTTTGCCTGTGTATCTGGGTGGGTGTTTGTTTCTCCCAATGTTTTTCTTGGTCGGTTTGTATGTCTGTATCAATATATTTTTATGTGTTTTTTGTCTATCTCACTCTCTTTGTCTGTATGTCTGGGCGGGTGTTTGCTTGTCCCAGCGCTCGTCTTTGTCAGTTTGTATGTCTAAATCTATATATTTATATGCGTTTTGTCTTTCTCATTCTCTTCGCCTGTGTGTCTTGGCGGGTTTTTGCTTCTCCCAGTGCCTGTCTTTGTCAGTTTGCTTGTCTGAATCTATATATTTGTATATGGTTTTGTCTCTCTCACTCTCTTTGCTTGTGTATCTGGGCGGGTGTTTTCTCGTACCACTGCCTGTCTTTGTAGGTTTGTATGACTGAATCTAAATATTTGAATGAATATATATTCGCATATGTTTTGTCTCTCTCTCTCTTTTCATACGTATCTGGGCGGGTGTTTGCTTGTTCCAGTGATTGTCTTTGTATGTTTGTATGTCTGAATCTATATATTTGTATGTGTTTTTGTCTCTCTCACTCTCTTGACTTTTGTGTCTGGGCGGGTGTTTGCTTGTCCCACAGCCTGTCTTTGTCGGTTTGTACGTATGTCTGAATCTATGTATTTTTATATGTTTTTTTCTCTTTCACTCTCTTTGCCTGTGTGTGTGAGCGGGTGTTTGTTTGTCCCAGTGCCTGTCTTTGTCGGTTTGTATGTCTGAATCTATGTATTTGTATGTATTTTTGTCTCTCTCACTCTCTTTGCCGGTGTGTCTGGGCGGGTTTTTGCTTCTCCCAGTGCCTGTCTTTGTCAATTTGCACGACTGAATCTATATATTTGTGTATGTTTTTGTCTCTCTCACTCTCTTTGTCTGTGTATTTGGGCTGGTGTTTGCTTGTCCCAGTACCTGTCTTTGTCGGTTTGTATGTCTGAATCTATATATTTGAATTTGTTTTTGTCTCTCTCACCCTCTTTGGCTATGTGCCCGGGCGTGTGTCTGCTTCTCCCGGTGCCTGTTATCGTTGGTTTGTATGTCTCAAACTATATATTTGAATGTGTTTTTGTCTCTCTCACTCTCTTTGCCTGTGTATCTGGGTGGGTGATTGTTTCTACCAATGTTTGTGTTTGTCGGTTTGTATGTCTGTATCAATATATTTGCTTGTCTCTCTCGCTCTCTTTGTCTGTATGTATTTGTATGTGTTTTTGTCTCTCTCACTCTCTTGACTTTTGTGTCTGGGCGGGTGTTTACTTGTCTTACTGCCTGTCTTTGTCGGTTTGTACGTTTGTCTGAATCTATTTATTTGTATGTGTTTTTGTGTCTCTCATTCTCTTTGCCCATGCATCAGGGCGGGTGTTTGCTTGTCCCACTGCCTTTCTTTGTGGGTTTGTATGTCTGAATCTATATATTTGAACGAATATATATTCTTTTATGTTTTGGTCTCTCTGATTCTATTTTCCTATGTGTCTGGGCGGGTGTTTGCTTATCCCAGTGCTTGTCTTTGTCGGTTTGTATGTCTGAATCTATATATTTTTGTGTTTTTGTCTCTCTAACTCTCTTTTACTGTGTGTCTGGGCGGGTGTTTGCTTGTCCCAGTGCCTGTCTTTTTCAGTTTGCATGTCTGAATCTATGTATTTGTATATGATTTTGTCTCTCTTACTCTATTTTCCTCAGTGTCTGGGTGGGTGTTTGCTTGTCCCAGTGCTTGACCTTGTCGGTTTGTATGTCTGAATCTATATATTTCTATGTGTTTTTGTCTCTCTCACTCTCTTGACTTTTGTGTCTGGTGTCCCGGTGTTTGCTTGTTCCAGTGCCTGTCTTTGTTGTTTGTATATCTGAATTTCTCTATTATTATGTGTATTTGTCTCTCTAACTCTCTTTAACTGTGTGTCTGGGCGGGTGTTTGCTTGTCCCAGTGCCTGTCTTTTTCAGTTTGCATGTCTGAATCTATGTATTTGTATATGTTTTTGTCTCTCTCACTCTCTTTGCTTGTGTGTCTGGGTGGGTGTTTGCTTGTCCCAGTGCTTGACCTTGTCGGTTTGTATGTCTGAATCTATATATTTCTATGTGTTTTTGTGTCCCTCACTCTCTTTGCCCATGCATCAGGGCGGGTGTTTGCTTGTCCCACTGCCTTTCTTTGTGGGTTTGTATGTCTGAATCTATATATTTGAACGAATATATATTCTTTTATGTTTTGGTCTCTCTGATTCTCTTTTCCTATGTGTCTGGGCGGGTGTTTGCTTATCCCAGTGCTTGTCTTTGTCGGTTTGTATGTCTGAATCTATATATTTTTATGTGTTTTTGTCTCTCTAACTCTGTTTTACTGTGTGTCTGGGCGGGTGTTTGCTTGTCCCAGTGCCTGTCTTTTTCAGTTTGCATGTCTGAATCTATGTATTTGTTTATGATTTTGTCTCTCTTGCTCTCTTTTCCTCAGTGTCTGGGCGGGTGTTTGCTTGTCCCAGTGCTTGACCTTGTCGGTTTGTATGTCTGAATCTATATATTTCTATGTGTTTTTGTCTCTCTCACTCTCTTGACTTTTGTGTCTGGTGTCCCGGTGTTTGCTTGTCCCAGTGCCTGTCTTTGTTGTTTGTATATCTGAATTTCTCTATTATTATGTGTATTTGTCTCTCTAACTCTCTTTAACTGTGTGTCTGGGCGGGTGTTTGCTTGTCCCAGTGCCTGTCTTTGTCAGTTTGCATGTCTGAATCTATGTATTTGTATATGATTTTGTCTCTCTTACTCTATTTTCCTCAGTGTCTGGGCGGGTGTTTGCTTGTCCCAGTGCTTGACCTTGTCGGTTTGTATGTCTGAATCTATATATTTCTATGTGTTTTTGTCTCTCTCACTCTCTTGACTTTTGTGTCTGATGTCCCAGGTGTTTGCTTGTCCCAGTTTCTGTCTATGTAGGTTTGTATGTCTGAATCTATATATTTTTATGTGTTTTGTCTCTCTCACTCTCTTTAAAAGTGTGTCTGGGCGGGTGTTTGGTTGTCCCAGTGATGTGTTTGTCAGTTTGCATGTCTGAATCTATATATTTGTATATGTTTTTGTCTCTCTCACTCTCTTTGCTTGTGTATCTGGGTGGGTGTTTGCTTGTCCCAATGCCTGTCTTTGTCGGTTTGTATGTCTGAATCTACATATTTGAATGAATGTACATTAGTATATGTTTTTATCTCTCTCACTCTCTTTTCACTCTCTTTTCATCTATGTCTGAATCTATATATATGTATATTTTTTTTGCCTGTCTCACTCTCTTTGCTTATGTTCCTGGGTGGGTGTTTGCTTGTCCCACTGCCTGTCTTTGTAGGTTTGTACGTATGTTTGAATCTATATATTTGTATGTGTTTTATCTCTATCACTCTGCTTGCCTATGTGTCTGGGCGGGTGTTTTCTTGTCGTAGTGCTTGTCTTTGCCGGTTTTAATGTCTGAATCTATGTATTTGTATGTGTTTTTGTCTCTCTCACTCTCTTGGCTTGTGCGTCTGGGTGGGTATTTGCTTGTCCTACTGCCTGTCTTTGTAGGTTTGTATGCTTGAATCTATATATTTGTATGTGTTTTTGTCTCTCTCACTCTCTTTGCCTATGTGTCTGGGCGGTTGTTTGCTTGTCCCAGTGCCTGTCTTTGTCGTTTTGTATGTCTGAGTCTATGTATTTGTATCTGTTTTTGTCTCTCTCACTCGCTTTGTCTGTGTATGTAGGTGGGTGTTTGCTTGTCCCACTGCCTGTTTTGGTCGGTTTGTATGTCTTAATCAATATATTTGTATGTCTTTTTGTCTCTCTCACTCTTTTTGCGTGTGTGTCTGGGAGGGTGTTTGCTTGTCCCAGTGCCTGTCATTCTCGAATTGTATTTCTAAATATATGTATTTGTATGTGCTTTCTCTCTCTCATTCTATTTGCCTGTGTTTCTGGGCGGGTATATGCTTGTCCCAGTGCCTGTCTTTGTGGGTTTGTATGTCTAAATGTATGTATTTGTGTGTGTTTTTTGTCTCTCTCACTCTCTTAGCTTGTGTGTCTGGGCGAGTGTTTGCTTCTCCCAGTGCCTGTTTTTGTCGATTTGTATGTCTGGTATATGTATATGTATGTGCTTTTATATCTCTCTTTCTTTGCCTGTGTGTCTGGGTAGGTGTTTGCTTTACCCAGTGCCTATATTTGCCGGTTTGTATGTCTGAATTTATATATTTTTCTGTGTTTTTATCTTCCTCACTCTCTTTGCTTATGTGTCTGGGCGGGTGTTTGCTTGTTCTGGGGCCTGTCTTTCTTGGTTTGATGGTCTGAATCTATACATTTGTATGTGTTTTTGTCTCTCTCACTCTCTTTGCGTATGTGTCTGGCGCGTGTTTGTTTGTCCCAGTGCCTGTCTTTGTTGGTTTGTATGTCTCAATCTATATGTTTATATGTGTTTTTGTTTCTCTCACTCTCTTTGCCTGTGGGTCTGGGTGGGTGTTCGCTTGTCACACTGCCTGTCTTTGTCGGTTTTATATCTGAATCTGTATGTTTGTATGTTTTTTAGTCTCTCTCACTCTCTTTGCCTGTGTGTCTGGGTGGGCGTTTGCCTGTCCCAGTGTTTGTCTTTGTCGTTTTCTATGTCCGAATCAATGTATTTGTATGTTTTTTTGTCTATCTCACTCTCCTTGCCTAAGTGTCTGGGTGGGTGTTTGTTTGTCCCGGTGCTTGTCTCTGTCGGTTTATATGTCTGAATCTATATATTTGTATATGTTTTTGTATCTCTCAGTCTCTTGGCTTGTTTGTCTGGGCGAGTGTTTGCTTTTCCCACTGACTGTCTTTGTCGGTTTGTACGTATGTCTGAATCTATATATTTGTATGCGTTTTTGTCTCTCTCACTCTCTTTACCTTTGTGTCTAAGCGGGTGTTTGCTTGTACCAGTGCTTTTCTTTGTCGATTTGAATGTCTGAATCTATGTATTTGTATGTGTTTTGTCTCTCTCACTCTCTATGCCTACGTGTCCCGGTGGGTGTTTGCTTGTCTCAGTTTCTGTCTTTGTCGGTTTGTACGTCTGAATTTATGTATCTGTATCTGTTTTTGTCTCTCTCAATCTCTTTGTTTGTGTATCTAGGTGGGTGTTTGCTTGTCCCACTGGCTGTTTTGGTCGGTTTGTAGGTCTGAATCTATATATTTGCATGCGTTTATGTTTCTCTCAGTTTCTTTGTCTGTGTGTCTGTGCGGGTGTTTGCTTCTCCCAGTGCCTGTTTTTGTCTGTTTATATGTCTGACTCTATGTATTTGTATGCGTTTTTTCTGCCACTCTCTTTGCCTTTGAGTCTGGGTTGGTGTTTGCTTGTCCCAGTGCCTGTCTTTTGTATTGTATGTCTGAATCTATTTTTTGTATGAGTTTTGTCTCTCTCACTCTCTTTGCCTGTGTGTCTGGGACGGTGTTTACATGTCCCAATGCCTGTCTTTGTCAGTTTGTATGTCTGAATATATGTATTTGTATGTGTTTTTGTTTCAATCACTCTCTTTGCCAGTGTATCTGGGTGGGCACTTGCTTCTCCCAATACTTGCCTTTGTCGGTTTGTTTGTCTAAATTTATATATTTCTATATGTTTTTTTCTCTCTCACTCTATTTGCCTGTGTGTCTAGGTAGGTGTTTGCTTTTCTCAGTGTTTGTCTTTTTCGGTTTTTATGTCTGAATCTATATATTTGTGTTTGTTTTTGTCTCTCATTCTCTTTCCCTGTGTTTCTTAGCGGGTGTTTGCTTCTTCCACTGTTTATCTTTGTCCGTTTGTTTGCCTGAATCTATGTATTTTTATGTGTTTTTTGTCTCTCTCACTCTCTTTGCCTATGTGTCTGGACGGGTGTTTGCATGTCCCAGTGCCTGTTTTCGTCTGGTTATATGTCTGAATCTATATATTTGTATGTGTTGTTGTCTCTTTCAATCTCTTTGCGTGTGTGTCTGGGCGGGTATTTGGTTGTTCCCACTGCCTGTCTTTGTTGGTTTGTATGTCTGAATCTATATATTTGTATGTGTTTTGTCTTTCTCACTCTCTTTGCCTCAGTATTTGCGTGGTTGTTTCCTTTTCCCAGTGCCTTTCTTTGTCGGTTTGTATGTTTGAATCTATATGTTTGTATGTGTTTTTGTCTCTCTTGCTCTTTTTGCCTGTATATCTGGGTGAATGTTTGCTTGTTCCACTGCCCGTCTTTGTCGGTTTGTACGTATGTCTGAATCTATATATTTATATGTGTTTTTGTCTCTCTCACTCTCTTTGCCTATGTGTTTGGGCGGGTGTTTTTTTGTCCCAGTGCTAGTCTTTGTCGGTTTGTTAGTCTGAATCTATGCAATTTTATGTTTTTTTGTCTCTCTCACTCTCTTGGCTTGTTTGTCTGGGCGGGTGTTTGCTTGTCCCACTGCCTGTCTTTGTCGGTTTGTATGCCTGAATCTATATATTTGTATGTGTTTTTGTATTTCTCACTCTCTTTGCCTATATTTCTGGGTGGGTGTTTGCTGGTTCCAGTAACTGTGTTTGTCGGTTTGTATATCTGAATATATATATATATATATATATATATATATATATATATATATATATATATATATATATATATATATATATATATATATATATATATATATATATATATAATATATATATATATTATATATATATATATATATATATATATATATATATATATATATATATATATAATATATATATATATATATATATATATATATATATATATATATATAATATATATATATATATATATATATATATATATATATATATATATATATATATATATATATATATATATATATATATATATATATATATATTATATATATATATATATATATATATATATATATATATATATATATATATTATATATATATATATATATATATAAGTAGAGATCTAGGTACCATTTCTGATGCCCGTATAGGAATTCCACGTTCCATGGCACCTTTCCAAGGCAGATTACCAGACTGGTTATTTGACAGTGTATAATGTGGTCAAACAGTTTTTTTTTTCTGTTATTAATAAGAATTTCATAAGAATGTACGTCGTGAGTTCACGTGCACAATTTTTGTCTTAAAAAACTGGTATGATATAAAGTAGTCAAACATGTTTTGGGAGCATGCACGAAATTATGTAACTCAACCAGTGTTTTTCGAGTCAACATCCACCAAGGCAGATTACCAGACTGGTTATTTGGCAGTGTATAATGTGGTCAAACAGGTTTTTTCTGTTATTAATAAGAATTTCATAAGAATATACGTCGTGAGTTCACGCGCAAAATTTTCAAATTTCAGGGGGACTTAGCCCCCCTCCCCCCTCCAACAATACTAAACCTTAAAATATGATGAGTATATTCTATAGAAAACGCAAAGTATGCTATTTTTTCCATTTAAATAAAACCTCTCCTCCCCCCTCCTTTGGTTACGATTGTTATTGTCTTGAAACAGTTCTTTTCATTAAAAAAAAAATGTCATTTTCCCATCGTGCGTTTAAAATGAGCTTTCTTTATCAGCTTAAATAGAACCATCTGTGTTTAACCTTTTTACAAGAGGGAGCGATTTCAAAACATCATTTGTTAAGCGCATTATCTGAATTAAGAAAACAAAGGAATGGAAACGTGTAATTATAAACGCTTTGAAGAAAGAGAGATTGTTTTTCGGCCAAATTAGACAGAAATTTTTCAAAAAGTATTCCATGATTAAGAGGCTTTTATAAAAATGTAAGACGGGGAAGTAATTCTAACACCATCGTTGCTAGAACACCATCGCTCCTATACACCATCGTATAGGAATTCCACGTTCCATGGCACCTTTCCAAGGCAGATTACCAGACTGGTTATTTGACAGTGTATAATGTGGGTCAAACAGTTTTTTTTTTCTGTTATTAATAAGAATTTCATAAGAATGTACGTCGTGAGTTCACGTGCACAATTTTTGTCTTAAAAAACTGGTATGATATAAAGTAGTCAAACATGTTTTGGGAGCATGCACGAAATTATGTAACTCAACCAGTGTTTTTCGAGTCAACATCCACCAAGGCAGATTACCAGACTGGTTATTTGGCAGTGTATAATGTGGTCAAACAGGTTTTTTTCTGTTATTAATAAGAATTTCATAAGAATATACGTCGTGAGTTCACGCGCAAAATTTTCAAATTTCAGGGGGACTTAGCCCCCCTCCCCCCTCCAACAATACTAAACCTTAAAATATGATGAGTATATTCTATAGAAAACGCAAAGTATGCTATTTTTTTCCATTTAAATAAAATCTCTCCTCCCCCCTCCTTTGGTTACGATTGTTATTGTCTTGAAACAGTTCTTTTCATTAAAAAAAAAATGTCATTTTCCCATCGTGCGTTTAAAATGAGCTTTCTTTATCAGCTTAAATAGAACCATCTGTGTTTAACCTTTTTACAAGAGGGAGCGATTTCAAAAACATCATTTGTTAAGCGCATTATCTGAATTAAGAAAACAAAGGAATGGAAACGTGTAATTATAAACGCTTTGAAGAAAGAGAGATTGTTTTTCGGCCAAATTAGACAGAAATTTTTCAAAAAGTATTCCATGATTAAGAGGCTTTTATAAAAATGTAAGACGGGGAAGTAATTCTAACACCATCGTTGCTAGGTGAAAAAACAAAACTATTTCGTCGCATGGAAAGTAAGGGGGAGGGAGGGAGAGGGGAATTCTTTGTGCAGACATATATATATGTATATATATATATATATATATATATATATATATATATATATATATATATATATATATATATATATATATATACATATATATATATATAATATATATATATATATATATATATATATATATATATATATATATATATATATATATTATATATATATATATATATATATATATATATATATATATATATATATATATATATATATATATATATATATATATATATATATATATATATATATATATTATATATATATATATATATATATATATATATATATATATATATATATATATATATATATATATATATATATATATATATATATATATATATCTATATATATATATATATATATATATATATATATATATATATATATATATAATATATATATATATATATATATATTTAACCTTAGTGTTGCCAGTCAAAAGCTATGAGTTTGAGCAAATTGCCCGATTATCGAAAAATGAAGAAACACCCTCCAAAAGTCAACAGGAATGGGATTGTCTTGAGGGGGGAATTTTCCATGGAAGAGGTGGAGAGTATTTTTACGTGAAAACAAATTCAACCGTGCCCAGCCCCCCGCGATCAGAAAATAAATTATAAAAAAAGTTTCTTCAACTGAAAGTAAGGAGAAACATCAAAACTTTAAAACAGACAGAAAATAGAGGCTGTTTCCAAAAGATTTAGGATTCATTAACTTTAGTGTTGCCAGTCAAAAGCTATGAGTTTGAGAAAATTGCCTGATTATCGAAAAATGAAGAAACATCTTCCAAAAGTCGACAGGAATGGGATTGTCTTGAGGGGGGAATTTTAAATGGAAGAGGTGGAGAGTATTTTTACGTGAAAACAACTTCAACCGTGCCCAGCCCCCCGCGATCAGAAATTAAATTATAAAAAAAGTTTCTTCAACTGAAAGTAAAGAGCAACATCAAAACTTAAAAAAGGACAGAAAATAGAGGCTGTTTCCAAAAGATTTAGGATTCATTAACTTTAGTGTTGCCAGTCCAAAGCTATGAGTTTGAGAAAATTGCCTGATTATCGAAAAATGAAGAAACACCTTCCAAAAGTCGACAGGAATGGGATTGTCTTGAGGGGGGAATTTTCCATGGAAGAGGTGGAGAGTATTTTTACGTGAAAACAACTTCAACCGTGCCCAGCCCCCCGCAATCAGAAATTAAATTATAAAAAAAGTTTCTTCAATTGAAAGTAAGGAGCAGCATCAAAACCTAAAGACGGACAGAAAATAGAGGCTGTTTCCAAAAGATTTAGGATTCATTAACTTTAGTGTTGCCAGTCCAAAGCTATGAGTTTGAGAAAATTGCCTGATTATCGAAAAATGAAGAAACACCTTCCAAAAGTCGACAGGAATGGGATTGTCTTGAGGGGGAATTTTCCATGGAAGAGGTGGAGAGTATTTTTACGTGAAAACAACTTCAACCGTGCCCAGCCCCCCACAATCAGAAATTAAATTATAAAAAAAGTTTATTGAACTGAAAGTAAGGAGCAACATCAAAACCTAAAAACGGACAGAAAATAGAGGCTGTTTCCAAAAGATTTAGGATTCATTAACTTTAGTGTTGCCAGTCAAAAGCTATGAGTTTGAGAAAATTGCCTGATTATCGAAAAATAAAGAAACACCTTCCAAAAGTCGACAGGAATGGGATTGTCTTGAGGGGGGAATTTTCCATGGAAGAAGTGGAGAGTATTTTTACGTGAAAACAACTTCAACCGTGCCCAGCCCCCCGCGATCAGAAGATGTGTTAGACTAGTTATAGTACTGTACTCTGGCATGAATTGCTTTCGAAAACCCGGATGAATTAGTTGAAAATAAAGTTTTAACAAGAAATGTCTGAAAAGTATTTTTTGGGGGATGGGGGCGATGCCAGAGTGGATGTCTTAGACTAGCTATAGTGCTGTACTCTGGCATGAATTGCTTTCGAAAACCCGGATGAATTAGTTGAAAATAAAGTTTTAACAAGAAATGTCTGAAAAGTATTTTTTGGGGGATGGGGCGATGACAGATTGGATGTCTCAGACTAGCTATAGTGCTGTACTCTGACATGAATTGCTTTCAAAACCCGGATGAATTAGTTGAAAATAAAGTTTTAACAAGAAATGTCTGAAAAGTATTTTTTGGGGGATGGGGCGATAACAGATTGGATGTCTCAGACTAGTTATAGTGCTGTACTCTGGCATGAATTGCTTTCGAAAACCCGGATGAATTAGTTGAAAATAAAGTTTTAACAAGAAATGTCTGAAAAGTATTTTTTGGGGGATGGGGGCGATGCCAGAGTGGATGTCTTAGACTAGTTATAGTGCTGTACTCTGGCATGAATTGCTTTCGAAAACCCGGATGAATTAGTTGAAAATAAAGTTTTAACAAGAAATGTCTGAAAAGTATTTTTGGGGGGATGGGGGCGATGCCAGAGTGGATGTCTTAGACTAGTTATAGTGCTGTACTCTGGCATGAATTGCTTTCGAAGACCCGGATGAATTAGTTGAAAATAAAGTTTTAACAAGAAATGTCTGAAAAGTATTTTTTTGGGGATGGGGCGATGACAGATTGGATGTCTCAGACTAGCTATAGTGCTGTACTCTGACATGAATTGCTTTCAAAACCCGGATGAATTAGTTGAAAATAAAGTTTTAACAAGAAATGTCTGAAAAGTATTTTTTGGGGGATGGGGCGATAACAGATTGGATGTCTCAGACTAGTTATAGTGCTGTACTCTGGCATGAATTGCTTTCGAAAACCCGGATGAATTAGTTGAAAATAAAGTTTTAACAAGAAATGTCTGAAAAGTATTTTTTGGGGGATGGGGGCGATGCCAGAGTGGATGTCTTAGACTAGTTATAGTGCTGTACTCTGGTATGAATTGCTTTCGAAAACCCGGATGAATTAGTTGAAAATATAGTTTTAACAAAAAATGTCTGAAAAGTATTTTTGGGGGGATGGGGGCAATGCCAGAGTGGATGTCTTAGACTAGTTATAGTGCTCTACTCTGGCATGAATTGCTTTCGAAAACCCAGATGAATTAGTTGAAAATAAAGTTTTAACAAGAAATGTCTGAAAAGTATTTTTTGGGGGGATGGAGCGATGTCAGATTGGATGTCTCAGACTAGTGATAGTGCTGTACTGTGGTACGAATTGCTTTCGAAAACCCGGATGAATTAGTTGAAAATGAAGTTTTAACATGAAATGTCTGAAAATTATTTTTTGGGGGAATGGAGCGATGACAGAGTGGATGTCTCAGACTAGTGATAGTGCTGTACTGTGGCACGGATTGCTTTAAGATGAATCGATGAAAAACAAAGTACCAGCAAACGTTACTGCCATTGATCAAACAGTCAATGAATCAAATAATACCAAAGACGAAAAGCATATTGAGCCTGTCGATGACACACCTATAAAAATTGTGTATGAGTCAAAACGGAATAATGATTATTCTACTGATTACGAACTAAGAGAAGACAATAGCTATAGTATCAAGAGAGAACATGGTGAACCATTTTATGGAACAGATTCAAAATGTCCAAAGTTGTTCATTGATATTAATAATGTATAATAATATATATATTTTTTAATAATATTCTACATGACATTATTTCATTAAAAATATATTATGCACTACATTGTTATGTGTTCATTATTTTTAGAGTAAGCTAGCATATCGAACGTTTAGAATGTCTAATAAAACATCGGAGATGTAAGAAAAGGAATTTACATACATCATATATCGGATAGATAGGTCAACATCTATTGACAGATACTTGGGATAGCATTGACAAAATCAAAGTATCAGAGTGAATAAATTCTTTATCGATGTCTTTTGACAGATACGTTTGATAACACTGACATAATTTAAGCATCAAATTGAACAAATTCTTTTATTAACATTCTTTATCGATATCATATGTCGGATACATCGGATAGCATTGACAAAATCTATCTATTAGAATGAATAAATTCTCTATCATCATCCATTGTCGCATTTGTCATTATGAAAAAATTGTAAGTAAGTAAGTAGCAAACTCTTTCTTGAATTCAACTCTTGGATACACAATACAGACATTATAAAAAAATTTGTAATTTCCAGACTTCATTTGCATGCAATAGATACCGAGAGTTCTATGACTCCTCCCCGCAATGACTTCTAAGGGTTTTATGACTCCTCCCCACAATGAATTCAGATGGTTTTAGGACTCATCTCCCTAGCCATAACTCCATTCAACCTTGAGCGAATGTATAAAAGTTTAATGAAGTATTTCTCTACTTAACAACTACATTAATAGCCTCCAAGATGATAGGACTGTATGACACAGAATTTATCGGATTGAAAAAATCCTCTTGTGGTGTTATATTTGAATGTGCTTTTTTATTATTGTCTATGGATCTCGAGGAAATTGACTGTTATCATTGGATAGTGAACTATAATCTGTTTGAGTATGATAAAAGCTTGTGGAGTACTACATTACGCAATAATCCGATAATGTTCCAAAGTATTTCTAATAAGATAACAAACGGGCAGAGGTTCGCCCTGCAACTCAAAGAGTGTGTCTTCAGTCTCAAAAATCTGAGTATACATATGGAAAACCAACCACCGACATCCGGCTCATTGACGTATTTAGCCAGGAAATTGGTTATTGAGCAAGTTCCCTCCAAGCTTACACATACCAGGATATGTATCTTAATCTTAATAAAAACTGGTATTTCGAAACTTTGTATTTGCGTCTTAATAGTTTTACTAAATTCCAAATTGACTTAATTGGAAAACTTTACCACAATACTCCCTATTTAAAGAAGAGTTGTTCCAACTCTCAATATTTTACATTTAAAACAACTTAATTTTTGTTTACAGCTATTATGCTACCAACTTTGGGTCATTATGTGCATTTACCCTCAATGGGTTTCCTTAGGGTCATGTTTATGTTCAAATAAAGGATATGTTCTTTTTTTCCAAGGATGTCAATTTTGAAATTCATCCTTGTTTCTTTTTTTTCTCTGTTTCTAGGACTGGAAAATACTCTTCTTACCCTTTTTATATGCATCTTCTGTTTAAGCTTGACCCCAAGCGGCTTAAGCATTATATTAGTGGTTCTGCTTAAATTAGATTTAAAGTTATATTCAAAATGTTTATAAATTATTTGAGTTTAAATTTAATTCCCATTAATAATTTAATTTGTCTGTGTGATGTGGTTGATATATTGTTTATTTTTTTATGGTTTAGAAAAGCCTTGGATAAATTACACATAACAATTTTGGTTTTTAAATTTTCACATATTTTTCCAGCACAAAGAATTTTCACATTCTTTCAATAATCTAAGCCATTTAAGCTATGTAGCACATTCTCTAGGCCTAAATTAAGTTCTGATTTTATCTCACTTTCTAATGAACTTGTAGTAAAGTCTGTAATACTGCATACAGTTTCCAAAATACCAGCTGATCAGGTATGGTTTGGTTTCTGATGGTATGAGATGTTAGTATCAGGATACATTTGAACTGGCTTCGAAATTTGTTACTTTCCAAAACTGCGTAAAAAAATGATTGAAAAAATGGATCCGACAGGATGTTACAAAAATTTGATTTCCAAAAATATAGCTAAGGCTGTATGTAAAATAAATATTTACATTAGAATACACATAAAGCATAAAGTGTTACACATATAGTAAAAAGAAACACTCAATTTTGTAAAGTTAAATTACTTTTAATTACTTTTCTCTCTTTTAATTACTCTACATATAACGCTGCTTAAATAGAAACATTATGTTTCTTGCTGGCTACTTGTTTCATTATCCTCTTCAACTTAATATAGAATTATTAATCACTTAACAGATTGTTTCACAATAAAAAAACATTTATACATTGACTCGAAGTCAAAAATTTGTATATAACATTAAGTCAATTGTTAAAACTTAATGAATAGTTTTAACAATTAATTATATACATATATATATATATATATATATATATATATATATATATATATATATATATATATATATATATATATATATATATATATATATATATATATATATATATATATATATATATATATATATATATATATACATATATATATATATATATATATATATATATATATATATATATATATATCATATATATATATATATATATATATATATATATATATATATATATATATATATATATATATATATATATATATATATATATATATATATATATATATATATATATATATATATATATATATATTATATATATATATATATATATATATAATATCTATATATATATATACATATATATATATATATATATATATATATATATATCATAATATATATATATCTATATATATATATATATATATATATATATATATATATATATATATATATATATATATATATATATATATATATATATATATATATATATATATATATAATATATATATATATATATATATATATATATATATATATCTATATATATATATATATATATATATATATATATATATATATATATATTATATATATATATATATATATATATATATATATATATATATATATATATATATATATTATATATATATATATATATATATATATATATACGAGCATTGTGTAATAACTTGCACATGTACTTATTTTAAGTCGGAAAACTAGATAGAATATTTAGCTATTGGTTAAAACTTAAAGCATTAAAAAAAATAAAAAACGGTACAGACTAGCAATTGAATTAATTCCAATTAGTGTTTTGTTAATTGCTTATAAAGTATTAATGTAGAATACTTCTTGAATGATACAAAAAAAACACAAATACTCAACATGTTAATTCACTATATTTACATGGACAGTTTAGGTTATATATTTATATATTAACAGAAGTTATGTTGATGCATAACTTAATTGTTAAAAACAAATAATAATTATGTGACCTAATAATTTATTTAATCACTGCAATATTTATCCTTGGTAAAACTTTTAAATAAGTCCGTCAAGACTTTTATCTGATAAGTCTTAACTGCAATTAAAATATTTACAAAAAAAAATCAACCCTAACCAATAGATTTATACATTATAATTGAGAACTGTGATTAGCCTCTATATAAGGGCTTGGCAATAGTTCATATAACATGACTTTGCTATTAAAATTTCGATATTTACATTGTTTTTCTTACGATAAAAATTCTATATTTATAAAAGGTTTTCAAAATACATTTATAACTGTATATGTTTTCTCAATTACATTGTTACCACTATATATATTTTATATATACGACTATAAACATTTTCTTATCTTTTTTTACAATTTTGGTTCTATTTCGAACCACTTGTGTCATTAACTGTTTTTAGCCTACTAAATGCCTGTTTGTTTATTCAAACTTTTGAGCTTTATAATTCTTTTCGAATTTTCAGGTGATTGAGACAATTAAAAAAAATGTATTAGTCTGTAATCTCTTTTTTTCTCCAGCCTTAATATCCTTTTGGGACAAGGCTCCGTTTAAAGCTTGATTTGACAAGCTAAGAATTTAGCTATTCGTCTTTTTACCTGTTTTGGCACTATCAATTGACTCGTGCCTGCACCCTGAAGGTTTGCTTACCAGAGCTGCCTTCTGGTAGCTCGTTACAACGTTTCTAGGTTCTCTGTCATCGGCTACAGCTAAAAGGACTATTATGAACCTGCACCCACAATAATTAATTATTTATAGCATTGCCACAGGGCTGCCTTCTGGTAATTCGTTACAACGTTTCTAGGTTCTCTGTCATCGGCTACAGCTAAAAGGACGATTATGAACCTGCACCCTCAATAATTAATTATTTATAGCATTGCCACAGGGCTGCCTTCTGGTAATTCGTTACAACGTTTCTAGGTTCTCTGTCATCGGCTACAGCTAAAAGGACGATTATGAACCTGCACCCTCAATAATTAATTATTTATAGTATTGCCACACTTTTTTGATTTGTGGCAACAGTTTTCTCTTGGGCTATTCTGTTATCAGACAAAGTGGCCCTTCTGCAGAACACATACCTTGCCTTCATGGCACACAGTAATTTATTTGTAGACATACAAGTGACAATGACTATTTTCACTTTAACTTCCCAGCTTTTAGTGGGGTTTTCTTAAGTTTCAACTTCAACTGAGGTCCTTTAGAATATTATGTGCCTTCTTTTAATTTTTCATGCCATGTTAGTCATTTCTCCGAAAACAACTCCCACATAAGAGAAAAAAATTTTTCCTGTCTACTTGGAGCATTTCTCCAATATTTCTATTAATCTCGGCCCGAGTTAACCACTGTAACGGTGACTCCGTAGTATTAATGCTACTTATTTTGTACTTATTTAGTACAATTTTCGTACTAGTCTCGTTCGGTCAGTTCAATATGCGCGTATAACAGAGTTTAACTGAGTCCGTTGAACTTATTTTCCTTTTAATTTCGTCTGGCTATATTTTCAACCTGGACCCTTCCTTTTTTTGATTATTTACTTCAATGAAGCCTAAGGGTTTTTTTTCGAGTTTTTTTCCCGCTTTTTCAGTAAAATAGGTCTTTTTTAAGCCTATATTTATATGTTTCTATTTTATTCATTGGATTCTTCAAGAAACAATGTTCCTTATGTTTCCTTTATGTTCCCAACGGTCCTCCATGTTTTAAGGGGTGGAGAGTTGTCTATTATCATAACCTGTATTTTTTTTGGGTTCTCCGTCCAAAACTGTTTATTTAGTGTTCTAAACGCACTGTATTTTCCAGTTGATTTTTAGAGAATTTTAGTTAGATTTTTGGGCGACATAATTGCCTTATTCGTGACAGGATTTACTTCAATTCATCAGCCTTAGGAATATTCAAATGAAAACTACATTTTTTTATAAACACATATAAAAACAATAAATGTCACGAACAGTTTGCACGCATACGGCCATTAATGTGCACCCTTATCGTAAAATACTGTATTAAATTAGCAGCTTGTTTTCTTATTTAAGGTCTCTCCAGTTTAAAAATTTTCTTTTAAACAATAACTTGTCCTATTGAATTGCAATTCTGGCGATGATCTGGTTGTAAATGTTTTTCAAGCTATAATATTTATAACTCTAATTTCGACCTTAATTATTACTTCTATAAAATTCTAAAATATTCGGCAGATTTCATGAAGGAACTAATCTCTTTAAAGCGGAAATACTCTTCTAATAACGAATAATTGGAACAAAACGAGAAGCCTCCTGTTCATTTGAATTGTTCGTTTCCGTGGCAATGTGATAGTTTATAATTTTGTGCTTAAATAAGTGAGTTTTTTTTTCACACTTAGTTCCCGACTTGTGAGGATGGCTGCGGGAATTTGTGGTAGAGTATACTTTAATCTCTGCCCTATTCGCAGCTGTCTTGATCTGTTGGTGAAATTTTCCGTTTTGTGTCAAATTGTGTCTGTGGATTAATGAAGTTATTTTTGGATATTTTTTATTTCTTTAAGGATATATTGACTTTTCATCCTTTTTCGTAAGTTTTATCATAGCTTTTTTTCCACTTATTTTTCCTATTTTGTCTGTTCGACTAAACTGTACTGATTTGTAATTAGACTAGGCTTGAGAATGATTCGTCATTGAGTAACCGTAAGAGTGGACCAGAATTATCAATATTAGCTATCCCAAAAGGATGCATTGCCTTCTCTGTTTCTCCTAATGTGGGCTTATATTCTATGTAAACAAGCATAACAGTTTTCAAACACTGGCTTGTTTTACATCTACATGACTCCAAAGCAGCCATGGTTTAAAATTTAAATTTGAACTTTCTTCTGACTCATTTCGCGCAGCTAATTCAGAATTTGAACGTTTTCTAACACCAAAATTCAAATGAAGGTTCTCTGTGTAGGGAAAGGAGACCCTTTTAAGACCTATCCCCACGCCTCCATTTTCTGTGATTATCGGTTTTTCTCACCAAATTTCTTGCCTTATGCAGACCCATCACAGCTGGGTAACAATTTTTTTTTTTCGTTTCCTTCGACGACTTTTACTAAGTTTCCAAATTTGTTTTCTTACTTATAAGGTTATTTTTCTCTTTTTTTCATCCTTTTCCTCAAGTGCTTTCATTACAAATTTATATATCTTTTCCTTCCCTTTGCTTGTGAGACTACAAAACAAACCTAGTATTCGGGTTAGCTTTAACAAAGGTAATTCTAATGCTTACTACGTCGTAAAATGCCATATTCGAAGCGTCTCTACCCTGAAAACACTCGGAAATGACAGCTTCTAACCTATAATTGTTCGGACCAATATTTATGACCTTCCTTTGCTAAATTGTAGCAGTGGTATCCTTGAACAATAAGTCTCTAGTCTGTACCTGTAGTAAGGCTGAATTAGGACCCTATTTGCCACTACTCTGCCTCAAATTCTTCTGTTTCTACCAACGTTTTATCGTTCCAGCTAGATTTTTTTTCTTTACGTATTATCTTTTATTTTATTCTTTGAATTCGCGGTACGAATACTTTCTTATTTAGTTATACATGCCGCTTCTACATTGCATTTATTATTAACACTAAAAAAACTACTAATTATACACTTACTTCTACTTGCGAAAAACTAGAGATTGTATTTTTTCTATTTTACAATTCTTGATTGATCCTTTTTTCCATTTTTTCTATTGTACCTAAATCATTGAGAAGACACAAATCTATTTCTAATAGCCAAAGTTCGAGCAAAGCTGCTCGAAGTTTTGCTAATTCGAGTGCCGCTAAAAGTGAAGTCAATTTGCTTACCCCTTCTGATAAGGTCACTCCGATTTTTTTTATTATTATTTTGCAACCTTATTTAGTCTCCTTGACCCGGTTTTTCCGCCATGCCACCAGTTGTGGTAAGGTGGTTCTTACGATATTTTGGGGATATTGTGGTAGTTGCCTTTATTCTCCCTTTATAGGGGAGTTAAACTATGGCCCTAAGGTAGTTAAACTTTGGTAGCGTGCCTTAGGCTATGACCGGACTAATGAGGCGTACCAGCTGGGTATTTTCGAGGGACTAAATGTAGATTGAAGAGAGGTTGGCTATAACACAATACTTTTATTCAGTTAATATATACTGATACAAGGTTTGATAATACATATATATTCTACTGGGACTGGTTGTCCCATGTAGACCACAAGTCTCAGAAAACTATAATAAGACATAATAAGATACTTAGACCCTTATAATACCCTGACAATATTCCAAGGTATTTCTAATAAGATAATAAACGGGCAGAGGTTCGCCCTGCAGGTCAAAGAGTGTGTCTCCAGTCTCAAAAATCTGAGTATATATATGAAAGACCAACCATGTCCATCCGGCTCATTTACGTATTTAGCCAGGAAATTGGTTATTGAGCAAGTTCCCTCCAAGCTTACACATTCCAGGATGTGTATCTTTATCTTAATAAAAAGTGGTATTTCGAAACTTTGTATTTGCGTCTTAATATTTTTACTAAATACCAAATTGACTTAATTAGAAAGCTTTGCCACAATATGAAGGTGATCTGCCCGAGACAACGAACTCCGATTTGCTGTGATTTACTGTCAGCTTGTTTAGCCTTAGCCATTTCTCCACTTTTTAATATCATTACTCAGTGTCCCTAAAAGCTGAGCTTCGGTGCGCTGCGCAATTGAAAAATTTGTATCGTCAGGAAACAGGACAAGAGATTTCCTAGGCTTATACATTTCGTCTCCATTTCCAACATTTGTTGTCAAATCACAGATTGCTTAATGGATGTCATTAATGTGTATATTGAGAAGAAAAGAGGGCCGAGAGAGGACCCCTAGCGAACACCACAACTAACATGGTAATCACTTTATTTCACATCATTCAGTTGCACATACATAGATCGGTGACTCTAATATGATGAAATAATTTTAAGAGTATTTCCTCTAATACCACAGTTCTCCAACTTTTTCATAAGAATCACATGGTCCATTGCATCGAATGCCTTCAAAATGTCTAGGAATATAGTCGCCAATTTCAACCTCCCATCCAAAGCACCATGCATCACATATGTCAAATACTGAACCGCATGCTCCGTAGAGTATCCTTTTCTGAAACCAAATTGGTTTGCATAAAAGAAATCCTTCCTTTCCAGGAACTCACTATATGCTCGTCTCTGGTTGCTAGTGCTCTGCAGTGTATTCGCTTCTCATATGGTAAAATCTCACCTAATAGAGGGAGGCACAGCCACCGAGGCTAATGTAAACTTTACCATAGTTTTTGTTCTCCTACAATTCTTTTCCTTTCCGGTTTGCAGTCTCTAATGCGCAAAAAAAGACCGTCTTCAGCTAAGGAGAAGCTATGTTGAATATTGTTAATTACTGTTATATTTGCCAAGGTGGTACAGAAATCACAAGATTATTTCTCATTTTGGACTTATCGACCCTCTAGTGCTGCTTGACAACATCGCTAAGGATCTGAGGACCAATACTCCAAGGAAGATATGTGCCAGTGCCCCCTCACTTATTTCTTTCCAGATTAGTGATTCTATGGATATTGTTAAGTTATTTATGTTGTGTTTTCCTTATTTATTCCTTGTGGATTTTATTATTTTTTTTTTTACTCCGCTTTGATTTTATATTGCGGGTTACAAATAAACTTACTTACTTACTTATATATGTCCAATACCACACTCAATACTTGTAATGCTTTTTTACTGCGAAATATTTACAATTTTCAGTAACAATTCCTGCTTGGAACAAGCTGCAATAAAACAAAGGCAAATAAAGTCAAACTAGAGATAATAAAGGTAAAATAAGAATTCAAGCTTAAAAGCAAAACATAAAACTAAATTTCAATGAATAACTGAGCATAAAATAGGCAGTGTACCATGCATAAATCAATTTAAGTATAATTTCCAAAATTTCAAGAAGTTGGTAAGAATGGCTTGCTTGTGCTGAATATCTAAACATCGACATTTTCAATAGCTTTGAAAAACATACCTGAGGTAAACCCTGCTAGTTCCAGCTCAAGACCATCTTAACGAGCTAACAGACCGCTTTAAAAAGTATCTTCCGGCTAATCTTTCAAATAATATGTAGTTTATAAACTCTTTTTTAATTAGCCAGCATAGAAAATAGAGGATTTAGGATAAATGGCAGCTACCAAAATTTTAGGGTCTGTATCATGGTGCTTAAGAATAAAACCTGCTACTGCTTGATAGTACGCCCTTAGTAATCGACTGACTCTTATATAGGTTTTAGGCACCTTAACAAATATCTATCTTGTATTGGTTGTTCTTGTAACCTTTTGGTAATTTATTTTTGTTCTGCAACATAAAATAGTGGAAACGGCAAATTAATTGAGCTTGGATCTTTTTTACTACTTAAAATGGACCCTAGGAGAGATAAATATCGTTTTAGTTAGCCTTGTTTCAGGTTTTTACGAGAATTGGTTTAATAAAATCAGACAAAAAGTCAGATTTGCGTAAAGAGTGAGGTATTGAGAAAGAGGCAATACCTCCCAAGTACGTAATCATTTCTGTTTGTTTTAAGTTTTAGTGGTACTCCTTACTTTCAGTTGAAAAACTTGTTTTTCTTATTATACTTCTGATCGTTTTTCATATAATGCCAGGAGATCTGGTGTCCCCTCTATGAAAAACTACCTCTCCCCACACAAAATCTCTCTATGGAAAGTTCCTCCCACGTTAAATACCCTCTATCCCATCATGAAAATTCATTCAGGATAATTCCATTCTCGCTAAAAATTCCCGCCGGAAAATTTCTTGCGGCCGATTTCGCCTGAAAAGTTATTCTTACAGTTTCTTTGAAAAAAAAAAATTTAATTTCTGATTGTTTTTATCAGATCCTGTCGTAAATCCCTTCTTTGTGATAAGTTTTTCACAAAGTCTTTAGCTCATATTATTGTGTCGACGTTTCCCAAAGCATTGAAAAACATACCTGAGGTAAACCCTGCCAGTTCCAGCTCATGAGCATCTTAACAAACAAATAGGCAACTTTAAAAATATCTTCCGACCATTCTTTCTAATAATACGTGGATTATTAGATAATATGTGGATAAGATGCTGAAAGTCCAAGCCAAACTCCGCTTTTACGGCAAAACTGTTTTTACAAAATATTATTAATATTTGAAATACTAAATTTTAATTGATTTAAATTAAATTAGTTTAAAATTAAAGTAAACTTTAATTAAATATAAGATTTTAAATTAAGTTCAAAATATTAGATGGCTTAAATCTTCAAGCATATCCTTTTGGAATGCGATCGTTTGCCCTAAAAAGCTATACATAAATAGAATGTGGATATAGGGAGGGACCAACTTCAAACGGAAAAAATCCTTTGATTGATTTTTTGTGCAGAAGTCCCTTAGCCCCAGGCCTTACGATTGTAAGTTTCAAACTAATTAAGGAAAACAATCTTTTGGGCCAAATCAGCCTCTCCCCCTTCCCAAGGAAAAGGGGTTTTGAGTCTTTTTGACCCAGAAAATAATGCATTAAAGTTATACATAATTGGACTCCCAAGATTGTGCCTCCTTTTTTCGACTATAATAAATACTTGCAAATAATCATTGTCAATGATTATCTTAACGCAAAGCTTAAGATCATCTTAGCTAACTAGTAGATGGCTTTAAAAAGTATCTTCCGACTATTCTTTCCAACAATATGTGGATTAAAGCCGTGCTGGCTAAGTAGACATGCGCTGAGTTGAGAATTCTTTTTCCAAGGGGCACGGGTTCGATCTCTGCCGTGGCCAGTCATTTGGATTGGGACGCGGGTCAGCGGTGTGACTCTCTAAGGTAAGCCAGAGTCGACCCGGCTCTAAATGGGTACCTGGAGAAATCTGGGAAAGGTAAGCAGGAAGGGTGTGCGAAAGCACAGGATGGCTGCTCCCCCCCCCCATTGCGCTTCCTGGCTGAAGGGCCACGAGACGGATATCAGCACCGTCAGTTTGGACCTTAAGGGTCTAGTGCTGTCATACTTACTACTTACTTACTTACTATGTGGATAAAAGACCCTTTTTTAGTGAAAAATGGAAAAGGAAGAATTGTTTAGTTTTAGTGAAAAAGTAACAGAACAGAAGGTGAACTTTAGGTTAAAAAAAACATTTTAGGACTCACTCTAGGGTCTTAAAAGACCCAACTAATAGACGATGCTCTTTACTTTCGTATGACAATACTTCTAACTGTTCTTAAATAGCTGAAAAGGCAGTCATGTTTTGTTTTGGTTGTCTATGAGCCCTGAGCTTCTAAGTATCGTTCACTAGGCAAAGAAATCAAATATTTTCTAAAGATATTGTCTGGAAACGACACGCGTAGCTAAGTAAATCAAAAGAGGCTATGCACGTCAGCCATTTCTTTTTTTTATGCACGTTTTTTTTTCATTTTAGGCAAATATGCAACACCAGACATAATAGTGAAGAACGCTATGGCAATTGTTTGGCTTGTCTAATCCATTATCTTGTGACAGTAAAAATAGGGATTACAATTTTGAAAGTTTTTTCTGCATAAGCTCTCTTGATTGGCTAGAAATGACAACTGTAATCTATTTGAAACTAAATTTGTAGTTTTAACTAAGCACTGAATTCTTCTTGTGGACGGTAATTTCCTAGACATTGATTTCTGGCCAGACACGTATCTAGACATGAGATTCTAGCTAGACACGCATGTGAACGCCACTTAAGCTTTTCTGTATCAAGTGTCACCTGACAACGCTGTTACGAACGCGATACTGGTATCTTAGTTGGTAGCGTGACAGAAGCTTTTTCTAGGATTTAAAGCTCGATTTTAATTAAGCACGAACCCTATATTCCCAGTATTTCAACTGCTGGAGTTTTTTAGAATACTGTACCTTCATTGCAGCTTTAATTTGAAATAAACTACCAAAACTACTGAAATATAGCTTAAGGAGTTTGTAGTCAATACCTCGTTTCCTTCGTGAAGAATTTAAATAATTGGGAGCATAATTATCAGCCAAAGGTGGTTGGAAAAGTTATTTCAAATCTATGTATGACTTACTATAATTATATTTATGATTGTTATGATTGTTAGATATGATTGTATGTATGACTTAGTATGACGTGTTTTCTTAGTATGACTAAGAAAACACGGCTTTTAAAAGGACAATCTTTCAAGTTAATTGAAAGATTGTCGATTAACAATCGACAATCTTTCGATTTGGATTGCTATCGAATTCGATTTTGATTGTTATCATAGATCTTTCTTCATCTGTTGTTTTGGACAGATAAAGAAAGAAGAATACTTCAAGTTTTTTTTTTTTTTTTTTTTTTTTTTTTTTTTTAGGAAGTGGAGAGATGATTTTTTTTTTTTATGATATTGCGATGTATGCCTTAAAACAGTGTTTTGCATTGCCTTATTTAGTTTTAAAGAAAACTTTTCGTCATTATAAAAAAAAAAATTATTAATGGGCATTTCCCTATAGGTTGGACATTGCATGGACCTTCAAACACTATAGCCACAAACAAGACCCTAAGCAAACCCTCCAACAGGTAGCAAGCCCTGTTCTTTCACAACAGGTGAACCCTGTTGTGAAACGTGGAACTCTGTTCTGCAGAACCCCTGGAAAAAATTGTCCATAACAATTTTTTATAAAGAATTTATGAAATTTTTCGTTGAACTGGGCCATCTTTCCTTAAAATATTTGCTCACGCGTGCATACTACAAAATATCCACCGCTAAAATTTTTACCAAATCAAAGCGTGTTTCGACCAATCAGCAAAAAAGACACTGCTAAATTTCCTCAGATTTATCAAAGAAAGAATTGCAATAAAATTGCAAAGAAAACATTACAGATAAAAAACCAACCTGAATAAGAAGACAGTTCAAAGAAAATGGCTTGAGCCTCTAGTCTTCTAGGCTAGTCTTGAGCTTCTAGGCTTGAGCATCTAGTCTTGTGCATACTGTCAAATTCAACTCCAAATACCTCATGTTCTAGTGTATGATTTCAAAGAAGGGGTTTACTTCTAGTGTGATTTTTTCCTATGCTTAGTAAAATGATTTGTCAAAAATACATACTTTATTTTAAAGAAATTTAAGAAAACTCTAAATCTTTTGATTATGTATTTATAAATATACTTCGGTTTTGCGGACTTTTAAAAAAAAAAGGTCATTGTTTTTAGCGTGTTTCGACCAATCAGCAAAAAAGACACAGCTAAATTTCCTCAGATTTTTCTCATATTACATAGGATTAAAGCTTATACTTTCAGTCAAGTACCAATAGAAAACAAGCTGTTAAATAAAACGAAAACACAATATAATATTGAAATATATACAATAAGTTTATCAAAGAAAAATTGCAATAAAATTGTAAAGAAAACATTACAGATAAAAAACCAACGTAAATAAGAAGTGGTTATGTGGGAGGATCTTACCATGAATTGTCTTACCATGCGTTGCCCTCGGATATCTTTTGACTCTTAAAAAGTGAACTAAAACTTTGAACTAATGTCTAAATTCATGAAACAGGAAGTTTTTTTCAAGCACAAATTCTTTGATAAATTTTAACATGAACATATTAAGAAACATACGAAACCCTTACACACTTACAAACACAAAGGCTTTTCCATCAGTATGACTTATTTGATGAGATGATAACCTAGAATTTGAAGCAAAACGTTTCTTGCATATCTCACATTCGAAAGGTTTTTCTCCAGTGTGACTTCTTTGATGAATAAATAGGTAAGCTTTTCGGTAAAATGCTTTCTTGCATATATTACATTCAAAGAGTTTTTCTCCAGTATGAGTTCTTTTGTGATAAGATAAACTGGAACTTGAAGTAAAACATTTCTTACATATACCACACTCATAAGGTTTTTCTCCAGTATGAGTTCTTTGATGAAGAAATAGGTCAGATTTTCGGTAGAAGGTTGTCTCACATGCATTACATTCAAAAGGTTTTTCTCCAGTATGAGTTCTTTTGTGATAAGATAAACTGGAACTTGAAGTAAAACATTTCTTACATGTACCACATTCGAAAGGTTTTTCTCCAGTATGAGTTCTTTTATGAATAAATAGGTTGCCTTTTTGGTTGAATGTTTTGTCACATATATTACATTCAAAAGGTTTTTCTCCGGTATGAGTTCTCTGGTGAAGAAACAGATGGGCTTTTTGGCGGAATGTTTTCTCACATGCATTACATTCAAAAAGTTTTTCTCCGGTATGAGTTCTGTGGTGTCGAGATAAATGGGAACTTGTAGTAAAAGGTTTGTCACATACATTACATTCAAAAGGTTTTTCTCCGGTATGAGTTCTCTGGTGAAGAAACAGATGGGCTTTTTGGCGGAATGTTTTCTCACATGCATTACATTCAAAAAGTTTTTCTCCGGTATGAGTTCTGTGATGACGAGACAAACTGGCACTTGTAGTAAAACGTTTGTTACATATATCACATTCGAAAGTTTTTTTTCCAGAATGAGAAACCTCCTGTTTTGCCATATCATTTTCTGCAAATACATAAATGTGACTTGGCATATCATTTTGACTATTCAAATTCGTTTCTTTTTTTAGACATATTCTTGCAAGATCAGGCATGCTACGTAATCCACAATCTTGTTTGCCCATATCATTGTCAGAGGACGCTGCAGCAGGGAGAACTAAAATAATATAAAATTCACTCAAAATCTGAAAGACATGTATTTTTTAGCCCTTTTTTAATTTACCACATAACTCAGCTTTTAACGTTTTTAGTCTTACAGAATTATTATAAAGTTAATATCAATGACTCTTCCATTGTTATTTAATTTATAAAGCTAATTTGAGTCATTATTCTTACAACAGTTCGAATTCTTTATTTCTTTCTTTATTCAATAATTTAGAATTCTAGTTGTACATCAGTTTATTTTAAGGTGGGTTTTATTTTAATTGTACTGTAATATCCATGAACCATACTAACTCCGTAGTTTCTTCAAATAGAAACTCATCTTCATAGTTTATATATATATATATATATATATATATATATATATATATATATATATATCTATATATATATATATATATATATATATATATATATATATATATATATATATATATATATATATTATATATATATATATATATATATATATATATATATATATATATAATATATATATATATATATATATATATATATATATATATATATATATATATATATATATATATAATATATATATATATATATATATATATATATATTGGTTACACAATGCAATATTTTAAATAATTCAACACTATATACGAAGAGTATGTTAAAGATGGTAAAAGCAATCAAGGATTTTTCGTCAGAACAAATCACCAAAACTTTGGTAAATTTTCTCCTTTAATAAATGGGGAGAGGTGAACATTCCAATATAGAACTATAAAATCAACAACATTTCTTTTGCAAATAGAAGAGGAAGAAGATTTTGCCAATCTAAATGGAAGTTCTATTTAGGCAACATTAAAGAAGAAAATTTACAACTCAAGGCTTTGGAACTAACCCAGTAAGCGAACCAGCTATCGAAGACAAATCTAGTGAATGAAACGGACGTAATAAATTTGTTCTGTATAAATATGTTAGTTTTAATTTTAATGCTTGAGTATATCTGCTGAGGACGCTCCCTGTATATGTGGTTGAAATATTCAGACCTTTGTAAGTTTCCGCTGTCTAATAAATGGACTTACCCCCATTTGAACATTTGTTTGTTTGAGTTTATAAGCACGTCCCAATTACTAAAATGAGAAACCTATCAGTGATCACACCACTGCAGGAAGAATTCTGGAAGAGTTCTGCAGGAAGAGAAGAGAACAGGAAGAGAACTGTCAGTGATCACACCACTGCAGGAAGAATTCACGAAGAGAAGAGAACAGGAAGAGAACTGTCAGTGATCACACCACTGCAGGAAAGAGTTCAGGAAGAGTTCTGCCTCAGAGAAGAATACAAGCATATGTTAACCAACATTTTGCATACCAGAAAACCTTTAATAAACCACACCTTATGAATTCTGAATCATCTTCCCGGAATCTTTATCTAAAGGAGTTTATAGAGTGATCTTCTGATTGAATGGCTACTTTCCCATTTAGACTCCCCACCATTGGAGATGGTTCACGTTTAGTGGCAAACGGGCATTCTGATACAGAATAAATCCTGCTTTTCAGCCTAAGAAGTTCAGCAATCTTTTGAAAATTGTGTGAAAATCTGTTTTCCAAATTATATGGATGCTTATGCTGATGATTTTAAAGCTTCAAAAGCTGGTGCAGCTGCCAGCATACCCGACCCAAACCTGAATATTTTTGCCCCCTTCCGATTAATACATCAGTACTTTCTGCTGAGTTATTTGTTGTACGACTTGCAATAGATGCTCTGAATGGTCTGGAGACCTCTTCAAAGAACATACTGCTTCTGTCAGATTCTGTTTCATCACTGTATATTTTAAGCCAAATAAATTAGCATGGTGATGATCATGACCTGAAAGGTATACGCCAAAAGATCGGTTATCTGTTTTCAACCAGACGTTCTATTGCATCTCATCATATTCCTAGCCATAGAGAAATCAAATATAATGAAATGATAGAAAATTTGCAAATAAGGCAACAGATAACCCTCCCCAACAAATGTAAGGACTATGAATTTGTTTGAGAGGCTGTTAGAGCTAAAAAAAAAAAAAATGCTCATCATAGTTTTGTGCATCCTCCTTTCAAGTCTAAGGATTTCATTATGCTCTATGATAAGTAAAGAGCTGAAACTATTTTCTTAATGCTGATCTTTTTAAAGGTGAATCCACTACACTCCCTCTGCATAAATTGCCATTGGACATCGGAAAACGCTCAGCATGTTCTTCTTGAATGTGATCCATAGGTTTACAGGTTGATAATATTCGAACGGTTTGTAGTAATGAACTGTACGTAAGGAGCAACGCGGTTCAATAGTAAGTGAAACTCCAAGAAACAGTCTTCAAAACAATAGATATATCTAAAGAATTACATTTTTGGGTTCACCGGATTTTGATGTTTATGCAAAATATTATTTGCATAATGTTGATTATTATCAGCTTGCAGATATTTTTAGAATATATTTAGGATCATACAATAATCAGTGCAAGCATTCCAGTAAATTCAAGCAGGAATCAACAGACCTCGGGTCTAAGAGACCCGAAGGGGTTGACACAAAGAAGGGGTTGATCCCCTTTTGGAATCTACAGACTTCGGAAACATACAGAAGAAGAAGATTTTAAAATCACCCTTGATGATTGAGCCCCATGAAAATTATCCGCTTCTTTAGAGACATTGTTGCATTAGAAATAAGCGAAACTAAGGTGTTTTAAGAAGAGAATGATTAAAATACGGAAATTTTACATTGCTATAGTGTTGAGGCATATATGTCATAAAGGTATATTATTTTTATTACGTATAGCTAAATCCGTATTAAAAAAATTGTAAAAGAATTTCAATGAGTTCCAAAAGTCAGAAAAAGTCTCAAATTTGATTAGGTTTGTCGTTTTATTCAGGAGTTTAATTGAGATACAAACTTTTATGTCTTAATAATAAAAACCTCTGGGATTATTATTTACTAAATATTTTTTTTTCTTCACATTTTGGATTTTTTCAGATACAACTTCTTAGTTGGGACATGCAAAAATTCAGAAAATCGGGGTATCTGATGCATACCTTTGTCCCCGTCAATGTTGTCCAACTCCAGTTTAATATGGTCAGCATTATGTTGACAATGTCCAGAGATGCCAGGAGAAACAGTAAAAAGTTTGGCTTCATGTTTCATTAATAGGATAGGATATGTGCTTTCAAAAATATCTTTATTATCATTTGAGGATATATCTTCAGCTTCTAAAAAAACAAGAGTAAAAATTGAATAAAATGTTCACAACAAAACAAGTCGGTTAGTCATATAACAATTAAAATGCCACACAATTTTTATACGGTAGTTCGTGGAAGAGTGAAGGTACGGTAAACTGATCCTCCCACCATCTAGGCAAATGGTAAATATATAAAAAAATAAAGAACAATAGATTTGGATAAGAAACAATATTACAAGGATAGTGGCCAAATATCATAGGTTCTGTCAAAAAGTTTCTACATCACGGTTTAAGTCATAGCTGCTTCCTAGTAAAGAGCCAAACACCTTTACTGACAGAAAGCTGAAGAATTACTTAGAAAGAAACTGTCTAATTACAAGAATATAGCAGTTGAAGATGATTAGTGAGTCAAAACTCAGGTGACTATGCTGACTGGTAAGAATGCTGACTATTATTTTGGTTTATGTTAATAGTAAAATTTATATGCAAAATAATTTTATGGGATTTTTAAAAAGAGCTAGAAAACCCTGCTTGCACTGAATGGCACTGATTCGGAATGGGAAGAGCACAATGGATACACAAACCATCCCATTAATATCTATTAGGTTGAAAGCACTTAGGCGGAGGTTTAAAATCTCTAGTCTCCACTACTCAGGTGACTATGGTGATTGGTAAGAATCCCGACTATTATTTTGGTTTATGTTAATGGTAAAGATTTATAAGCAAAATGATTCAATGGAATTATTCAAAAGAGCGAGAAAACCCTGCTGGAACTGAATGGGAATGGGAAGAGCAAAATTGATACACAAACCATCCCATTAATATTTATTAGGTTGAAAGCACTTGTGTGAAGGTTTAAAATCTCTATTCTCGACTATCAGATTCTTTTAGAAGATGAAAACTACAATATATATTTTGAGAGAAACAGCCAAATCCCAAACAAAGTATTCCAAAAAGGTGTTCCCACTGAAACAAGCAATTTTGTGACAAGACTACCGCTGTAACTTAATTGTGGCCACGAATGAAAAGAGTTGACACCAAATAGAAATAAAACTACACAACTGAATTCATCATTGGCTAAACCATGTACAAGAGATTTGCAGTCGCCCTCCTCCCCCGCTTTAAAAACAAGAAATTATTTTTGTCTTGTTGATTGTTTCCTTTCGCGGCGATTGTGGCCACAAATGAAAAGGATTTGACATTAAATAAAATAAAAATAAACAATTGAATTCATCATTGTCCAAAACCACGTACAAGAGATTTGCAGTCGCCCTACTCCCGCGCTTTAAAAAGAAGAAGATCTTTTTTATCTTGTTGATTGTTTCCTTTTGTGGCGATTTTTGCCACTAATGATAAATAACTGGCATCAAATAAAAATAAAACTACATAACTGAATTCATCATTGTCTAAAACCATGTACAAGAGATTTACAGCCACCCTCCTCCCCCCCCTTTAAAGATAAGGAAATCATTTTTATCTTGTTGATTGTTTCTTTTTGGGGTAATTGTGGCCACAAATGAAAATAATTGACATCAAATAGAAATAAAACTACACAACTGAGTTCATCATTGTCTAAAACCATGTAGAAGAGATTTTTAGTCACCCTCCTCCCCTGCTTTAAAAAATAAGAAAATCATTTTTATCTTGTTGATCGTTTCCTTTTGTGGCGATTGTGGCCACAAATGAAAATAATTGACATCAAATAGAAATAAAACTACACAACTGAGTTCATCATTGTCTAAAACCATGTAGAAGAGATTTTTAGTCACCCTCCTCCCCCGCTCTAAAAATAAGAAAATCATTTTTAGCTTGTTGATCGTTTCTCTTTGTGGCGATATATAAGCTTTTGCTGTCAGCAAATTTGTTATGTTTATTTTAGAGCTGAACTCTTTTTTAAGGAGATGGACTCTTCAACTAAGTTTATCTCATAAACGTCTTAGATGATGTATCCTCTGTTACATTTCCTGATTGGACCTATAGCTGCAACCAAGGAAAGAGGAAACCTTAGCAAGTAGTATGCAAAATTTTAAAGTGCGTTTTTTACATAACTGTACGCTACATTGAAAACACTTTTTCTTACTGATTCAGAAACTCAAACCATTATTCAGATTCAATAGAATAGAAGATAGATACAATTTAAATAGTTTTTTTTTTTAAACTTTAACAAAAGAGTCTTATAAGCCTCTGAAGTCAAATCGATAGAAAAACCTAAAAAAAACTGAACTGGTGACTTGGAGGCCCTACCTTGAATAACAGGAAAAACCCTGTTAACAGGAAATAACAGGGATGTATATCCTGTTTTTTTTTTCCAGAAACGATTTCGTCAAAACGACAGGTTTGAAGTATCAGAAGAAAACTGATTTGAATGGCGATGGCGATCTTTAATGCCCTTATTAAGTAAAGACAGTGACACAGCTAAAAGGTTAGGGAATCGAGATCCTAAGATACCCAGACCCTTATTAGAGAAACCATGCATAAACAGCCGAGGGGGAGACAAGTCTGACACTATTGTTTATTTTATTTAAAAAAAGGAGTAATTTTACAAGAAATGTACAGAATGTCTTTAAACAAAATCAAACTATTCTTGTATAGGAGCGAATTTAAAAACCCCAGCCCATTTAGAAAGCTTACAGTAAAATGTAGAATATGCTTTATCAAAAGCATAATTAGTATCTAAAACATTTCGATACTTCAGAATAAAGAGTGGGAGAGCTAGGGGAAAGTGTGGTAACGTGATTCTTTATGGTATTTAGGTGGTGTAGTCGTAGTAGATGCCTTTATTCTCCCTTTATAGGAGAGATAAACTATGGCCCTATGGTAATTAAACTTTGGTAGTGTGCCTTAGGCTATGACCAGACTAATGAGGCGTACCAGCTGGTTATGTTCGAGGGGCTAAAGGTAGATTGCAGAGAGGTTGGCTATAACACAATACTTTTATTCAATTAACATATAATAATACCAGCTATATATTTTCTACTGGGACTGGCTGTCCCAAGTAGACCACAAGCCTCGGAAAACTACAATAATACATAATAGGATTCTTAGACGCTTCCAATGATCCAACAAGATTCCAAGGTATTTCTAAAAACAATGGACCAGAGGTCAGTCGGGCATAAAGTTAGTATTAGTCTCTTCTTTCCCATAAAATGTATCTTTGATACATTTTTATCAACCACACCTTCCTTTACCCAACCGACGCAGTAGCTAGGAAGTGGTGATTTCTCAATTTCCCGTATATATATATATATATATATATATATATATATATATATATATATATATATATATATATATATATATATATATATATATATATATATATATATATATATATATATATATATTATATATATATATATATATATATATATATATATATATATATATATATATATATATATATATATATATATATATATATACATATATATATATATATATATATATATATATATATATATATATATATATATATATATATATATATATATACATATACATATATATATATATATATATATACATATATATATATATATATATATATATATATATATATATATATATATATATATATATATATATATATATATATATATATATATATATATATATATATATATATATATATATATATATATATATAATATATATATATATATATATATATATATATATATATAACCAAATTTTAATGCTCTAATCTTGCTTAATCCATCTTGATTTCCAAAGTCGCTTTAAGCAAAGTCGCTTAAAACATCATCAATATCAACCTTGACATCGCAATTGATAGATATGTGTGCAAGACCCTTCAACTCACTCTCTCCTGTCTGATTTTGGAGGCATGCTTTCAGCTTCTTTAGGGAGCTAAATCAACACTCTACTGATATTGTGGCAACAGAGAAAATATAATCAAGAACAAATACACAGTTGAAAAAATTAGTTTTTGCACGCACCATGACTTTAAGAAACTTTATTGGGAAGATGAGACTCGCCTTTAGACCTCCACTTGGCTTGCAACACAGTTAACTCAGCAAGGAGGCTAGTCTCAGGGGAACAGAACTGCTTAGATTTTTGCAGCTTTGTTGCAACCTTGGCTAATACGGCCACGTCAACAATAATACAAGGGATCAAAAATTGGACTTGAAAGGCTGTAGCTTGGTTGTTGAGAAATCTCATATCGAGTTCTTTACATAGCTGCTTGAGACATGAGAAAAAAACAAAGTCTTTGTAAAAAAGAGAAATATCTGAAGAAGAGAATCACCAAGGTTGACGTCTTGGTATTGAGGCAGATGTCTCAACATTTTCGGCTGTCTAGACTGCTATTGTACGAACCGGAAATGCTACTACCTCCATGTAAGCTTATTCCAACTAATTTGTTCATGAATACTCCGAAATTTAAGCCGAGCCTAACAATCTACTTTGCAAGGTCTAGGACAGTCAAGTCATTCGCAGCGTGGAAAGGAGATCAGTTTTTTCACAAAGACCTCGTATAGGCCAGTTCATGAAAACCACAAAATAGAATAGCCTGGACAATTTGTCTTAGCATTTCTTGGTTTGTAGTCCTTTGCTTTTCATCTTGCAGATTTAATTGCTGGTCAATTGGAATGCTTTTTCCTTCTTGTATTTTGATAAAATCATATATTTTTGTGCTGCATCAACATGATACTGTCTTTCATCATGAAGCTTGAAGTCACTGAAAGCATCTTTAAGGTCAGTATATGGCTTCGAAACTAATCATCTAATTTGAGCATCTACTGGTCTCAGATTCGGTAAATAGGGAGCAGTATTTATTGGACGCACCTTTTTTTGAAGAGCGGGACACCAACCATAAATAATTTTAGAGCCATCTACTTAAAAAATGATGACGTTTTGTCACTATACCCTCGACATTCTGCTTAACTATTTCGGAGAATTCAAAGTCCTTTCCTGGTTTCCAGTAGTAGTGGGGGCCCAATTACTTCAAGCGGCCAGTACCCCCGGAATGCAAGATGTTCCTGTTTCTACCGGTCCCTGTATCTACCAGCCGGCTGGCAAGATTCCAACGAAGCACACCCTGTGGATTCCATTATACAACTGGCAAGATTCCCAATACAAAACCCGTTTCCGTCACCAAGTTGACGCAATCTTGTTTCAGTATTAAAAGCAACATAGCTGGAAAGATTCCCATGACACCCAGAATTCCCATGACCAGGTGTAAAAAATGACAACGTGGTGACTTAATAGATTTATTTAGGTTGATGTAATAATAAATGGATTTACTGGGAATAACTTAACGACGGCACACACCTTACGCACTTGCTGCGTAATGACGGCGCACACGTGGGTGTTGTGTAATGACGGCACACACATGGGCCTTATGCAATGACACCACACATGTTGCGTAATGAAGGTGCACATCTTACGTAATGGCAGCGCACACATCACTGTCCCCTAATACTTTTTGACATTCTATTTTCCGTCAAAACGTTCAACGCGTTTTTTCTTTCTTTCAAGAAATTTTCTTTTTCTTTAGTTCTTTGTCTTCGGTAGGAATCGAAAGATCAATTTCCATCCAACGCAAAAACGCGCCAGACGCCAAGACCAACAATCTATTTCCAAAAATTCTGTATCGAGAGATACTTCCTACATGATAGCCTATTGCATCAGAGGAATTCCCATTTTTCGCGTGTGCTAGAATGATGTTTCTTACGTCTGTGATAATTGGCACGCAGACGGAGAATATCTATTTCTAGACATTATTGTTTCCAATGTTTTCTTAGAGAATGATCCAAGCTTGTCCAATACATAGGGAAATGGTGCACAAGAAATATGACTTAATTCCATATTTTATTGATTTCTTTTCTTGGTATTATTTTTTTCCAGTTCCAAGCCAGTGACACTTTTAGAAAAGAAAACGCCCCATACGCCATTGCCGCCTCTGGTACAGGAGGTTCAATATTGGTATAGATTTTCTGTAATTTTAAATCATTTAACTTTTGGCTTTTAGCCTTCTTTGGTTATAATCCTATTTTTTTTTTCACCACAAATCGGCTCAAAACCCCCCGCCTTACAGTGGCACACTCTTTTTGCCTAAAATAAATGTCTATGTAAGCCATTTATTTTTTTATGATTAGCAGCACATTTTAGAAACGAACGCGCTCCATATGGCATTGCTGCGTCTGGTCCAGGTTCAAGTTCAGTTCCAGGTTTGAGTTCCAGGTTCCAGGTTCTCGCTTCAATTTAAGGTTCCCGCTCCAGATTCCAGTTTTTGAGAAAAAATGAAGAACGTCGAAGGACAATTTACGAAAGTAAGTCATGCATTTTAAGTTCGCACGCGAGTAGGAAATCTGTCAGGAGTGTTGAATAACGATTTTTCCTTGTTTTTTTACAGCGTTGACTTAATTAATTTGTTTTACTAATATTTTTTTTCTCGTTTAAAATGAGCGCAATTCCAATTTTAGACCCTTCAGATCCTGAATTTGACAAAGATATTGCTTCGTCCTTTTTGAAAGAAATAAGAAGTAAAGGTTTAAATATCCCTTTGAATTTTGATTCTTCAAGTCGGGATTATAATCCCACTTCAATCGTAAAATTTTTGACTACTGTGGGTAATTTAATGGCCAAAGAAAATGCCACTACAAAGAAGTAGTGTAAATATGGGGTATAATTCTGAGGATGATATAACACATAAACCTATTGAGGATAAGAGCAACAAGGAGAATTTGAATCAAAGAGTAATTGGGTCAGTAATGGATCCCCTGGGAAATATTCCAGTTATTGAAAATGCAAAATTTATAAAACCTTTTTTTAGGCAATTGAGAAGGGTAAAAACATTGCTGGGCTGGTCAGACTCGCAGGTGATAGATGCAGTACCGCTTAGAGTAACAGGGCCATTACTTAATTTTTTGAGGATAGAGATTCGTCCAATATTATAAATTTAGAGGAACTTGAAAAATAAATGACGCAGGCAGATTTACCAGGAAAGACAGCTGGAAAAAATTCAAAGATTTAGCTGAATTGAGGCAATCATCTAATGAAACAGTGTATCAGTTTTATAAGAGGGTGGAGATTGCTACAAAATCATATCGATCTGGGTATGGCGGATTAGTAGGTTTTTCTGACAGTATAGGCCTGGATTGTTTTATTGAAGGGTCGAGACTAAATATTAAAAGATATTTATTAGAATACCATAATGATTATGATTCTGATTATGAAGCGTAGCGTTTTAAAACTATTGAAAACGCAATTGGTGAAGAAAAGCAGGAATTTTTTCAGCAACCGTAGATACTGAATTTTGTTGGACAGGACAGAAGGAAGGACTCCGTCAGAACTGGCCTGACGTAAAACGTGACCAGGGGGATAGGTATATTTTTTTAGTGCAGGATGTAGGGGTCATATTAGGAATTTAAGCAGAAATTTTAGAACAAAAAAAATTATGACGAGAAACTGACAATTTTTTATAAGGCACTGATCTAGAAAGGTGTATTATCAAGAGAGACGAGAAATTTATTATTAGGAACCGACGTAATGTGGCGTTGTGTCGAGAGAGATGAGGCTGGTGAAGGGGCGAACTATGGTTGACCGAGGGACCAGATAACTGAGAATTTATTAGGAACCAACGTAATGAGGCGTTGTGTCGAGAGAGAGGAGGCTGGTGAAGGGGCGGACGACGGTCGACCGACACACCAGCGGTAAACGGGTTCAGAGGATCCTGGGAAAGGAAGGTCTGAGCGGTTAGCGGGTTCAGAGGATCCTGGGAAAGGAAGGTCTTAGCTCCCATGGGCGAAGAGAGAGGTAGGCGGTGGAGCACCGAACCTCGAAAACCCTGCAGGTTTCGTACCATGGAAAATAGTCGACAGGGCGGAAAAGAGCGTGCCAGAAGTCGACAGGGCGGAAAAGAGTTCCATGCCAGAGAAAAAAAGTCGACAGGGCGGAAAAGAGCGTGCCAGAAGTCGACAGGGCGGAAAAGAGTTCCGTGCCAGGGAAAATGACATATAATAATTTTGTGTCATAGCTGTTGAATATTTTTTACGGCCTGTTTCTAAAAGAAAGTTTTCTTTATTGTTATCCGCTAGGAGGCGTTGGCAGGGACAAAGGGATCCCTAAACCAGCTAAAATAGTCTTGCCAAGTGTCCTAGTAGATTCGGCATTAAAACTGGCTCATGATCACTTACTCATTGGTGGTCACATGTCTATGGAGAAGACATTAGATCGAGTGAGCCGTATCTATGTATTTGATAGAATGAGTGCAAAAGTTCGAGAGTATTGCGAGAACTGTAATTTGTGCTTGCGTAGGAATAAAATGCATCGGAACGTCAAACCTACGTTAGGAAAAAAATGATGATTAATAAATCTAATATTGCTAATAGTAAAGTAAAATCTAATGACGAAGAGAAAAGCAGCAACGGTTATAGCTTATGTCAACGTCCGGGTGAGAAACTTTTGGTTGTTCAAAATTGTCTTGAGCAACCAGTAATAACAAATAAATCAATATCGGAGGAATCAAGAATTGTAGAATTGGAGTTAGAGAATCGTGGGCATAGGAGAATCGATTCAACATCATCTGTATACTAGCTTCCAGTGGAGACTCCAGTAGTAACTTCAGAAATAATAGAGGATAGCTCCGTTTCTAGCGAAAAACATGAGGTTCAAATGGAGCCTAGTCTAGTTAGTGTAGAAGTAGATAAAGGGGAAATAGAGGCTAAAGTAGGCTCGAGTGGAGAATCAAGTAGTCTTAGGAGAAGCAATAGGAAAACAAGAAATAAACCTCCAGGTTATTATAGAGAGTATTGAAACAATTATAGAGATAAGGAGAGTAAGATGATTATAGAGATCATTGTGTTATTGCAGTATAAACGGTGTTGGGACTTGATGTCAAGTCAAAATGAGGAAGTAGCTAGTTTTTATGCTGATTAACTGGACAGGAGAAATTCTTTCTTTGAAATAGGAAAAATAGAAAGATAAAAATGACAAGCGAAAGATGTGTGACCAACCTTTCTCAAATGATGTATTTACTTCCTTTTGATATCTTATAAATAGTAAAAGAACCGAATAATTTGGAAAAAGAAAGAATTAAAGCTTTGGTAAAAGGAAAGTAAAGGAAAATCTCATTGTGTTTCAGTGGAAGATTATCATTTTTGTTTAAGTTTTCTGTTCAAATTTAAGTTCTTTTAAAAGATATTCTGACGATGTGCAAATTTTCCTATTAGGTGTAGCTATGCGACTTTTATGCGAACTTAGTATGACAATATAAAGTAAAATAAAAGTGCCAATTGGAAAATATAATATTTTGTGTCTTGTTGATTCGGTTTTAGCGTCAGTATTTTATTTTATGTTCTTGTTAAGTGTACCTTTGTTTGAGGATAGAAAATCGTTTTTTTTGGAATTTTGAAAACCCCGGGGAAAATCTGTAAACTTTGGAAGGGGTTTTTTTCTGGGTTGAAAACAATAATTAAATTCTAAGTATATGTCAAAAGGTCCACTTCCTAGTCAAATCCCATTTCCTAAATAACTAAATTAATTCTGAATATTTGCTGTAATTACTAGAAGTTGACAGATTAAAACTAGAGCAGTTCTGTCAAATGTCCGGATGTGTATCTGCATATTGTCCTGAATATAAATTACCAATTTAGATTATTTGAGTCAGTTCTAATTCTGTATCTGTCCTCGCCATATGTACATTCACTGTATTATATGTACAAATAAACATTTTATACTCTAAACATAAACTATGTGATCGTTAGAGATTCTAAACATCCTCAACCGGTAGAACCCAGATAATAGGCCAACGCTACCATAAGGCCCCAAAGAGAAGAAGTCTCACTTTACAGAGAAGTAGACAATTCACAGAGAAGTGAACACAGAGAGTTTACAGCTTTTCTTTTGTATTTCTATTCAAAGAGTTACAAGGGGTTGATATTAGGGGTCAATTTTTAGGCTCTATTTTATTATTTTAAAGGCTTTTAATGAAAATATCCCGTTTCTTTGAATACAAGTTAGATTTTCATTCCCCCCCCTCCATGAAAAAATTTCTTTTAACATCTCCACCTTAACTTTTAAGCTGTAGAACATATACTCCATTTTATTCACACCACAGCGTCATTATTTGACACCCCATTTATCATTCCTAAGACATTTCTTGTTAAAAATTATGCTTCAATTCGGTGATTCATGTTTTTGCAAGCCAAGCCAATCATGATTCTCCACAAAACACTCCACACCACAACGGAATTATGCGCCTGTCACCCACCTCATCAACCCCCCCCCAGAAGACATTTTCAATTTTCCTACAAAAAATAAGCTTATGAATCTAAATTAAACAGTGGTTTTATTTGAACAGCGAAACTTGGCATTTCATTGCCAGAACGTAATACCCAAGCAATTTACACCACACTGCCACAATATTCCTGCACTGCGGCACCCCTTGACATCAAATCATCCCCTCCAAGACATATTTTCAGACATTTCTTGTTAAAAATTATGCTTCAACCCATTGATTCACGTTTTCGCAAGCCATTCACCGTATCAGCCAAAAACTAATGATTTCTAAGATTTTTCCCTGAGTCTTCACAAATTGTGAAGTTCTTTGACTACTACCTCACACTAATCAATTTTACCAGCTTGAATTTTCCATTTTCCACATATTTTCATTGAAAAAGCATCAAATTCTACATTTCTTGTAAATAAACGTCTGAAACCTTCACACTATAATTTTTTGATGTGCTGTATCTGATGTGCTATATCACTTTTATCAAGACCCGTTACACCCTTTTGGAGGTATTTCCCCTTTTTCAAAAATCAAATCTGCTTCAATAGAATACAAAACTTAGATTTTTCACTGATACAGTAAATAAGCAATGATTTTCTATGATTTTTCCCTAGCTCTTCACGAAACTGTGAAGTTCTTTGACTACGACCTGACACTCATCAATCTTACCAGGCTGAATTTTCCATTTTTTTTACATATTTTCATCGAAAAGCACAAATTCTACATTTCTTGCAGATAAACACCTTGGGATTATTCTTTGAGTACCAGCCTTTCTTGGCTTTAATATTTCTTGGCGATAACGCATAATCACGTTTTGTGGAGGTAAAAGAAGGCTAAAACTTATATTCTGTACACGAGTCGGTTTTCTCTCTTCTTGCTTTATAAAAACGTCAGGAATTATGATTGTTCTTGGACCACCAGCCTTTCTTGACTTTAATATATCTTGACGATAAGGCATAATTGCGTGGTAAAGGAAGACTAAAACTAATATTATTTATACGAGCCGTTTTTCTTTAAAGTAGTAAGTTTTTCTTACCACTAACAAGTTTTTTCTTAGAAGTAACAAGTTTTCTCTTAATATTAACAAAAGTTTTATTTAATACTAACAAAATTTTTCTTAGAAGTAACATTTTATTCTTAACAGTAACAAATGTTTTCATGGAAGTAACAGGTTTTTCTTAACACTAAAAAATTTTTTTTTAGAAATAACACGTTTTATTAATACTAACAAAGTTTTAATTAATACTAACAAAATTTTTCTTAGAAGTAGCATGTTCTTCTAAATAGTAACAATTTTTCTTGGAAGTAACAGGTTTCTCTTTATAGTAACAAATTTTTTCTAATAGTAGCAAGTTTTCTGTCAAAGGCAACAAATTTTTATAACAAGTTTTCTGTTAATGGTAACAAGTTTTTTCTTAGAAGTATCAAGTTTTCTCTTAATACTAACAAAAGTTTTACTTAATACTAACAAAATTTTTCGCAGAAGTTACATGTTCTTCTTAATAGTAAAACTTTTTCTTGAAAGTAACAGGTTTTTCTTAATAGTAACAATTTTTTTAACTGTAGCGAGCTTTTTTTTCAAAGGTAACACATTTTTATTAGAAGTAACAATTTTCTGTTAATGGTAACAAGTTTTTTCTTATACGTAGAAAGTTTTTCTTAACACTGACAAATTTTTCCTTAGAAGTAACAGGTTTTTCCTTAATGCTAGCCAAAATTGTACTTAATACTAACAAAATTTTTCTTAGAAGTAGCATGTTCTTCTAAATAGTAACAATTTTTCTTGGAAGTAACAGGTTTCTCTTTATAGTAACAAATTTTTTCTAATAGTATCAAGTTTTCTGTTAATGATAACAAATTTCTCTTAGAAGCAGCAAGTTTTACTGAACACTAACAAATTTGTCTTAGAAGAAGCAAGTTTGTCTTATCACTATCAAATTTTTTCTCAGAATTAACAAGTTTTTTCTTAATACTAACAAAGTTTTAATTAATACTAACAGATTTTTTCTCTAGAAGTAAGAAGTTCTTCTTAATAGTAACAATTTCTCTTAGAAGTAGCAAGTTTTCTGTCAAAGGTAACAAATTTATCTTAGAAGTAACAAGTTTTTTCTTAACGGTAACAAGGTTTTTCTTAAAAGGAGCAAGTTTCTCTTAACAATAAAAAAAATTTTCTTAGCAGTAGCAAGTTTTTCTTATTACTAACAAATTTTTCTTAGGAGTAACAAGTTTCCTCTTAATATTAACAAAAGTTTTACTTAGCAATAACAAAAATTTTCGTAGAAGTAACATGCTCTTCTTATTAGTAACAATTTTTTCTTGGAAGTAATATGTTTTTCTTAATAAGTATCAAATTTTTTCTAATAGTAGCAAGTTTTCTGTCCAAGGTAGCAAATATCTCTTAGAAGTAACAATTTTCTGTTAATGGTTACAAGTTTTTTTTCTTAGAAGTAGCAAGGTTTTCTTAAGACTGAATAATTTTTCCTTTAAAATAAAAAGTTTTTTCCTAATCCTAACAAAAGTTTTATTTAATACTAAAAACATTTTTCGTAGAAGTAACAAGTTCTTCTTAATACTAACAAACTTTTTCTTGGAAGTAACAGGGTTTTCTTAATAGTAAAAGAATTTTCTAATAGTAGCAAGTTTTCTGTCAATGGTAACAAATTTAACTTTGAAGTAGCAAGTTTTTCTACAGAAATTTTAACATCGCCCCAAATACTTGTTATAGAATACAAAAGTTCAATCAAACCCAAAATCAATCCTACAAAGTAAGGCTTGTTTCTCTTCGTTGAGGATATTCAGAATTAAAGTGGAGTTTTTCTATTCTCTGGAAAAATTCAGAATCGAAGTATAACTTTTTCTCATCTCAGGAAAAAATCTGGAATCGGAGTATAACTTCTTTCTCTTCTATGGAAAATCCGAAACAGAACTTGAACTTTTTTGAGAAATCTCAGAATTAAAGCGGAGCTTTCTCTCTTCTTGGGAAAAAATTCAGAATCGGGGCATAAGATAAACTATCTTGTAGGGGAAAAAATCAGAATAAAACTTAAAATTGTGTCGTTTCTTCGAGAAAATTCAAGTGACATGAGACTTCTTTCTCTTCTTTAGGAAAATTCAGAATTGAACTGGAACTTTTTCTATGACATAGATAATTTCGGAGACCATGCTGCCTTTCCATACAGTCACATATGCAGTGACCGTCATCATTTGGTCAAATCATCCCCATAAATATGAAGTAAAAAATTACGGAGACCACACTGCCTTTCCACGACGTTAAATAAATAGAAGTTCAAATAGGGATTAAATCCTTTTAATAGACAGTGATAAAATTTCACAAAACATACTAGATATTTCGGTCACTTATGCAGTGTAGTATTTTTGTGACATTTTATCACTGTTTGTGAAAATCACTGTCTATTTAAAGGATTTGTTCCCTATTTGAACTTTTATTTATTCAACTTTTTCTATTTTTTGGAAAAATTCAGAACAGAACTCGAACTTTTCTTTCTTCATTGAAAAAATTCAGAAATGAAGTGGAACTTTTTCTCTTCTATGGTGAATCGAAAAACCGATATATATCTTTTTATCTTCCCTGGGGAAAAAAAATTCAGAATTGCAACGTAACTTCTTTCGACTTAGGATTTTTTGTAGGGTTGTGCCATGGTTTATCTTGTCTGTCTTGCCTCTGTTGATGTTTCAAAGTGCATATTGGATTTTTTCATTTAAAACGTATGAATTACGATATTTTTATAGTCTTGTCTCGAGGTTTATCTTGTCAGTGTTACCTCTGTTGATCTCTCAGTGCATCTTTGAATTTTTTCGTTTGAAACGTATGACTCAGGCACTCATGTACAGAATATAAGTTGTAGTCTTCTTTTACCTCCACAAAACGCGATTATGCATTATCGTCAAGAAATATTAAAGCCAGGTAAGGCTGGTGTTCCAAAAAAAATCATAAGGTGCTAATCTACAAGAAATGTAGAATTTGGTGCTTTTCGATGAAAATATGTTCTTGATGAAAATTGGTCATTATGCCTATAAACAAAGGGGTTAGGGCTAATATTCATATATCTGGTCCAAGAAACCTTCACCTTGAACATTATGCAATGCACGATGTGGTGCTAATAAAAGTTTTATAAAATCGGATCCATTCACCTCCTTTCGCGATTAGGCTTTCGTGTCAATATTTGTCAAGATAAAAAGATGAACACACTCAAAACGCTCGCTTTTGATTATCACCAGGAGGGTTCTAGAAATAGAATTTCCCCTCTGTACCTCAAATATCGCATTCGTGGGAAACACACAATGGTTTTCAGCTGATTTGTGCTACAAAACTAGAATTCTACCCAGAAGAATACCGAAAAGCTAAAAGTCAAATGATTTAGAATTACCGAAAATCTATACGGCTATTGAATCTCTTGTTTAAGAGGCAGCAATGTCGTATGGGGCGCGTTCGTTTCTAAAAGGTGCTGCTAATCCTAAAAAATAAAGGATTTACATAGACATTTATTTTAGCCAAGAAAGACTGTGTCACTATAAAGCGGGGTTTTCAGCAGATTTGTGGTAAAAAAAATTCTAGTCAAAGAAGGCTGAAAAGCAAAAAGTTAAATGATTTAGAATTACCGAAAATCTATACGGATATTGAACCTCCTGTTTCAGAGGCGGCAATGGCGTATGGGGTGTGTTCGTTTTTAAAATGTGGAGTGGCTTCGAACTGGGAGAAAATATTACCAAGAAAAAAATTAATAAAGTATGGAATTAAATCTTATGTCTTTCGCACCATTTCCCTATGTATTCTACAAACTTAGATCATTCTCTAAGAAAACATTGGAAACAATAATGTCTACAAATAAATATTCTCCGTCTGCATGCCAATTATCACAGACGTAAGAAACATGTCATTCCAGCATGCGCTAAAACTGGGAATTTCTCTCACACGCAATAGGCTACCATGTAGAAAGTATTCCTCGATAAATTTTTTTTAAAATAGCTTGTTGGTCCTGGCGGCTGGAGCGTTGTTTCTTTGGATGGGAATTGATCTTTCAAGTACTACCGAGGACAAAGAACTAAAGAAAAAAACGTCTCTAAAGAAATAAAAAAATACGTTCAACGTTCCGACGAAAAATAGAATCCATGTTAATGTATAATAATAATATATTTACAATAAATCCTTGTATGATTCTATCATCCTAAATATAGCTATTAAGTCATACACGATGGCGTCATCCTCTATTACACCTGGTCACGGGAATCCCGGGTGCCATGGAAATATTGCCAGCTGTGTTCCTTTTAATACTGCAACAAGATTACGTCAACTTGGTCACGGAAACAGGGCATGCCGTGGGAATCTTGCCAGTTGTGTCATGGAATCCACAGGGGTGTCGTGGGAATCTTGCCAGCCGGCTGGTGGAAACAGGGACCCCTTGTATTCCGGGGGTACTGACCACTTGACGTAATTGGGCCTCCACTAATTCCAGTGCAGATACATTAAGTCCAACTTTTGAGCATCAGAAATTTGGTCACGGTTATCAAATAACTCCAGACTAATTTCAAGTAAGGTGATTATGGGCGCCATGACTGAGAGGCCTTCTGAATGGTGGTCTATTCCATAAAAGAGATTATTAATGCTTTGGCTTAGAAGTTATTCTTATGTCTTAAGCAAGTTCACTTGAAAAGCTGGTTTCATTCACAAATACGGCCCTGGCCTTTCCTCTTAAGTCCTCTTCCTTTAACTGTTTTTCTAACACAGGAGTTCTGGCACCTTTGTCCTTAGACCATGGCAAAAAAACGACCTAATTCATATTCTTACGTTTTATTAAAATTTAACTGTATTTCAAAACCTTAAATTCCAAAATGGATTTTCAATTCTTGTAACCTTCAAGGCTGCATAATTGTCAGGCATATTTCATATTTTATTTGATTATTACACTTATTCCAAGAGGAGATAGGAGAACTGATCTCAGAGTCATCATTCTCCTTTCTTTGCAGGCCTTAGGAGAAAGGACTTGGTTCAAAAAATGGAAATATGAAACGAGGCGTCAAAAGATAGGGGACAAACAACGCAACTATCGTTGTTCATCAATCCGTTCTTAAATAACTCACACCTCATACCTGGCCCTTATTGATGGCCTTTACAGGAGCCTTATTGATGGTTAAAATGAGCTACAATCGTAGGAGCAGTTTTTTTTCAGTTTGAGTTATGAAATTAGAAAGTTGGTAATATTAAAGCCGCCACTGTAACTCATGTCTCTTATCCGTTTTCATACCTCATGTTCATCAATAATCCTCTTCTCTTATTCAACAAGGATTTTGTGGCCCTTATTGATGGTTAAAATGAGCAACAGTCTTAGGAGCTGATTTTTTCAGTTTGAGTTATGAGATTAGAAAGTTGGTAATATTACAGCCGCCACTGTAACTCATGTCTTGTATCCGTCCTCACATCTCATGCTCATCAATAATCCTCTTCTTTTACTCAACATGGATTTTGTGGCCCTTATTGATGGTTAAAATGAACAACAATAGTAGGAGCTGTTTTTTTTTCAGTTTGAGTTATGAGATTAGAAAGTTGGTAATATTACAGCCGCCACTGTAACTCATGTCTCTTATTCGTTTTCATATCTCATGCTCATCAATAATCCTCTTCTCTTATTCAACAAGGACTTTGTGGCCCTTATTGAAATTTAAAATGAGCAAGAATTGTATGAGCTGTTTTTTTCTCAGTTTGAGTTACGAGATTAGAAAGTTAGTAATATTAAAGCCGCCACTGTAGCTCATGTCTTGTATCCGTTTTCATACCTCAAACTCATCAATAATCCTCTTCTCTTATTCAACAAGGATTTTGTGGCCCTTATTGATGGTTAAAATGAGCAACAACCGTAGAAGTAGTTTTTTTCTGTTCGAGTTACGAGATTAGAAAGTTGGTAATATTAAAGCCACCACTGTAGCTCATGTCTTGTATCCGTTTTCATACCTCAAACTCATCAATAATCCTCTTCTCTTATTCAAGAAGGATTTTGTGACCCTTATTGATGGTTAAAATGAGCAATAATCGTAGAAGCAGTTTTTTTTTCCGTTTGACTTATGAGATTAGAAAGCTGGTAATTATAAAGCCGCCAGTGTAAATCATGTCGTGTATCCTTTTTCATTTCTCACCCTCATCAATATTCCTCTTCTCTTATTCAACAAGGACTTTGTGGCCCTTATTGAAATTTAAAATGAGCAAGAATTGTATGAGCTGTTTTTTTCTCAGTTTGAGTTACGAGATTAGAAAGTTGGTAATATTAAAGCCACCACTGTAGCTCATGTCTTGTATCCGTTTTCATACCTCAAACTCATCAATAATCCTCTTCTCTTATTCAAGAAGGATTTTGTGGCCATTATTGATGGTTAAAATGAGCAACAACCATAGGAGCAGGTTTTTTTCAGTTCGAGTTATGAGATTAGAAAGTTTGTAATAATAAAGCAGCCACTGTAACTCATGTCTTGTATCCGTCTTCATTTCACTCCATCTTTCCCAAGAAACTAAAGAACCCTGCCTTTCTATGTGTTTTGAATTTAAGGGGAAAGGGCCAGTTTAAATATCAGTATATCCATTTCCAAAAATCACTAAGCAAATAAAAACTATCGGACAAAAGACTACTCTGCTATACAGCATAGCTTCTCTCACATAGCTAAGAACTTATGACGGCTGCTATGAACAAAAAGTTTTAAAATTTCATAACTTCTCTGAGGTATTAAAGAAAGTTAGTGTATGGCTACGGTTTACAAATAAACTATTCTATTAGAATGTGAAGTAAAATAAAGTATTTAAACCATTGCTGAGGTTTTCATGTTAGCCAACATGGTTGACAAAAATAGTAGATCTACACCCTATAGAAAACTGGTCTGGACGATTAGCATCAATGCAATGGTCTTAGATGGCTAATCTTTTTCATTCTAAAAAAAAGGTGTATAAAATTACAACTGAAAGGCCATTCATCAATAATTACGTAGACTGGAATGGTTTTGTCAGGAATGAGATTAGCTAAATACCATTTACCCCTGCCTCAACAACGGAAACATTAGGAGTTAAATGACCATCTTCATCAACTGCATACAATGTTTTTTTTTTAATGATAAAGAGAGTGTAGACAGTTTTGTTTTGCCATTAAGAATACCTCTCAATATGCAATGCACTTTCTTTTTAAATATCCCCGAGTCATGTCGAGTCAAATACTAGCAACAAAGGTTACGCAGCTTTCAACCTAATTAAACATAATCATAATATGTATGAAATAAGACTTGCCAGAGACTCGAGCAAAGGGTTGGAATGACCAAGGGAATTATAATCCTCAGCTAAGAACAAGACAGAGATCTTAAAAGTGTAGGACCTAAACAGATATATAAAAGATCTGTAAATGGGAGAAATTTTATTGCTCTGCAGCAGTTTATATATAATAAACTTTATCATATTTGATAATATATATCAAATATATATAATATAATATATAATATACAATATAAATATATAATATATAAACTTTAACAATATTTGTTGTATATATCATAGTATATACAACAAAAAATGAAGGGGGCTGCTGAGATCAAGACCCTAAACTCTTAAAAAAAATTTTTTGGACATTTCGGGAGGGGCCAAGGCCCCCTTCTAAATACGCCACAGTTACAAATTACCTTGTTTAACAGCGGTGATGCCTATCAGCATGGAAGATTCCATAGTTTGCCAATTGAGCCAAATACATTCAATATCTCTTGACTGTTCCAAGCGGTTAGAAGTCTCTAGAAACTAAAAAATTAATTATTTATTATATGGTAGCCTATTATAAGTCATAATAATATGGTATTTACCATAATTATTTAGTAAATTATTATAAGGTATCATATCTTCAAAAAGAGATGACCGAGCACAAAACCTAGAAAATGGTTGGGAGATAAAAGCATAAAAAGCATAGAAATTCCAATGTCCAAAACCATCTTATTTATAATCTCCTTTTCATTGTGACCAACTGCAATAAAATTGTATTTTTCTAAATGGTCTCATCCCAAAGTGGGAGGACATCTACTCTGCTGCCCACTTGATAGAAGATTGGAGGCTACTCACTGACGCTCTGTGTGCCTCTAGAGGCACTGGAGGAACTAAGGTATAAGGTAATAAATTGTACATGGATTGGATTTTTTTTTTCAACCGAAGGAATAACTATTGTAAATTTTAAGGTTATAGAAAAATTTTACAGCTTTCAAATGCAAATGTTAAAAAGGCATAAAAATTTTTTGTATAGGTCTTTTACTAGTAAGTAGTACTTACTATTTACAACATTTTTCACTTATTACAATGCTTCATTATTAAAAAAAGAGTAGGTGACATTAAATAAATTATGAGATATTTTTAAAGAAAATTTGAAAGTCACCGAGAGGAGAGGTGGAAAAAAAAGAACAAAAGCATATATAATATTTTTCACGATTCTGCTGCTTTTGATTCAATTGGTCGTAGTGGCTTAGTGAGGGCACAGACCACCTGAACAATATTGACCAATTAAACACTGACTTTTTCCTAGGATCTGATCAGCCGGGAGAATAAAGTATGATTGATGGTTGTTACCTATTCAACATTTTTGTTTTTTTTTAATTACCGTATGTTTTAGTTTTCACTATTTTTGTCTAACTCTGCTTTTGTTTTCTTATGCTTTTATTTATTCAATGGACTTTTTGCCAGTATTTATTTACGTATAGCGAAGCACCGATTACCAATTATTTAGCGGTACATCAAGTCTGTTGCATAACAATCAATTGGTGAATCGTCATGTTTAGTGTGTTTTTTTTTTAAGGGTCAATGGTTCTCTGCTGGAGATGGACAAAGATCAAGGGTATACCTGCTTGGGAACCCAGTTATCTGGTCCGGTAATATTTTAATTATGGGATTCTACTTGATCATGGTTGGCATCAACAAGTTTCGAGAAAAAAGGGGATATGTCCCATCAAATAGACAGAAGTTGCTGCAAAAATCGAGTATATCACGCCTGTGGTTGGCTTTTTGTTGAGTGGCTTTTACATTACGTGCCATTTTGGTCAATGAGTCTTGTACTTTATTTTCATCATTACTTCCCGGCCCTTCTGTTTGCATCAATGCTATCTGGTGTGATTTTGGACTACCTTATGGAAACAATACCTGAATTGGTCCCACGAAGGCGTCTTATGTCATCTGCTTATCAAATACTATTTATGTCCGTTCTGGGGGTGCTTGTTTACAGTTTCTATATATTTTCGCCTTTGGTATATGGTTTCAGCTCATTGCCATCTACAGATCCAGACAGTACACTTTATGGATTAAAATAGTTACCCACATGGGAGTTCTAGTTGAAAATTTTCGCTAGATCCGTTTTGAATCTGACATTTTGTTAACTTTTATCATTAAATATCTGACAAAAAAAAAAAAAAAAAAAAAAAAAAAAAAAAAAAAAAAAAAAAAAAAAAAAAAGCTTCATTTACCTAGATGGTCCAATTGGATCAATTTGTTTTGTAAGTCACTTGGCTGTGCTGGGAACATTCTGGTGAAATGTTGGTCCCTTACAAGCAAGCCAGTCTAAGTGCCCTTAATCTGAAGACTTCCAACTGGCATGCGTTCACAGGTGATGGTAGGGAAGAGAGACAGGCCGTTCCTAATAAGAAAAGGAAAGATTAAATATTTCATACATTAGGAACAAAGCTGTTGTGCATATGCCCAACTTTATGTTTTGGTTTATATAGAATGAAAGATTTTCGAAATTTCGCTGATGAGCAGTGAGATTTATTTCAAAACGAAAATTCATTTCAAAAATAGTTAAACAGCCTACAAACACCAGATAACTTGCATAGTTTAATTTCCATTAATATTGCTACAACAAACATGTATAATGTTAGATAAATTAGAAAAAGCCAGACCCTTTCAATGCACAAAAAGAGTTAGAACCCTCCAAAATAGAAACCTATTTATGCTTCAGTTTTTTTTACTTATTTATTTATAGGCACTCAATTAATTAATGGCTTAATTAACTGAACTAATGAACTGCCTACTTAACGAACTCAATTTATCAAGTTTTTTATCAGGTCGTTTTGTCATAGGGGGTTAAGTTTCTTTTTTCAACCATTGTCTCAAAAAATAACTAAAAAATGATAAGCATGCTATTTACAACATTAACACTCAACAACCCTCTAAGACATCTGATCAAAATTTTGAGATTTGGAAATTTTATTAAAATGTTCTTATAGTTCAACAATATGACTATAAGGATGGGGGGGGGGGGCTGAAAATGATAGAATTTCTTAAGAAGAAAAGGTAGGTTTTATCAGAGGCAGCATTGCTTACAGGAAGGGGCCATCAGGCTCCAACAATTCCAACATATATAGAAGGGTTTGTTGAATACAGTTTGAAGGGGGTTTGCACAGTTGGAAAGCTCCAGTGCCCCTCCTAAGAGTCAAAGGTGATTGGAAGACAATCAGCCCCCCATACCACATTCTTTTCCCAAAAGACATCTGATCAAAATTTTGGGTTAGCTATTTTCTTCAAAGCAGTCTAATCGTCAAATTATTATGCATCTAAATTTTACTCCACCAGTATGATGTCAGCAAATAGGCGACCAGTAGCCCTGGTAAAGTAGAAAGGAAATGTAAAAGAGTCTATACCTAGCCCAGAAGGTGCTATGACTAAGCTACAGAGACTTAGGTTAGCCCTCCCATAGACAAGTGACTAGAACTTTTTTAGTATTTCAGGTAAACATTGAGGGATTTACCAGATTAAATAGACTGAATTTCAATATATTTCAGTCATGCACGCACCTGATATATGTCTGCTCCAGGCAATGTTTCTAAAATAGGGTAATATTATCTATGATTTTAAAGGATATTAAACTGCCCATAGGGACAGCAGCTTTTATAATAGATGGTGGGCTATTGATGCCCTGGGAAACCACATGTCCACCTTGGGCTAGAAGACTAAGCACAAACTTATCAGGCGGATTTTTTAAGAGTAGAGTAGAGTAGAATATTTTTATTTATAACACGTACATAAATAAATGTCACAAAACAGCGCACATGCCTGGTGGCATACTTTAGCGCTGAAAATATTGCCAACGAAAATACACAGCCATTTTCTAACTAAATTTTACAACAACGAAAAAGAAAACCCTAATGAACAAAATGCTTAGCATGTCATAAGATATTTCTTCAGCAGTCTTAGAAAATGTCGCTTGTTGCTGCATTCTCGAACTGATGCCGGAATTGAGTTCCAGATTTTTGGGCCAATCTGACGGATGCTGAATCCCGCTCTCGATGTCGGCCGAATTTCGCACGAAAAGTCTGAACGATGCGTAGTAGGATAATTATGAAATTGAGAATTAGTTGAGAAAATGCCAGAGAAATTTACAGGTAAATTACTATATTGATAATCGTGACAAATACTAGAGATAGAAATTAAATGAAGTTGGTCCAAAGAGAAAATTCCTGAAGTCCCATATAGGTGTCTAACTGAAGTTCTGCAATCAACATTAAAAAGAATCCTCATTGCTTTATTCTGAAGTATTTGGAGAGATTTGAAAACAGACGGAAAGGTAGATGCACAAACCGAAATGCAATAGAGAAAATATGGGTGGACGAAAGAATAATAAATAGATTTTAGAATAGCTTTAGGAAAAAAGTGACAAAGACGAGTTAGCATGCCAATATTTCGGGAAATTTTTAACGACAGTGTTTTTACATATTTATGAAATGACAAATTTTCATCTAAAATAATCCCAAGATATTTGAACTGATCTACCCGTCTTAATTCAAGACCATTCAAAAAAAGAGAGAAGGTATCTGACACTACTGATCCAGTTCGTGAAAATAACATATACTGGCATTTGTTTTCATTCAGAGCTAGTAAATTCCTTGAATACCAATCAGATACAGTTAGTAACGTACTTTCGAGGTTCTGGAAAAGAACTGATAGGTCCCGGTGAGAAGCAAAAATTACTACATCATCAGCAAACATTATAATTTTACAAAGAGGCAAAACTTCTGGCAAATCATTTATAAAAAGAATAAATAGAATAGGCCCAAGAACAGAGCCCTGAGGCACTCCGTAATTAATTGGAAAAGTTTCGGAACGGAGATCACGAGATTTATCAACACAATCTAGTCGTCTCCCAGAAAGGTAAGATGAAAAAAATTTAACAGCTTGTGTTGAAAACCCATAAGACTTTAGTTTAAAAAGAAGCAACGAATGATTTACGGTGTCAAACGCCTTTGCGACATCAAGAAAAATCGCCAACGCGTGTTGACCATCATCTAGTGAATCATTAATATTTAGTAAAAGCTCATGAATTGCCAGTTCAGTTGACTTTCCTTTTATAAAACCATATTGAGACGTGTGTAAAATCTTGCTATCAAATAAATATTTTTGTAATTGACTATTTGCAAGTTTTTCCAAAATTTTGCTGAAAACCGAAAGTAGAGAAATGCCTCGATAATCTGAAGGGTCAGTTGAATTCCCAGCTTTAGGTAATGCTATAACATTTGCTTTTTTTAAAAGCTCAGGAAAAACCCCATGCATAAGTGATAGATTAAAAATATGTGCCAACAAAGATGAAATGCTTGACGCTATTTGCTTTACGGTTTGAGCCGAAAATCCAAATTCGTCCTTAGAAAAACTCCGTTTAAGCTTCAGAATAACTTTTTCAATCTCATGAGGCTTAATCTCAGAAAAAGAAAACGAATTTTCCGCATGTTGCTCATTAACTGGAACAGAGGGGGAATTCAGTTGCATATTCATAGTCAATGCAAGTCTAGAACCAATATTACTGAAATAATCTCCAAAAGCATTTAAAATTTCATTGGGCTCTGTAACATTTTCTCCATTTAAAACAAGGCAATTAACACTAGTATTCTTACGACTATGAGGACGTATCTTTTCATTTATCAATTGCCATGTTTTTCTCATATCCGATTTATACTCCAAAAATTTCTCTTTATAATATTTTCTCTTCTCATGTCTGATAACTGAATTTAGCTTATTCCTATAAAGTCTGAATTCTTCAAACGACTCAGGTGTCTGTAATTTTAAATAATTCTTAAATTTTCTATTTTTATGTTTTAACGATGCCAAAATACCTTCAGTAATCCATGGGTCAAATTTCTGCGCAAACTTTCCATGCGAAACTCGTGTTGAAGAAGCCCGATCCCGCAGTCGCATCATTTGATCAATAAAATCTGAAAACGCAGCATTTGCGTCATCTGAGCCATAAACCGAACTCCAATCATGGTCACCAATTAACTGACATAGAACTTTACAATCAATCCATGTATATCGCTTTTTTGAATTATCCATTGTTGAATCTCGATGTTGTTTATTACTATTATTTAAATTTAAAAGAACACTCACCGGAAAATGATCTGACATATCAGACAAAATTACTAACGATTTTTCAGCATAAAATAAAACAGGAGAGAAAAATATATTATCTAATAATGTAGCTGTGTTAGCTGTAACTCTTGTCGGCAGAGAAATACTTGGAAGAAAATTAGAACACAACATCATAGTTAAAAACTCCTTATTATTTCCAACATCGAGATTCAAAAGATCAAAATTAAAATCACCCGAAATAATAACCGGTTTTTTCAACGCTTCCAGATTTTTCAACAGCGGTTCAAAAACTTCAAAAAAAAATTTTGGGTTACCCGACGGAGATCGATAAACAGACCCGAAAATAAATGGATTACAGCCAAAAGGTACAACTTCAACAAAAATAGTCTCACATAACCCTTCATCAAATACAGACAAATCACTGAGAATACTAAAAGACCAGTCATCACGAATATACAGCATCTGACCTCCTCTCGCATTCTGACACCTTGTACGCGAAATACACTTCATCCCGGGCAGATCTAACATTGTAAGGGGTGTATTAGCAGACAAAAAAGTTTCGCAAACTCCAACAATGTCAATAGGACTAGATGCAAGCAAAAGCTTCAGTTCATTGAATGCACTTTGTAGCCCCTGGGCATTTACATGTAACGATCTGATCGGAAAATCACAACTTTTTGTTTTATCCGACAGAAACTCGCCTGAACAATAATCACATTCAGGTAGATTATTTACATAAGGCATATCTTTATCACTTCCGGTAGCTGAATTTAGAATAACTTCTAATTTCAAACGAGAATCAAGAAAACGCTGAAAACGATCCATAAATCAAAAAAAGAAAAGAAAAATTCACAGCTTCTTAGTTTAGACGACAGGTTCATATAACACATTGCGAATCTGAACTACGTCGGAAATCGTTTTACACGGAATGATTTGCGAACCGCACTTGACATAAACAACACCTCGTAAAGTCCATACATTTTTCAATTCAAACTTATTGCGCGCAAGCTTGTAGATTTCTTGCCTTTCCCTGGTTAGAGCCTCATTTACATAGATTCGGGTACCTTTCAAATTCTTGCGATTGCGCAGGATCTCAACTGCAGATGCCTCAGTAAAAAATGTAAGTTCAATCGGAGTTTTTATTTCCGAGGCACCTCCCAAACGCCTTGCACCCTTGACAACGGATTTATCAAGATTGAGTCTCATTTCACTGTTAAGTCGAGCTAATACTTTCTCACCAAGGTGAGGCAAATCACGCGCGGGAGAGTCTATCCCAGATACAATGACCTTAGTCAGAAGAGAAGACTGGTTTATATCATCCAGCTTAGTTTCAAGCTTTTGGAGCTTTGCGCAATTTTGAACAATTCTTGCCCGCAAATCGCCAAGTGATTTCTCAAGCAGTTCAAATTTACCCTTGAATTGCAGATCGATCGCCTCATAGACAGCTTGCGTAACAGTATCAAGAAAATCTGACTTAATCTGTGTCACCGGAGAACTCCCTAATCTACTACACTGCTCTTCCACTCTCCTACGAATTTCATCCTGTATGCCGTCACGAAGGTTAACAATTTCTGACTGCATCAAGTTAACTGACTCAGATAAATCCCCGGCTAAACCTTCCGAGTCCTCCGTACACAGCCTTATCGCTCTTTGAACATTTTTTCTGCCATCTCTCAGCGCTTCTTCATATTTCTCCGCGTAAGCCCATATATTCTCGGACGTTACTATTTTAATTTCGTCAGTTCCGTAACAGCAAACTTCATAATTACTTCCATCACCTTTGACAGGTATCACCCGCGTAATTTTGCAAGGCCACAGCTTGTAATATTTAAATTGAGCAAACGCCCGGTTTCCCACTTGCATAGCTTCGGCAAATGACAAAATGAAAAAAAGCAAAATCTCTCTCTCAATACGTCCGCACACCTTCTGTGTATGAATGCCTAGCAGCGACTGATGACAGTGGGCGGGATCAAAAAAAGGTAGAGCTGAAAACAGCCAATGGTAAATTTACCAAGTATCCAAGTTAAAATATCCAAAAAAGTATGATATAATTCTCTTGTGTTAACTAGTCAATGACTGAATCTATACTCAAATGACTGATATATCTGTTGATATCACAGTTTCGTCTTTTAGAATTTTTGGTTAGTATTGAGCCATGTCACTCCTTACCAACAGTTTGTTTCCACAAACTGTTTGATTAAAAAAACCATAAACTTTTGATTCAGTAGCTGCAGAATATCTATTTGTTCTTCCTTTATTTATGATCCAATAATTATTGAAATTGACTAATTTTAATTAATTTCGACTTTTGACTTCGACTTTCGAATTTCGACTGTTAAGACTACTGGTTTGGTCCATTCCTTATAAGTTTTTTTTTTCACTCTCTGCATATTTTTATTTTAGAGTTATCTAAAATAAACTATCTACTTTAATTGTTTGAACTATCAGGAGGTATCTATTTGTTTTGTTTATATTGTTATACCTGGAATTATGTGACAGGTGATAACTTAAATGTGCATTATTTATTATAATTATGTTGTATGGTATACATATTACATTTGCATTATGATAAATCATAGTTGTGTTATTTTGATTCCTGTCTTTCAATGCAGGCAGCTGCTGCAGGTGAAAAACTCCCCATAAATAGCAAGATGAGTTATACATAAACAAATTCTGTGAATATGGACTGAAGTGACACCCAAGCAAGCTAGTGATTACATAAGGCAGAGAAAAATCAAGTGATACAGATGTATCTGACATATTGATCAAATTTGTCTAACTCCAAACAATAACAATTCAAATTATTTGATAATTATGTTATTATGTTATTATGTTAATTATGTTATTGTTTGTGCTTGTAATTGTTAGGTTTTTAACTACCTTCAATAATTCCCAAAATGGCTTCATTTGACTTTAATACCATCTACTCTCCTAATGGTCAAATATAGGCTAGATAAATATATGCTTTTCATGAAAGAAAGTTAATACATCTCTTGATGCTTTTTCTGTACTCTTTTCAAAATATAATTATTTTGTCTGGAGTAGAATTCATTTAATCCAATCTAATCCAATCTTTAACATCCAAATCATTTTAAAATCTCTATCATACTACCTAGAAAGTGGATTGTTTCACTACTGGATGTGTCACGGTCTTCTTAACAATTATATGACTAGCTTGAATATTTTAACCATACAAAACACTCACAATTTTCAGTAGACAATTGTGGAGCCTAATCTTGGCCACACATTTAAAGCTTGAGCCTGATCTTAGAAATGCTGTCTAATCTTTGACACAGGATCTTAAAGTTCAAAAAACATATCCTAATGAAAGAAACCGTCAACCTTGGATAGACGTAATGTAAGACAATAGCTGTGAAACAGAATAAATATATTCAAATAAATTATAGTGTAGAAGTAACTTTTGTCCAAATTCAAATTTTGAAAGACCAGATGTTTTCCAAGATTATTGTCAGCCAATCCCAACTGGTCAAGTATTTTACTTGTTATATATATCAGGTTTAGTGCCTTATATATATTTTCTGCCATTTTTTCCTTTCCTTGACTGGATGTCAAACTAGATGCACCTAGACCCCTTTCTGAAGGGGGATCAATCCTGGGGGGATTTAGCACATCCCTCCAATGAAGAAGCCAGCCATGATGATAGCACAGTTACAATGATTGCTGTTGATGTCATTTCCCCTGGTACCAGTAAGCAATCTGATCCCAATGATGGTTACCAGCTAGTTGAAAGCAGAAACAGAAAGAAACTCTCTTATACTCCACCTGAGACTAATTTTAACCCATAAGGGCTGATATTAAACCTGAAACAAGCCAAAATACCCCCCCCCCCCCTTTGAAACCCCTTGCGCATTTCACTCCTATTAACAATTCACAACTGTTCACAACTAAAGAAATTTTGAAGATTAGGATGCATCTTTACAAATTATTAAAATGCAATTTTTTGCAAACATTAGAAGGGATGGAGTCCTGGATGTTTTGTTAGTGGATGCTAAAGATGCCAAAAAAAACCCTAGAAATCACCTGCATCAATAACATATGTGTTACAACTAGTCTAAAATCACCAATACCAGTAGAAATACAACAAAAAATTGTGATATATGATGTCCCCTCTGAAATACCAATAGCAGACCTCAAAGAAGGCCTAATGAATGCTAAAGGTGAAGAAATACCAGTGCTAGAGGCCCACTTGGTAAGCCAAATGAAGCTGGACTTGTTCTGAGTAAAAGTGTTGTGTTTATTTTGCCTGTCTCAATATTGGTGGAAAAAATATTCCTATTTGGCCAACCAAAATCTATTAGATTGTACCAAGAAAACCAATGCAGTGCACTAAATGCATGAAGCTAGGTCATGTCACCAAAAAACTGGAAGTCCATAAGAGCCCCATGTAATGTCTGTGTTGAAGAGCAGTCACACCCATCCTGCAGTTCTGAGCCTAAATGTGACAATTACAAAGGAAATCATAATTCATTCAACAAAAACCTTGTCCCAAATACCTGGAAAGACGACAAGTGTTGACAATTGCCAGGAAAAAAAAACTACCTGTTGGAATAGTTGCGAAATCATACAGCACTATTCTCAAGGAAAACACTCCCACTTTGAGGAATAGCACTAAGACTACACCAATGAAATAGGCCCCTAGTACAATTAGTACACCACAACGAAGACCCTCTATAAGCAGTAATGCATCTCCATTGAATTTCACCCCTTCAGGAGTAGGCTACAAAACTAGTAGATCTAATTCCAAGGCTCAAGAAATGAACTTTGTCCCTTCACCATATGTAATTCCCATTACTTCAATATCAGATCCAGTACTTGATCTCAGTCACCTTTATTTCCCAAACAGGCATTCCTCAGCATCTTAAGACCACCATTCTGAGAGAAATAGCTGTGCATTATTTCTCAAAATCATTTGTTGAAGAAACAGAGTGTGATGTTATTAGTATCCCTTTTTGGTAACCAATTTGAAGCTTTCCATTATCTCATAGAAAAAAATGACTAGTGATATTTCTGTCCGTTTAAAGATACTTCAGAGGAATTGTGTAACAATTAATACAATCAAACTAATGGATCTGCCTGATTATGTTACATGGACTAATGCTAATATAGGCCTAGCATGTCTTCAAGAAACAAATTTCCATAAACTGAAAAAGATTATCCTACCTGGATATAAGTGCTTTTGTAAAGACAGGGATACAAATAGGAAGGGTGACGTAGCAATTTGTGTAGATGATACTATTACGTATTTCCCTTTGCCTTCAATTTGCTATGACTTTGAAGTTAATGTGATTGGAGTATCTGTCAAATTAATTTCTGGAAAACATATCAACATTAATTCCTTTTATAATCCACAAGGCGAAACAGATATCCTTAATAATCTTGAGAAAGAAGCAATTAGAGGTAATTCCTTTATTTTAGGCAATTTTAATGCTCACATCACATTATGGGAAGTAACAACTTATGAAAATAAAGCTGGAAAAAGTGAAGAGCAGGGTCTTTCTTTACCCCATTTAATTTACAGACCCAATTTGACAATTATAATACTAATTTTTCCACTATTGATCTCCAGATTGGTCCCACAAGTCTTTATACAAAGATTCATATTACAAAGGTCCCTGAACTACAAACAGATCATATAGCCATTCTCACTTCCATAAGCAACACAAAATATGTGTCCACAAACCCCAAACCAAAGTATAATAACAAAAAAGCAACTTGGTCACTTTTAAAGATATACTAATATCTGACAATTACTCAGAGGTGTATAATGAGTTGGACATAAATGAAAAAGTTCAAAAAATATCATCATGTTTGATTACTGTTGCAGATGCTGCTATTCCAAAATACAGTAAGAAGAAAAGGTTGAATCTCAAGAAATTACCTAAGACATGGTGGAATGAAGAGTGTGAATTGGCAAAACAAACTAGAAAAAAAAACAGAAAAGATTTCCAGAAACACCCCTCTCCTACCACACATCTTGAGTATAAACATGCAATAGCAAAGTTTAAAAGAGTATGCACAAAATCAAAAAAAGACAGCATGGGAAAGGTTTTGCTCCCAGATGGACCCCCAAACCGCTGCAACTAAAATCCACCAATATCTTAGAAAACTCAATGGCTATAATAAACCTATTGATGATAGAAAATATGATATTCGTATCAATAACAGATACATTCTTAGTGACGGGGGAAAAACTGACCTATTTGCTGAGCAATATAAAAAAGTAATCATAAGACAGACCCCCAGATGACCTCCCTTTTGTCTTCTGCCAAAACACATAAACTTTCCCTTGAAAATCTTTCCTTTTTTAAGAGATGGAACAAGCAATTGGCCTAAGCAACCAGAGGTCAACTCCTGGACATGATGACATCCATATAAAGTGGATTGCACAAGCTCTAGAGATATTTAAATTTGTACTTCTGCACATTTATAATCATATATGGACCCATCATAAAATTCCAAGAGCATGGAAAATAGCCATTGTTAGTAATATTATCCAGAAACTGGCCCTCCTAAATTGTCTTGCTAAGTCCAAATGGGGTTCATCACCTAAAACAATGATAGATTTTTATGAAGTTTATATTAGAACAAAGAATGAATACAGCATTTAGTTTTTTTGCCAATAGTCCCTCACATATGTTTGACATGCTGGCATCACTATAAAATTCTGCAGTCAATTTTGCTATGGGACTTTATAAGCATAGACTACACCAATTCTTAAAATGAGAAAACAATCAGGGATCACCCCTCTACAAGAAAGAGCTTTGCTTGAGAGAAAATGGTATTTTACCAGAGTACACGCATATGGTAATCAGAATTATGTATATGAGAAAAAACCTTAATAAACCACCCCTATGAGTTCTCTGTATCTTCTTCCTGGGACCTCTATCTAAAGGAGTTTGCAGAGTGGTCATCTCAGGTGATGGATTATTTTACCTTTCTGATTTCCCCACCATGGGAGATGGCCTATGTTGAGGGGCATACAGGCATGCTACCAAAAAAATAATCAGCAAAAGATCTTAATAAAATCTTTGAAAATTGCATGAATAGCTGTTTTCCCAATTATGCACATGTCTACATGGATGGTTCTGTTAGAGATTCAAAATCTGGGGCAGCTGCCTGTATCCTGGACCTAAATTTGAACATTTATGTCCCCCTTCTGAATAATTCAACAGTACTAATGCTGATGACCATTACCTGAAAGGCATACGCCAAAAGATCAGTTATATGTTTTCAGCTGAATATTCAATTGCATTTCTTCATATTCCTAGCCATAAAGAAATCAACTATAATGAAATGGCAGATAATTTTGCAAATAAGGCAGCAGATATCCCTCCCCCAAGAAATGTAAGGATGTTCAATTTTAGAGAGGTTGTTAGAGCCCAAACAAAAATTGCTAACCAGAGTGCATCCTCCTTTCAAATCTAAGGACTTTAATAGGCTCTACTATAAGCAAAAAGCTGGAACTATTTTACTTAATGCTCATCTTTTTAAATGGGGAATCCACCACACACCCCAATGCAGAAATTGCTATCAGACTTTGGAAAATGCACAACATCTTCTCTTTGAATGCAATCCAAGGGATCAAGATTCAAGTAGATTGAGAAATTACTGTCATCAATTGAAGACTCCATATCTTTTGGTGCTCTTATTAATTGCTCCCTTTGATATGATTTGGAAGCCACATTTTATAGGTTGATGATAATGATCCTAAAAAGATGCCATTATTTCTAGCAGCAAGCTGACTGTAAAATAGCAGATATTCTTTGGAATATAGCTAAAATAATTCATAACCAGTGAATATTTTCCTGGAATTTCAGAGGTGAATGGACCTCCCATTGGAATCACCAACCTTGCAAAGTTATGAAGAAGAATTGGTAGAGATATATAATGGCACAGGGGTTGATTTTCTTGAATAGCTTATATAGGCATAAGAATATTCAGTATCTTTGAAAGCATCCATTTGATGTATTAGCTGGACTTGACTTTCAAGCAATCTTCTTGTCTCTTTGAACACTTTCCTTGTCCATAACCTTCTTTTTTTTTGTCAGCTTGGTTTGCCATAAGCATATAAAGTCCAAATCTAAGTCCTGAACCTCTTCATCCATATTTTCTAACATTCAATTCTTGCACCAAATTCATAAGCCATGATTGGTTGGGCTCCTAGAGCAATGCTTAAGAAAGAATACTCCATGTAAGCAGAGAAGCTTGGAGCCTAGGCAAGAGTACGATATACCTAAGCCCCATGTCAATGGTCACTTTGGGTATGGTAATGGGATACTACTACTACTAACAACTCACCAAAGCACCAAGCCGCCTGAGGCCAACACAGCTACGCACGCTCCTCTTCCATCCCACTCTATTCAAAGCCTCCCTTTTTACGCCCGCCCATGAAGTTCCCATTTCCTTTAAATCTTTCTTTATGACGTCCTCCCACCCCAGACGAGGACAACCTGCTTTCTGTTTAGCTCTAGACGGTTGGCCAAAAAGAACAATCTTCAGCAATCTGTCATCCTTCATCTGCACAACATGCCCTAGCCACCTCAACCTTTCTTTCATTATAGCCCTAGAGAGCGGTATTGAACCACACTTTTTGTATAGCCTATTGTTTGAAATATGGTCAGTCAGCCAGGTACCCAGAATGATCCTTAAGCAATCTCTCTGGAAAATATCTCGCAAATCTTCATCCGCTTCTCGGAGCGCCCATGCTTCAGAGCCATATTTGACCACTTTCATCATAGTACCTTCTAATATTCTAATCTTGGCTTGCAGACTTATCTTCCTATTCTTCCAAACTTTTTTTAACTGTGAAAAAACACCCTGAGCCTTGGCTATTCTACTTTTGACATCTTCACTGCTCCAACCATCTTTACTAATGATACTACCAAGGTAAGTGAAGCTGTCCACCTGATCAATCTTTTCATTACCTGACTTCACCGTTTCATCTTCAATTATTCCTAGCCTTAGTGACTTAGTCTTTTTAACATTAATTTTCAAACCTATTCTAGCACCCTGAACTTGCAAAACCTCTAAAACTTCATTCATTTTGTTCAAACTTTCATCTAGGATGATTGAATCATCAGCATAATCTAAGTCCAGGAGACTTTTTCCTCCTCTCCATTAGATTCTGTGGTCTCCCATTGCCTCACATCGAAAAATAGCTTTAAGGGAGAAATCAAATGATTTATTCCTTTTTCCTTTTTGACTTCAGCTCTGGCTTAGAAAAAACTGACTACATTAAAGTATCATTGCTACAATCAGCCTGTCCTATACTTGTCTTGAGATTCAACTGTTATGCCCAATGAAGTTCTTTTTGTGCAAATTCTAGGCTATACTGCACAAAACAAACTGTCCTATATTTTTCAAATTTGACCTAGCCATCTGAATTGGCCTACAAATCTTAGCTTCAACTCCAACTTCTTCTGAGATTTTAATTCATGCCTTAATTACAAGCAACCTATCCTTATGGTAATTATCAGCTTTAGAGTACAGCATTCAAAGATTGCTAACTGACAAAATTAATTTTTCTATACTAATTTGATTTTGCCCAGCCTATTCATTTGATGCAATTTATTGATTAAGTTAATGGAGATGTTGATATTCATGAACTTGTACAATATTTTAAAATAAGTGAATATATGAATGGATTCTAGCCAAATTTGCGCACAGCTGCAATATTCATATATTTCATATATTCAATTTTCATATGTTTGGCCAAATAATATCTGCATGCAAATAATCATACATACGGGAACCCTGCAGGGAATATGATGGAAGAAACCCTGGCAATGGGATGTTTTTACCTTAAATTGCAGCTAGGAGCAATCTAAGGATTTCTCCTTGTAGACCTCTGAATGATGACTAGTTGTATGCAAGAATCACTGGTGACCAGGTGCTGCTCCATCTTTGATAGCATCCCAATTGAATTTACACTCTTTGGAGCCACTCATCATCTAGCCTTCATTTAACCATTCTTGACCTCTAGTTCTTGAATTGGTACTAACAGTAGGGAATAATGCTGGGAGAATGTTAGCCCTCAATAACTTAAAGGCTAAAATGGCATCCCCTCTATTTCTCCTGTATACAAATGTAGGGAGATTCAATTTTGATAGTCTTACAGGATAGGAAATCTCTTGCATGCCAGATATCACTTTAGTGGCATGTCTCTGCACATCTTCAAGAACTTTTATATCGTTTTTAAAATATGGAGAGGCAAGTGACGTTCCAACTTCAAGCTTAGTACGCACAAGTCCCTTATAAAGAAGACTGATGACTTTAGAAAAACGAGTGGAGATGGTACACTTAATGAAACCCAAGGTTGAATTAGCCCCAGCAGCAGACCTCTAAGCATGTGTGCGGAATTTTAATTCATTGTCAATAGTGACACCAAGATCTTGCTCATTATTTACAGAGGAGAGTGGGTGGCCTAAGGAAAAATAAGAGTGGCATGGATTCTCTTTGCCAAAGTGAATGATATGGCACTTGGCAATATTGAATTCAAGAAACCAGGCCTCAGCCCATTGGCCCAGCAGATGAAGATTATTTTGTAGCAGGGCATGATCTTCACAGGACAAAGCTGGTCCAAGAAGCTTCAGGTCATCTGCATAAAGAGTTGAATTACTGCTGATAATGGAAGGAGCATCATTGATGAAAATATTAAATAATGTAGGACCCAAGACACTTCCCTGAGGAACTCCACTCAGAACACATGTTCAGGAAGAAAGAATACAATCTCCAGTCATCAAACAACTGAACACAATGGTTTTGCAAGTAAAGAAAATCAGGGATCTAGAGCAGGGATTTCTCTCTGAGCTTAACTGTGCACAATTTAATTGCAAGTTGATTGTGACACTGTTTCAAGGAGATTGGTGTCAAAAGATCTTCCAGAACGAAAGCCATGTTGTGAACTGTGTAAAACATTATTTACTTCAAGGTGTTTAACAACTGCAGAATTGATTATTCTTTCAAGAACCTTAACAACTGCTGATGGGTTGATAATTTTCAGCAAGGTTCTTTCTACCTTCTTTAAAAATAGGAATAATATGTGCTGTTCCCAATCCTGAGGTAGTCTAGAAAGATTTAATGATAATTTGAACAGCAGGGAAAGAGGTTGACACAAAACTGTATGACCTTTGTGTAGGATATGTGGGTGAATGCTGTCTGGCCAGCAGATTGGTATTCAGTTTGAGGAATGTCAGTTCCTTCAGAACCAAAGTATCTGTAATCAGAATTGGTTCCATATTATGTGATACATCATGTAAGGGAGGTGTAGGATATACAATAGTGGGAATGGGCAAAAAAAACAGAAGAAAAGTATTGATTGAAAATTTCAACTTTCAGTTCAGGATCAGCAACTGATTTACTATCATGCAGGATATCTGGGATTGTGCATTTGCTGCTACATTTTTGAGTGGCATAATGCCAGAAAGATTTAGGGTTAACCTTGACTTCATCTGCCAGTTTTTCCTCAAATCATTCACTTCAACACCTTTATTTGGTTTGTTGTTTGATTACAAAAGGATTTGAAGACTAGATAATTTTCTGTGGTCTTATTTTTTCTATAACAGTTCCATGCTCAGTGTTTTCTATAGATTACTAATTTTAGTAGTTAAAAAAGGTAAACTTTTTGCCTGTTTTACCTGAAAAATTCTGGTGCATGACTTTTAAACATTTAGATTTTTTTTTACATTTGACCAACTCTCCTTGATATCATCAGTAATAAGCTTTTTCCAGTTGAGTTTAGCAAGTTTTTCAGAGACTATATTGTAGTTTACATACTTTTGTTGCTTAGAGGAAGGCTGAATGGTAGGTAGACATAACTCCACAATAATTACAACATGTCACTGTTACCAACAGGTGTGGTTATAACATTCTTAATAAGAAGGTCAGGGTTACTGACCTATCAGAGAGGGCAGACAAAAAAGGAGAATCTATATTACAAAAACCAAATCCATCAATCCATTGGATTTCAGGAAAATTGAAGTCCCCCATAAGGACAAGATCATAGCTGGCAAAATTGGTCATCATGCGAGACAACATGGCTGCCAAATTTGATTTAGAGTCAATAACACACAGAGCACTGGGGCTTCTATAAACAACAACCACTACAACTGAAGTTCTTTGATTATGTAGTTTAATCCACATAGACTAAATTCTATCAGTATTCAGAGAATTGAATTGAATGAGACTAACATTTAGTCCATCTCTTATATAAAGGCACACTCCTTGGTGGCAAAGTGGGGAATAGTATAGTATAGGGGGGGGGCTGAAATTCATTTCCAATAGAAATGCTTATTATATTTGTAATCAGCATAAAAAAAGGCATCAAATGGTGTATTCACTTTAGGCCTAACTCAATAATATGATTTCGTAGAACTTTACCAAAAATAATTGTACAACAGTGAAAATAGTGATAATAAAGATGCTCCCCTGGAAAACATTTTCACTAGAATTATTTTTCATATTATGAAGTAAGAATTATTTTATTAATCTGTCTCCTTATGACCTTTAATGATCCTGAATTTATAACAAAACTTTTTTTTCTACTAAACGCAAGTAGCAAAACTCAAGTTTTGAGCCTGCTGAATTCAAATTGTAGAATATTGCCTCAAATTGTAAGTCACATACATTTTTACATAATTAGTGTTTAGTTTTTCTTATTTGTAGACCCTAAATGTTTTAGTATAGTTACTTACCTTTGTGTTTTATTCTATATATGAGGTTTTTTAATTGGTGATATATAAGATTAAATCCCTTGAAGCAGCAGCAGCAGGATTTCGGACCTTTCTTGACAGTAAATGTCACTTAGGTCCTCATTCAATGGTTTCTCAAAATATCACTTTAGAAAGTTGAAAAGGGAAGTAAGGGGTGAATTGTCACTATAATTTTACACTGCACTTATATTCAAGATGCACCAAATTTAAGTAACAAACTGGACTATATCTTTTTATCTGCTCCTATGTCTTGTAAAAACTGCACTACAAGTCTTGCGTATTAAATTTTGTCATCAAAATTGTCATCCACGTTCTTATATGTGGTTATAGCCAAGTTTCCTGGATACAGATTATATCAATAGTATTTTTCTGGCAGTGGTCAAGAATAATATGACATTATTTTAGGGACCATGATGCATATCTAATGAAGCATTACTAAGCAGACAAACACTTGAAATCTTTTGTTGATTAAGGGAGCCTAAATTTAATTCTTCTACCAGCTTACAGAGCTTTTCAATACGAACTGGTAGGCTTAGGCTTGATAAATTCATAAGATCTGGGCTGCATAATAGGCCAATTACTAACTTTTCAGCTGCTTCTGTTTTTGAAGATTTTACAAGTCTGTCTGTGATCTGGCTTTGTGAGGTCTGATTGATCTGATAGTGATGTAGCCTCCTCTTGTTTATTACATCAGCATAGCTTTTATAAGCTACCTGTGCCATACGGAACCCAATTTGATATTTTTCAGCTACTTGGAGGATTCCTTGGTTTTGCTGCCTTACTGGGCACCAATTGGATGTTGATGAGTGACTTCCACCACAATTGGCACACATGTATGCTTTTGGTCTGATTTCAGGATCTATGGTTTTAAGTGGGCACTGGTTTGACGGGTGTTTCTCTGAGCACCTCAAACATATTGACTCTTTAGCTCTACATTCTTTTTGAGTGTGTCCATATTTCTGGCACTTGTGACACTGGAGGACTCTTCGATAGTATTGGTATACCTCCTTTTTTCTTCCAAAGCACCAGATATTTGGTGGTAGGGTCCTACCCTCAAAAATAATTAATACTGCAAGGCTATCTTCAAGTTTTTTAGATTCCTTATTGTATCTTTTCTGTCTTATAGCATCTTTCACAGTTATTGGGGTTTGTAGGCTCTCCTTGATTTCCTCTATGGATAAGTTAAGAGGGATACCTTTAATTATTCCTCTTACTATAGGTTGAATTCTTTTTGTCTTTATGGTGATGTTGCAGAGTGTCCTGGTAGATAAAATCTTTACAGCCTCATCTTCACCTTGTAGATCTAAAAGCATGTTCCTTTTTTCTTTCTTAACTTCAAGCTCAAATTTGAAATTATTCAATATTGTTTGGATTGATTTTGCAATTTCATAATCAGGAGGGAAGTTTTTTCCACTTTCCTCTATGATAATTTCTAATAACACTTTATAATGTTCTTGTTCTGGGATGATGCTCTGTGTATCTTTGTTGATGTAATTTGCTTGAGGTGTTGCAGATGTACACTCAAAAGGGCCCACTTGTTTATCCACAAGTTCCATGAGTTGCAAACCTTCTCCCAGCAATGGGTTAAATTGCATGGTGATGCAGAACACCATCGCGGGAGGATCCTCTATAGGAGGACAACTGTGGCAAGGCGTAAGATCCAGATCTATGGACAACGGCCTCTGCAAAGGGCTCCTCGACCTTTTCGGGGTACCTGCAAGACTGGGGACCTTGCAGTCAACTCTATTCCCACTTGAGGAGTGGCGCCCCTCGAGGAAATTATAGCCTAGTAAACGACACAGCATTTGCACGGGATTCTGACTAATGGACAATTCTTCTGGGATTGGTTTGTTTTGATGGGCGTCTTTGGGCTGAAAAACCTCTTCCTAGCTAATTTATCTATTACGGGTTGCCTCCCTGTAGTAGCATAATATTTGTAGGCATGAATATATAATGAGTCGGAGGTAATAGGCTTGAGATTGTCTGTGCAGGACTTCGACTCTTGTTGATAGAACAGCATCGCCAAGCGCTGAAAACCATGTTGTGACCAAGATGGGCCCAAAATTGCACAAAGCCTCCATTCATGGAGGTCCCAGGGACTTCTTGCTGTCCAGTTCTAAGCCGGCTTAAGCACTTCCGTGTAGACTTGAGAAGATATGTGATCCCCGTCCTGCACTGGTATCCGGGATCATTGCTTTTCCTGAGGCGAAAAAAATTTCAATGATTTAAAGAACATGAAAATTGGAACTTGGAATGTTATGACATTAAAAAATGACTATCGTATCGACATTTTGACTGACGAATTCAGACGATTCGAACTGGATCTATTAGCAGTTTCAGAAACTCATATCCCAGGGGTAGGAAGCATGAAATTAGGTGATATAGAATTTGTTTACTCAGGCAGGAAGGATGGGTTACATATACAGGGAGTAGGGCTCATGATGAATAAGGAAGCTGCTAAGTCTTGTTTAGGCTGGGAAGGTATTAATAATAGAATACTAATTGCTCATTTTATGACTAGAAAGTTCAAGGTATCAGTTATAGTAGTATACGCCCCTGTAGAACCAACTGATGGAGATACTAGTGACTCAGATGAATTCTACTTACAGTTACAGGAGCAAATAGACAAGGTCCCAGGTAGAAATATGATGTTATTGCTGGGAGATTTTAATGCCCAGGTTGGTAGAAATAAGAATAGATGGTATCCCAGCTTAGGTAAATTTGGTGTAGGAAAAGAAAACAGTAATGGATACAGACTTTTGCAATTTTGTAGGTATAACAATCTAGTTATAACCAATACAGTGTATGGTCATAAAATGGCTCATAAGCTAACATGGTATTCACGTGATGGTAAGACAGCAAACCTTATTGATTATGTTATAGTAAATCGAAGACTGGCAGGATCAATACAAGATACTAGGGTATATAGGAGTGCTGTTATTGATGTTAAAAGTAAAGATCACCATCTAGTAGTGTCAAGGGTTAATTTAAAGCTGAAATATTGGAAGGGTAATTACCTCCCGGGAAGTTATGATGTTAGTAGACTCCAGGATGAGAATTTGAGAGAAACTTTCCAGGAACAGTTGAATACTAAACTTGAGAGTTTAAAATTTGATAATGTGGAAGATGGTTGGAATAATTTTAGAAAAATAATTTGTGAAGTTGCTGAAGGTGTATTAGGGAAGAAAGCTAGAACTGCAGCTAAGAATATTAGTGAAAAAGCTTTAAGTTTAATAGAAAGGAGAAAGGACTTGTACAAGAATTATCTGAGTGATAGATGGCATGAAAACAAAAGAAATGTAAAGAAAGTTGAGAAAGCATTGAAATATGAACTAAGGAGGTGTGAAGTGGAGGCCATGGATAAAATTGCCGAGGATTTAGAAGATGCAGCTAGACAGCATAATAGTAAAATATTGTACTGGCATGTTAACAAATTGAGAGGTAGTAGTCAATCCGGACTTGTCCCAGTTAAAGATAGGAATGGGGTGGCAATTAGCGATAAGACAAAAGCTAAAGTGAGATGGGCCGAACATTTTGAGAATTTGCTTAACCAAGATAGAGTTGCAGGAAAAAATATAGAGGAAAATGAAAAAGTTTGTGATACCTTGGATGTGAAGGAAGATTTGTTTTGTGAGGAGGAATTAGAAACAGTACTAAAAGGATTAAAGAATAATAAGGCTCCAGGTGCTGATAGGGTAGTAAATGAGTTTCTTAAATATGGTGGCTCTGAGGTTAGAAATAAGTTATTGGAGATTATGGATATGATTTTTGAAAAAGGGGAAGTACCTAACGATTTTAGGAAAACCTTAATTAAGCCACTTTATAAGAAAGGTGATAAAAGTGAGTGTGGTAATTATCGAGGCATTAGTCTGGTCTCTGTAGGTAGCAGATTGCTTAGTAATATGATGCTTTTTAGACTGAGAGATGCCGTAGACAAAGTTTTAAGAGAAGAGCAGTGCGGTTTTAGAAAAGGTAGAGGATGTGTTGACCAAATTTTCACTCTTAGGTTAATAATTGAGAAGTGCCTAAGTTTTCAAACACCTTTGGTCCTCAGTTTTATAGATTATGAGCAAGCGTTCGATTCTGTTGATAGATGAGCTTTAGTAAAGGTTTTATCCTTGTATGGTATACCAGACAAATACATTAAAGTGATTAGTGCTATGTACAAGAATAACACTGCTGCGGTTAAGGTAGGAAATGAGGTTAGCAGCTGGTTTTGTATTAAATCAGGAGTTAAGCAGGGTTGTGTTCTATCCCCCTTTATATGGATTATTTTGATGGACTTTGTTTTAAGGAGCACAGGAAAGGCAATGGGAGACCACGGAATCAAATGGGGAGGAAAAAGTCTCCTGGACTTGGATTATGCTGATGATTTAAGCATCCTAGATGAAAGTGTGAGCAAAATGAATGAAGTTTTAGAGGTTTTGCGAGTTCAGGGTGCTAGTATTGGTTTGAAAATTAATGTTAGGAAGACCAAGTCACTAAGGCTAGGAATAAGTGAAGATGAAAAGGTGATGTTGGGTAATGAAAAGATTGATCAGGTGGGCAGTTTCACTTACCTTGGTAGTATTATTAGTAAAGATGGTGGGAGCAGTGAAGATGTTAAAAATAGAATAGCCAAGGCTCAGGGTGTTTTCTCACAGTTAAAAAAAGTATGGAAGAATAGGAAGATAAGTCTGCAAACCAAGATTAGAATCTTAGAAGCTACAGTGATGACAGTGGTCAAATATGGCTCTGAAGCATGGACGCTCCAAAAAGCGGATGAAGATTTGCTAGATGTTTTCCAGAGAAATTGCTTAAGGATTGTTCTGGGTACCCGGCTGACTGACCGTATTTCAAACAATAGGCTATACAAAAAATGTGGTTCAATACCGCTTTCTAGGTCTATAATGAAAGAAAGGTTGAGGTGGTTAGGGCATGTTGTTCGGATGAAGGATGACAGATTGCCAAAGATTGATCTTTTCGGCCAACCATCTAGGGCTAAACGGAAAGCAGGTCATCCCTGTCTGGGTTGGGAGGACATCATAAAGAAAGATTTAAAGGAAATGGGAACTTTGTGGGCAGGTGTAAAAAGGGAGGCTTTGAATAGATTGGGGTGGAGGAGGAGCGTGCGTAGCTGTGTTGGCCTCAGGCGGCTTGGTGCTGCAATGAGTTGTTAGTAGTAGTAGTAGTAGTGTTGCAGATTTCCTTAGCTTACACTTTGCAGCTGAACCTGCTTCACTGTCTGGGGACAAGTCTCTCCTTTTCGTGCCAATGTTGGGATTCTGCCCTAGTCTTGGTAATGCTAATCCATTTTCATGCACAGCAATTCCTTCTATTTCCAATGGATTTCCAGCTGTTCTGAGCTCTTCATCACTGTCATGAGAGGGTAAAGCTGGATAGCACTCTTCATTGAGCACAGAATATCTGTTTGTTGTTGGGATGGTGTAGTTAGGATAATTGGGAGGTAAAACATAACTATGAGGGACAGAGCTAGGGATATGACTTGTAGTTACACTTGTTTGAGTTGAGCTCCTTTGAATATCAGTTGGATTAACAATTCTTACTCTTTGTCCATTGGGGAGGATACCAATTATAGGTTGAGTGTAAGGAGGGTGAACATTTTGGGTGGGACCAGGTAAAACCTGGTCAGGTAGCTGAAACATTCAGCTAAAATCACAAATGTCAATTTTTGGTAAAATTCTACTTTAGCTACTTTTGACTATCTTGGAAAGGGGTTAGGTTAGGAAAATGAAACTTTCAGGGATGGGTCTACAGGCTAAAGTATGTCCTGGGAAGATATTTTGAAGTATCCACCTCCACTCCTTCTCCCTCTAGAGGGTCCTGACCTTTGATGACCTTTAAAAATATGTGAGTTATAGAAGTGAAACCTTGAAAAATAGATCTTCTGCTTAAATGAAGTACAACAAAATTGTTTTCAGCTTCACAACTTTGCTCAATCCAAATTTCAGAGCTAAAGCCAGAGAAAAAGAAACTGATAACTGAAAATTAAGGTAAAATGTTGTTTTGTCAAAATTTCAATGGGTATAGACCTGTCATGTAGGCAAATTTCATGACCCTCTAGAGGGAGGAGTGGAGGTAGGTACTTCAAAATACCTTCCCGGGACATACTTTAGCCTGTAGACCCATCCCTGAAAGTCTCATTTTCCTAACCTAACCCCTTCCCAAGATAGCCAAAAGTAGCTAAAGTAGAATTTTACCCAATTTTTATTTAATAAATAGTCAAAAATATTTTAATAAAATCCAAACAATCACCAATACTCACAAGAAAATTGTAACTTGAAGAAAAAGATCTTTTATCCAACCGGTTTAATCTTTTCTTCCATCTTAAATCCCTCGAAATATCAACCGTTTCTGGGATTCGAATTTTCTTTGTTGTTGTCAATATTGCCAACTCTTCAAAACAAACTTTACCAGACATTGCAGGGAGAATGTACCAAAACATAAAATTGTACCGTATTTCATTTTTTTTCCGCGGGTTACGCGAAGCGTAACCATAGATTTATAATTGTAATTATAACACGTCTACAAGCGTAACACGGAGATCGCCGGCGACGTACACTACTAACTTTAAAAATTTACTATAAGACACTTTCTTTCCCCATTCTACCCTTTTTTTTCTAATGCAGTACATGTGATCCTGGCACTACATGAAGAAATTGTATGGAGTAACATTTCCTTACAGTAACATGTTATTAAAGGCTGAAAAAATGTCGCTGTTCGAAAAAATGTCGCAATGACGATTATAAGACAAATCAGGGGTTAAAATCGAATTTGAACCTTGTATTCTTACATAATATTGCCCGAAATCTTTTGTTGGGACCTTTTTTCCGGTTAATAATTTTGCATGCAAATACCCCTTTCCCCTTATTGAGAATCTTGACGAAGAGGGTAAGAGGGTTTAGTCCCGAAGCCCTTCTCTAATATAAGCTACTGACTGCTTTCAAATAATCCAGGAAAAAAAATGTTTTGAAACTGAGACTGGTCAAAGAAGTAAATATGGGGGCCATGTTTTTAATACGTGCTAGGAATTTTAATATTGAAACAATACTTTTGCTCCAAAATACCTTAAAAGACCCTTCACTCACCTTGTAAGGTCGAGTTAGGTCTGAGTATTTCTTGAAATCAGTGCAAAATGGCAGCCTTTTCCATTCTTTGGCAATGTTTTCGGCATCGGCCTCCTTTACTAAATCTGGAAACTGGATAAGTAATGTGACAGTGATCAAGTTCAAGTGGTCTGGAGACATAACTATCAGTGGATCCAGTCTGTTTAAATTATTGATATGCAGTAGGTTTTTCTGCGTGCCCCCCCCCCCAACTTTTTTGCATTTGGTAAAATTTTCGCCGAAGGGAAAAATTTTGGCAGAAACATTGCAAAATCGACCGAGATTTAGCAAAATTCTTCATTTCTGCAGAAAATTTGGCATAAATCAGGTAGCAATTCGGTAAAATTTAAAAAGATCGTCCCCCGCCCTATAAAATGAGCCTCAGGACGCCCCTGGCCGTAGGAGCTGATAAAGCAATTAAAAACTCTAGTTTAATTTACCTTACTAACTTAGGAACTGAAGCCGCAAAAGTTTTCAGAGAAAAGAAATTCCAATATGTGTTTTATAGAATTTATCTGTTTTTGGAAACAGAAGAAATCAAATCTGAGTTATTAGACTCATGTGGAAGAATTCTTACCATCACAAATATGACTAGGCATAACAAAATATATGAAAAAAAAACCACCAAGCAAGTCAATGTTAGTTGCTATGAAAACTGAGCTCAAGCATGACGTATATCTATATGGGCAAAAAACTCCTTTCAAGCCCGATAAAGTTAAGCCCTTACACTGTTAAAATGTCATGTACATGGTCACACTAAAAACAATTGCCAGCAAAAAAATACCTCCAGCTCCAAATGCGATAAAGACAACCATACCTCAATATCTTGTCCTGCTCCTTAGCCATATTGCAAAAGCTGCAAAAGCTGATGGATATCTAAAAATTTTGATTGAATGTGTTTGGGAAAATGGTGGGCGTGAGAGGGGCGTAAGTCGCTCTCCAATCACTTTCAACTATTAAAGAAGTTACCATCCCTTTCAATTTCCAATTATATCAGCCCTTTTGAAGTTTCTACGCTATCAATAAAAACCTTATTTACCCTCAGGGCATAACAAACAACCCTTGCCCCGAGGACTGTGTGGGGGGATCGGTTGTCATCCTTAAAGACGTAATTTCCAAAACTTTCAACTACGTTGAATAAAATGGCTATCTAAAAATTGATTGGATGCGTTTGGAGAAAAGATGGGTGTGAGAGGGGGGTTAGTTGCCTTCAAATCTCTTTCAACTATTAAAAAGGGCACTAACCCTTTGAATTTCCAATAAAATGAACCCTTTTTCAAGTTTCTACGACAAAGACTTAAAAAAAACTTTATATAACCAAAGGGCAAAACTTATAACCCTTACCCTGAAGACTTTGGGGACAGTGTCCTGCTCAAAGTATAATTTCCTGAACTTTGAACTGCTTTGAACAAAATGGCTATCTCAAAATCTTTATTAAATGTGTTTGGGGAAATGGTGGGTGTCGAAGGGGTATTAGTTGCTTTCCAATCACTTTCGACTATTAAAAAGGGCACTAGCTATTTCAATTTCCAATCAAAAGAGCCCTTTTTGAAGTTTCTACGACAACGCGTTATATAAGGACCTTATATGCCCCCTGGGCATAATTTTCAACCCTTGCCCTGAGGGCTGGGGGGGGGGGTTGTCATCCTCAAAGACCTAATTTCTAGAGCTTAAAACTACGTTGAATAAAATGGCTATCTCAAAGTTTTGATTAGATGTGTTTGGGGAAAAAGTGGGCTTGAGAGGCGGGTTAATTGCCTTCATAATTTGCACTTTACTGAAAAAATACAAGTGAATGAGCATTGTCAATTGATATTTAGTAATCAAAATGTTAATATTATTTGATTTATTAAAGTTATAAAAGTAAAAACATTTATATGCATCTAAACCTGCATCTAAAGTTCGCTTACCACAAGTTTCTTCTGGGAGCTCCATAGAACATATCCAGGTTCTCTGGTCTGACTGCTAATTCTGAAAGAACTGTTATGAGCCTGAACACATCAATTAATTAGTTATAATACAGCAAAACTTTTTATTGGTGGCTACAGTTTTTTTGGGGTTCTTGGGCTTTCTTTTGGCCTTTTAGGCTTCAGTTTCCTCTTACTAAACATAGTCACCCTTCTGAAGGAAATATACCTTGCCTTCAGTGCATACGATAATTTACTTTAAGACATACAAGTGATCATGACTATTTTCATTTTAACTTCCCAACTTTTAGTGGTCTTGCCTTAAGTTTCAACTTAAACTTAGGTCCTTTAGGCTATTAATGTGTCTTTTTTAATTATTCATGACGTGCTAGTTATTTTTCCGAAAACGAATCCCAAATGAAAGAGCCTAATTTTCCCTCTGTCTACCTGGAGCATATCTCATTTATTTCTATGTAGTCTTGACCAGAGTTACATCACTGTCACGTTGGCTTCCTAGTGCATATGCTACATATTTTGAACTTATTTAGCACAAATACATCGTACTAATCTCGTTCGGTCAGCTCAATATGCACGTATATCAGAGGCTAGCCGACACCATTCAATTTCTTTTCCTTCAATATTGTGTGGCTACATTTTCAACTTGAAGCCTTTTTTCGACTATTTACTTCACTGAAGCCTAACGGTTTTTTCCAGAATTTTTCAGGTTTTTAAGCACAATAGGTCTTTTCTATTGTTGCAACCTGTAATTTCTTTCAATTATTTAAATTTACCCGTCCAAAAGTGTTTGTGTTCTAAAAGTACTGTAAGTACTTTTTCAGTTGATTCTTAGAACACTTTTAGTTAAGTTTTGTGCCACATTTTTTAGCCCAATTGTCCATATAATTGTAATTTTTACGATATACTGGTTACAAATTTTGTTCTAGCTTTAAGTATAATCTTATTTGCAAGGTAAAAGAGAAATTAATTTCATTGGCAATGCTAATAGCTTTAAATGCGGTGTTTGCTCTCTGCGGTTATCATCGCGGCCCTATTCATTTTGTGTATACATGACTTTTCTAGCCAAAAAAAATATTCAGCTCCTTCCAGATCTGTTTTTGCGATAGGGGTAATCAGAGCTTATGTGGTTTCACTATATCTTTTTGTGATTCGCACTGGCCTTTTTCCTTAGTTTAATTTCTGTCTTGCTTCCATAAAGTCTTGAGTGTATTTGTGCCCCCTTACTCGTTTGTTAGGGTTGGTACTTGTACGACTGTGATAGAGAAATTCGATTTATTTTTATTTACGGACCTCTCACCACAGTCACACTTGTCCCTTCCAAAAGACCTACCGTGACATTTTGACTATTTATTTTGACTTAAAGGTTGATTTGATCCAAATTTATTTTATAAATTTGGTATTTGGTGTATCCCCCAAACGATAAGACTATCAACAATTTTTTTTATCCAAATGCTAATAGTTTTATCGTTTGCGCCTTTTGTCTCCGATTTCCTCGCCCTGTTTATTTCTGTGAATGGTGGGCTGCAAATTTAATTAATATGTGAAATTATTTATACCGAAAAAAACTTGGTTCTACACTTTGCTATACTTTTTTACGGATCTTATTTATGTATACCACCCTTACTGGGCAAGAATTCATTTGTTATCTTCTACTAATTATAATAAGATTACAGCCTCCTTATACATGTAGCTCGCACTTAATGTAAACTCCCACTGCCTTTCCTATTATTATTTTTCATTCCCGTCAATTTTTTTTCAAATTTTACTGGGGATGGTACCTCAGAGGGTCAAATGTCACTAGATGTATTGCATGTACTTAACAGCGAGAGACCAGCATCGATTGAGCTCACACCAAATTTTATAGCTTCCAATGACAATATTTCAGTAGTATACTCTCCATCGTTTTTTTCAACAATACAAATTTTTTTTCGAATATACATATAAAAAGAATCTCCTTTTAATTTTGAATATATATAATTCAGTTAGTTTCACTACATGCCAAATGTTACGAGACAATAATTAATTACTCCAAAAACCTTTTCTCTGGGAACCGTTTAACAGATCTCTAGGCTATGATTTTTGAGGGTTTAATTTTTATGTTAATAATTTTTCTGAGGAGATATATTATGAAGAGAAATTTGACGTTAATAACATACTGATAAAAAAGTCGATATTTCTTTAGAAGCTCTTTACTCGTTTTCTTTTTCCCGGGTTATCATTACTTTATTCAAATACTAAACGACTGGGAGCAACACTAGTTCTTCCTTTTTCCGTTTCCTGATCTGAATTTTGGATTTCAAATTCTTGTTTCTCCTCTTTATAATATTGATAAGTTTTCTCGTAGTCTTTTTAGTGTGGCTTACAAGGTTCCGAACTTCAGCGTGGTTTTGTTGCTTCGTCAAATGTCTTTACTCTCTGTTCCTGTTGACGTTTCACTTTTTTCATTAGTGATTTTACCACTTGTGCTAATGAAGAAGGGAATTGCTGCTGCAATTTTGGCTTCTTAACTTTCCTCCATAGTTTTTCTCTTAAAGTTGCTTTTCTTAACGAGGGCCCAGATTTAGTTATATTCGTTTCTGTAGAAGAATTATCGGTTTCACATTATGTTAGCTCGCGTTGGGTAGATGGCGTTTGTTCCAAAAATCATTTTTGTGTTAAGACTGAAGGTGAGTCTGGCGTATGAAATTCAGGCAATTCTTGGGTTTCTTCAAATGTTTCTTCTTCTTTGGACTTAACCTCTGGTCTATTATCTCTTATACCAGTAGGCTGTTTTTGAAATTCTTCTTTGTCGCTTCCATCACTAGTATCCGATGGACAATCCACCTTTCCCTTTTTCTCTTGTTTGTAGTTTAAAGTTTGTAGCCAAGACTAGGCAGAATATTCCTTCCACTTCTTCCAAGTGTTATTGTCGTTAAAATGGTCATAGAATTCATATGGCCCTCTGATATATACTGGTGCAATTGTTTCATCTATTTCTTCATATGAAGAAATGGGCTCTGATTTCCATGGTTTTGAGAAAAATCCTTTTTTTATTCTATTAAAGTATACTATTTGTTCCTTATCGTTATACTGATGCTTTAAACATAGGTTAAGTTATTTGGTAGAATTTTTTACAATTCTGTAAGGTCCGTCCCATTTCGGTTTTAACTTTTTTGTCTCTTCCAGGTTATTTTCGTGTACGTAGACCAAGTATCCTAAGCAATAATTCGTCTTATTTTGGCTTTTTCTGTCATATTTTTCTTTTTGTTCTGTCTTCGCATCTTTCAATTTGTCTTTAACCTGTTCCATAGCTTTCTTTATACGCATAACAATTTCTTATTTGTATTGGTCAAGATTGTAATATATTATATCATTATGTATTTAATCCATACAAATTCTCGGATCTCTTAGATGTTTTAAAAAATGGCGTTTCTTTTAAAAAAACGTGAAAAAGCCGTATTCGCTGCCAAAACTACAAATGGTAGGTGGTCATCCTAATTTTTATTTTCCTGCCTTGCGTTTATCCCAAGCATGTAAGATAATTCTCTATGTCTTCGTTCAACTTTTCTATTAGCTGACGCCATATATGAGGATGTATACCAGCGTTTTATACCTACATATTCCGTAATTTCCTTTAATAATTTTGCTCTAAAGCATGGCCCATTGTTACTAAGTAAAATTCAAGGTAAAATCCAGTGTTAAAAAAAATAGCCGGTCGACTAAAACTTTCCGTATAGTACATGACTCTTCGTCGTTAATTGGGAAAGCTTGTAAATATAAGCTGAAATGATCAACTATGGTTAATACACACCGATTTCCTTTCCTGGAAACTGGTAAAGCTCCTCCTACTCCCCAAATGTCTATAGATATTAACTCTCCTGCCCCTGAAGGGGTTGGGTATTGACCTAACTTGGCCTTAGGCATCTTTGGTGGCGACTTTTGATTGGCACACTTTTGACAGGCTTGTATGAAAGTTTTTTTACTTTGAGTACATTTTTGGAAAATAAAAATTTCCTTTTATTCTATAAACCACTAGTTTTCGTTTTTCCCATGTGACAGCAACTTGTTGCATGTGCCATCTGTAACATATATCCTTCCAGCGATTTTGGAATTACTGGAATAATTTTTAGTTCATTTTTTCTATACTCTTGTGGTGCTCTGTAATATCCTATCAAATATTTTTACTCTCATCCAGATCAAAATTATGTAAGTCCTTCAAAAAATGCTTGAAATGAAACGGCAGCTCTGTTACGTTAAGTAAAAAGGGTTTCATGGCTGAACTAAACTCATCTTTATTTTGATGATTCGATATATTTCCATTAGATAATATTTCCATCCCGACCAGATCGTTTTGGATGGCGGTTATAAAATTTCCTTTCGTATTTGGGTTCCGTGATAAATAGTCTGGTTGAATGTTCTTACGGCCCTTTATAGATATTAGGGTATATGAGAAGGCTTGAAAACGTAGTATCCATCTTGTCAGCCACGCTGAAGTATTTCGCATCGTATGTAACCAAATTAGCGATTTTTGATCTAAGCGTAAAATGAACTTTTTTCCGAGCAAAAATTGGTGAAAATATTCAGTAAAAACTACAACAGCAAGGTATTCTCTTTCAACCGCTGAATATTTTCTTTCTACCTCTGTCAGCGACCGTCTGGCCTATTGGACTATCAATTCTATCCCCTCAGAACTTATATTTATTATTATATCCCCAACTCCGTACGCCGAAGCATCTGTTTTTAAACAGAAGCCTTATAGAAAATCTGGTAGTTTAAGTATTGGCGCCTTTAATATTTGCCTTTTTTTATTTCAACGCTTATATTGCGTCCAGTGGACAGTGGAATTTGCCTGCTTAATTTTTCAAAAGGTTGGTCAAGGGTTGTGCTATTGTCGCATAATTTTTAATTTATCGTCGGAAATAACTTAACAAACCACACACTGATCTGCAGCTTTTTGATCTTTTGGCTGTTGTAATTTTTCTATGACCGTAAATTTTTCCAGATTTGGTGAAATAGTACCTTGGTTTATCAGATGTACAAAAAAAATAGTTTTGGTACTACTATTTTTAGCTACTCTGGTTTTAATTTTAAGCCTGCTTTTTCAAATTTCCCAGTATTCTTCTAAGTCCAATTAAATGGTCTTCCAGGTTTTCAGTAAATAAAATTACATCATCTAAGTAAACCAAGGTATCTTGTTTTCTTTTTGGTTCGTTATCTTTTAACACAAAATTCATTAGTCAAATAAAACAGTTTGGACTAAATGATAATACAAAAGGCATACGTTCAAATGTAACCATTCTTCCATCATCTAAGATTACTGTTGCCTTGTGCTTTGTTTCTGGGTCTAAGGCTATTTGTCAAAATCCTGCTATCAGGTCAAAAATAGTGTGGTATTTTGAACCTCCCAGAGCATCTAATTTCGTATCAATTCGTGGTAATTTCATAACATCCTTTACCGTGACTGCACTTATCGCTCTAAAATCTATGCATAATTTCAAGGTCTTTTTTTCTGACTATTACCAGTGGAAAGCACCACTCACTAACACTCTCTTTAATTATACCTTGGTTTTCCATTTCTTTTATTCGGTTATCTAGCCATGGTAATAAATGATAAGGTGTTTTATACGGTGTTTTTTTTTATTGGAGGGCCCTTTGTTGGTATTTTGTTCGTGGTTAAGTGAGTTAATCCGTAATCCGCTTTGTGTCTTGCGTATGTCCATCTAAAGTCCAAAAGAATGTTTCGCATCCGGGTTTTTATATTTTCCAGGAAATGTACGAAATTGGACAGTTTCAAAAACTCAGCTTTTGTCATTCCATAATTTTCTTCCGGTTGCGGTTTCAAAGATATTTGCTTGTGACTAGTAAAATTTACGCTCAATCCTGGGCTGCTTAGTGATTTTATTTTTGAATTTCAAATTTTTTTCTGCCAATCCTAGTGCTATTTGGTTAAGCTTTACTTTATTGTTACTTCGAAATGATAATTTTAAATATGTGATGCTATTTTCAATTTTAATAACTTGATCTTCCACCAAAATTGTGGGATATTCTTTGAGGGTTTACCCCCCTATCATGGTATCCTTTGTTTTAATCTTTTCTTCTTTTGTATTTAAGGTCGCTAGCGCTTGAGCTGATGTTCCCCCTTCTATTGTGAATATCCCGTTTATTTTTAAGCTATAATCCGAATTGTCACTATCTTTATCTGTTGTTACGCAAACTTGCCTATTAGTTTCGTTTGGTTGGCTTCTGGTTATTTTATCAGTCAGTGGTTCCCATACAATCCCACATTTTCTTATAGTATCTACTGCTAGAATACAAGGAAATGGTAGTCTCTTACATATTATCACCGTTACTGTCATTTCTTCATCCCTTGTGCTAGATTTTAATGGACATTCCCCCAAAATTGTCAGCTTGTGACCTGTAACTGATGTCAGGGTATTGTGGCATATGCTTACGAGATTTTTTACACTAGGAGGAAACCTCTTAAAAACTTGCTCTCGAATTAATGATTTAGACACACCCGTATCAAGTAAAGACGGTAAATTTTGGTAACACTCAATTTTAAAACAACGCAAAATCGGTACATTATTGTTATTTATATCTGTATCACAACACTCTAGACTGTAAAGGGGTCTTTGTATTGATTCATCTTTGTCAACCCTTACAGGATGGTTTCTCCTTTTAAATGCCCACTGCTTGACCAGAAATTTCTGGGATTATCCCAGTTTTCTTCAGCGTTGTTATTAGGACCCTGGGTATTGTTTACCGTTGAATATTTAGGCCTAAATTCAGGAATATTATTCGGTGTTTGCAAAGTACTATTTTTTCCCTGTCTTCCTAAATTTCTGTCCCCCTGTGTTCTAAACTGGTGTCTTATTTTGTACGTCTGGCCATCTTTGGGTATTCTATGCCAGTAATCTGCGGCAAAGTGATTCGGTTTGCCACAATAATAGCAATGGAATATTTTCCTATATTGCTTGGTGATTTGCCCTTCCGCATGAGGTCTATAGCTATTTCTGTATATTCTTGTCCTGCCACTATTTGCTCTACTATTTTCCTTGGGAGGAGGAGGTGGGTGTCCATAATACTTGTTATTCTAAGTCATTAAGTATCTAATACCATGAGATTGTTCGTCAAATGGGGAGGGGTCAGTCAATGGTGGGAAATTTTGACCTTCCTCTCGCCTTTTTGTTCACGATTTGACTCCCAAAAGCTCACCCGCTTTTGTACCATTTCATATTGTACATTACATAGGGTTCCTGTGTTATTTATTGACATCTGATCAAACATTTTCATGGCCTCGTCAATTTTTACCTCTGTTTCTACTAGGATTATAGCCTGCTCTAGATTTTCTGGTTTCCGTTATAATATTAGTCTTAATAGGTTTTTTGGTAACCCTTGTGTAAAATTATATAATTGTACTTTCTATACTGTCTCGTCACTTCAGCCTTTCTCTAACTGTAAGCATAAAGACCTGCAAATTTTGTCTGCATATTCCCTAATACTAGTTAGGGTATTGAATGTCACTACCTCTGTAATTAGCCTCTCGATAACACTCGTTTCTATGAACCTTGTTTTAAAAGATTCAATTAAAGTTTAGGGGTTGTTTTATAACTGTCTCAAAGTGTTTAATGGCGTTTCCCTTTAATCTAGCTGCAACGCATTGCTCTTTCACCTTCTCATCAAATGACTCAGCTAATTCGTCGAAATTTTTTTGTTTTTCGATAAACTCATCTACACCTGAAATTCCCGCACATTCTGGTATAATTTAGGCAATTTCAAGCACCGCTGATAGGGGAGTCATTTTTTCACTTTGTAAAGCCATTTTATTTCAATATTTAAATTTATTTAGTCCTCTCGGCCAGTTTTTTAAACCACCAGCAGCTGTGGTAAAGTTATTTTATGGTATTAAGGTATTAAGTTGTTGTTGTTGCCTTATTTCTCCCTTTATAGGGGAGATAATTGTGGTCAAAGGTAAATAAACTTTGGTAGCGTGCCTTAGGCTCTGACCTGACTAATGAGGCGTACCAGCTGGGAATATTTGAGGGACTAAATTCAGATTGTAGAGAGGTTGTCTATAACACAATACTTTTATTCAGCTAACACACACCAGTACAAGGTTTGAATATACATATTCCGCTGGGCCTGATTGTCCCAGGGAGACAACAAGTACGGGAAATCCAAAATAAGGTATAGTACAATTAAGAGACATGAACACTTAATATACTCCAACAATATTCCAAGGCATTTCTGAAACCAACGGACCAGAGGTTACTCCGGTATAAAATTAGTATATCACGCCCCGTTCCCATAAAATCTATCTTTTATACATTTCATCAACCACGTCTTATCGGGTCCATTGATAAATCTCGCATGGAAGTGATGATTTCTCAATTTCCTGTTCAATATGTACATACCAGGATGTGTTTTTTATCTTAATATAAAGTGGAATTTCTAAAATTTGTATTTGCGTCTTAATGTTTTTACTAAAATCTAATTTTCACTTAATTTGATGGCATTACCATTGATAGCCATTTAGTTAATAATTGTTCAAAAGTCAAATAACATTACTCAGGTGTTGACACAACCCCCAGGGCCCGGGGGCAGGCGTTATAAGTTATGCCCTGGGGTATGTATGGTTCTGATGAAAGGGATGCTCGTATAAACTCCAGAGAGGACTGATTTGATTGGAAATTGAAATTTCGAGTTCTTTTTATAATAGTCAAAAGAGATTCAAGGGCACCTAGCCTCCCCCCCCAGACCTTTTTTTCCAAACCCATCAGATGGAAAATTTTGAGATAGACATTTCGTTAAAAAATAGTTCAAAGATCGGATAAGAAAAACTCCGGTGTCAAAACATCCCTCCAGGGTCCAGGGGAAGGTGTTCTAAGCTATGCCCTAAAGTCATGTATGGTTCTTATGAAAGAGATGCTCGTACAAACTTCATAGATGGCTCATTTGAATGGAAATTGAACGCTCTAGTTCACGTTTTAAGATTCAACAGATTTATGGGCAACTAGTCCCCCACGTCCTTTTTCCCCAAACCCATCCGCTAAAAATTTTTTAGATAGCCAGTTTTTTTTAAAATGTTCAAAAATTAGATAACAAAAACTCCGGTGTCAACAACACCACCAAAGACCAGGGAGTAGATGTTGTCAGTGTTGTCCTTGGGGTGTATGGCGATCTTATGAAAGGGATGCTCGTATAAACTTCAGAGAGGGCTCATTGATTCAAAATTGAAAGTACTAGTTCACTTTTTAAGAGTCAAAAGCTATTCGAGGGCAACTAGCCCCCCCCCCCCCCCCACACACCATTTTTTCCCAAGCCTATCCGATAAAATTTTTAAAATAGCCATTTCATTAAAAATAGTTCAAAGGTCAGATAAGAAAAACTCCTTTGTCGACGCGACCCCCCCCCCCAGGGGCTGAATGCAGGCTTTGTAAGTAATACTATGGGGGCATATATGGTTTTTATGGAAGAGATGCTCGTATAAACTTCGGAGAGGGTTCAGTTGATTGGAAATTGAAAGTTCTCGTTCATTTTTTAGAGTCAGAAGAGATCTGAGGGCAACTAGCTACCACCCCCCCCCCCTCCACGCCCTAAATGTATCAAACAAAAATTTTCAATTCAATTCAATTTTATTCGAGAAAAAACATAACACAAACATCAATAATAATAAAGATCCTAGAAGATAACTTGTTAAAGACCAAAAAAAGAAAAATTACAGTAACACTGAAAAAAAATAGACGAATAAAACATGGGTAATTAAATCAAATTGGTTATTAATGGAAAGATTAAATTATATTATCAAGTTTTGTTACATTTTTATACAACTTGCAGAAACTTGTGACTAGCTCAACACTGGAGGGTATTTTGTTCCATTGAATAATACATTTGTAAATGGGAGATTGGTGGGCAGCACTAAAAACACATTTAGGAATTTTAAAGGCTCTATTGGATGAACGGAGACAGTGGGCTTCCGAATTATTAATTATTATAATAGGTTAGTAGTTGAGGTGGAAGATTATTGTGGAATGCAGAGTAAGCAAACGATAAGTTTGGTTTTTGTATGATTTGATCAAGTGGAGCTATGCCAAAATTTGAATACAAATCACGGATTGGATATAGACGGGGAAGCCGAAAAACTGCTTTAATGCCACGGTTTTGGGAAAATTTGAGTTTTTTAGTGAAGGACCGTCTTGTATTTCCCCAAACTGATCCGCAATAAGAAAGGTAAGGAAAAATAAATTGATAATAGAGGGTAACTAGGATGTCAGGAGGAAAAAAATAATTCACACGGTTAATCATAGCTACTTGTCTCAAAATTATTGCTGTGATGTAAGAAATATGATTCGAGAATGATAACCATGAGTCAATAAATACACAAAGAAACTTGGCAACCTCCTCTTGTGGGTGGATGTCAGAGGAGTGCCTGAGACCAAGAGCATGTTCAATTACGTCTTTGTTGTAGGGGGTCCTGAATAATACTATTTGACTTTTTTTGCTACTAATGGTCATGTTATTCGTAAGGCACCACGCCTGGACTCTGTTCAGAAGGACTTGGGCAGAGGTTATTGCCGATGGTAAATTGGAGACAGTGATGAAGAAGTTGCTGTAATCAGAAAATAATACAGGATACACTGAAGGGCCCAGGTCCATAAAAAGATCATTGATATATAGGAGAAATAAAATAAGGCCAAGAACGGAGCCTTGCCTGACACCCCTCTGAACAGGTAAGGGCTGAGAGGATACTCCACCTAGGCTCACACTCTGTACCCTTCCATATAGATAAGAATCAAACCAAGCGAGGGGAACACCACAAATACCGTAACTATTTAATTTACTTATTAAAATACTATGATCGACCATGTCAAAGTCCCTAGAAAAATCCAAAAATAAGCCCACTACAGTTTTTTAAGGTCGAGTTGTGAGCGTATGAACTGTGTGGCGTCAATTGGAGCATAAGAAGTTGAAAATTTCGGCCTAAAGTCATATTGGTGAGGAGAAATCAAAGAAACGGAGTGCTGACTGTCAAACAGAAAGGGAGACAGACGTCTAAAGATGATTCTCTCGAGCACTTTGGATATAACAGGAAGAATTGAGATTGGACGATAATTACCTATCTCAGTTGGATCGCCCTTTTTAAGAACTGGAATAACAGCGGCTGACTTTAGTAAATCAGGGAAAACTCCGTGGGTTAAAGATAGGTTGGCAATATGCTTGATGGGCTCGTAAACAAAAGAAGATATGGTCTTCAGGAGCTTATTACTTAATCCAAGACAGTCAGGTGTAAGACTATTAGGAAGATAACCGATGATTTGAAGTGCCTCATTGCTATCAGTTGGGCAGAAAAACATGGATCTAGAATTGAAGCAGGGGAATACAGCCTGTAAGGAAGACCGGGATTCAGTATGAGGAACATTAGAAAAATTATTATTAAAAGCGTCAGTTGCAGGTAAAGGGTCAAATAATCTACCATTTGTGTCTTTAAGGTGAATAGGTATAGACTTTGATTTTCTATTTTTTGAGAGTATATCATTAATGGTGGACCAAATCTCTTTCAGGCTCCCTTTGCAATTGAGAATTTTTGTATAATAATAATTTTTCTTCACTTCACGGATGAGTTTAGTGTATAAGTTTTTATAATTTTTATAATTTGATAGGTCAATATCATTACTGTTCTTACAGGCTAACTTATATAATTTATTTTTACGATATGAGGAGACAATGAGGCTATTTGACATCCAGGCGCATATAGGTATATTTTTCCGGTTAGGTTTACGAATAGGAAAAGTTGAATGGATAATCTCACTTAGCCTTTGCGCAAAACCATTTGTGGCAGAATTTACCTCTTGACAATTTAAGACATCGGACCAGTCAGTGATTCTTAGGCAATCGATAAAATAGGTTATATTTACAGAGATGTAGTTTATAGTAGGTGTTGGGATATTAATTCTAGAGCGTAGAGGTAGTGGTTGCGAAGGTAGTGACAAGTAAATAGGAAAATGGTCTGACAGATCCGAAAATATTATATTTGAGGACAGGTCTTTTCCCAGGGAAGTGGATACAAAAATGTTATCTATTAAGGTTGAAGTTGATCTCACAGGATCGACACTACTGGGGAAAAAAAATTGCGGGTAGAAAACCACTGGCGGTTACTGATTCAAAAAAAGGGTCAGATTCAATATTTTTACCAACATTGAGTAGGTTGCAATTAAAGTCCCCAAGAACTATTGCCTTTTTATGGGGTAGATTAATAAAATTAGAGAAATCATCAAACAGATTACAAAAACATGAGGTCAGAAATGGAGAAGGTTTATAAAATAAGGAGAGTATATAGGAATTTTGGCCGATAACTATGTTAACAATTATTGAATAAATACATCTGAGATTTATTTTTGTAGAGAAAATAGATTCGGACTCTGATAGCCTGGTAAAATTTACATTCGAACGGATGTAAAGTGAGATACCCCCAGAACACTTTGTCAATCTCCTGGGCATATGGGTTATTTGGTAACTAGGGAGTAAAAAATCACTAGTGTCATCATTATCGGAAAGCGATGTCTCTGTTAATCCTATTGCGTCAAAAGGGCAGACACCATTGAATGAAATTAAATATTTAAACTTGAGCCACTTATCCCGGATGCTTCTAATGTTGAAACAAAGAACATTAAGGGAATTATTATTTACAAGTTTTGGCTTCACATTGGTAGCAAAATCAAAAATATCAAGGTATTTACAACTAGCGTGTGTTAAGGTACAAGGGGGGCTGTTTATAGGGTTGACTTGCTGATTACTTTCTATATCGGGATAATTAAAAGCAATGTTATTAAAAAGGGTTAAAAACGAAGGGTTAAAAAGTCAGACATTAAAAGGGTTAAGACATTTAAAAGGGTTAAAAAGTCAGACATTAAGTAGTCGTCAGGCATTCTGATTGTGACTCAATCAGCCTATGTTGGCTTAAAACACTCAATTTGAATTTCTGCTTCGGAAACTATGGTCTCGCCGAAGTGGGTTTTAGCCAAATTCATCAGAATAATGCATTTCAACTGATTGGGTGTAACTCTAATTGGGAGATGAGCATAGAGGTAACTGTAAAGCAGGCTAATTTAAAGTACATTGTTGATTCATCTTCCAAAGCATTTGGAGAAACTGTGTGAAATCTGTGGGGAATAATTCCAGGTAGCTTTGTCGGTCTTGATGTCTTCCCTCGCGCAGGATTTTCCGAAAGGGGGTTCTTCAGGGTTTTTTTGGGGGGCATTTGGTATGAAGGGGAACCATGGATTAGTTTTATTTTGGATGAAATTATTCTGAAAATTTTCAACACTAGAGGAAGTATTGGGAACTGTTGGTGTCCTGGGAGCTGCTGGTTGTCTGGGGCCTGTTGGGGGACGGGGGACTATTGGTGTCCTTGGGACTTGCATTGCTACAAAATGGATTGTAAATTGTTGTTCTTTTGCTATTCTTAGTATCTCTGCCCTTTGTTTATATTTGTCACTTTGTCAATATTAAATTGTCCTTGAAGCTCAAACAATACAGTTTTAAAGTTTGAGGTTTCCATGGTTTCGCGACCAAGGGTATGGACACTAGAGACCGGAATAGCGGTTGGCACCGTTTCTGTTTTTGGCCAAAACAGAAACGGTAAAAAACGGCAATGAAAAAACGGAACAGAAACAAAAATGGTGAAAAAAAACGGAAATCCGTTTCTGTTTTTCCGTTTTATTTACCGAAAAACAGAAACGACCTGTTTTTACTTACAAAACGGTCATTTTAACAGATATTTCGGTTTTTTGTTTCAGTTTCTTTAGATTTACGAGAGTAAAGTGAATATTTATTAATATAGATTAATAAAAAAGACCAAATATACAAATAGACCAAATATATGAAGAGACCACATAAATTAAAATTTATCACTTAAAAACATTCGGAGTTCCAGTGACTTTGCAGTCATTTGTTAGCACTGCTTTCGAGTGAAGTACCCAGCAATACTAAATACACTCTCACTGGGTACTGAAGCTGCAGGGACTGATAGATGCATACATGCAATTTCACTTAACTCCGGGTAAGTGTAAAAGTAATCAGACCAAAATTCTAGTGGATCAGAATTATTTTGTCCTGATCTTCGTCTCTCGCTCGAAAATACAGGAGCTCTTTCCTCATATATGCCCTGATAATATTTGCTGCCACAAGGTCAATGCTCATATTATTGGCATTTTGCCTCGTAGAGTTCATCCGTCACCCAGTCGTGTCGAGAAACTTAGAAAACAAGCTGTCTTCTTGATCAAGAGTCTCTGGTGACCCTTTTCGGTTAGTCCCTGCCTTAGTAGGAGCGACATCAATAGGAAAAGATGTGGAGTTCAATTGGATTGGATCAAGTTCTTCTGTGCTTCTCTGCTCGGAGATGAATTGCGGGAGAAGCGAAGAGATGGACTGACGAGCTGACTCTCTGTCTACATGTGTCATTTTTTCATAAATTGCAGGGTCCAAAAAGCCAGCTCTTGTGAAGAGCATCATATCAAACTTAGGACTGGCTGAAAAATATCTCCTGAGCTGAACAACTAGAAGTTCCTTCAGCCCATTGATTGACTCAGCCTTAATACTAGTATCTGGAGTCTGACAAAACAACAGTAATCCCTTAATCATCAGCACGACTTTGCTTGCCAAAACATAATTGTATCCACTAGCTATCACTGTTACCTGTTTGAACGGGTGAAGAACCTCAATGACATCTGCCATGATAGACCACTCATTGCTGTAAAGTTCGAGCTCTCTAATAATAGTGTCACGTTGGTTTTGGTTGAAAAAGTCGCGCAGTGGCTCTTTTCGGGCACAATACATTTCTATCATGGTATGTGTGCTGTTCCATCGAACATTCATGTCTTTTGTGATGGATGGACTAAGACTATATGTCTTACAGATAGCTTTAAAAAGATCGTGGGATTTGGAAGATACTTTCAGGATTCTAACCAGCTTTCGTATTTTTACCAGTGCTAGTCCCAGCGTCAATACTTCACTAGAGACGCCTAGTTGTCTAGGTATTGAGCTCTCACTATCGCTGTCATGGTCTGGATCATTTAATTCTGAACTACTATCATCATCATTACTGCAGTCGGTATACCAAGTTTTTTCAATGTCATCGTCTCCTACAATCAGGTCAGGAAAGTCATCTTGTTCAGCAGTATCAACGTTGTCATCAGATTCTGAACTGGATCCTGAATTATTTAGGTGGGGAAAACTCACTAAATCTGCCTGGTTTCTGCATTCCAACAGCTTAAGGGCATTAGCCACCACATTATGCAGGTTGTGTGCAAAACATGAGCTTCGCATAATGTCACTGTCTCTGAGAGCCTTTACTAAATTAGCTCCCGAATCAGTAAATATAAAGCAGACTTTCCATAGAATTCTGAACTTCTGGAGGCTACTATGGATTGCACGAAGAATGTTGGCGCTATTGTGAGCAACTTTTAGTCTCTTAAACTCAGGGATTCTATGCACCAAAGTGAGCTTGCCATCAATGCTTTTCATCACATAATGAGCTGTAACACCTAGAAAGCCAGACCCCGTTCTTGAAGACCAGCAGTCTAAGGTCAAATTCACTTTCCGGACTTTCTGGAGTTTGGCTTTGAGCTTCTTCACCTTCCTTTTCTTTGCTGTAACTAGATGTCTTGCAACAGTACGAGCTGAGGGGCCAGTAAGACCTCCTGTAAGCTTAGATATTAGAGCCTTTACTCCTGGTTTTTCAAATATTGAAATAGGAAGCTTGTCAATGCAAACCGTTTTGCCACACAACTTTTTCAGCTTCAGCTGCTGCTGCTTTCTTGACTTCAAAAAATTCTTATATCCCTTTTCTTTCCAGTGCCTTCAAATCGAGTTGGCTTAGTTTCACATGATGTGCTCGGCGTGCTGAGCTGAGATAAAGCTGTAGAATGTGACTTCTTTGGAACAGTACTTGGTTTAGGTTGTTCAGCAATTTTGTGTTTAGCCATAAGGTGATTTTTAAACGATGTTGCAGACCCCTTTGTTGACTTCACATCTTTTTTGCAGTAATTGCAGGTAATTACAGCTGCGCGCTTCTTCCTGGTCCCATATTGCTTCCAGAACTTGACTTTCTTTGATGTAGTGCCCTCTCCAAGTTCTTAGTCAGAACTTGATGAAATATTTGATGCCAGATTTGATGCCATTTATGACAGCATGTGTATCCGTACCTGAAAAGTATATCATTACTAAGTGCATGGAGCAGTGCAGGTCTAGCTACTCCTGTGATTGCAAATAAGAGTATGAAAGAAGAACAATTCAAGGAAAAAAGACACTTCTCTTTAGGACAAAGCATAATTTTATTCCATAAGCAAGTATCTTTTTTCTGTTTTTGTGAATACTCCTCATATTGTAAATTAAGGGAAATAAAAGTATAATATTAATAATAGCAGGAAATAGTAGAGCGTAGGCCCAGGACTCTCTGATGTAGCTAGAAGATTTTATAATGCAAATAATAGATTGACTAATTAGACCATTGGAAATAAGCTGCTCCAAATATTTACTAAAGTATATGAAATTTGCAGGGTAAAGACTATCGAGGCTATTCACATTTCATTCCTGGGTGCTGCAAGTGAACATGCCTAAAATCAACATGTCATTTAAAAATTTTATACCCTCATGCTGAAGGGCAGATCATGAACATGTTCTGCCTACTCCTTTGTTTAACAGTCCCTTGATTATAAATTTCAATCAACTAATTCAATTATGTTGATGTGAGAAACCAGGGGTAAAGGTGGAGATTAGTTCCCCCTGATAAAACAACTTATTTCTTTCTGTATATTATTCAGGCAATTTGGCTGTACAGTTGCACATATACTGTCCAGTAGAAACAGGATAAAAACAAATCTCTTACTGTGGCTGGGTTCCAACCTTTTACTTTTCGTAAGCCTAGTAAGCCCTGCAGCACTAGCAGAGTAAGATTCATTCAAAATCAGTAAGATTCATTGAGTAGCTCTTAAATCTGACCATTGGATATCAAAGATTTTCTGTAGTTCCGCTTCTGCTAGTGCTACAGGGCTTACTAGGGTAATGAAAATTAAATGGTTGGAACTCACCCTGTATATCCTGGTTCTGTTGGTAGGGCCTCTGTGCCCTAAACTACAGGGGGAGCTAATCTGGGTGAAGGTGCAGTTTAGCAACCCCTGATAAAAACAACTTATTACTTACTGTATATTATTCAGTCAATTGGGCCGTAAATTTGAAAAGATAGGGTTCAATAGAAGCTGGATGTAAACAAATCACTTCTTAGTGTATATCCTGGTTCTGTTTGCAGGGCCTCTGCACCCTACGCTACTGGGGTAGCTAATCTGCACCTTTACCCAACCAGGTAACCATCTACTTACCAAGGCTACCCAAAGGGTGTAAATCCAAGTAGACTGCTTTAGATTAATATTTACTATGGAGAATGTTTTCTTCAATAGCAAATCTTTTCTTCGGAAGACGTAAAGACAGCGATTTTCGATAGATGGGCAAGTATTGCTAATCCAATAAAAGTCGCTAGACTGTGCTATGGTGCTATTCGCAATCAAAACACGGAAAATGAAGAAAAACGAGTTTAAAAAAACAGAAACGGCAAAAAAAGCCAGAAAAAACCGAAACAGGAACGGTACTAAAAAAACGGCTACCTATTTTCTGTTTTTTCTGTTTTCCCAAAAAACAGAACAGAAAACGGTAGAAAAAAACAGAAACAGAAACGGCACTGGCCCCTAGACCGGAATGCATTCACCTTTTTCGTTCATCAATGCTTCCATCAGGTCCGAGTTTACAAACGATTTAGAGACATTGTAGAGCACTATCTTTGTTTGTATCGGGCTTGGGGACCACAGATAGGCTGTGACAACAACATTTTAAACACTTTTCAGCTCCATTACCTTTTTCACTAATGTGAGATCGTTCAAAAGGATATCTAGGGATCCTGATCTGTTTATATTCATATTAAAGTTGCAACGAATGGTCTTGAAAAGGGAAACTCGCAACTTTGGTAGATCACGGTTGTTAAACAAGCAATTATCAGATTGGGGAACTAGTTGAATAATTACTGGGGAATCGGCTGGATTTCTTGAAGAGTTGTTCGGGTATCTGTTTGATGTATTATAGCTGAATCTGGTGGACTTTTTGTTCTCTGTCTTCTACGCTTAGCCGAGTTTTCTATCATAAAGCCTTCTTCATCTTTTTCAGTATCAGTTGTTGAGGGTGATGCAAATTGGGTGGTATCCATGTTTAGGGTATGAATACTCTTCAGAGAGGTCGCTGGTACAGACGCAGTTGTAGTGGGGGTTCTAGCAAGGGCTTTTCAAGATGGTTGAAATGGTGACTTACTGTACCGTGAGTAAAATGTGATATATTTAAAATACAAAAATAAAATTCCTTTTTCTAAAGACAATTCCAACAGAAATTAAACGTCCCCTAATTGAGTTCAAATACCGTTTCCAAGAGTCTAAATTCTTAATCAGCAAAAAGAGAAATTGCATTTCAGTTTCTGTCAAACAATGACGCTAGACGGTTTTGAATTTCTCTAAGATCTTTGGTAATAAGAAAAATGATAGATACAATGTTTCGCAGGAAGTCTAAGTTATAAGAGTGTGTGAACGTTGGAATCATCAGAAATATTTAAAACAAAAAATTGAACGAACAGTCTGCATAATGTAGTGAGTTTGCGAACATAATTACAAAATAGCGGTCCCCTCCAAAGGACTTGGGACAATCGTGAAAAAAGCTAGTAATGCGCAGGAGTTTTAGTTGTGTGATATAGTGAAAAAACTGTTTTTTGTTTCAATTATGGATTGTCTCTATTGCCATCAACATTATCTTTAAGAGCCAATTTATCCTTGCCTTTGTCGTTGAAATTTGAAGTAAACCACTGCTGTACACCTAATATGTAAGTCACAATAAATCTATTGCTTTTTTACTTGTGTTTGTTTTATTTTATGTCTATATCTAGTCACATGACGATAATTAATTCATATGCCTCCTAGGTACATTCCCAGGGATCTGATCTCCAGATAGCTCGAGGAAAAGAGGTTACATTTATATAGTTACACATTTTGTTTTCTCTCAAAAATTAAGGGTGGCGCGGTCATAAATTACCTTTACTCCCCATTGCTGTGGCGTTATCATAAACTTAATTTTCTCATTATTTTTATAGCTTGCCTAGCCTATTAAGTAGCTTAAGAAAAATCACCCCGGAAGAACTGGAGCAATCGGTACACCGCTTTAATTCATAATATTACATATGGCAAAATCCTTAGCGCTGTAAGTGGCGCTATTGCAGAACTTATAAGGTGTAAGTTCACAGCCTTAAAGCATAGTATTACATTTGACGCGGTCAATCTTTATTACCAAAATTAGTATAGCCGTAAAAGTTTATTGCTACATATGGCGCAGTCGGAAATTGGAGGAAAACAGGCAAACTAATTAGGCTATAAACTTTGTAATTGAAATTTAATTATTGGAGAGATACAGACATATATAAAAAAAAGTGACTAGGTCTATAACCGCTAAGCTATTACAGGAAAACCCTTTAAAATATCTCATAGGAGATAATAGCCTCCCCCAAAATAGGTTAAGTGAAAAAATAAATTTATTTTGAGTTATTCAAACGCAAAAAAATGTCAGAAGAATTAAGCAAACTATTAATGGCGCAAAAGTTGGTTGTGAAAAATATACAAATAGCAAAATCAATTCCGCAGTACAATGGAAAATCAGATATCAACGAATTTAATATCCAATTGGCCCAGTTTGTAGAATTAACAAAAACAGAGCTAGAAACGTTAGTAGACATGCTTCTATTACGATTAAAAGGCCAGGCCTTAACCTTTCTAAAGCATATTGAACATACTATAGGTGATGAAACCAGATTGCTAATAAATACGGTGGACAAATTGTTAACGGCATTTAAAGATAGATTTATCGAAACCAGTTCCACAAATAAATTAAAACACGGAATGGTGTGCTTTGACCATTCACAAAACATAAGAAAATAAGGTTCAGGAAAACAGTATGAAAAAGTCATACTAAATACCTTTTTGCAGGGGCTACCCCCAAAACTATATAGAATGGTAATATCCAAAAATATTCGGACGTTGGATCTTGCAGTTCAGGAGGTAGATCGATTGATCGAAGCTGATACGATGGTGGCTAATCACAGTAAAGAAAAAATAAATAGCCTAGGCGATTCAAACGCAAGCCTGACCTTCAAGGGCAATCAGGCGTCTCCCAATTTCTTTTCCAAGGATAACTCCCCAGTGCCACAAAGAAATAAAACGCAAGGACCCGCTAGGCAGAAAACAGTATGTTTTCAGCCTGTCAAACAATTTAGTTTTAAAAATAACCCTAAAATAATAAGATGCTATATTTGTAATCGACTTGGGCATGTCGCGAGAGAGTGCCGTTATGTCACCAATCACACACCAAGAATTGCTGTCGGTAGTACGCAAAATTATGGCAACCATTTGTTCGGAAAAAAAATTTTTAGCACCAGTAGTGCAATAGGCTATAACCAGGGAAGATTGCGGCAATCAGTACCTTACAACGCGTACCAACCAAATTTGTTCAATCCTCTCCCCAATAGACAAATTAATTACCGATTTGAAAACCCAAATACTCGCCAAAGCCAATATAATGCGAGAATGTTATATAGAAATCACGAAAATTTGCCGACGGGAAATGAAAGTTTTTCAGGCCGACGGCAAATAGTTAATTGGCCGACGGGAAATGAAAATTTTACAAGCCGATGGCATTGGCAGTCAGCGCCAGCAGCCGCCGATGCCACAGCTAGAGATTCCACGAACATATCGGAATATCTATAGAAGGCACCGACGCATGAAATAAATCCGCAGGGAAACGTTTCAGGCCCCTCGGAAAAATAAATTGGACCCAGAGGGCGCCTAGAATATCTTATAGGTCCAAACTGATAGTAGTACCGTCCTGTAGTGATAGTAATAACAAGTTACCTATATTTAATGATTTTTGTGTAGCAAATGTTTAATTTAAAGCTTTGATTGACTCTGGTGCTACTGCGAACATCATAAACTCATGCGTATTTAAAATGTTGCCTCCGCATATTAGGCGACAAAGAAATTTTAATAATCCCAATTTAACTCGCGTGACAGGGCATAAATTGGATGCAAGAGGTTCAATTTGCCTGGACGTAAAAAGGGATAATAGAATTTTTCCGACGAATTTTATAATATGCGATAACTTTCCGTATGAAGCCATTATCGGCGCAAATTTTTTAAGGTCTAATAGAGTACTATTAGACGTGGCAAACGAAAGGCTTGTCTACCCAGCTAAGGTAGGGGAAGGAGTTTCTACCTTAAGAAATTATAACAGAGGTTACGAAGACAACGTAACAGTAAATAAAATTTCTAGCGGTATAATGTCACAATCTTTTGAACCTCATGTCTCGCAAGGAGGACATGGCATAACCAGAAATTTGTTCAATTATTCTGAGAGACATTGCGGAAATGAAGTAAATATAAATAATAAGTGTATTGAATCTGCAAAAATAAAAATAGGAGATATGCGACAGTAGAGATCAAAACTCTTTATATATATAACAGACTTCTTTCAGTAGGACTGATATTCAAAAAAACTAAAAGATTTATAGACAGATTATCGAGACCCAAAAATCTCGGGGGTTCAATTTAGAAGTAGTAGAAGGAGAAATTGAGTTACTATGGATCTTAGTAAATTTGTGTTTCTTTTCTTTTATTCCTTTCAAACCAAAAATTATACTAAGATTTTAAGCGGGGAGGATTGTAAGGAGACCTTATGTTTGTGTAAATATGGTAACTCAATTTCAGTAGAAGTTGGAACCCTTTTTCTCTAATAGATCAGAAATAAAGTGACAATTTCAAATTAGCTTAAATTTGAAAAGAACTTCGCTTTGTGTAACTATTTATAAATCTTTTACTGACATTTCTTTTTCAATTATCGAATGACTTTTGAACCCGTAATAAATATTTGAAGATCCAGTTTAGAACTGTTTCGTATGAAACAAAGAGGAATGCAAGGCCTCAAAATACTGGAAAAACTACATTTTAACAGAAAGGTTGGTGGACTGGCTAAAAGAACGGAGAAAAGGTCTCTAGGTGAATCAAGTTCCAGGTTCAATAAAATACACGGGTCAGAGACAAATCGAGGAGGTTTTGCCTCGGAACCTAGGAACAGAGTATGTGAAGTTCTTTTTACCTAGGATAAAAATCTACCCCTAGCGTGAATAAATTTCCTTTCCCAGCCTAGTGACCCCTGGAACTTTCCTGGCATTTATAAAAATCTTACAAATAAGAAAATTGGGACTATCGGACGCTAACATTACTCAACCCCCCCCCCCCCCCCCCCTTGTGTATGCTCTTATGTTTATACAAAAGGGGACCTTATTCCTCTTCTTAGTCACTCTTTCATTTCGTTAACACATGCCGACTATTTAGATAAAAGCAACCTGGATGTTATACAGATAGGTTAGGGGAAAAGGGGGAATTATATTGTCAAACTTAGAATTTCAGTTCCTTTCTGTCCAGATAGATTCAATTAATAATTTTCCCTGGTGAATTTAAAGTTTATCAAAGGTTCAAGGAGCACAAATCCCTTTTATAAGATATAAATATAGGATATTTTGGTTTAGGTTAAACAAATAAATTGATATCTAAACAAATATAAATATTCCTAGTTTCCGAGAAAAAATAATTTGAACTAAAGGATCTAAGTTACCTCAGAACTCAAGCCTTGTCTAATTATTCAAGGGTAACGCTTTCAATTAGAAGTGTTGATAGCCTAGACTTAAATTATTCCTTTTTTTTGGTAAACGACGTGGCTGAACAACGGACACACGCAATATATGATTAGCCAACCCAGAAGAGATATTGGAAGAGTTTAGAATAATAAGAATTGCAACATTTGCTCCTTTTATTCTCTAAGCGAATCAAGTTCCTAGTTCAATAAAATACACGGGTCAGAGACAAATCGAGGTGGTTTTGCCTCGGAACCTAGGAACAGAGTAAGTGAAGTTCTTTTTACCTAGGATAAAAATCTACCACTAGCGTGAATAAATTTCCTTTCCCAGCCTGGTGACCCCTGGAACTTTCCTGGCATTTATTAAAATCTTACAAATAAGAAAATTGTGACTATCGGACGCAAACATTACTCACCCCCCCTTGTGTATGCTCTGATGTTTATGCGAAAGGGGACCTTATTCCTCTTCTTAGCCACTCTTTCATATCGTTAATACATGCCGACTACTTAGATAAAAGCAACCTCGATGTTATACAGATAGGTTAGGAGAAAAGTGGGAATTATATTGTCAAACTAAGAATTTCAGTTCCTTTCTGTCCAGATAGATTCAATTAATAATTTTCCCTGGTGAATTTAAATTTTATCAAAGGTTCAAGGAGCACAAATCCCTTTTACGAGATATAAATATAGGATATTTTGGTTTAGGTTAAACAAACAAATTGATATCTAATCAAATATAGTTATTCCTAGTTTCCAATAAAAAAATAATTTGAATTATAGGACTAAGTTACCTCAGAACTCAAGCCTTGTCTAACTATTCAAGTGTAACACTTTCAATTAGAAGTATTGATAGCCTAGACCTAAATTAATCCTTTTTTTTGGTAAACGACGTGGCTGAACAACGGACACACGCAATATATGATTAGCCAACCCAGAAGAGATATTGGAAGAGTTTAGAATAATAAGAATTGCAATATTTTCTCCTTTTATTCTATTTAATAATAAATATTAGTTGTCACTGGATTTTGAGTGCCGATCTTACCAAACGCCTCAGTTATAACACACTGTCAAATTTTAGCCCTAAATTAGAGGGCAATCTCACACTTGTTAATAACCTGTCTCTCTAGAAAGTTCAAAACTGTTCCAAAATATACTAAGTCCATTTTACAGGGCACGAAAACTTACTTTTCAATATCTAAATGATATCAAAAAATCATAGTCTATATTCGATCAAGCCTTCGGCAAGTTATAATATTTTGCTATCAGAAAATGTGTAATATTCCGTACGTTTTCACTTTCAACAGTTTCGCTTATTATGCGACCCAATTAAATGCAAAGTGTAATCCAGTTTGCGTCTTAACAGTTCATTGACTGAGTGACTAATAGGGTCAATCATATGTAGTTTCATTCCCGAGAGGGAAGTAACTTCGTTTTCTGTTGAGTCAAATCTCAGGGGATCTTAGCAGTATTTTCAATTTCTCTCCTATAAAGAAAAGTTAATGATTAAGCATTTGGGTACATCAGCTTTATTCCAATTTGACTCAGCACACCTTCATGAGCTGAGTGGTACTCTCTTGATTTTATTGAATACTTGTCGACTATCCCTAAAAATGAACCTGATGTGGCAAAAATGACCCAAATAGAGTTGGATTGTCTAGATCCAGTTGCAGTTTCCAAGCAAAAAAGACAAAAAAGGGAAAACTGTATTTTTTAGCTAATTTGTTAAAAGACAAATGTTTTGTTTGGTAACATCAAGGATCATTTCCGGCGTATCATGGTCAAGGTTTATTTTTCTATGCCTAGGGGAGGGGGCAAATTTGTTGTTTTTTTTCAATTCTCAATCAAATACCAGAAAAAGACATTTCCAATGAAAATACCCCAAAAAAAACTTTTTAAAAATCTCTCAATTTAGCTGTAATACCACTCTACGGGCTGGGTCTCAGAATATTAAAAATCCACAGATTATTATAAATCGACCAGAAACGAGGGGCTCCTCATGTACATTACGTGTTGTGGATTGAAGATACTACAGACGTTACAAACTATAGCATTATAACTGGCGGAATGCCAAATAAATTGAGAAGTCCAACCCTTCACAAACTGGTCAAAGACTATCAAGTGCACCGCTGTACAAAATACTATCATAGAAAATACAATAGGAAAAGAGGAAGATGGGTTATATATTGTAAGTTTGGTTTCCCTTGTCCTACAAAGGAACGAACAGAATTACATGACATCATTGACAGTAGTAAGGCCATAGGGAATACTGAATAAACATTGAATTACACATGAATATGCGTGTAGTTTAACCGGTACATTGGCTTACCACGGGTCAGTCACCTATTACTACGAACGGTACTTGCCTTACTAGACGGCTTTCTGCAAAGTGTTATGGGCTTCCTTGAAAAAATACCAGTTTAAAAAAAAATAAACACGTATCCATGATCTTTCTTCTGGCAAAAAAAATACAAATTCCAATCAAAACTGGTCAAACGTGTTAATAACCTGTAAGTTATAGCTATCTGATAACTCGTTCAGTATCGCATATATTATTAGTGGTATTAATGGTATTTCATTTGCGTAAAGCTATCTCGATTTGCCAAAACTTTTATCATTCGCATAAAACTAACTCAATTTGCAAAAAAGGTATTCCATTTGCGTAACTCTGCTCCGAATGTTCTTAATGAGGATATAAATAATATAGAATGACATTGTGACTTGACCTAGCTTTACCTCTCCGATGTGGTCTGTATAATACACAAGTAACGTTTGAAAAGTATTGTCAATTTAAAATAGGATCTAACGTTCCCTCCGTTCCCCCATTTCTGAGGGGCGGGGGAGGCTAGGAGAGGGGGAGGGGGAGTCAATTTTGGGTATTTCTGATAACAAGTACCATTCATTGCGATCGTAGCTCTATGTTGGCTCGTTTTAAATACTTCAGCTTATCTATTCATTTGTGTTAAATACAAATCTTGAATCTTGAAAATGAAAAAATAAGTATTTAAACAAAATTTACGATGCTGCTAAGTAAAGAATAGTAGGCTACACTCAGAATTGTTTGCATGAGGGTTCAGTTAAAGAGGTCTCACTTGCACGAGGGTTCAGATGCGTGGGGGTTCACTTGCTTAGGGTTCAGTTACACGGGCAATGGGGCACACACACACAAAAGCCAAATTAATGACATTGCGACTTGACCTAGCTTTATCTCTCCAATGTGGTCTGTATAATACACATCTGGGGAGGGGAGAATGGAGGTAAGTATTTAGTTTAAAAAATGCTAGGAGGACTTGAGTTTTGTGGGTAGGGTGAAAAATGGTACTTATTCAATATCCTGGTAAACATTATACCTCATTCTTTTATTCTAACTTAACTTCTAGGAATAGGACTTCATTCCATCGGCTAAATCAGTTTATTCATCTATAACGGTGAACAAAAAGACCATTAATTCTCCGTATTCTTCTGATCATGCGCCCATTCCCCCTTCTCTCTTCTTCTTCTGATCATGCGCCCACTCCTCCTTCTCACTCGGGGTCAGTTGACGTCTCAGTATCCGGTAAAAATTGCATATTCCACTCGTTCTCCACAGCTCATAATATCCATCATGAGTAATATAGTGTGAGTCATCGATCTTAGGTTCCCAATCTAGACATGAAAATTAAAAGGCTTAAAATATATGGAATTTGTATAAGCTGTAATGGGCAAAAATTATTACTTCACGATCGATCTTATATACATAAAGATAATGTATTAAAAAGACCGTCAAAAAAATATTTTTTTTCAGTGTAAGCCCGTGCAACTTCTATGGTAAGCACCATTTATCAGATAGCTAAGGAGGGTTCAGTTAAATGAGGGTTCAGTTAAAGAGGGTTCAGTTGCATGGGGGATTCAGAAGCTTGGGATTCAGTTAAAGAATACCTCCTCGACAGATATATTTTTTAATGTATTTTATAGCTATTACCAAAACATCTAGCATAAAGAGCAAGGTATTTCGGAGGGGGCAGCTCGCTTCATATACGGGATAATTTACATTCGTCTTAGTTTTTAATGATGTTCCTTATTTCCACTTGAAAATGCTGTTTTCGCAAGAAAATAGCTGGTCTTTAGCAAACTTAGCCATAGCTAGTTGAAACTCTGCATAAATATCTTCTTTTTTAGCCTAATTGCGTAGGTACTAAAGGAACATTGAACATTTTTTCTGATTTTGTGTGTTTTCGCAAGAAAATAGCTGGTCTTTAGCAAACTTAGCCATAGCTAGTTGAAACTCTGCATAAATATCTTCATTTTTAGCCTAATTGCGTAGGTACTAAAGGAACATTGAACATTGTTTTCTGATTTTGTGTGTTTTCGCAAGAAAATAGCTGGTCCTTAGCAAACTTAGCCATAGCTAGTTGAAACTCTGCATAAATATCTTCATTTTTTAGCCTAATTGCGTAGGTACTAAAGGAACATTGAACATTTTTTCTGATTTTGTGTGTTTTTTGCAAGAAAATAACTGGTCTTTAGCAAACTTAGCCATAGCTAGTTGAAACTCTACATAAATATCTTCATTTTTAGCCTATTTGTGTAGGTACTAAAGGAACATTGAACATTTTTTCTGATTTTGTGTGTTTTCGCAAGAAAATAGCTGGTCTTTAGCAAACTTAGCCATAGCTAGTTGAAACTCTGCATAAATATCTTCATTTTTAGACTAATTGCGAAGGTACTAAAGGAACATTGAAAATTTTTCTGATTTTGTGTTTTTTTTTTGCAAGAAAATAGCTGGTCTTTAGCAAACTTAGCCATAGCTAGTTGAAACTCTACATAAATATCTTCATTTTTAGCCTAATTGCGTAGGTACTAAAGGAACATTGAACATTTTTTCTGATTTTGTGTGTTTTCGCAAGAAAATAGCTGGTCTTTAGCAAACTTACCCATAGCTAGTTGAAACTCTGCATAAATATCTTCATTTTTAGCCTAATTGCGAAGGTACTAAAGGAACATTGAACATTTTTTCTGATTTTGTGTGTTTTTTTGCGAGAAAATAGCTGGTCTTTAGCAAACTTAGCCATAGCTAGTTGAAACTCCGCATAAATATCTTAATTTTTAGCCTAATTGCGTAGCTACTAAAGGAACATTGAAAATTTTTTTCTGATTTTGTGTGTTTTCGCAAGAAAATACCTGTTCTTTAGCAAACTTAGCCATAGCTAGTTGAAGCTCTGCATAAATATCTTAATTTTTAGCCTAATTGCGTAGGTACTAAAGGAACATTGAACATTTTTTCTGATTTTGTGTGTTTTCGCAAGAAAATAGCTGGTCTTTAGCAAACTTAGCCATAGCTAGTTGAAACTCTGCATAAATATCTTCATTTTTAGCCTAGTTGCGTAGCTACTAAAGGAACATTTTTGTTGTATCTATTGGTATCAATATTCCGTTTTTTAGAGTTTCGGTTACTATTGAGCCTTACGTGCCTGAAATCATGAATTAGAATATTTAATTAGCTGTTTGGGTTTTCAGACATAGTTTTTTAGATGTTCATGGGTGTTAGGTTCCTGGAGGGTTTTATGACTCCTCCCTCCAATGAATTCAGATGGTTTTAGGACTCATCCCCCTAGCCATAACTCCATTCAACCTTGAGCGAAGATATAAAAGTTTGATGAAGTATTTTTCTACTTAACAACTACATTAATAACTTCCAAGATGATAGGACTGTATGACACAGAATTTATCAGTTACCGAGAGTTCAATGACTCCTCCCCGCAATGACTTCCAGGGGTTTTATGACTCCTCCCCACAATGAATTCAGATGGTTTTAGGACTCATCCACTTAGCCATAACTCCATTCAACCTTGAGCGAAGATATAAAAGTTTGATGAAGTATTTTTCTACTTAACAACTACATTAATAACTTCCAAGATGATAGGACTGTAAGATACAGAATTTATCAGTTTGAAAAAATCATCTTGTGGTGTTATATTTGAATGTGCATTTTTATTATTGTCTATGGAACTCGAAGAAATTGACTGTTATCATTGGATAGTGAACTATAACATGTTTGAGTATGATAAAAGCTTGTGGAGTACTACATTACGTCATATAAACAGACTGGGATTCTATGTTAGAGTGATTACACCACTTAATAATGCTGGTCGGGAACTGAGAAATGTTCAGGAGGAAGTCAGTGAAATTTGCAGCTTTTTCGGGGTTGAAGCGCTCTAAGTAAAGGGCAATGTACCTACAGATAAAGTTTTAATTCAAAAGTGTGACCCTAGGATTCCACTTTTCAATCTAGAAGAGTTTAAGTGTCCTAAATTTGAAGGGGGTTATCACTGTCCTGAAGACGAGGTTAGGTTCTTCGCACAGTGGATACCTAAGAACATACCTGATCATGATAAATCCATTAGACATGGTAAAAACTTTTCTATATCATGGGACCATAGTTTGTGGATGTTTAAGAGTGAACTCTAAGTACTATTTCTTATGTAAACATATGTTGTTGTGTTTTTTTTCTCAAAAAAAATCTGTTAATACGTTTAAGCAATAAATATCTTTAAACTTAACCCGTCTTTATTCTTTAGAATAGTTCTATTGTAAGCAAGTAACAAACTCTTTCCTGAAGTCACCTTTTGGATACACAATGCAGAAACTTAATTTAAGAAACTATGAAAAAGTTATAAGTAAGTAAGTAACAAATTCATTCTTGAAATCACCTCTTGGATACACAATGCAGAAATTTCATTAAAGAAATTATGAAAAAATTGTAAGTAAGTAGCAAATTCTTTCTTGAATTCACCTGTTGGATAAACAAAAAGACATTTCGTTCAAGAAATTATGATAAAATTCTAAGTAAGTAACAAACTCTTTATTGTTTTCACGAGTTAGATATACGATGTAGAAATTAAATTCAAGAAATTATTAAAAAATTCACAGTAAGTAACAATTTCTTTCTTGAAGTCAACTCTTGGACACACAATACGTAAATTTCATTCAAGAAATTATCAAAATATTTGTAAGTAAGTAACAAACTCTTTATTGATTTCACCTCTTGGATATACAGTACAGATATTTCATTCAAGAAATTATGAAAAAATCGCAAGTAAGTAACTTTTTTTCTCTTTATCACAAACAATTTTCACTTAGCTACACGATGTAGAAATTTAATTCAAGAAATTATGAAAAAATTCTCAGTAAGTAACAATTTCTTTCTTGAAGTCAACTCTTGGATACACAACACGGAAATTTCATTCAAGAAATTATGAAAAAATTGTAACTAAGTAGCAAATTCATTCTTGAATTCACCTGTTGGATAAACAAAAAGACATTTCGTTCAAGAAATTATGAGAAAATTCTAAGTAAGTAACAAACTCTTTATTGTTTTCACGAGTTAGATATACGATGTAGAAATTAAATTCAAGAAATTATGAAAAAATTCTCAGTAAGTAACCATTTCTTTCTTGAAGTCAACTCTTGGATACACAATACGGAAATTTCATTCAAGAAATTATGAAAATATTTGTAAGTAAGTAACAAACTCTTTATTGATTTCACCTCTTGGATATACAGTACAGATACTTCATTCAAGAAATTATGAAAAAATCGCAAGTAAGTAACTTTTTTTTCTCTTTATCACAAACAATTTTCACTTAGCTACACGATGTAGAAATTTAATTCAAGAAATTATGAAAAAATTCTCAGTAAGTAACAATTTCTTTCTTGAAGTCAACTCTTGGATACACAATACGGAAATTTCATTCAAGAAATTATGAAAAAATTGTAACTAAGTAGCAAATTCTTTCTTTTGTTCACCAGTTGGATAAACAAAAAGACATTTCGTTCAAGAAATTATGACAAAATTCTAAATAAATAACAAACTCTTTACTGTTTTCACGATTTAGATATACGATGTAGAAATTAAATTCAAGAAATTATGAAAAAATTCTCAGTCTAAGTAGCAAATTCTTTCTTGAATTCACCTGTTGGATAAACAAAAAGACATTTCGTTCAAGAAATTATGACAAAATTCTAAGTAAGTAACAAACTCTTTATTGTTTTCACGAGTTAGATATACGATGTAGAAATTAAATTCAAGAAATTATGAAAAAATTCTCAGTAAGTAACCATTTCTTTCTTGAAGTCAACTCTTGGATACACAATACGGAAATTTCATTCAAGAAATTATGAAAATATTTGTAAGTAAGTAACAAACTCTTTATTGATTTCACCTCTTGGATATACAGTACAGATACTTCATTCAAGAAATTATGAAAAAATCGCAAGTAAGTAACTTTTTTTTCTCTTTATCACAAACAATTTTCACTTATCTACACGATGTAGAAATTTAATTCAAGAAATTATGAAAAAATTCTCAGTAAGTAACAATTTCTTTCTTGAAGTCAACACTTGGATACACAATACGGAAATTTTATTCAAAAAATTATAAAAATATTTGTAAGTAAGTAAAAAGCTCTTTATTGACTTCACCTTTTGAATATACAGTACAGATACTTCATTCAAGAAACGTGATTAAACACGTTTTGAAACTACATGCAATTTGCATGCCTTTCCTTGGCACCTTTCCAAACGAGCGAGGATTCCCCACTGGTTCCTACACATTGCAAAAAATGAGCAGTACGAAAACTCCACGTTTTCAGCCAGACTGGTTTTTTAGACAACACCCATTTTTAGGGACCAATCAGAGACAGCGGAGGTTGCTCAATATACAATAACTTGATTGGTGATTGGTTACACACCACGACGGCGCATACATAGTGAGAGAGACATGCAAAGTCGACATAGCTTTATTTCATTTTTTTAAGGTTAATTTAGACGAGGTTACGTGCGCGCACGTAACCTCAATTTTTTCATAATTTCTTGAATGAAATTTCCGTATTGTGTATCCAAGAGTTGAATTCGAGAAAGAAATTCGAGAAAGAGAAAAAAAAGTTACTTACTTGCGATTTTTTCATAATTTCTTGAATGATGTATCTGTACTGTATATCCAAGAGGTGAAATCAATAAAGAGTTTGTTACTTACTTACAAATATTTTCATAATTTCTTGAATGAAATTTTCGTATTGTGTATCCAAGAGTTGACTTCAAGAAAGAAATGGTTACTTACTGAGAATTTTTTCATAATTTCTTGAATTTAATTTCTACATCGCATATCTAACTCGTGAAAACAATAAAGAGTTTGTTACTTACTTAGAATTTTCTCATACTTTCTTGAACGAAATGTCTTTTTGTTTATCCAACAGGTGAATTCAAGAATGAATTTGTTACTTAGTTACAATTTTTTCATAATTTCTTGAATGAAATTTCCGTATTGTGTATCCAAGAGTTGACTTCAAGAAAGAAATTGTTACTTACTGAGAATTTTTTCATAATTTCTTGAATTAAATTTTTACATCGTGTAGCTAAGTGAAAATTGTTTGTGATAAAGAGAAAAAAAAGTTACTTACTTGCGATTTTTTCATAGTTTCTTGAATGATGTATCTGTACTGTATATCCAAGAGGTGAAATCAATAAAGAGTTTGTTACTTACTTACAAATATTTTCATAATTTCTTGAATGAAATTTCCGTATTGTGTGTCCAAGAGTTGACTTCAAGTAAGAAATTGTTACTTACTGTGAATTTTTTCATAATTTCTTGAATTTAATTTCTACATCGTATATCTAACTCGTGAAAACAATAAAGAGTTTGTTACTTACTTAGAATTTTGTCATAATTTCTTGAACGAAATGTCTTTTTGTTTATCCAAAAGGTGAATTCAAGAAAGAATTTGCTACTTAGTTACAATTTTTTCATAATTTCTTGAATGAAATTTCCGTATTGTGTATCCAAGAGTTGACTTCAAGAAAGAAATTGTTACTTACTGAGAATTTTTTAATAATTTCTTGAATTAAATTTCTACATCATGTAGCTAAGTGAAAATTGTTTGTGATAAAGAGAAAAAAATTTACTTACTTGCGATTTTTTCATAATTTCTTGAATGAAGTACCTGTACTGTATATCCAAGAGGTGAAATCAATAAAGAGTTGGTTACTTACTTACAAATATTTTCATAATTTCTTGAATGAAATTTCCGTAGTGTGTATCCAAGAGTTGACTTCAAGAAAGAAATTGTTACTTACTGAGAATTGTTTCATAATTTCTTGAATTAAATTTCTACATCGTGTATCTAAGTCATGTAAACAATAAAGAGTTTGTTACTTACTTAGAATTTTGTCATAATTTCTTGAACGAAATGTCTTTGTTTATCCAGCAGGTGAATTCAAGAAAGAATTTGCTACTTACTTACAATTTTCTCATAATTTCTTTAATGAAATTTCTGCATTGTGTATCCAAGAGGTGACTTCAAGAAAGAATTTGTTACTTACTTACTTACAATTTTTTCATTGTTTCTTAAATGAAGTTTCTGCATTGTGTATCCAAGAGGTGACTTTAGGAAAGAGTTTGTTACTTGCTTACAATAGAACTATTCTAAAGAATAAAGACGGGTTAAGCTTAAAGATATTTATTGCTTAAACGTATTAACAGATTTTTTTTGAGAAAAAAAACACAACAACAAATGTTTACATAAAAAATAGAACTTAGAGTTCACTCTTAAACATCCACAAACGATGGTCCCATGATATAGAAAAGTTTTTACCATGTCTTATGGATTTATCACGATCAGGTATGTTCTTATGTATCCACTGTGCGAAGAACCTAACCTCGTCTTCAGGACGGTGATAACCCCCTTCAAATTTAGGACACTTAAACTCTTCTAGATTGAAAAGTGGAATCCTAGGGTCACACTTTTGAATTAAAACTTTATCTGTAGGTACATTGCCCTTTACGTAGAGCACTTCAACCCCGAAAAAGCTGCAAATTTCACTGACTTCCTCCTGAACATTTCTCAGTTCCCGACCAGCATTATTAAGTGGTGTAATCACTCTATCATAGAATCCCAGTCTGTTTATATGACTTAATGTAGTACTCCACAAGCTTTTATCATACTCAAACATGTTATAGTTCACTATCCAATGATAACAGTCAATTTCTTCGAGTTCCATAGACAATAATAAAAATGCACATTCAAATATAACGTCACAAGATGATTTTTTCAAACTGATAAATTCTGTGTCATACAGTCCTATCATCTTGGAAGCTATTAATGTAGTTGTGAAGTAGAAAAATACTTCATCAAACTTTTATATCTTCGCTCAAGGTTGAATGGAGTTATGGCTAGGTGGATGAGTCCTAAAACCATCTGAATTCATTGTGGGGAGGAGTCATAAACCCCTGGAAGTCATTGCGCGGAGGAGTCATTGAACTCTCGGTAACTGATAAATTCTGTGTCATACAGTCCTATCATCTTGGAAGTTATTAATGTAGTTGTTAAGTAAAAAATACTTCATCAAACTTTTATATCTTCGCTCAAGATTGAATGGAGTTATGGCTAGGGGGATGAGTCCTAAAACCATCTGAATTCATTGGAGGGAGGAGTCATAAAACCCTCCAGGAACCTAACACCCATGAACATCTAAAAAACTATGTCTGAAAACCCAAACAGCTTATTGAATATTCTAATTCATGATTTCAGGCAAGTAAGGCTCAATAGAAACCGGAACTCTAAAAAACTTAATATTGATACCAATAGATACAACAAAAATGTTCCTTAGTAGCTACGCAATTAGGCTAAAAATGAAGATATTTATGCAGAGTTTCAACTAGCTATGGCTAAGTTTGCTAAAGAACAGCTATTTTCTAGTGAAAACACACAAAATCAGAAAAAATGTTCAATGTTCCTTTAGTACCTACGCAATTAGGCTAAAAATGAAGATATTTATGCAGAGCTTCAACTAGCTATGGCTAAGTTTGCTAAAGACCAGGTATTTTCTTGCGAAAACACACAAAATCAGAAAAAAATTTTCAATGTTCCTTTAGTAGCTACGCAATTAGGCTAAAAATTAAGATATTTATGCGGAGTTTCTACTAGCTATGGCTAAGTTTGCTAAAGACCAGCAATTTTCTTGCAAAAAAACACACAAAATCAGAAAAAATGTTCAATGTTCCTTTGGTACCTTAGCAATTAGGCTAAAAATGAAGATATTTATGCAGAGTTTCAACTGGCTATGGGTAAGTTTGCTAAAGACCAGTATTTTCTTGCGAAAACACACAAAATCAGAAAAAATGTTCAATTTTCCTTTAGTACCTACGCAATTAGGCTAAAAATGAAGATATTTATGTAGAGTTTCAACTAGCTATGGCTAAGTTTGCTAAAGACCAGCTATTTTCTTACAAAAAACACACAAAATCAGAAAAATGTTCAATGTTCCTTTAGTACCTTCCGATTAGGCTAAAAATGAAGATATTTATGCAGAGTTTCAACTAGCTATAGCTAAGTTTGCTAAAGACCAGCTATTTTCTTGCGAAAACACACAAATCAGAAAAATGTTCAATGTTCCTTTAGTACCTACGCAAATAGGCTAAAAATGAAGATATTTATGTAGAGTTTCAACTAGCTATGGCTAAGTTTGCTAAAGACCAGTTATTTTCTTGCGAAAACTCACAAAATCAGAAAAAATGTTCAATGTTCCTTTAGTACCTACGCAATTAGGCTAAAAAATGAAGATATTTATGCAGAGTTTCAACTAGCTATGGCTAAGTTTGCTAAAGACCAGCTATTTTCTTGCGAAAACACACAAAATCAGAAAAAATGTTCAATGTTCCTTTAGTACCTACGCAATTAGGCTAAAAATGAAGATATTTATGCAGAGTTTCAACTAGCTATGGCTAAGTTTGCTAAAGACCAGCTATTTTCTTGCGAAAACACACAAATCAGAAAAAATGTTCAATGTTCCTTTAGTACCTACGCAATTAGGCTAAAAAATGAAGATATTTATGCAGAGTTTCAACTAGCTATGGCTAAGTTTGCTAAAGACCGGCTATTTTCTTGCGAAAACAGCATTTTCAAGTGGAAATAAGGAACATCATTAAAAACTAAGACGAATGCAAATTATCCCGTATATGAAGCGAGCTGCCCCCTCCGAAATACCTTGCTCTCTATGCTAGACGTTTTGGTAATAGCTATAAAATACATTAAAAAAATATATCTGTCGAGGAGGTATTCTTTAACTGAATCCCAAGCTTCTGAATCCCCCATGCAACTGAACCCTCTTTAACTGAACCCTCATGTAACTGAAACCTCTTTAGCTATCTGATAAATGGTGCTTACCATAGAAGTTGTACGGGCTTACACTGAAGAAAAAATCAAAATTTTGACGGTCTTTTTAATACATTATCTTTATGTATATAAGATCGATCGTGAAGTAATAATTTTTGCCCATTACAGCTTATACAAATTCCATATATTTTAAGCCTTTTAATTTTCATGTCTAGATTGGGAACCTAAGATCGATGACTCACACTATATTACTCATGATGGATATTATGAGCTGTGGAGAACGAGTGGAATATGCAATTTTTACCGGATACTGAGTCGTCAACTGACCCCAAGTGAGAAGGAGGGAGTGGGCGCATGATCAGAAGAAGAAGAGAGAAGGAGGAATGGGCGCATGATCAGAAGAATACGGAGAATTAATAGTCTTTTTGTTCACCGTTATAGATGAATAAACTGATTTAGCCGATGGAATGAAGTCCTATTCCTAGAAGTTAAGTTAGAATAAAAGAATGAGGTATAATGTTTACCAGGATATTGAATAAGTACCATTTTTCACCCTACCCACAAAACTCAAGTCCTCCTAGCATTTTTTAAACTAAATACTTACCTCCATTCTCCTCTCCCCAGATGTGTATTATACAGACCACATCGGAGAGGTAAAGCTAGGTCAAGTCGCAATGTCATTCATTTGGCTTTTGTGTGTGCCCCAATGCCCGTGTAACTGAACCCTAAGCAAGTGAACCCCCATGCATCTGAACCCTCGTGCAAGTGAGACCTCTTTAACTGAACCCTCATGCAAACAATTCTGAGTGTAGCCTACTATTCTTTAATTAGCAGCATCGTAAATTTTGTTTAAATACTTATTTTTTCATTTTCCAGATTCAAGATTTTTATTTAACACAAATGAATAGATAAGCTTAAGTATTTAAAACGAGCCAACATACAGCTACGATCACAATGAATGGTACTTGTTATCAGAAATCTTCAAAATTGACTCCCCCTCCCCCTCTCCTACCCTCCCCCGCCCCTCAGAAATGGGGGAACGAAGGGAACGTTAGATCCTATTTTAAATTGACAATACTTTTCAAACGTTACTTGTGTACTATACAGACCACATCGGAGAGGTAAAGCTAGGTCACGTCACAATGTCATTCTTTATTATTTATATCCTCATTAAGAACATTCAGAGCAGAGTTACGCAAATGGAATACCTAATTTGCAAATTGAGTTAGTTTTATGCGAATGATAAAAGTTTTGGCAAATCGAGACAGCTTTACGCAAATGAAATACCATTGATACCACTAATAATATATGCGATACTGAACGAGTTATCAGATAGCTATAACTTAAAGGTTATTAACACGCTTGACCAGTTTTGATTGGAATTTGTATTTTTTTTTGCCAGAAGAAAGATCATGGATACGTGTTTATTTTTTTTTTTAACTGGTATTTTTTCAAGGAAGCCCATAACGCTTTGCAGAAAGCCGTCTAGTAAGGCAAGCACCGTTCGTAGTAATAGGTGACTGACCCGTGGTAAGCCAATGTACCGGTTAAACTACACGCATATTCATGTGTAATTCAATGTGTATTCAGTATTCCCTATGGCCTTACTACTATTGACTGCTGGGCTCATGGAACAGGTCATAAAAATCTACGGAAAAGAGTATACTATCTGCTTCGAAGAAACGACGAGCGTTAGATAAATTACTATTTTCCTGCGTTACTAATTGCTAATCAAGCAAACATTGATGTTCAATATATTGGCCATTTTAGCTCTAAATTACCGTATTGCATTACCGATTAATTGATTAAAATAGATAGTGTGGAAGTAGAAGCAATGGGGGAGGAAGCCGGCTACCTGAAAAAATGAACGAGAAAAAACGAAAAAAAAGATGCCGTCGATGCAGAATAACGTAGTTCAAGCAAACTTTCCTGTTTTTCAAGCCAACATATTTTCTTTGTTAAACCAAGTAACTGTAAATTTCCTATATAGGAGTTTCGGACAAAGCGGTTCTAATAGTGGACTTTGTTTTCGATCTGGCACTATTCTTAGAAGTTATGGGTTATTGTGTTTATTAGTATGGGGCGTGGTCGTCTCTTACTAGGTTGCTGGCTACAACTGCAACCTGGATCCTGTACTCCCACATCCAGTTACAATCAATTTTAAAGATATTGCATCATTGCGCTTGGTAAATGAGCCTAAAATTTTCACAACAATTCTTTTTTGTAGCTCCTTTGTAGCTCCCAGCCCGTAGAGTGGTACTACAGCTAAATTGAGAGATTTTGAAAAAGGTTTTTTTGTGGCATTTTCATTGGAAATGTCTTTTTCTGGTATTTGATTGAAAAATTGAAAAAACAACAAATTTGCCCCCTGCCCTAGGTATAGAAAAATAAATCTTGACCATGATACGCCGGAAATGAGCCTTGATGTTACCAAACAAAACATTTGTCTTTTAAAAAATTAGCTAAAAAATACAGTTTTCCCTTTTTTGTCTTTTTTGCACATTTTAAGTTGTTTTGTTCCAACTGTTTTTAGCTGATTTTTTACTGATTTCACATGCAGTTTTCTTCTTTTTTTTTATCTGATGCACACTACTATTAAAAACTCTGTACGGAGGTCTTTTTCGTTAAAAACTGAATTCCTAATTTTGTGATTTTGACTTTATACGCCGGAAATGATCCTTGATGTTACCAAACAAAACATTTGTCTTTTAACAAATTAGCTAAAAAATATAGTGTTTCCTGTTATGTCTAATTGCATGGAAACTGCAACTGGATCTAGACAATCCAACTCTACTTGGGTCATTTTTGCCACATCAGGTTCGTTTTTAGGGATAGTCGGCAAGTATTCAATAAATTCAAGAGAGTACCACTCAGCTCATGAAGGTGTGCTGAGTCAAATTGGAATAAAGCTGATGTACCCAAATGCTTAATCATTAACTTTTCTTTATAGGAGAGGAATTGAAAATACTGCTGAGATCCCCTGAGATTTGTCTCAACAGAAAACAAAGTTACTTCCATCTCTCCATCTCGGGAATGAAACCACATATGATTGACCCTATTGGTCATTCAGTCCATGAACTGTTAAGACGCAAACTGGATTTTACTTTGCATTTAATTGGGTCGCACAATAAGTGAAACTGTTGAAAGTGAAAAACTTACGGAATATTACACATTTTCTGATAGCAAAATATTATAACTTACTGTACAGTTTTCAACATTATAGTTTTTAACACTGAATAGTTGTGAACAGTTATAGTATATTTTGGAACAGTTTTGAACTTTCTACAGAGACAAGTTATTAACAAGTGTGAGATTGACCTCTGATTTAGGGCTAAAATTTGACAGTGTGTTATAACTGAGGCATTTGGTAAGATCGGCACTCAAAATCCAGTGACAACTAATATTTATTATTAAATAGAATAAAAGGAGAAAATATTGTAATTCTTATTATTCTAAACTCTTCCAATATCTCTTCTGGGTTGGCTAATCATATATTGCGTGTGTCCGTTTTTCAGCCACGTCATTTACCAAAAAAAAAAGGATTAATTTAGGTTTAGGCTATCAATACTTCTAATTGAAAGTGTTACACTTGAATAGTTAGACAAGGCATGAGTTCTGAGGTAACTTAGATCCTTTAGTTCAAATTATTTTTTCTCGGAAACGAGGAATAACTATATTTGATTCGATATCAATTTGTTTGTTTAACCTATCTGGACAGAAAGGAACTGAAATTCTTAGTTTGACAATATAATTCCCCCTTTTCCCCTAACCTATCTGTATAAAATCGAGGTTGGTTTTATCTAAATAGTCGGCATGTGTCAACGAAATGAAAGAGTGGCTAAGAAGAGGAACAAGGTCCCCTTTCGTATAAACATCAGAGCATACACAAGGGTGGGGGGTGAGTAATGTTAGCGTCGGATAGTCCCAATTTTCTTATTTGTAAGATTTTTATAAATGCCAGGAAAGTTCCAGGGGTCACTAGGCTGGGAAAGGAAATTTATTCACGCTGGTGGTAGATTTTTATCCTAGGTAAAAAGAACTTCACTTACTCTGTTCCTAGGTTCCAAGGCAAAACCACCTCGATTTATATCTGACCCGTGTATTTTATTGAACTTGGAACTTGACTCGCTTAGAGACCTTTTCTCCTTTCTTTTAGCCAGCCACCAACCTTTTTGTTAAAATGTAGTTTTTTCCAGTATTTTGAGGCCTTGCATTCCTCTTTGTTTCATACGAAACAGTTCTAAATTGGATCTTCAAATATTTATTACGGGTTCAAAACTCATGCGATAATTGAATAAAGAAATGTCAGTGAAAGATTTATAAATAGTTACGCAAAGCGAAGTTCTTTTCAAATTCAAGCTAATTTGAAATTGTCACTTTATTTCTGATTTATTAGAGAAAAAGGGTTCCAACTTCTACTGAAATTGAGTTACCAAATTTAGACAAACATAAGGTCTCCTTACAATCTCCCCCGCTTAGAATCTTAGTATAATTTTTGGTTTGAAAGGAATAAAAGAAAAGAAACACAAATTTACTAAGATCCATGGTAACTCAATTTCTCCTTGTACTACTTCTAAATTGAACCCCCGAGATTTTTGGGTCTCGATAATCTGTCTATAAATTTTTTAGTTTTTTTGACTATCAGTCCTACTGAAATAAGTCTGTTATATATATATAAAGAGTGTAAAAATATTGAAAGTCGATGTCCAATACGAAGTTATATATTTCCCTTTTTCTTCTTGCAAGGAAACACGTCATTGCCTCACTAGTAGGTTATGACATTCCATTTCTGAGCCTTTATGTTCCTTCCGGTGTTATTTGCCCACTTCACGTTCCATGGCACCTTTCCAAGGCAGATTGCCAGACTGATTATTTGACAACCCATGCCTGAGACATTACACTTACGCGTGAACATTTTAAAAAGATAATCTGCCTTGGAAACAGTTTGATGTGTTCGGGGAAATTACGTTCCTTGGCGTTCGATTGACATTTGGAAAAAAGGGGTAATTAGTGATAGGATAATTTTTTAATATGAAATCTCTGAATAAAATATTTTTGGAGCATGTACTTGACGATGGAGAAAAGGATTAAAGTGATTAGCAATTACGAGCGAGGATTCCCCACCTGTTCCTAAATATTGCAAAAAAGATAGTATTATGATTTGCGAATTTGATCCTACTAAGGTGGAAAAAAAGAAAAGGGTTTAACATTTGCAAATACTTCAATGTGTTGTCAATTTAAAATAGTTTAGAAATAAAAAAATTTAACAAGAAATGGATGAAAAGTGTTTTGGGGGAGATGGGGTGACTGTGTACTGTATAATACACATGTGATGTTTTGGAAAGTGTTGTCAATTTAAAATAGTTTAACGTTCCCACCTTCCCCCATTTCTGAGGGCAGGGGAGGGGGGGTCAATTTCGGAGGAAAAGCCAAAAATACTCAGAATCGAAAATAAACGGGATCTGCCTCAAGGGGAAGGCTCAGAGGCCCTTCGTTCCCCCATTTCTGAGGGCAGGGGATGGGGGGGGGTCAATTTTGGAGGGGAAACCAAAAATACTCAGAATTGAAAATAAATGGGATCTGCCTCAAGGGAAGGCTCAGAGGCCCTTCGCTCCCCCATTTCTGAGGGCAGGAGAGGGGGGGGGGGGTCAATTTTGGAGGGAAAACCAAAAATACTCAGAATCGAAGATAAATGGGATCTGCCTCAAGGGGAAGGCTCAGAGGCCCTTCGTTCCCCCATTTCTGAGGGCAGGTTTGGGGGGGGGGGGGTAATTTTGGAGGGAAAACCAAAAATACTCAGAATCGAAAATAAACGGGATCTGCCTCAGGGGCAAGGCTCAGGGGCCCCTCCTTCCTCCATTTCTGAGGGCAGGGGAGGGGGGTCAATTTTGGAGGGAAAACCAAAAATGTTCAGAGTCGAAAATAAATGGGATCTGCCTCAAGGGGAAGGCTCAGAGGTCCTTCGTTCCCCCATTTTTGAGGGGCAGGGGAGGGGGGGGTCAATTTTGGAGGGAAAACCAAAAATACTCAGAAACGAAAATAAATGGGATCTGCCTCAAGGGCAAGGCTCAGAGGCCCCTCCTTTCCCCATTTCTGAGGGCAGGGGAGGGGGGGGGGGTCAATTTTGGAGGGGAAAAAAATGGTAAGAATCGAAGATAATTTCCATTCGTCTTAGTTTTTTTTGACGGTGCTCCTTATTTCTAGTTGAAAATGCTTATTTTTTAATTTAATTGAGAATGAAAAGTCAAACTCTAACATAAAGAAGAAGGTATTTTGGAGGGGGTAGCTAACTTAATATACGGGATAATTTCCATTCGTCTTACTTTTTTTTAACGATGCTCCTTATTTCTAGTTGAAAATGCTTATTTTTTAATTTAATTGGGAATGAAAAGTCAAACTCTAAAATAAAGAACGAGGTATTTTGGAGGGGGTAGCTAACTTCATATACGGGATAATTTCCATTCGTCTTAGTTTTTAACGATGCTCCTTATTTCTAGTTGAAAATGCTTATTTTTTAATTTAATTGGGAATGAAAAGTCAAACTCTAACATAAAGAACAAGGTATTTTGGAGGAGGTAGCTAACTTCATATACGGGATAATTTCCATTCGTCTTAGTTTTTAACGATGCCCCTTATTTCTAGTTGAAAATGCTTATTTTTTAATTTAATTGGGAATGAAAAGTCAAAGTCTAACATAAAGAACAAGGTATTTCGGAGGGGGTAGCTAACTTCATATACGGGATAGTTTCCATTCGTCTTAGTTTTTAACGATGCTCCTTATTTCTATTTGAAAATGTTTTTTTTTTATTTAATTGGGAATGAAAAGTCAAAGTGCCAGAATGGTTGAACTCCACTAGCTCAGAAGTCGGGTCTCAGTCCACCAGCCAGAATGGTTGAAATCCACTAGCTCAGAAGTGGGGTCTTAGTCCACCAGCCTGAATGGTTGAAATCCACTAGCTCAGAATTGGGGTCTCATTCCACCAGCCAGAATGGTTGAAATCCACTAGCTCAGAAGTGGGGTCTTAGTCCACCAGCCTGAATGGTTGAAATCCACTAGCTCAGAAGTGGGGTCTCATTCCACCAGCCAGAATGGTTGAAATCCACTAGCTCAGAAGTGAGGTCTTAGTCCACCAGCCTGAATGGTTGAAATCCACTAGCTCAGAATTGGGGTCCCAGTCCACCAGCCTGAATGGTGGAAATTCACTAGCTCAGAATTGGGGTCTTAGTCCACCAGCCTGAATGGTGGAAATCCACTAGCTCAGTATTGGGGTCTCAGTCCACCAGCCTGAATGGTGGAAATTCACTAGCTCAGAATTGGGATTTTAGTCCACCAGCCTGAATGGTGGAAATTCACTAGCTCCGAAATGGGGTCTTAGTCCACCAGCCTGAATGGTTGAAATTTACTAGCTCAGAATTGAGGTCTTAGTCAGTGTTCAGACTGGAGCGTTGGGGTCCGACTATATGGGCTTTATTTGTCAAGGCCTGAATGCTAAGCGATGAACATGAGCTCAATTGGGACTCCATTGTGAAAATGGAAAACAAAAAAACAAAAATATATTCTTGGTATGTGTGTAGAGCATGGCATGGTTACCGCTAGGGCAACAGTCTAACCGTTGACGGTTTTAGGTATCCGTGAATAAGTTCTAAGGCGAGAGTGGAAGTTGGGACAAATTTTTGGTGGTGCCCACCTCACCTGCCCAGAGTCTCAGGCAAGTGACCCTAAATTTGAAAAAGTGGAAATTGGCTCAGATTTTCTAAACTGAGCTGAGACAATGAATAGATACTATTGGGAAAGTGATTGGAGACGCTGGGCATCCGTGAACAATTGCTAAATTGAGAGAGGAATTTGGGACAATATTTTGGGGCACCCAACCGCCCAGAGTCTCCGGCAGGGGACCCAAAAATTGAAAACACACACAGAGACGACAGACACAAAGAGACGAATCACACACAGAGAGGACAAACACACAGAAACGACACATAGAGACGACATATGCACAGAGATGATACACACACAGAGTCAAAACACACAGAGAGACGAGACACACACACAGAAATGATAAACACACATAGAGACGACACACACATAGAGACAACACACACACAGAGACAACATCCACACAGAGACAACACACACAGAGATGACACACTCAAAGTAACGACTTACACATAGAGACGACACACACAGAGACGACAAACACACAGAGACGACACACATAGAGAGACGACACACGCACACAGAGACGACACACTCAAAGTGACGACTTACACATGGAGACGACACACACACAGAGACGACAAACACACAGAGACGACACACATAGACAGACGACACGCACACAGAGACGACAAACACACAGAGACAACACACGCACAGATACGAAACACACAAAGTGACGACACACGCACAGAGATGACAAACACACAGAAACGACACACACACACAGAGACGACACCCACATAGAGACAACACAGACACAGAGATGACAGACACACAGATACGAAACATCCACAGAGACGACACATGCACAGAGACGACTCACACACAGAGTCCACTCACACACAGAGAGGACAAACACACAGAGACGACAGACACAAAGAGACGAATCACATACAGAGAGGACAAACACACAGAAACGACATATAGAGACGACACATGCACAGAGACGATACACACACACAGAGTCAACACACATAGAGAGACGAGACACACACAAAGAAATGACAAACACACATAGAGATGACACACACAAAGAGACGTCACACACACACAGATACGAAACACACATAGAGACAACACACACATAGAGACAACACACACACACAGAGACAACATCCACACAGAGACGACACACACACACACAGAGACGACACACACACAGAGACGACACACTCAAAGTGACGACTTTTACATAGAGACGACACACACACAGAGACGACAAACACACAGAAATGACACACACACACACACACACACACAGAGACAACACACACATAGAGACAACACAGACACAGAGACGACACACACATAGAGACGACAACACATAGAGAGACGACACGCACACAGAGACGACAAACACACAGAGACAACACACACACAGATACGAAACACCCACAGAGACGACACATGCACAGACGACAGACACAAAGAGACGAATCACACACAGAGAGGACAAACACACAGAAACGACACATAGAGACGACACATGCACAGAGACGATACACACACAGAGTCAACACACACAGAGAGACGAGACATGGCGTATCTGATGAAATAATTTAGGTCGTATGATCAATTTAATTTATTTTTTTTAATACAGTAGTTTTTTTAGTAAGGACACTCAAGACAACACGCACACAGAGAGAACACACACACACAGATACGAAACACACATAGAGACGACACATGCATAGAGACAACAGACACACATACACAGAGATGACACCCATACAGAGACGACACACACACAGAGACGAAACACACACAGAGACGACATACTCAAAGTCACGACTTACACATAGAGACGACACACACACACACACACATACACACACACAGACGACAAACACACAGAGACGAGACACATAGAGAGACGACACACACACAGAGACGACACACACACAGAGACGACATACTCAAAGTGACGACTTACACATAGAGACGACACACACACACACACACAGAGACGACAAACACACAGAGACGAGACACATAGAGAGACGACACACACACAGAGAGACGACAAACACACAGAGACAACACACACACACACAAAGAGACAACACACACGCACACACACAGATATGAAACACACAAAGAGACGACACAAGCACAGAGACGACACACACACACACAAAGAGCCAATTCACGCACAGAGAGGACAAACACACAGAGACGACAGACACAAAGAGACGAGTCACACACAGAGAGGACAAACACACAGAAACGACACACACAGAGAGACGAAACACACACATAGAGACAACAAAGACACAGAGACGACACACACAGAGAGACGAAACACACACAGAGACGACACATACACAGAGGTGACACACACATAGAGACGACAAACATACAGAGAAGACAAAAAAACAGAGACGACACACTCACATAGAGACGACACACACACACACAAAGACAAATAACACAGAGACAACACACGCACAGTTACGACACACGCATTGAAATCCACTAGCTCAGAATTGGGGTCCCAGTCCACCGGCCTGAATGGTGGAAATTCACTAGCTCAGAATTGGGGTCTTAGTCCACCAGCCTGAATGATGGAAATCCACTAGCTCAGTATTGGGGTCTTAGTCCACCAGCCTGAATGGTGGAAATCCTCTAGCTCAGTATTGGGGTCTCAGTCCACCAGCCTGAATGGTGGAAATTCACTAGCTCAGAATTGAGGTCTCAGTCCACCAGCCTGAATGGTGGAAATTCACTAGCTCAGAATTGGGGTCTTAGTCCACCAGCCTGAAGCCAAAAAGTTGGGTTGATCTAGGTTCACTTAGAGTGGTGCACCGCTCTAAGTGAACCTAGATCAACCAAACTTTTTCACAATGGGGTCCCATTCGAGCTCATGTCCATCGCTTAGCATTCAGGCTTTGACAAATAAAGCCCAGATAGTCGGACCCCAACGCTCCAATCTGAACACTGACTAAGACCTCAATTCTGAGCTAGTGAATTTCCACCATTCAGGCTGGTGGACTAAGACCCCAATTCTGAGCTAGTGAATTTCCACCATTCAGGCTGGTGGACTAAGACCCCAATTCTGAGCTAGTGAATTTCCACCATTCAGGCTGGTGGACTGAGACCCCAATACTGAGTTAGTGGATTTCCACCATTCAGGCTGGTGGACTAAGACCCCAGTACTGAGCTAGTGGAATTCCACCATTCAGGCTGGTGAACTAAGACCCCAATTCTGAGATAGTGAATTTCCACCATTCAGGCTGGTGGACTGGGACCCCAATTCTGAGCTAGTGGAATTCAACCATTCAGGCTGGTGGACTAAGACCCCACTTCTGAGCTAGTGGATTTCAACCATTCTGGCTGGTGGACTGAGACCCCACTTCTGAGCTAGTGGAATTCAACCATTCAGGCTGGTGGACTAAGACCCCACTTCTGAGCTAGTGGATTTCAACCATTTTGGCTGGTGGACTGAGACCCCAATTCTGAGCTAGTGGATTTCAACCATTCAGGCTGGTGGACTAAGACCCCACTTCTGAGCTAGTGGATTTCAACCATTCTGGCTGTTGGACTGAGACCCCACTTCTGAGCTAGTGGATTTCAACCATTCTGGCACTTTGACTTTTCATTCCCAATTAAATTAAAAAAATAAGCATTTTCAACTAGAAATAAGGAGCATCGTTAAAAAACTAAGACGAATGGAAATTATCCCGTATATGAAGCTAGCTACCCCCTCCGAAATACCTTGTTCTTTATGTTAGACTTTGACTTTTCATTCCCTATTAAATTAAAACATAAGCATTTTCAACTAGAAATAAGGAGCATCGTTAAAAACTAAGACGAATGGAAATTATCCCGTATATGAAGTTAGCTATCCCCTCCGAAAAATCGTGTTGTTTATGTTAGACCTTGACTTTTCATTCCCAATTAAATTAAAAAATAAGCATTTTCAACTAGAAATAAGGAGCATCGTTAAAAAACTAAGACGAATGGAAATTATCCCGTATATGAAGTTAGCTACCTCCTCCAAATACCTTGTTCTTTATGTTAGAGTTTGACTTTTCATTCCCAATTAAATTAAAAAATAAGCATTTTTCAACTAGAAATAAGGAGCATCGTTACAAACTAAGACGAATGGAAATTATCCCGTATATGAAGTTAGCTACCCCGTCCAAAATACCTTGTTCTTTATGTTAGAGTTTGACTTTTCATTCCCAAATAAAATAAAAAATAAGCATTTTGAACTAGAAATAAGGAGCATTGTTAAAAAAACTAAGACGAATGGAAATTATCTTCGATTCTTAGCATTTTTGTTTTCCCTCCAAAATTGACCCTCCCCCTCCCCTGCCCTCAGAAATTGGGGAAGGAGGGGCCTCTGAGCCTTCCCCTTGAGGCACATCCCATTTATTTTCGATTCTGAGTATTTTTGGTTTTCCCTCCAAAATTGACCCCCCCTCCCCTGCCCTCAGAAATGGGGGAAGGAAGGACCTCTGAGCCTTCCCCTTGAGGCAGATCCCATTTATTTTCGACTCTGAATATTTTTGATTTTCCCTCCAAAATTGACCCCCCCTCCCCTTCCCTCAGAAATGGAGGAAGGAGGGGCCTCTGAGCCTTGCCCTTGAGGCAGATCACGTTTGTTTTCGATTCTGAGTATTTTTGGTTTTCCCTCCGAAATTGACCCCCCTCCCCTGCCCTCAGAAATGGGGGAACGAAGGGCCTCTGAGCCTTGCCCTTGAGGCAGATCACGTTTGTTTTCGATTCTGAGTATTTTTGGTTTTCCCTCCGAAATTGACCCCCCTCCCCTGCCTTCAGAAATGGGGGAACGAAGGGCCTCTGAGCCTTCCCCTTTAGGCAGATCCCGTTTATTTTCGATTCTGAGTATTATTGGTTTTCCCTCCAAAATTGACCCCCCCCTCCCCTGCCCTCAGAAATGGAGGAAGGAGGGGCCTCTGAGCCTTGCCCTTGAGGCAGATCACGTTTGTTTTCGATTCTGAGTATTTTTGGTTTTCCCTCCGAAATTGACCCCCCTCCCCTGCCTTCAGAAATGGGGGAACGAAGGGCCTCTGAGCCTTCCCCTTTAGGCAGATCCCGTTTATTTTCGATTCTGAGTATTTTTGGTTTTTCCTCCAAAATTGACCCCCCCTCCCCTGCCCCTCAGAAATGGGAGAACGAAGGGCCTCTGAGCCTTCCTCTTGAGGCAGATCCCATTTATTTTCGATTCTGAGTATTTTTGGTTTTCCCTCCAAAATTGACCCCCCCTCCCCTGCCCTCAGAAATGGGGGAAGGAGGGAACGTTAAACTATTTTAAATTTACAACACTGTCCAAACATCACTTGCGTATTATACAGTACACAATCACCCCATCTCCCCCAAAACACTTTTCAGCCATTTCTTGTTAAATTTTTTTATTTCTAAACTATTTTAAATTGACAACACTTTGAAGTATTTGCAAATGCTAAACCCTTTTTTTCCACCTTAGTAGGATCAAATTCGCAAATCATACTACTATCTTTTTTGCAATGTTTAGGAACAGGTGGGGAATCCCCGCTCGTAATTGCTAATGACCTTAACCCTTTTTCTCCATCGTCAAGTACATGCTCCAAAAATATTTTATTCAGAGATTTCATGTTCAAAAATTATCCTATCACTAATTACCCCTTTTTCCAAATGTCAATCAAACGCCAAGGAACGTAATTTCCCTGAACACATCAAACTGTTTCCAAGGCAGATTATCTTTTTAAAATGTTCACGCGTAAGTGTAATGTCTCAGGCATGGGTTGTCAAATACCTTGCCAAATAACCGGTCTGGTAATCTGTCTTGGAAAGGTGCCATGGAACGTAAAGTGGGCAAATAACACCGGAAGGAACATAAAAGCTCAGAAATGGAATGTCATAACCTACTCTCACTTCATCAGGTCAATGGTTGAACTAACCCTATTCTGAAAGTCAATATAAATTAAATATTCAATTTCGCCTTCCGAACTGTAGTAGACTGTTTATTCATTAATCCTGAATCTGGCAAAAGTTATTTAAAAAATACTTGAATACAACTTGGTCTTAATACAAGCTTTTCAAACTATCCTTCAGAAGTTTCAGGTTTTCTTTTTGCTTTTATAATTCAAGCGTGGTGGCTCCAAGTAAAATGACGGCTCATTCATAACTCTTGTCCTTTATTAACAATCATGACTGTACTTTGGTGAGGATATTCGAGACATTTTTTTCAAATTATAAGTGAATCCTTTAAAGAGTATTTAAAGGTGCTAAAAGGTCCAGTAGCAACGGAAGACTTTAAAAACCAAAGGCAAATACAAAATTTATATTCTACGAGAAACTTTTTTTAGCCATTCTCTATGTACAAAATCACGACTTATGAAAATTTTTACCTTTCGAACATTCTGAACTTATCTCTTTTGACGAAGACAGAAAAATCATAAATTATTACCAGTTTAAGTTGGTGTGCGGCTACGTTACAAAGAGTAGCTTTATATAGTTTTCATGATCCATATCCTATATTTGACGGGTATTTTAAATCCTATCGGCAGTGCCTTTTATTTTCAACAATATTCTAAATCCTATGGGAAATACATTTTAATCTTATCAATGTTCCTTAGATGGTGCTATTACTATATTTTTACCAATGTGCATTGGTCATTATTCGCCCTAAGTTGCGATTTTCCTCTGGCATCAATTGCCCGAATATTAAAAAGGTCACGAGTGAAAATATTTTCTCTAAGAGTGGGGTAACTACCACTAACTTTATCTTCTCTCTAACAGAGGTCATACTTCTTTACTGATTCTTTAACCTGGCAGTACATATTTCCAAAGACACCATATTGTCTTAATTTATTGAAGGTTTTGACAGCTCTCATCTGGGCCCCCCAAAGAAGGACTTGAATGCAGGAAACGGATGACTCCATTAACTAGTTTTTTTTTTATAAATGATCTTATATTGACGTCTTTTTTTTTCTTGTCAGAATCATCCAGTGCATACAATAAGCCATTCAAGGAAACTAAACGGAAATATCCCAACCTTTCCTAAAAAAAGGGATTTCCTTTCTTTCCAAAATTTGACATTTCTGGTTCTGAGCTCTACCCGAAATGTCAAATTCTGGAAAATTTTCGGTATCCTGCTATTCATATTTTTAGAAGCCGTTTCAGTAATGTGCTTGCTTTCTTTGTCTCAATTTTTTTTAGCCTGGGAGACTCCAATCCAGGTTTATGATCATGAATACTCTGTGGCCATGTGCATATGTAACCTTTGCGCGCTGGGATGCAACCCTTTTTCGTATCCCTATGGATGCAGACCTTTTTCTATTCCTTAAGATGTGGACGTAACCCTTTTTTGCATCCTTGATAGGTGTCCTATCAACCTCACTCTGAAGTAAATGACTCCCTGTCATGACATGTCCGTGACTCCCAGTCACACTAGTATTTTTCTTTCCCTAAATTTATTCCTGGAATTATCCCTAGTTGGCCTTGACATATCTATTCTAAAATAGCTGGACTCTCCAAAGTTCAAACATATCTTTGGCTCCCAAATATATGTCGGAGGAGTCCCTCTACATTAAATTAATCAATTCAAATCTCTTTGCCAGCGTTAATAATTCATCTTTGTCGTCTGTGGCTTTAGTTTTTTCATGAACTTTCCTTCCAATTGAAGGGAGAATACCACTTTTAAAAATACTAATAGTTACATCATCTGCTCTTATACCAGTAGAATTTTTTTCATACTCTAGTGCCTTTCTACTAATTTGGGAGTAAAATTGGTGTACCAACTCAGTTGGCCTTTTTTTCTCGGAAAAGAATTCTTGTAGTTTTAATGCAGCTGTTTTTTTTCATGTAAAAAGGCTTCTTTTGAAAGTCTTTCTAGATGATCTAAATCTCTTTTTTTTGTATTATACAACTTGGTACTTCATTCGCAAAAGGCTTACACAAGGCAGATAAGGATGCTGTTGTTAAACTAGCAGCAAAATTTTTCGGAAAAGATGCGCTTAAAAAGACTGTTGAAATCTGTCATAATATTTTTAAAGTGGGAATTCTTACATCTAAGTGCGGCATTTATGGCCGACATTTAGGAATTACTATCAGGCATCTCGGAAGATAATCCTGTTCCACGATTTGCAATTATGGACCATTCAGATGTTTCGGTTTTTCCGAGCGAATCAAATACTATTGTGGCATCAAAATTATATGACTGTGTTTGAATGCTAAATTTACTCGTTGAAAAACAAGAGTCTGCTAGCACAAATATGGATGAACAAAACCGTTTGCGACCGTTCCTTCCTAAGCCAGAAAATGCTACAATTCCTGTCATTTTTAGTAATTTAACTACTAATATGCAGTCTTCCGACTGCAGTCTTTATGCAGTCTTTATCTCAAATTTATCTCAAACTAAGCAGTGCGAGTTTATCTCAAATTTAGGATGCTTAGACAAAGTCGGCTATGATGACCAACGTAGAGATAGGTTACTGGTGTCTATGAAGGATATAGATTCTGCCTCATCAGTGGTAAGTGCCCTACCAACCAGGCTGAAGTAATAGCCCATCGCCCATGGCCGTGACCGTCGTCCTATGCCCAGCGTTACCAAATTTTGAAGAAAACACCCATCGCCGGTCACCCAAACTTTCAAATTGATTAGAGTGTTGCCAAATTTTGTCTCCTATAACCTGTTGAACAATCAAAAATACTTTAACACAATTATTTCAGAGCAGAGGAGATTCTAAGGGGTCATCTATTACTCCAGACTGGTTTATATTACTTCAGAGCGGAGGAAATTCTAAGGAGTATTACTTCAGGCTGGCTTATAACCACCCTGAAGTAATAGCCCATTGCCCTGGTCATCTCCTATGATCGGTTCAGGCTGCTTATAAGGAATTTAAAGTGTTTCTAAGTCATCAAAAGCATTTTTAAGTAATGTAGAGCATTTATAAGCAATCTAAAAAGATTATCAGTTATCTAAAGTGTTGATAAGTGATTTAAAACGTTTACAACTGATCAAAAGCACTTGTTAATCGTTCTAAAGCATTTATTTAAATAAAAAAAACAAGTTTTTTTTAACTGAAAGTAAGGAACAACGTTAAAACTTAAAACTTAAATTAATATGCAAATTTTGTTTTAATTATTCATGTACAGTGAGCCAAAATCAAAACCTGCATCAATTCAAAAACGTTCAAAAATTAAATAAAAAATAAGTTTTTTTAACTGAAAGTAAGGAACGACGTTAAAGCTTAAAACGAACAGAAATTATTCCGTATATGAAAGGGGCTGTCCCCCCCTCAACGCCTCGCTCTTTATGCTAAAGTTTTTTATTGTTAAAAAAAGAGTTGTGAGAAAGTCAAACTTTAGCGTAAAGAGCGAGGCGTTGAAGAGGGGACAACCCTTTTCATATACGGAATAATTTCTGTTCGTTTTAAGTTTTAACGTCGTTCCTTACTTTCAGTTGATTTTTTTTTAATTTTTGAACGTTTTTGAATTGATGCAGGTTTCGATTTTGGCTCACCGTATATGAATAATTAAAACAAAATTTACATATTAATTTGACTTTTGTTTGGTTAAATGGCTTTCTCAAAACTTGTTTAATTTTATTTACGAACGTTTTCATTAGTAATAAATATACGTAACTTACGAATTAACTTACGTAACGAATTCTATATTCATATATTTTTAATACTTATATTAGGGGGCTCGCCTACTAGTCAATACCTCTCTCTTTAAGCTAAAGTTCGAATTTTGTATCAATTCTTTAAAAATGACCCCTTAATCACAAAGGCCGTTGTTTAGAATAAATGGCTCTTATGAAAGTACTAAAAAATCTTTGGCTTAAAAAGCGAGGTACTGACTAGGGGGTGAACCCAATTATACACGTAATATTTTTCGTTCGTTTTAAGTTTTGATGTTACTCCTTATTTTCAGTTCGAAAACTTGTTTTTTTATATTTAATTATATTTAATTTCTGATCTTTTTTAAATAATGCTGGGAAATCCGGCTCCCCCTTCATAGCAACCTCCCTTCTCCCATGAAAACTTCCTTCATGAAAAGATCCTCCCACATAACCGCCAACCCACCCACCCCCATACTACCAGAAAAAATCCCCCCTGAAAACGTCTGTATACTTCCTAATAACCAATACTATATGTTAACATTGGGCAAAGTTCGTAACTTTTAGCCCTTCAGTAATCTATCTATTGAAATGAACAGTGCTTGCGTAATTTGTCTTATCTCTAGCATGTACATGAATATACACTACAGTTTCACATGCAAATTGCAAAAAGCGACCAATCCTTTACCTATAAAGTGGCCAAACACGTTTTGAAACTATAGTCGAGATTGTATAAGACAACAAGAGTGGTTTTTGTTATTGATATCAACTGTACAAGAATATGCATGTTCCTTCCACGTGCACATTGCAAAAAAGCGAGCAGTACAAGCGGGGATTCCCCACTGGTTCTTGAAATCTGGCTTGTTACACAAGTTTGTTTCAAACTCCACATTTTCAAGGATGCTACAATCAGATTGTTTGATTGACATTTGCAAAAAAGGATAAGGGATTCGCGAATTGGACTGTACGAATGATCTTATTTGAATAATAGGGAAAAACACAGAGCTAGATAACATTTGCGAATTGGATCGTATGAAGATGGAGAAAAAAAGGGTTAAAGTGATCTTTTTTGCAGTTAAGGTAACCCTGAAGAGCATGTTGATTCATACCTTATTTACTATAAATTTGGAACACTATCAATCTATGCAAATGGTTAACGATGATAAAATGGTCTTATGACTTGACCTAGCTTTACTTCTTCGATGTGTTCTGTATAATACACAAGTGGCGTTTGAACAGTGTTGTCAGTTTAAAATAGAGTCTAACGTTATAGTATACTAAAAAGTTGATACTGAGAGAGATGTAGATGGCAAGAAAAGAATTTTAATAATGGATAGCTTTACTTCTTCGATGTGTTCTGTATAATACACAAGTGGCGTTTGAACAGTGTTGTCAATTTAAAATAGAGTCTAACGTTATAGTATACTAAAAAGTTGATACTGAGAGAGATGTAGATGGCAAGAAAAGAATTTTAATAATGAAATTTAGAACAAACCTTAGAAACCTTAGAAACCATGCAAATCAAGTAGTAAGGTGTATGTGAGTACGAACCATCAAGGATCATAAGCACCAACGACCCTAACCAGCAGAGACATCAACCCCCCAAAGGTTCCCAATCCTCAAAATCGAAGGGCACGCCCTCCCTCCAACTTTTTGCCCACCTCCCTCCATTTTTTTATTTTTTTTTTATTTTTTTATTTTTTTTTAATATGATATAATTTTTCAACTTTTTTTTACATGTCTTTGAATGAGATGAAATTTACTTGAAATGACAGTAAGAAATTAAATTTATTTGGAGTACCGAAAAAATTCAACTCTTATGTTGGTGGATTGGATTTCTTTCATTGAAATGAAAGAGTTGGAATATTTCAGTAGCGTTTTGTCGTGGTTTACCTTGTCCCAGCTACATTCTCTTGATTTTTCAAAGTTCATTTTGGATTTCTTTCGTTGAAATGCAAGAGTTGGAATATTTCAGTAGTGTTTTGTTATGGTTTACATTGTCACAGTTACATTCTATTGATTTTTCAAAGTCCATTTTTGAATTTCTTTCGTTGAAATGCGAGAGTTAGAAAATTTCAGTAGTGTTTTGTCGTGGTTTACCTTGTCACAGTTACATTCTCTTGATTTTTCAAAGTTCATTTTGGATTTCTTTCGTTGAAATGCAAGAGTTGGAATATTTCAGTAGTGTTTTATCGTGGTTTACCTTGTCACACTTACATCCCCTCTATTTTTCAAAGTTCATTTTGGATTTCTTTCGTTGAAATGCAAGAGTTGGAATATTTCAGTTGTGTTTTGTTATGGTTTACCTTGTCACAGTTGCATTCTATTGATTTTTCAAAGTTCATTTTTGGTATCAGTTTGATTGAATTCTATATCATCAACCCTTTCTCGAATACAGGGGTAAAATTGACAAAATCTAAGTATCGGATTGATTAAATTCTATATCAACAACCCGTTCTCGAATACCTGGGATAAAATTGAAAAAAACTAAGCATCAGAGTGAATAAATTTTTTATATCAACATCTATTGTCAGATGCATCAAATATAATTGACAAAATCTAAGTATCAGAGTGAATAAATGCATTATCAACATCATTTGTCGGATATATCAGCTAAAATTGACATGTTGGATAAAATTGACAAAATCTAAGTGTCACAGTGAATAATTTTTTTATCAACATCCTTTGTCAGATACATCCAATATAATTGACAAAATCTAAGTGCTAGAGTGAATAATTTTTTTTATCAACATCATCTGTCAGATACATCGAATAAAATTGACAAAAGCTAAGTATCAGAGTGATTCAATGCTTTATCAGCATCCTTTGTTGGATATCTCGGATAAAATCTAAGTATCAGAGTGATTAAATTCTATATCAACATCCCTTTCTCGAATACATGGGATAAAATTGGTAAAATCTAAGTATCAGAGTGAATAAATGCTTTATCAACATCTTCTAAATGCATTATAAACATCATTTGTGGGGTATATCGGATAAAATTGACAAAATCTAAGTATCAGATTGATTAAATTCTATATCAACAACCCTTTCTCGAATTCATGAGATAAAACTGGCAAAATCTAAGTATCGGATTGATTAAATTCTATATCAACAGCCCTTTCTCGAATACATGGGAAAAACCTGACAAAATCTAAGTATTAGAGTGAATAAATTTTTTTTTTCATCATCTTTGGTCAGATACTTCGGATAAAATTGAAAGAATCTAAGTGCCAGATTGAATAGTTTTTTTTATCAACATCCTTTGTCAGATACATCAAATAAAATTGACGAAATCTAAATTTCAGAATGAATAAATGCTTTAACAACATCCTTTATCGGATATGTCGGATAAAATTGACAAAATCTAAGTATCAGAGTGACTAAATTCTATATCAACATCGTTTTCTCGGATACATAGGATAAAATTGACAAATTCCAAGTGTTAGAGTGAATAAATTTTTTTTATCAACATCCTTTGCCAGATACATCGGATAAAATTGACGAAATCTAAGTATCAGAGTGAATAAATTCATTATCAATAAATTATCATTATCATTATCAAATAAAAAAAATTATTCACTCTAACACTTATATTTTATCAATTTTATTCGATGTATCTGGCAAAGTATGTTGATAAAAAAAAAATAATCAATCTGATACTTAGATTTTGTCAATTTTATCCGACATAACCGACAAAGGATGTTGATAAGGAATTTATTCACTCTGATACTTAGATTTTGTCAATTTTATTCGATGTATCTGGCAAAGGATGCTGATAAAAAAATTATTCACTCTGATACTTAGAATTTGTCAATTTTATCCTATGTATCCGAGAGAACGATGTTGATATAGAATTTAGTCACTCTGACACTTAGATTATGTCAATTTTATCCTATGTATCCGAGCGAAGGATGTTGATATATAATTTAGTCACTCTGATACTTAAATTTTGTCAATTTTATCCGACATATCCGATAAAGGATGTTGTTAAAAAATTTATTCATTTTGAAATTTAGATTTTGTCAATTTTATTTGATATATCTGACAAAGGATGTTGATAAAAAAACTTTATTCACTCTGACACTTAGATTATGTCAATTTTATCCTATGTATCCGAGAAAAGGATGTTGATATAGAATTTAGTCACTCTGATACTTAGATTTTGTCAATTTTATCCGACATAACCGACAAAGGATGTTGATAATGAATTTATTCACTCTGATACTTAGATTTTGTCAATTTTATCCGATGTATCTGGCAAAGGATGTTGATAAAAAAAAATTATTCACTCTAACACTTAGAATTTGTCAATTTTATCCTATGTATCCGAGAAAAGGATGTTTATATAGAATTTAGTCACTCTGATACTTATATTTTGTCAATTTTATCTGACATATCCGATAAAGGATGTTGTTAAAGCATTTATTCATTCTGAAATTTAGATTTTGTCAATTTTATTTGATGTATCTGACAAAGGATGTTGATAAGAAAAAAAACTATTCACTCTGACACTTAGATTCTGTCAATTTTATCCGAGTTATCTGACAAAAGATGTGGATAAAAAAAAATTATTCACTCTAACACTTAGATTTTGTCAGCTTTTTCCCATGTATTCGAGAAAGGGCTGTTGATATAGAATTTAATCAATCTGATACTTAGATTTTGTCAATTTTATCCGATATACCCCACAAATGATGTTGATAATGCATTTAGAGGATGTTGATAAAGCATTTATTCACTCTGATACTTAGATTTTACCAATTTTATCCCATGTCTTCGAGAAAGGGTTGTTGATATAGAATTTAATCAAACTGATACTTAGATTTTGTCAATTTTATCCGATATACCCCACAAATGATGTTGATAATGCATTTAGAGGATGTTGATAAAGCATTTATTCACTCTGATACTTAGATTCTACCAATTTTATCCCATGTATCCGAGAAAGGGATGTTGATAAGGAATTTAATCACTCTGATACTTAGATTTTATCCGAGATATCCAACAGAGGGTGCTGATAAAGCATTGAATCACTCTGATACTTAGATTTTGTCAATTTTATTCAATGATGTTGATAAAACAATTATTCACTCTAACACTTAGATTTTGTCAATTATATTGGATGTATCTGACAGAGGATGTTGATAAAAAAATTATTCACTCTGATACTTAGATTTTGTAAATTTTATCTAACTTGTCAATTTTATTTGATATATCCGACAAATGATGTTGATAATGCATTTATTTACTCTGATACTTAGATTTTGTCAATTATATTCGATGTATCTGACAATAGATGTTGATATAAAAAATTTATTCACTCTGACGCTTAGATTTTTTCAATTTTATCCCATGTATTCGAGAACGGGTTGTTGATATAGAGTTTAATCAATCCGACACTTAGATTTTGTCAATTTTACCCCCTGTATTCGAGAAAAGGTTGATGATATAGAATTCAATAAAACTGATACCAAAAATGAACTTTGAAAAATCAACAGAATGTAACTGTGACAAGGTAAACCATAACAAAAGACTACTGAAATATTCCAACTCTTGCATTTCAACGAAAGAAATCCAAAATGAACTTTGAAAAATCAAGGGAATGTAAGTTTGATAAGGTAAACCACGATAAAACACTACTGAAATATTCCAACTCTTGCATTTCAACGAAAGAAATCCAAAATGAACTTTGAAAAATCAAGGGAATGTAACTGTGACAACGTAAACCACGACAAAACACTACTGAAATATTCCAACTCTCGCATTTCAACGAAAGAAATTCAAAAATGAACTTTGAAAAATCAATAAAATGTAACTGTGACAATATAAACCATAACAAAACACTACTGAAATATTCAAACTCTTGCATTTCAATGAAAGAAATCCAAAATGAACTTTGAAAAATCAAGAGAATGTAAGTGTGACAAGGTAAACCACGACAAAACACTACTGAAATATTCCAACTCTTGCATTTCAACGAAAGAAATCCAAAATGAACTTTGAAAAATCAAGGGAATGTAACTGTGACAACGTAAACCACGACAAAACACTACTGAAATATTCCAACTCTTGCATTTCAATGAAAGAAATCCAATCCACCAACATAAGAGTTGAATTTTTTCGGTACTCCAAAGAAATTTAATTCCTTACTGTCATTTCAAGCATGTTTCATCTCATTCAAAGACATGTAAAAAAAAGTTGAAAAATTATATCATGTTAAAAAAAATAATTAAAAAAAAAAAAAAAAATAAAAAAAAATGGGGGGGGGCAAAAAGTTGGAGGAAGGGGTGCCCTTCGAGTTTGGGGATAGGGGACCTTTGGGGGGTTGATGTCTCTGCTGGTTAAGGTCGTTGGTGCTTATGATCCTTGATGGTTCGTACTCACATACACCTTACTACTTGATTTGCAAGGTTTCTAAGGTTTCTAAGGTTTGTTCTGAATTTCATTATTAAAATTCTTTTCTTGCCATCTACATCTCTCTTTGTATCAACTTTTTAGTATAATATAACGTTAGACTCTATTTTAAACTGACAACACTGTTCAAACGCCACTTGTGTATTATACAGAACATATCGAAGAAGTAAAGCTATCCATTATTAAAATTCTTTTCGAGCCATCTACATCTCCCTTAGTATCAACTTTTTAGTATACTATAACGTTAGACTCTATTTTAAAATGACAACACTGTTCAAACGCCACTTGTGTATTATACAGAACAAATCAAAGAAGTAAAGCTAGGTCAAGTCATAAGACCATTTTATCATCGTTAACCATTTCCATAGAATGATATTGCTCCAAATTTATTATAAATAAGGTATGAATTAACATGCTCTTCAGGGTTACCTTAAGTGCTAATCACTTTAACCCTTTTTTTCTCCATCTTCATACGATCCAATTCGAAAATGTTATCTAGCTCTTTTTTCCCTATTATTCAAATAAGATCATTCGTAGAGTCCAATTCGCGAATCCCTTATCCCTTTTTTGCAAATGTCAATCAAACAATTCTGATTGTAGCATCCATGAAAACGTGGAGTTGACCAAACTTGTGTAACAAGCAAGATTTCAAGAACCAGTGGGGAATCCCCACTTGTACTGCTCGCTTTTTTGCAATGTGCACGTGGAAGGAACATGCATATTCTTGTACAGTTGATATCAATAACAAAAACCACTCTGGTTGTCTTATACAATCTCGACAATAGTTTCAAAACGTGTTTGGCCACTTTATAGGTAAAGGATTGGTCTCTTCTTGCAATGTGCATGTGAAACTGTAGTGTATATTCATGTACATGCTAGAGATAAGACAAATTACGCAAGCACTGCTCATTTCAATAGATAGATTACTACTGACATATTTATCATATTTTCAACCATGCTGAACAAAATGGCTATCTAAAAATTTTGATCTGGTGACTTTGGGAAAAAAATGAGCGTGGGAGGGGTCCTAGTTGCCATCCATTTTTCGGTCACTTAAAAAGGGCTCTAGAACTTTTAATTTCCGATCCAATGAGTCCTCCCACGACATTCTAGGACCATTAGGTCGATACTATTACCCCAATGTCCTGGGGGCTATGGGGGGAGGGTTGTCACCCTCAAAGACATAATTTCCAGACCTTTCAACTACCTTGAACAAAATGGCCATATAAAAATGTTGATCGGAAATGTTTGGGGAAATGATGGGTGGGGGGGGGATTCTCCATCCGATTACCTTCGACTATTAAAAAGGGCAATACCCCTCAAAAATTCTAACCAAAAGAGCCCTTTTTTAAGTTTTTACGATAACACTGTCTATATGACATTATATGCCCCCAGGGCACAGCTTACAACCTTAGCCCTGAGGGCTGTGTGTTTGTTCAACTACATTCAACAGAATTGATATATAAAAATTTTGATCGGAAGTGTTTGGGGAAATGATGGGTATGAGGGGGGGGGCATACGCCATCTGATCGTTTTTGACTATTAATAAGGGCACTAGCCCTCTCAACTACCAATAATAAAAACCTTAAATGCCCCCAGGGCATAACTTACAACGCTTGCTCTGAGGGTTGTGGGGGGGGGGGGGGGTTGTCATCCTCAAAGACCTAATTTTCAGAACTTTGAAACTACATTTAAAAAATGGCCATCATAAAATTTTGATTGAATGTGTTTGGGGAAATGGTAGGTGTGAGAAGTGGGTTAGTTAACATTCAATTATTTTCAATTAAAAAGGGTATTAGCCCTTTCAATCTCCAATCGAATGAGTCCTTTTTGAAGTTTCTAAAACAACGCTTTCTATAAAAACCCTTAGCTTTCTATAAAAAACTTACAACCCTTACCTTGAGGGTTGTGTGTGGTGGGGGGGGGGTCGAAATCTTCAAAGACCTATCTTCTAGAACTTTCAACTACATTGAAAAAAGTGGCTATCCAAAAATTTTGATTGGATGTGTTTGGGGAAATGGTCTGCGTGAGACGGGGGTTAGTTACCCTCCAATTTCTTTCGATTATTTAAAAGGGCACTAGCACTTTGAATTATCAATCAAATGAGCCCTTTTTCAAGTTTCTATGACATAGTTTTCAATAAAAAACCTTATATGCCCCCATGGCATAACTTACAACCTTAGCTCTGAGGGCTCTGGGGGGAGTTTCATCCTCAACGACCTAATATCCAGGACTTTCAACTAAGTTGTACAAAATGGCTATCTGAAAATTTTGATTGGATGTGTTTGGGGAGATAGTAGCGTGAGAGGAGGGTTAGTTACCCTCCAATTACTTTTGACTATTAAAAAGGGCACTAGCCTAGTCTATTTCCCATCGAATAAGCCCTTTTTGAAGTTTCTACGACAACATTTTCTATAAATACCTTATATTCTGAGGGCTGTGGGGGGAGGGTGTCGTCCTTAAGGACGTAATTTCCAAAACTGTGAACTACGTTGAACAAAATGGCTATCTCAAAATTTTTATTGGATGTGTTTGGGGAAAAGGTAGGCATGAGAGCGGGGTTAGTTGCCCTCCAATCACTTTCAACTATCAAAAAGAGCACTAGTCCTTTGAATTTCCCATCGAATGAGCCCTTTTTGTCGTTTCTATGACAAAGCTTTCAATAAAACCTTATATGACCCCAAATCCTAACTTATAACCCTTGCCCTGAAGACTCTGGGGGGAGTTTCCTGCTCAAAGATATAATTTCCAAAACTTTCAACTACACTGAACGAAATGGCTATCTAAAAATTTTGATTGGATGTATTAGGGGAAATGATGGGCGTGGAAGGGGTGGTAGTTGCCTTCCAATCACTTTCGACTATCAAAAAGGGCACTAGCCGTTTCAATTTCCAATCGAATAAGCCCATTTTTAAGTTTCTACGACAACGCTTTCTATGAAAACCTTACATGCCCCCAGGGCATAACTTATGCCCTTGCCTTGAGGGCTGTAGGGGGGCTGTAGGGGGGCTGTCATCCTCAAAGACCTACTTTTCAGAACTTTCAACTACGTTGAACAAATTGGCTATCGCAAAATTTTGATTGGATGTGTTTGGGGAAAGTGTGGGCGTGAAAGGGGGGTTAGTTGCCCTTCAATCACTTTCGAATATTAAAAAGGGCACAAGCCATTCAAATTTCCAATCGAATGAGCGCTTTTCGAAGTTTTTACGACAACTCCTTCGATACGAAGTGCCCTGGTCTAAGGAAAAAATAAATAAATAAATAAATAATACATTATGCCAACATCGTTCTTTACTTAGGCAGCGGGATTGCGCTGCCTATGATTAGATTACTAAAATTTGGGAATGCCCCAGGTCCAGATGGTTTGTTACCAGAGCACCTTTTGTATGGTACTACAAAACTACTAGAACCTTTTATTTTATTATACCAAATAATAGTGACCCAGCATTATGTCCCTTCTATGATGGGAGAAGGTAAAGTAGTTTGTATACACAAAAAGGGCAAGGATCCTTCACGTTGTCCATCAAATAGACCTATAACACTTTGTTCTGTTATTAGTAAACTATTTGAAAATATTTTACTCCCATTCTTATCATCAAAATGTGATATGGGGGACCATCAGTTGGGTTTTCGAAGTGGTGTAGGGGTTCAAAATGCACACGCAATATTTCTAGAAATATTGGAACACCATCGTAACTTTTAAAAACAACTATTTGTGTGCGGAGTTGATATTTCAAAAGCGTTTGATAGTATGTTGTATCGCCAAGCTTTTCATCATTGTTGCGTAGTGGAGTGAACCCATTTACAGGCCAGTGTTTGACAGGTTGGTATGGTAATTCATCTGTGAGAATTTTTTCGGGAGGGCGACTTTCAGACCGAATTTCTTGACGTCTAGAGTAAAACAAGGGTCCCTTCTTAGCCTCGTCATATTTAATAACGCAATTAGAACAGCCACACGGTGCCTACCCCCATATGTGATTGACGGTATTGACATTAGCCACTTGTCTTATGCTGATGATATTTCGTTATTTTCGGACAATTTAATATCAATACATAATACAATTAATGTATTACATTCATGTTTACGGGAGATAGGATTAGAGATTGAATCTACTAAAACAGAATTCCTAGTGGCAAACAATACTAGTGATTTACAGCATCATTCTATTGGGTGGGATCACAGGATAGTTTTAATAAAGATTCCGTTAAAAACCTTGTGTTGTCCGGCAATTAAAGCTATATTGGGAAAACACGGGAAAACTTATGGCCTGCTAGTCAGGCAGAAAGGTCATTTTAATAAAGAAACAATTGCTATAATTTATAATTCAATGTTTGAACCTCATGCATCTCGTTGCACCACTATGGTTCTAAATAGGTATATTTAGAACCATATTAGAACAAAAATTATGTATATTTATATTGAATATAACAAAAGTGTATATTATATTGAATATAACATATTTATATTGAATATAGTATATATTGAATATATATTGTGTATAACAAAAGGTGTATATTAGAACAAAAATTCGGAACATTGGATATTAATGTTAAGATGGATCAACAATACGACTGATTTCTTAGACGATCTACTGAAAATAGAATAAGTTTTCCCCTTAATTGTCTCGTTTAATGGAAAATAGTTTTGTCGCCATAGCTCAGTAAAACAGCTATTTATGCCTAATATATTATGAGTTTTTATGCGTTATGTTTTATGAGTGTTTTGAGTGGTATGCACTAATGAGCTATCATAAGCTATTTAATATATATTCATGAGTTACTATGAGTTATATGAGCTACTTATTGTCGTCTTTTTCGATTTTTCATTTTTTTTTCGTTTATTTCCTATACTCCTCTGTGTGCATCCTTGTATGCATAGAGGGCATAAATGAATTATTATTAATAGTAGTAATTAGAATATAAGAAAGTTCCTGCAATTGGAGTCTTGCATTGAAAAGTCTTTATTTTATGCATTCTGCATTCTTAATCTGAAAAGGCCTTGCCTTGTCACGCTTGCCAGTTTAGCTCCTAGGAAAAATATTTGGAAACACTTTTAGACCAAGTTTTTCTTGAAATAAGTCTTCGCTCCCACCTTTAAATTTCTTAATTTGAAATTGGGCAATCTTTTGGAACCGCTGAATTGAGTGGTTGGAAAGAAAAATGTTCAATCTATGCAAATTTTGCGCTTTCTGTCAGTTTCTGAAGAATTGCCGCTTCTTGTGTTTCTGGTATATTTTCAACACCAACCACTTTTTCAGCAAGACACGTTTAAAGTATTATATTTAAATCTTCAAGGGTGTATGTGTGTATGAAACAGTTCGTGGTAACGAATTGTAAATAAGGAGCGACACGGCTCAATAGTAGTAGGGATGACCCAATAACTCGTGACCCTACACCATATATGGGCATAGACTCCCTAGGGGAAATGGATTTCCGAGAAATTGATTGCGTAACCTAACGTCATGAGTTCGTGACGAGAGTCCATATACGGGAATAGACTCCCTAGGGGAAATAGATTTCCGAGAAATTGATTACGTCACCTAACCTAACCTCATGAGTTCGTGACGGGGGTCCATATACGGGCATAGACTCCCTAGTAGAAATGGATTTCCGAGAAATTGATTGCTTAACCTAACCTAACCTCAGGAGCTCGTGACCCTACACCATATATGGGTATAGACTCCCTAGGGGAAATGGATTTCCGAGAAATTGATTGCGTAATCGAAGGGGAAGTGAATTTCTGAGAAATTGATTGCGTAATAGAAGGGGAAGTGAATTTCTGAGAACTTGATTTACATAATCGGTGGGGGGATTTTATTGATCCGATAACGGGAAACAGGATCACGTGTCTCCTTCTAAACCAATCAGAGGGCTGGTTACATATTAGCGGGAGAGGATTGCAGAGAATATAAGGAAAGGATTTTTGCTATAGTTTTTATTAGTCTGTGAATTGAACTCAACGGAGTGAGAACAGTTTGACTTTACTCATTTGGATATATTTGTGCTGATGATGAGTGGAATGTTTACTCTATTATAAGTTGATAGTGGAGTTGGTAGGAATAATACAAGAGCCCCAAACATTGCGGTGGAAATCACGAGAGGATCACGGTTTGGTCTGGAATGGGATGAATTATATGCAAGATATGTGATATCCTTGAGCAAACTTAAAATGGCGGATCAATTATGTTTCGCTGCAAAAGTTGATATAGCGCAGGTGAATAGACTTCAATGTGCTTTAAGTGCATTAGTGAAACATATCGAAGACAATAAACTGTATCGCTAATTGCATATGCTTAGTATTCTTGTTGTAATTATTCAATAAAATTGTTTCGAAATCGAAAATGTTCCCTTTCTTTTTGTTGTTAGAATGTTAGGCTAACGAACCATGGTCAATATAGAGTCAGCAGTCAGAGTGAAAGGATTGAAAAATGAATAAATTTGAGAGTAGGGACCTATCATGAGCTCCCATCCCACACCACTGCTGCCATCTACAATTGAGTCTAACTCCGTACGAACACCATATATGGGCAAAGACTCCCTAGGGGAAATGGATTTCCGAGAAATTGATTGCGTAACCTAACTTAACCTATTGACTCGTGACGGGACTCCATATATGGGCATAGACTCCCTAGGGGAAATGGATTTCTGAGAAATTGATTGCGTAATCTCCCGGGCCTATATAATTTATGCATGTTTTATGGTTTTTGTCACTGAGAATGAAAAACAGGATTTTTCTCACTTTGATGTATTTTCGTGGTTTATTAATGTCTGATGGATGATGTCAAGGTCGATTTATTTGTTGTTGTTGTTGTTTGGCCAAGTGTAATGACACGAGGGGTGATTTACATAATCGCTAGGGGAATGTATTGATCTAGGGGAAGAATTTCCGAGAACTTGATTTACATAATCGGTGGGGAGAATGTTTTGATCCAGAAATGGGAAACAGGAAGTACATGCTTCCTTCTAAGCCAATCGGAGAGTCGGTTACATCTCATTCTAAGCCAATCGGAGAGTCTCTTACACATGGTTTCCCATTACATCACAATTCGCCCTTGAGATTTCATATATAACGGACATGCGTTGTTTTTCATGGATGTCAACAGCAATTTATGCATGTTTTTATGGTTTTTCTCACTGAGAATGAAAAAACAGGATATTTCTCATTTTGATGTATTTTCAAGGTCAATTGATTTGTTGTTGTTGTTTGTCCAGGTGTACGCTAGAGGGAATGTATTGATTCAGGACTCGACTAGGGGAACTAAATTTCCGAGAAATTGATTGCGTAACCTAACTCAACCTCATGAGTTCGTGACGGGAGTCCATATATGGGCATACACTCCGTAGGGGAAATGGATTTCCGAGAATTTGATTACATAATCTGTGGGGGATTTTATTGATCCGATAACGGGAAACAAGATCACGTGTCTCCTTCTAAACCAATCAGGGGGACGGAAATTTTAGCGGGAGAGGATTGCAGGAAATATAAGGAAAGGATTTTTGCTATAGTTTTTATTAGTCTGTGAACAGAATTCACAAAGTTTTTAGTTAGAAGTGCGATAACGTGAGTGAACAAGTTGAGTTAGAAATATCCTTTTATTGCAACTGTTCTATTTGTAAATATCTTTTTCATGATTTTGAAAATTCTCATGAATCTACTGCATGTTTATACAGCATAGAGGCAGAGATAGGTGAGAAGAATCTAGAGGAAATGAGAAGAAAAATTATATGTGATATGGAGAGAAATTTATACCGATTGCAAGTAAGCTCACATAAAACAAGGTTTGATATGACAGAAAAGGAAGATCAAAAGAAGAGACTGGGAAAAGAGGGCTGTCTCTATAGTGTAAAAGACAGCAGTAAAAACCCAATGAAAAATGTGTATAAAGCAAGATATAACTCTGAATATTATGATGAATATGTTCTAAGAGAAGAGAAAAAGTGGCCATTTAAGAGACAAAATAAGAGGTCATTCTACGGAAAGGATTTTAAACAACGAAAACTGTGGTGGAAGAGTTCTCATATATGATTTAACGAAAAATCTAATTATTGATATGTATAATGAGTTTTATATTGTAATCATACAATAAATTTGTTTGTACTATTTTAGTTTTCTCATGCTAGATATATATATAGAGTAAGGATATCATCAGAGACTTCTGTGCATTAATAGATCAGATTGAATAGATCAGCCTTTAGAGTGTTATCAATCTTCAATCAAGTTTTCTATCAAAGATAAAAAATAAATCATTCTTCTAATCTTTATTCTTTTGATATATCAATATTTATTATAGTTTTTATATACACAATCTCGGGTTCAATTACTTGAACCTCGTCTTCTTCTTCAATTACCATTATATCTAGGAGAGGGGGCATGTCAAATAAATCCTCTCGTATTCTTATGGACAAACAATCAACCAACCGCTCATCGTCGTCTATACAGAGTCGAACCGAAGATCCCTGCCGTACCAAATCCTCCGACGTGTACGATAGACCATCTTCTGTATAGTGGATCTCCATTATATCATCAGTACTATCTTCATTACTGTTAAAAAGAAGGAATTCTTCTTCAGATTCAGATAAAATCCATGCGTCCCATATGTTCTCTACCTCTTGGACATACTCGGGGATGTTCTATAAATGTAATAGACAGGATTACTTAATATTATTCATTATATCCATAATTTTTATGTCTAAAATTCATCAATTAGCTAGATATCTAAATTTAAAATCTGGAAAAAATCTTTTTTCCACAATAGATATTTTTCAACTAAAAGTCAAGAGCTGCTAGATTAAATCAAAGACGAGCAGAAATAATAGCGAATAATTGTTCAAACTTAAATTTTCTGTAAACTTATGTCTAATGATAAACTTGTTAGAGTGACAAAAACTTTTTTTCCACAAAGAGGACATTTTTCAACTAAAAGTAAAGAGCTGCTAGACTAAATCAAAGACGAGCAGAAATAATAACGAATAATTGTTCAAACTTAAATTTTCTGTAAACTTATGTATAATGATAAACTTGTTAGAGTGACAAAACTTTTTTCCACAAGAGGACATTTTTCAACTAAAAGTAAAGACCTGCCAGACTAAATCAAAGACGAGCAGAAATAATAACGAATAATTGTTCAAACTTAAATTTTCTGTAAACTTATATCTAATGATAAACTTGTTAGTAACAAAACTTTTTTCCACAAAGGACATTTTTCAACTAAAACTAAAGAGTTGCTAGACTAAATCAAAGACAAGCAGAAATAATAACGAATAATTGTTCAAACTTAAATTTTCTGTAAACTTATGTCTAATGATAAACTTGTTAGAGTGACAAAAACTTTTTTTCCACAAGAGGACATTTTTCAACTAAAAGTAAAGAGCTGCCAGACTAAATCAAAGACGAGCAGAAATAATAACGAATAATTGTTCAAACTTAAATTTTCTGTAAACAAATGTCTAATGATAAATCAGGGAAAAAAACGTTTGAATCAGTGATTTCTCGATGTGCAGTCGAATGGTTAACCACTAAGCTATAAGGTCTGTACAAATACCAATAATAAATACTATGTGTGCACATTATGGGAAAATTCCAGATTTTGCAGCCCTTTCCGGTTTATTAAGTATAAGGAGCAACATTGAAACCCTAAGCGAAGAGCAATTATTCTGTACATGAACGGGTTGCCTACTCCTTAATACCTTACTCTTCATTCTAAAGTTCTTAGCACTTTTAAAAAAAGTTTCCTTATTGAATTAAACGGCCCGTATATTTCAGTTTTTAAAAAAATGGGGCAAACAGTGAAACTTTGGCATAAACAGCAAGTTATTGACGATGGGGCAACCTTTTCACATACAAAATAAGTTCTGTCCGTCTTACGTTTTAATGTTGCTCCTTACATTCAGTTAAAAAGACTTGTTTTTTTTAAATTTAATATCTGGTTATTCCTCAAATAATGCCGGTATATCTAACTCATTCTTAATGAAAAATTCCTTTCCCTCACGGAAAGTCTTCCTTGGAAAGTTCCTCCCATCTAAGACACACCCCTGTAAAATTCTCTCCGAACAATTCCATCCTCGGTGAAATCCCCTTACTTCTTAAAATTTCTTGAGGACAATTCACCCTGGAAAATTCTCCTTGGTGTACCTTCATTTGGAAAAGTATTTAATTTCTAATTGTTTTTCCGATCACTCAGTAAATCCCCCATTCCTAGCATTAGGACATAAAAAAATAATGTATCAGGAAAACTTTGCAAATTATTTCTACGTGAACAAAGTAACTTCGTATATATGAAAGTTCTTGTCATAATTTGCATTTTTCATAGTATCACTCGATTGAAATACAAGAGGTATCAAACTGTTAATATTAACAATTTTACAGAGCTTCTAACCCGGTGTGGGGGTGTTTCCATAGTTTTAAAATGCTATAAAATCCATAGGGGAAATACAAATTAAAATTTAAACATACATTAGCCATTGAAGGACCGGCGACTTCATTTGGAGTATTCATTACTTTATTTATACATATCTTTATTTCAATATGCACTGAAGTTAAAACCATCAAACACCGAATAATATACGGTAATAACGGTTAATTATTATTACGAAAATCATAAGGGGAGAGGAACCTGGAAGTCCACCATTCATCATTTTAACCCCCTTGGGAAGAGTTTTCGAACAGAAACACACATATTTCATCATTCAGATATCCAATTCTTTCTCCGAAACGTCACCTTTTCCAAAATTGTCTAATCAATTTAGAGATGGATTTTTTTTTAATGAAAATCTTCCACAGAAAAATGGAATTTTGAAGTTACCCAGACTTATAATTAGCTTGAAAATCTCTCTAATGGCCGTCCGCATCGTAGCTTTTCAATATCTCCCTATATAGTGTGAAATAATTTTAATAATGTTTTAGCAAATCAAATATCAAACATTTCACGGTAACGAACTGTAGGTAAGGAGAGACCCGGCTCAATAGTACCCTAAACTCTAAAAAACGGAATTTTGGCATTAACAGATATATCAAAAGATTTAGGTTATTATGCTGATTAGATTAGGTTAGGTTAGGTTAAGTGACGCCCGCCACTTAACCTAACCTAATCTAATCTATCCTAACCTAACCTAACCCCCCAACGTTTACTGACTTTATGTATAAATTGATGAGGGGTGCTCATCAACACCTTGCTCTTTACGCTAAAGTTTTTTAGTACTAAGGAAAAAAAGCTTCTTATTGTTCTAATTAAGCAAACCTAGTGTTTCAGGAGTCGTTCTTATAGAATTGGGACCAAATTCAAACTTTAGCGTAAAGAACGAGGTGTTAAGGACGACCAATCCCCCTCATATACGTAATATTTTTTGTTTGTTTTAAGTTCTTATGTATTTTCTAAACAATTTCAATCCTGGTGATAATTTACCCCGGACAATTACCGTTAATATCTCCACGCGAAAAATTGAGTCAGCAAAGAGAAAGTAAGACTATTAGAAAGAATTTCGATTAGGAATTCTGACCAATTCCCCCAGTGTAAAATTTCCCCTGAAAAATTCACCCCCTGGAAGCTTCCCTCCATATGGAAAATTCTCCTCGTGGAAAATCATCCCAGCAAAAAACTCGTCTCCCCTCAAAAAATGGATGCATACTTCCAATAACAAATACTATACCTAAACAATGGGCAAATTTTATAACTTAAATATCTTTCCTCAGGGACTGTGGGGGTCATGGTATCTCCAAGGAAATCATAATTCGTCATCTTAACTATTCTGAATAAAATGGATATCTCAAAATTTTGTTCGGACGATTTTGAGAAAAAGAGGCGTGGGAGGGGGCCTAGTTGCCCTCCAATCTTCTTGGTCACTTAAAAAAGGCACTTAAACTTTTAATTTCAGTTCGAAAGCCCTCAGCTGATGTTCTAGGACCATTGGGTCGAAACGATTACACCTGAGAAAAAAAAAATAATAATAATAAACACGCATTCGTTATCTTTTTTCTGGCAAAAAAATACAAAATTCCACATTTTTGAAGATAGAGCTTGAAAGCTCTATAGTAGGGTTCTCTGATACGCTGAAACTGACGGTGTGATTTTTATTAGGATTCTATGACTTTTAGGGGGTGTTTTCCCCTTTTTCCGAAAATCAGACAAATTTTTTCAGGCTTGTAGCCTTTAATGGGTAAAAGTAAACTCAATGAAATTTATATATTTGAAATCAGTATAATAAGCTAATTCTGTTGATACATATACTGATATTAAATTCGTTTTATGGGCTACACTAAAATTAATGAATCGTATATATTTGGAATCAGCATAATAACCTAAATATTCTGATATATCTGTTAATGCCAAAATTCCGTTTTTTAGAGTTTAGGTTACTATTGAGCCGGGTCTCTCCTTACCTACAGTTCGTTACCGCGAACTGTTTGATATTTAATTTGCTAAAACATTATTGAAATTATTTCACACTATATAGGGAGATATTGAATAGCTACGATGCGGACGGCCACTAGAGAGATTTTCAAGCTAATTATAAGTCTGGGTAACTTCAAAATTCCATTTTTCTGTAGAAGATTTTCATTAAAAAAAACCATCTCTAAATTGATTAGACAATTTTGGAAAAGGTGACGTTTCGGAGAAAGAATTAGATATCTGAATGATGAAATATGTGTGTTTCTGTTCGAAACCTTTTCCCAAAGGGGTTAAAATGATGAATGGTGGACTTCCAGATTCCTCTCCCCTTATGATTTTCGTAATAATAATTAACCGTTATTACCGTATATTATTCGTTGTTTGATGGTTTTAACTTCAGTGCATATTGAAATAAAGATATATATAAATAAAGTAATGAATACTCCAAATGAAGTCGCCGGTCCTTCAATGGCTAATGTATGTTTAAATTTTAATTTCTATTTCCCCTATGGATTTTATAGCATTTTAAAACTATAGAAACACCCCCACACCGGGTTAGAAGCTCTGTAAAATTATTAATATTAACAGTTTGATACTTCTTTTATTTCAATCGAGTGATACTATGAAAAATGCACAAGAACTTTCATATATACGAAGTTACTTTGTTCACGTAGAAATAACTTGCAAAGTTTTCATGATAAATTATTTTTTTTATGTTCTAATGCAAGGAATGGGGGATTTACTGAGTGATCGGAAAAACAGTTAGAAATTAAAGTCTTTTTCAAATGAAAGTACACCAAGGACAATTTTTCAGGGTGGATTGTCATCAAGAAATTTTAAGAAGGAAGGGGATTTCACCGAGGATGGAATTGCTCGGAGAGAATTTTACAGGGGTGTGTCTTAGGTGGGAGGAAATTTCCAAGGAAGATTTTCCGTGAGGGAAAGGAATTTTTCATGAAGAATGAGTTAGATTCACCAGCATTATTCGATGAATAACCAAAAATTAAATTAAAAAAAAACAAGTCTTTTTAACTGAATGTAAGGAGCAACATTAAAACGTAAGACAGACAGAACTTATTCCGTATGTGAAAAGGCTGCCCCATCGTCAATAACTTGCTCTTTATGCCAAAGTTTGACTGTTTGCCCCAATTTTTTAAAAACTGAAATATACGGGCCGTTTAATTCGAACAGGAAACTTTTTTTTTAAAGTTCTAAAAACTTTAGCATGAAGAGTAAGGTATTAAGGAGGAGGCAACCCGTTCATGTACAGAATAATTGCTCTTCGCTTAGGGTTTCAATGTTGCTCCTTATACTTAATAAACCGGAAAGGGCTGCAAAATCTGAAATTTTCCCATAATGTGCAAACATAGTATTTATTATTGGTATTTGTACAGACCTTATAGCTTAGTGGTTAACCATTCGACTGCACATCGAGAAAGCACTGATTCAAACGTTTTTTCCCCCTGATTTATAATTAGACATAAGTTTACAGAAAATTTAAGTTTGAACAATTATTCGTTATTATTTCTGCTCGTCTTTGACTTAGTCTAGCAACATTTTACTTTTAGTTGAAAAATGTCCTTTGTAGAAAAAAAGTTTTTGTCACTAACAAGTTTATCATTAGACTAAGTTTACAGAAAATTTAAGTTTGAACAATTATTCATTATTATTTCTGCTCGTCTTTGATTTAGTCTAGCAGCTTTACTTTTCGTTGAAAAATGTCCTCTTTGTGGAAAAAAAGTTTTTGTCACTCTAACAAGTTTATCATTAGACATAAGTTTACAGAAAATTTAAGTTTGAACAATTATTCGTTATTATTTCTGCTCATCTTTGATTTAGTCTAGCAACTCTTTACTTTTAGTTGAAAAATGTCCTCTTGTGGAAAAAAGTTTTTATCACTCTAACTAGTTTATCATTAGACATAAGTTTACCGAAAATTTAAGTTTGAACAATTATTCGTTATTTTTCTGCTCGTCTTTGATTTAGTCAAGTAGCTCTTTACTTTTAGTTGAAAAATGTCCTTTGTGGAAAAAAAGTTTTTGTCACTCTAACAAGTTTTTCATTAGACATAGGTTTACTGAAAATTTAAGTTTGAACAATTATTCGTTATTATTTCTGCTCGTCTTTGATTTAGTCTAGCAGCTCTTTACTTTTAGTTGAAAAATGTCCTTTGTGGAAAAAAGTTTTTATCACTCTAACAAGTTTGTCATTAGACATAACTTTACAGAAAATTTAAGTTTGAACAATTATTCGTTATTATTTCTGCTCGTCTTTGATTTAGTCTAGCAGCTCTTTACTTTTAGTTGAAAAATGTCGTTTGTGGAAAAAAAATTTTGTCCCTAACAAGTTTATCATTAGACATTAGTTTACAGAAAATTTAAGTTTGAACAATAATTCGGTATTATTTCTGCTCATCTTTGATTTAGTCTAGCAGCTCTTTACTTTTAGTTGGAAAATGTCCAATGTGGAAAAAAATTTTTGTCACTCTAACAAGTTTATCATTAGACATAAGTTTACAGAAAATTTAAGTTTGAACAATTATTCGTTATTTTTCTGCTCGTCTTTGATTTAGTCTAGCAGTTCTTTACTTTTAGTTGAAAAATTTCCTTTGTGGAAAAAAAGTTTTTGTCACTAACTAGTTTGTCATTAGACATAAGTTTACTGAAAATTTAAGTTTGAACAATTATTCGTTATTATTTCTGCTCGTCTTTGATTTAGTCTAGCAGCTCTTTACTTTTAGTTGAAAAATATCCTTTGTGGAAAAAAATTTTTGTCACTAACAAGTTTATCATTAGACATAAGTTTACAGAAAATTTAAGTTTGAACAATTATTCGTTATTATTTCTGCTCGTCTTTGATTTAGTCTAGCAGCTCTACTTTTAGTTGAAAAATGTCCTTTGTGGAAAAAAGTTTTTGTCACTAACAAGTTTATCATTAGACATAAGTTTACAGAAAATTTAAGTTTGAACAATTATTCGGTATTATTTTTGCTCATCTTTGATTTAGTCTAGCAGCTCTTTACTTTTAGTTGAAAAATGTCCTGTGTGGAAAAAAGTTTTTGTCACTCTAACAAGTTTATCATTAGACATAAGTTTACAGAAAATTTAAGTTTGAACAATTATTCGTTATTTTTTTGCTCGTCTTTGATTTAGTCTAGCAGCTCTTTACTTTTAGTTGAAAAATGTCCTTTGTGGAAAAAAGTTTTTGTCACTAACAAGTTTGTCATTAGACATAAGTTTACTGAAAATTTAAGTTTGAACAATTATTCGTTATTATTTCTGCTCGTCTTTGATTTAGTCTAGCAGCTCTTTACTTTTAGTTGAAAAATATCCTGTGTGGAAAAAAGTTTTTGTCACTCTAACAAGTTTATCATTAGACATAAGTTTACAGAAAATTTAAGTTTGAACAATTATTCGTTATTATTTCTGCTCGTCTTTGATATAGTCTAGCAGCTCTTTACTTTTAGTTGGAAAATATCAATTGTGGAAAAAAGTTTTTTTCCAGATTTTAAATTTGGATATCTAGCTAGTTGATGAATTTAAGACATAAAAATTATGGATATAATGAAAAATATTAAGTTATCCTGTTTATTATATTTATAGAACATCCCCGAGTATGTCCAAGAGGTAGAGAACATATGGGACGCATGGATTTTATCCGAATCTGAAGAAGAATTCCTTCTTTTTAACAGTAATGAAGATAGTACTGATGATATAATGGAGATCCACTATACAGAAGATGGTCTATCATACACGTCGGAGGATTTGGTACGGCGGGGACCTTCGGGTCGACTCTGTATAGAGGAAGATGAGCGGTTGGTTGATAGTTTGCCCATAAGAATAAGGGAGGATTTATTTGACATGCCCCCTCTCCTAGATATAATGGTAATTGAAGAAGAAGACGAGGTTCAAGTAATTGAACCCGAGATTGTGTATATAAAAAATATAATAAATATTGATATATCAAAAGAATTAAGATTAGAAGAATGATTTATTTTTTATCTTTGATAGAAAACTTAATTGAGGATTGATAACACTCTAAAGGCTGATCTATTCAATCTGATCTATTCATGCAGAGAAGTGTCTGATGATATCCTTACTCTATATATATATCTAGTATGAGAAAATTAAAATAGTACAAATAAATTTATTGTATGATTACAATATAAAACTCATTATACATATGAATAATTAGATTGATCGTTAAATCATATATGAGAACTCTTCCACCACAGTTTTCGTTGTTTAAAATCCTTTCCGTAGAATGACCTCTTATGGTGTCTCTTAAATGGCCACTTTTTCTCTTCTCTTAGAACATATTCATCATAATATTCAGAGTTATATCTTGCTTTATACACATTTTTCATTGGGTTTTCACTGCTGTTTTTTACACTATAGAGACAGCCCTCTTTTCCCAGTCTCTTCTTTTGATCTTCCTTTTCTGTCATATCAAACCTTGTTTTATGTGAGCTTTTTTGCAATCGGTATAAATTTCTCTCCATATCACATATAATTTTTCTTCTCATTTCCTCTAGATTCTTCTCATCTATCTCTGTCTCTATGCTGTCTAAACATGCAGTAGGCTCATGAGAATGTTCAAAATAATGAAAATGACCTTTACAAATAGAACAGTTGCAATAAAAGGATATTTCTGACTCAACTTGTTCACTCATGTTATCACACTGCTAACTAGAAACTTAGTGAATTCTATTCTCAGACTAATAAAAACTATAACAAAAATCCTTTCCTTATATTCTCTGCAATCCTCTCCCGCTAAAATTTCCGGCCCCCTGATTGGCTTAGAAGGAGACACGTGATCCTGTTTCCCGTTATCGGATCAATAAAATACCCCCAACGATTATGTAATCAATTTCTCGGAAATTCATTTTCCCTAGGGAGTCTATGCCCATATATGGACTCCCGTCACGAACTCATGAGGTTAGGTTAGGTTACGCAATCAATTTCTCGGAAATTTAGTTCCCCTAGTCGAGTTCTGAATCAATACATTCCCTCTAGCGTTCACCTGGACAAACAACAACAACAAATCAATTGACCTTGAAAATACATCAAAATGAGAAAAATTCTGTTTTTTCATTCTCAATGAGAAAAACCATAAAAAAATGCATAAATTGCTGTTGACATCCATGAAAAACAACGCATGTCCGTTATATATGAAATCTCAAGGGCGAATTGCGATGTAAAGGGAAACCATATCTAAGCAACTCTCTGATTGACTTAGAATGAGATGTAACCGACTCTTTGATTGGCTTAGAAGGAGGCATGCACTTCCTGTTTCCCATTCCTGGATCAAAACATTCTCCCCACCGATTATTTAAATCAAGTTCTCGGAAATTCTCTTCCCCTAGATCAATACATTCCCCCAGCGATTATGTAAATCACCCCTCGTGTCATTACATTTGGCCAAACAACAACAACAACAAATAAATCGACTTTGACATCTTCCATTAGACATTAATAAACCTTGAAAATACATCAAAGTGAGAAAAATCCTGTTTTTCATTCTCAGTGACAAAAACCATAAAACATGCATAAATTATATAGGCCCGGGAGATTACGCAATCAATTTCTCAGAAATCCATTTCCCCTAGGGAGTCTATGCCCATATATGGAGTCCCGTCACGAGTCAATAGGTTAGGTTAGGTTACGCAATCAATTTCTCGGAAATCCATTTCCCCTAGGGAGTCTATGCCCATATCTGATGTTCGTTCGGAGTTAGACTCAATTGTAGATGGCAGCAGTGGTGTGGGATGGGAGCTCATGATAGGTCCCTACTAATAGTAACCGAAACTCTACAAAATGGAATATTGATACCAATAGATACATCAAAAGAGTGAGATTTCTATGCTGATTTTATTCTTACCCATCAAAAGTTACGCACCTGAGAAAATTTGCCTTATTTTCGATAAAAGGGAGAAACAACCCCTAAAAGTCTTAAATCACACCATCAGATTCAGCGTATCCAAGAGCCTGACTGTAGAAGTTTCAAGCTCCTATCTGTAAAAATATGGAATTTTGTATTTTTTTGCCAGAACAAAGATCACGGAGGGCTCATTCGAACGGAAATTAAAAGTTCTAGTGCCCTTTTTAAGTGACAAAAAAATTAGAGATCAACTTGGCCCCCTCCCACGCTCATTTGTTTCCCGAAGTCACCCAATCAAAGTTTTGAGATAGCTATTTTGTTCAGCATAACGAAAATATAATTAATATGTCTTTGAGGATGACTTAATCCCCCAAAGTTCTTGGGGGAAGGGCTGCAAGTTATAAACTTGTCGCATTGTTTACATATAGTTTTAATTATTGGGAAGTATATAGTCGTTTTCAGGAGGATTTTTTTTCTGGTGGGGGGAGGGGGTTTGGAGTAGGAGCTACTGGGGAGAATCTTTCCATGGAGGATGTTTCCTTGGGGGAAGGGACATTCCTATGAAGGGGCGCTGGATTTCCCAGCATTATTTAAAAAAAGATCAGAAATTAAATAATAAAACAATTTTTTTCAACTGAAAGTAAGAAGCAACATTAAAACTTGAAACGAACAGAAATTATTACTTATACGAGGGGATTCGCCCCCTAGTCATTACCTCGCTCTTAACGCTTAAGTTTTTTTAGTACTTTCAAAAGAGTTATCTATTCTAATTAACCGGCCTTTGTGATTTAGGGGTTTGTGATTCGAACAAAATTCGAACTTTAGAGTAAAGAGTGAGGTATTGACTAGGAGGCGAACTCCCTAATATACGTAATAAAAACATACGAATATAGATATTCGTTACGTAAGTTAATTCGTTAGTTACGTCACAACAAAATTTCGAGAAAGCCATATAGCCAAAAAAAGGAAAATTAATATGCGAATTTCATGTACGTTGAGCCAAAATCAAAGCTGCATTAATTCAAAAACGTTCAGAAATTAAATTAAAAAACAAGTTTTTTTTAACTGAAAGTAAGGAGCGACATTAAAACTTAAAACGAACAGAAATTATTCCGTATATGAAATGGGTTGTCCCCTCCTCAACGCCTCGCTCTTTACGCCAAAGTTTGACTCTGTCTTACAACTTTATTTTTTAAAACAATAAAAAAAACTTTAGCGTAAAGAGCGAGGAGTTGAGGAGGGGACAACCCCTTTCATATACGGAATAATTTCTGTTCGTTTTAAGTTATATTGTTGCTCCGTACTTTCAGCCAAAAAAAAACTAGTTTTTTTTATTTAATTGTTTTAAAGAGACTGTTGTTCACCCTTTACCACAACAGTGCTTCATGGACTTTTCTCAAATCTATTAGTGCAGTCCAGACGTTCTTGTTATAAGTGGGCTGACCATAGACAATGATTACAACACTATATTTGTTAAGACGTTTTTCCAATGTAATGCCTGCAATCGCTTGCACATCAATAGGTTATACTATTCTGCAAGTTCTGAGCGTCTCTTCAACGCAGTTACTTGCCCTAATCTGATGCCCAAAGATTTAAGGGATTTCAGTTAAAGGGGGAGAATTATACCGTGAAGAAAGGGTATATTTTACATGACCATTAGAAAGTTAAAACGTGGCATCTATGCAGGGAGGGGTGAGTTTTAAGTACAAACCTTTAGAAATGTGAAGATTTTTTTTTATTACTTCGTTTCATCTATTTTGACTCATCTGGTATTGATTCATCTGTTTTTCCTTCAACTGTTTTTACTTTCTTGTCTTTTTTCTTATTCTGTTTTGATTAATCAATTTCTTATTCATCGAGTTTTAATCATCTGTTTTACTCCGTTCAGCGGTTTTGTTTCAACTGTTTTTACTTACTATGTTTCTGTACCCGTATAATGTGGCCTGTCACACAATCCAATGCCCTGTCACTGGATTAGATTCATCATATCAGAAAAGTAAACCGTAGAGTCTCCAATCTAAATCACCAGTGGACGAGATTAAATACAAGATGTAGGAGAATTGAAGCAAAATTAGCAAACAAGAGATTATTTCACAACAGGATAATTAACTGCTTGTTCTTTTTGTTTTATTTAGCTTCTTTGATGTTCTAATTCATGGAATTCTTTTAGCTTTTTTTACCTATAAGATCAGTTGTGATAATTGTGGATGTTGATTTGGTTGTTTTTATTTATTGGTTTTGGATTTTATTTGCTTTCAGGTTATTTTAGTTTTTATCTTTGTTTCATCAGCGTTGAGGAAACCTTGTTTTCATACACGCGAAATATCACGCGAATTCATACACGATGAATACACGCGATTTCTATGAATCTTGTTTTCATACACGCGAAATATCCGCGTCGTTTAAGTTTTTATCTTTTCTTTCTACTGGCCGTAGTCCTGTTTGTTTGTTCTTCATTGACATTTCTCTCTTTGTTGGTTTTGTATTTCTTTTCCCACAAGAAAGATCTTGGATGCACGTTTATTATTTATTTTTCCAGGGATGATTGTATAAAATCAAAGGTCCTAGAAAATTAGGGGAGAGTCCTTTGAAAGCTAAATGAAAAATTTCTTTTTATGGGATCATAAGGATTGTACCATGAGGAGGTGTTCTGCCATTTTATGATCCCAAAGTGCAACTTTGCCTGAAAGAGGTCCAATTTTCAGTCGAATCTAAATTCTGAGAAACCATTCGATTTAAAAGTACCGAAAACAAATCTTTTATGCTTCCAAATTGCAGAGGAAGTAATGACGCATGGTGACAGCAAAGGATCCAAGTTGATTCGCTTTTATTTACGTTTACGAATTACGTTTACGAATTAAGTTTACGAATTACGCTTAGTGGTGGGCAATTATGCGTCAGTTATCACGAAAGAGAGGGGATTGGATAAGTCATTTTATAGGCGGGGATTAGGACAGATGACTAAAAGAGCATATTTTTATTCATAAGCTACTAATTCTCCATAGGCCTTCAGATAAATGTAGAAAAAGGTAGGAGGGGTGGCTGACTGGGAGCAGGAATTAATTAAATTATTTTTCTATTTAGTATAAAATATTATGCTCCGATGCCTACCGGCAAAGAGGGGGGAAAGGCATGATAAGCCAGGATTCCTGCCGGAAATATTTTTCCTTTTTTGAAGGGGGGATGCTACTAGGATCTATGCTTTCAGGAATTTTTTATGGTAATATTTCTATTTTTCTATTTCAATAAAGTATTTAATTGTATTAAAACATACACAAATAATGTATTTATTGATCGGAGAATCTTTTTTTAAAAGTTCTGATGGCCTCAGCGACTTAGAACATCAATTTGGATAAGTCATTTTATAGGCGGGGATTAGGACAGATGACTAAAAGAGCATATTTTTATTCATAAGCTACTAATTTTCCATAGGCCTTCAGATAAATGTAGAAAGAGGTAGGAAGGGTGGGAGACTGGGAGTAGGAATTAATTAAATTATTTCTCTATTTAGCATAAAATATTATGCTCCGATGCCTACCGGCAAAGAGGGGGAAACGGCATGATAAGCCAGGATTCCTGCCGGGAATATTTTTCCTTTTTTGAAGGGGGGATGCTACTAGGATCTTTGCTGTCAGGAATTTTTTATGGTAATATATCTATTTTTCTATTTAAATAAAGTATTTAATTGTATTAAAACATACACAAATAATGTATTTATTGATCGGAGAATCTTTTTTTAAAAGTTGTGATGGCCTCAGCCACTTAGAACTCAAAAGTTCCTCAAAAATTCCATCTGTGGCAGAAATTTTTATAAAGACTTTTTTAACAAAAACACTGTTCAGCATTTTGACAGTTTGTTCAAATTTTGTCCAAAATTTAAATTACAATGTGACATTTTAGTTCTGAATCAGAAAAACTGGAAAAGAAGGGCATTTAAGGAGCCGATTCTTCCAATTGTATTTTGGTTAGGCCTGGTCATGATTTGAAAAGCAATCAGAAATTAGGCTTTAAAAAACTAGTTTTTTCAACTGAAAGTAAAGACCATTTTTGAAACCTAGAAAGAACAGAAGTTATTCTTCATACGAGGGCGGTTGTTTTCTTTTCAACTCCTTACTCTTTATTCTGAAGTTCTGGTGCTTTTTCCAATTCCTTGAGAGTGTTCACGGAAACACAAAGGGTATTTAATTGGAAAAAGAAGATTTTCCCAAACACTAGTAAACTTTAGCTTAATGAGCGAAGAACTGAGGAGGGGGCTACCCCTCTTATATACAAAATAATTTTAATTCGTTTTAAGTTTTAAAGTTGCTCAGTACTTTTAGTTCAAAAATCTTATTTATTTGTTAAATCAAATTTCATGAAACGGAAAAAGGTGAATATTTCAATTCTCTCTGTCTGGTTTTGGTGAGCTGTAAAGCTTAGAGAAAAAATTTTTTGAAACGTAATGAAAAAATTATGTTAAGTCAAGTAAAATTATATAAAACTGAAAAAAGTCAATTAATTACAAAAAATAAATAAAATATTAGTCTACTTACAAAAAATAAGATAGGAACTCCTAGCATTTAGTTTTCTTCAGCAATGCCGAAATGTTGGATGCACATTACTTAACAGTGTCAATATTTTTTAACTTCATTATCACACACCAATATATTTAATGCTTTCAGACTTTTTAGTTACAAAAAGCAAAGTATTTTCAAAGTAGTTGCTTCAGACTAAAGCATTGAAACGAACATTAAGAAAATCAAATATGAATTTCTAGTGCTGGGCGTTATCGAAAAAAGCTGTAAATTTTAAATATTAATGAATAATATTCATATTATGATTTAAAATTTGAATAAGAAAAACCAATATATTTGACGGCTTAATGCCTCCTAGCTAAAAAAAATTAAAGGTTTTTTAAACTGAACAACTTGGTCAATCCAGTCACTCCTGGTAAAAAAAAATTGCAATGACATGCAATTGAGACATCAGCTCAATGGTACTCAGGCTTACTCAATTTGACAGCATATTTTTTTATCGAGATTGCCCCGTTTTTCAGTTATTTTCCTCCAATTTCTATAATTATACGAACTCTCGTATGCACTAATGGCTCGGGTGATTTGCTTCAAACTCGAAACAAATTACATATTTTGAATCTCCATAAAAAGCTGATTCTTTGATTTAATGTTATCAATACTTAGGTTCTTATGCTTTCGTTATTGATCAGGATCGCTATTTACCTACCATCCATTATTACAAAGAATTTGATTTTTGTTTTTACTTATTCTTTTTTTTTCATATAGAAAAAATGTTTGCAGAAAACCCAAAAGGGGTCATTTGATCTACAAACTAGAACTCACAATACCAATATTAAGGGCCAAAACGTATTGGCAGGCAGCCAACCATAGGCCAACACACCATTTTTTCATTGTTTTCACTACTTTGCTCTCACTCCTTTGATTTCCAAAAATTTATTATATAGTCCCTTATTTCCTGAGAGGCAAGCCTCCTTACTTACTTGTACTTGTGGTGAGGCACATGCTGTTCAGCCCAACTCGGTACCGAGGATATGATGGACCATATTCTGCCACTGCCATCGGTGTTCTGTTTGGAGTCGGATGATTTCCAACCACTATTTATCCCAATTGCGTCCGTACTTCCTGAAACCTCCCAAAGGCTCGAGGTGTTTCTTCATTGTGGCATGCCAAGATTTAGTTTGACCACCTTGCCGTTTCTTCCAGTGGGGTAGGGAATCCTTAAATTTGAGGAACTGACTGGTCAGGTACTCACTCGGGCACCACATAACGTGCCCAAACCATATGAGCCTTCTGCTCTTGACGACAGCGGATAATGAATGTTTCTGGTTGTAGATTTACATCAGTTGCTCGTTGCTTATCCTTTTGCTAAGTTTGAGGTTGCCAATGGCTCTTAGGCACTTCCGGTCCAAGATATCGAGTGAACGTTCTTTTTCTTCCTTTAGTGGCCAGGTTGTGCATCCATACAACAGGGTATAGTGAATACACGCCACATAGACTCGAAGTTTGGTCTTCAGGCTGATCTCTCTTCTAGACCATAATGACTTACGCAGTTGGCCAAAAGTTCTCCATGCCATGCTTATTCTGGGCTTGATCTCACACGAAGCCCCACCACTGATATCAATCAGTGACCCGAGGTATTTGAATTTTTCTACCTGTTCGAGCTGTTGTCCGTTTATGGAGACTGACGAATTTGTATCTGTGAAAAGGTGCTTGGTTTTGGGGACACTGATGCCCATACTTCTCAGGCTAGCGCTATTTGCCGCTCTCTACAGCATGTACCTGGCTTGGGTGCTTGATTCGGCAAGGAGTGTGCCATCGTTTGCGTATTTAAGGTCCCTTAACTTCTTATTGCTGGTCAGCTCGATTCTGTTTTCCGAACTTATGGAATTTTTGAAAACCCAATCAAATATCTAGTTGAAGCGGAGCGGGGAAGCTGGGTACCCTTGTCGCACGCCGTAAGCAATTTTAAAGATCTCAGTGAGCTCCCCCTGCACGTGGATGTTGCTACGCATGTTCTCATAGTATGTTTTCATCAAACTCTCCAGCTTCGGTGGGGCTACGTATTCCAGCAGGATTCCCCATAGTAGCGGGTGAGTCACCGAGTTGACTGTCGCTATAAAATCTAAAAAGATAGCAGTGGTTTTTCAGTTGTGGATAGAGCGCTGGTGTAGGAGGATCCGAAGTGAGAAAATATGGTCCATGCATTCCATTCAAGAGCGAAAGCCAGCTTGATTTTTCCTAGTTCTTTGCTCTCTTTCGGCTCTAAATCTGTTTAAGGTGATGATGGTAAAAATCTCTCCAGCCATTTTCATGAGCAAGATGCCATAATAGTTTTTACAGTCACTCCTGTCACCCTTCTTGAACACTGGAATTATAGTTGCATCCCTCTAATCTTGGGGGACGTGCTTGCTCTTCCAGATCTTCTTGAGGACGTCCGTGAGTGTGCTGACCAATGATGGGCTTGCCTTATAGAGCTCTGGTGGTAGCCCATCTTCTCCTGGCGCTTTATTGCTCTTGAGCGACTTTACCACTTTCATTACTTCTTCAAACTTAGGTGGGGAGATGTCGGTGGGGTACTCATTTCGCAGTTGGAAGGGTTCAAATCCACTGTCCGGTGGTATAGGAGGCGGGGGGAACTGGTTAGATCTATTTTGGTGGTCTCAGAAGTGTTCTGTCCATCTATTCATTCTTTCTCGTCTGTTGGGTATTACTGTACCGTCCGTCCTCTTTATATTTTCAGCTGTTAGATTTCCCATTCTCCTGAGGTCCTTAAAGATCTTGTGTTGCTTACGGGTATCTTTTTTTCTGGCCGCTTCTTTCAGTTATGTTGCAACATTCGTCCAGTATCTGTTCTTATCCCTCCTAGCTAGTCTGTGAGGTTTCTTTTGAAGCCATTTGAACTCCTCCCGATCTTGAGAAGTTTTCGACTTGTCCTAAAGTGCCTGAAGTGTCTCTACCTTGCATCACTTCTTGTGGTTTTTCCCTCGTTTTCTGAGTATCTTTAAGGCTGCTTCTTTTGTTGCTGCTTTGATTTGTTGCCACGACCGTTGTATATTTTTGGCATCTGAATCGTCATTCCAATCTTGGAGGACGGCGAGAGCTTAAAACCTGTTGCTTAGCTCGAGATCAAACTTAGCTTTAATCTCTGGGATTTCTACCTTCTTTTTATTATGTTTGTGCGTGGGGTGGGTTCTTACCCTGGCTGCTAGATCCTGGTGTATTGTGGCTACGACAAGGTAATAGTCAATTACCATTTTTTGAGCCAGTATCTGCCCCTCTCTATGGCCTGCATTCAAGAACAGAGGATTGCCATCTTTTTCTTGTCATTAGATAACCAAGGTATGCAAGTGTGTGGCCATCTTGGGATCTCAACTTGAACGTATGACCTTTTTTGTGTTCCAAAAAATTGTTCATAAGGAATAGCTTGTTATGTATTGCAAACTGAAGCAATCTTGTATCATTCACACGACGTTCTACGCGTCCATGTGGTCCAAAACTACCATGTTCTGCTGTTAAACTACCTGTTACGGACTGCTTGTAATTCGTCATAGAAGTGATCTTTCAGGTAGTCAAGGGAGTCTCGTGTAGATTCATACGCTGCTATTACAATCATGTCGAAAGGGTGTCCACGCAGTCAGATCTTCAATGTTCGGTTGGAAACTGGAACCCAGTCTAGCACTGATGATTCGTCTTATCACTGAGGATTAATCCGACACCGTGACGTCAAGAGCTGTCACTAGAGCCAGAACTATAAAAATGACATACGTCAGCCATTTCTGGGTAACTGATAGTAATTCTACCTTGGTCATTCAATCTTGTTTCAATGAGGCACAGGATGTCTAGGTTGTATTGGTTGAATTCTTTGGCTTTAAAAGCCTGCGTCACGTCACATTTTATTAAACATACATTCCAGGTCGAAATTCTTAAGGTCCACCTCAGCATCTTCAATGATGTTGTTGTTGTACCGACTCACCCACTGGAAGCCTTGACACGTCGTTTGCCGGGGACGCCGTAGCATAGGTTGTTTTACTTTGGCTCAACATTATTCCATGATGTTTCGGGGCAGTTTCATTGGCCATCGGTTTCCCAGGCCATCGGCTACCCTGTTGCGTTCGCACTTTTAAACTGGGTTAGGTAGTTTAAGAGAGTTTCACCCTTCCACCCCTTTGAGGTGCACCTAGGATTTCCCGAACGGACGTTAGAGGCGGAGTCCGAAGTGCTTGAGCCTAATTATCACAGCCCACAACCGCTGCAACAAGCGAGAATACATATTGCCATGCAAACCCGCCTAGGTCCGAAGGGATTTGGAAAAAGAGTGCCCCCCCCTACGGGCAGCCAAGAACATTAGTATTCACTGATATGCTGATTTTGATGGTGTGATTTTCATTAAGATCAATAGAATTTTCGGGGGTCTTTTTACTGTTTTTGAAAATCAGAAAAATTTTCTCAGGATTGTAACTTTTGATTGGTAGCATTAAATTTAAAAAATTGTATAAGTTTGGAATCTAATAAAAAGTCAATTCTTTGAGGTATCCACTGTTATCCAAATTCCGTTTCTGATCGTTTGGGTTACTATTGGGCCGAGTCACTCCTTGCTTACAGTTTGTTACCACGAACTGTTTGATGTAGTCTTTTCGTCGTTTTATTCGTTGATTTACTTTCCGGTCAGTCTGTCAAATAAAATGTAGGCTTTAGGATTTCGCCAATACTGCAGCCTAGGAATTTAAGTTGTCTTATTTTATAGAGGTCTACCTAAACAAAAATATTAGCGGGAATTCTTAAACAATTTAACTTTATTTGTATCAACTGTCACTAGCAATTTTTTTAAAATTCAAGTGAGAATTGAAATATTGATTCATTTGGTTCCCAAGGTGTATATACAATAAGGGAACTGAGACCTGTTAAATTGAATCAGCTGTCAATTTCCATTTGTAATTTATGCAAAAAATAAAACATGTATGTTGAAGATTTAAAAAAAGAATTTTATGATGTTTTATTATCAAAGGTAAGAATTTAGCCCGGACAAGGCCTTGCTTGTTTCTATTGTAAGATTGCTGTCATTTATTACCTTTACATTTATTACCATGCTTGTTTTAGGCCATGAAACCTCAACTGAGAGATGCCCTTCCTTAGCAGAAATCTTAGCTGCCACAGAACTTAGTTAATTCTTTTGTATCAGCCAAGATTCCTCTTTTGAACTACATAATTAGTTAAAGTGTAATTCTTCCTCTAGAAATTTATCAACTGATTTAGGAAGCTAAGGAGAAAGAAAAAAACTTGGCTTTAGGCTGTTTATTCTATCAGGCTTAGGCTATAACATTTCTTATTTTGAATAGGCTAGTTCCCCCATTTGAAATGATGTTCAGAGCATTTGAATTGCTTCCTCATTATTGTTAAGCTAAAGGTCTAAATTAGGGAAACTAATTCTTAAGAAACTAGATGTTAAAAAACTAATTCTTACTTCATAATTGACCTAGCCTAGGCCTATAGGCTGCATGATATGTTTAAGTGGCATTCACAATTTCAGCCCCCCCCCCTATATATGCCAATTCAGGGTTAGCTTAGGTTAGGTATAGCCTATATAGGGGGGGGGGCTGAAATTCATTTCCAATAAAAATGCTTATTATATTGATAATCAGCATAAAAAAGGCATCAAATGGTGTATTCACTTTAGTCTTAACTCAATAATAGGATTTTGTAGAACTTTACCACCTTTTTTTTATGCTGATTACAAATATAATACTCATTTCTATCAGAAATGAATTTCAGCCCCCCCCCTCCTATATATACCTTGATTGGCTAGAAATGACAATTTGAAACTAAATTTGTATTTTTAGCCAAGCTTCAAAATTTTACTTATGAACAGTTGTTGCCTAGACATTGAATTCTGGCTTGACACATGTCTAGACATGGGATTTTAGCTAGACATGCTTGTGAATGCTGCTTTAGCCAACACTTTTGCATGACACTCTGCTATACTTAAATGTAAATATTAAATAATTTGCATAAATGACATATGAATAAAATAAACATACCAATTGCCTTTTTATGCTCTTTCCAAATATAATAATTTTTTTTGGTGCACATTCAATCTTAAGCCCTTTAGAGGCCCACAAAGATGATACCTTTTTCTCTTATTAATCAAAAAACTTATTCGCACAAAATTAGTTTTTTGAAAAAAAAGTAAAGAACTTCATTAAACCAAAAATGAACAAAAATAGAATCAAATAATCTGCCAAGCATACAACTAGCACAAATCCATCAATAAATAAATAAAACCCAAAACAAACAGAAATAAAATAAGTCAAAATCAAAATGAGCAGAAATTAATTTGAGTAGGGTTCTAAACCCTATGCTTTCTAAAAGCCAGAATATAATTTGTACTTTACTGAAAAAAATGTGCATTGTCAGTTTAATATAAATATGCTGATATTTTTTCATTAAAATCTTAATTAGTTTTTGATTTCTTAAAGTTACAAAAATGAAAACATTTAATTTTTTTTTTAATTTCCCGAACTTTCAACTGCATTGAACAAAATGGCTATCTAAAATTTTGATTGTATGTGTTTGGGGAAATGGTGGGCATGTGAGGGGGGTTAGTTGCCCTCCAATCACTTCTGACTATTAAAAAGGGCACTTTGAATTTCCAATCAAATGAGCCCTTTTTCAAGTTTCTACAACAAAGCTTTCAAAAAACCTTATATGCTTCCAGGTCATAACTTAATAAACTTATAACCCTTGTCCTGAAGCTGTGGGGGGAGTGTCCAGCTCAAAGATATAATTTCTTGACCTTTCAACTGCATTGAACAAAATGGCTATCTCAAAATTTTGACTGGATATGTTTGGGGAAATGGTGGATGTGGAAGGTGTGTTAGTTGCCCTCCAATCACTTTCTACTGTTAAAAAAGGCACTAGCCATTTCAATTTCCAATTGAATGAGCCCTTTTTCAAGTTCCTACAACAATATTTTCTATATAAACCTTATATACCCCCAGGACATAAGTTACAACCCTTGCCCTGAGGGCTGTGGGAGGGGGGTGTCATCCCCAAAGACCTAGTTTCCAGAACTTTCAATTACATGAACAAAATGGCTATATCAAAATTTTGATTGGATATGTTTAGGGAAAAGGTGGGCATGAGAGGGGGGTTAGTTGCCCTTCAATCACTTTTGAATATTGAAAAGGGCACTAGCCCTTTGAATTTCCAATCAAATGAGCCTTTTTTGAAGTTTCTACAGCAATGCTTTCTAAAAAATCTTATATGCCCCTAGGGTATAACTTACAACCCTTGCCTTGAGGTCTGTGGGGGATGTCCTCATCAAAAACATAATTTCTATCTGGAAATCAACTATGCTGAACAAAATAGCTATCTCAAAGTTTTGATTGGATATATTAGGGGAAATTGTGGGCATAGAAAGGGTGTTAGTTGCCTTCCAATCACTTTTGACTATTAAAAAGGGCACAAGCAACTCCAATTTCCAATTGAATGAACTCTTTTTGAAGTTTCTTGGACAATTCCTTTGATGTGAAGTGCTCTGGTCTAAAACCAAAAATAAAATAAAATAAACAATACATTGTGCCAACATTGTTCTTTACTTTGGCAGCACTATTGCACTGCCTGTGATTTTAGATACAGCTCTATTAGCATCACTCTTGTGAAAACCAGTTTACTGATAACTTGAATCAACAGTGACAAATTTGAGAATTAATAAGCACATGGGAAATATATAATTCAGTCCAAATATATAGGCTAATATATAGGCTATTTGGGTAAGGTTGGGAAGGTTAGGTTAAAATTGAATTTGTATCAAAAACAACTGTTACCTTAAATTGCAGCTAAGGATTTCCCCTTCTAGAGTTCCAGGATGATGACTAGTTGTATGCAAGGTTTACTGGTGAGCAGGTGCTTCCATCTTCAGTAGGACCACTCATCATCTAGCCATTGTTTAAAAATATCAATGGATTCAGCAGTAACTGTTTCATTAAATTAATTAAAAAAACTGTTTCCACAAAATAAGTTTTTCAAAGAAAAGTAAAGAACTCCATTAAACAAAAAATGAGCAAAAATAAAATCAAATAATCTACCAAGCATGAAACTTCCATAAATCAGCATCAAGAAATAAGTGAAATCTAAAACAAACAGAAATTACAATAAATAACTGAGTCAAACTCAAAACAAGCAGAAATTAACATAAGTTGAACTCAAACCCTTATGCCTTCCCAAGGCCAGAACATAATTTGCACTTTACTGAAAAAAATATAAATGTTTTTACTTTTATGACATTAATAAATCAAATAGTACTAACATTTTGATTACTAAATATCAGTATATGTATATTAAACTGACAATACACATTCATTTGTATTTTTTCAATAAAGTGCAAATTTTGTTCTGGCCTTGGGAAGGCATAGGATTTGTGCGCCCAACTTATGTTAATTTCTGCTCGTTTTGGGTTTGGCCTGGTTATTTGTTGTAATTT
>CM051267.1:56547505-56622505 GCA_027921565.1 Artemia sinica | reverse complement strand
ATTCCTACTTTGTAAAGATATATACAGTTTTGTCAGGCTATGCTTAACCAATATAAAAAGACAGATTTCATTTTCACTGTCCTTGGTACTTGGTACTTATGTTTTATATCCTCTGTAAAAGCCCTTATCGAAGATTTTTGTTCGGTAGGGGGGGGGAGTTCTACAAAAAAAATTAAAAAAATTCATCGAAAATGTGTTTTTATGCATTTTTCTTACCTTTTTCGCGTTGGACAAACCTTTTTTTTTGGGGGGGGGGGGGATGCAGCCCATGATACAGGCTGAACACTTTGTTACATTTGATTAGCTGTAAGTTTTTAAATAATTTGTATAAAAATCTAGTCTTGGAAAGTTCAGAAGTATTCTTGACAGAAAATGTACAAGATTGGGGACATGCTGGAAACAAAATGGTGTTATGGTTTATTATTTTTTTGATGATACAAAATTTTGCAATTGCTGTTTCAGGGTTCTATAAATTGAACAGGTCAATTTATCTTATTTTAGTAGAATTCATAATGGAGTTTTTAGCTAATTCTTACAGAAATTAAATTCTCATTTGCTTATAAGTTCTTGAATTAAATCACAAGATGTTGTGTGTAATATTTGCTTTGTAATATTTACTTTTCATGTATTTTTCTTTTTCGTTGCATTAAGGGTTCTCGAGAAATTTATTCTTATTTTATTTTTTTTTATCTCTCCATCTTTTCCTTTTGTTTTTTTTGTTCCTTATTTTATTTTTATTTTTTTTTGTATTTTCTCCTTTGTTTTCTATCCATGTTAACATATAGTTTTTATGTATTCAGTATCTTCAGCTATGCTCTCTACTAGAATAATTTCAAACAAAACAAAACATTTAAACAAACACTGAAACTATTTAATAATAATTATTTATTTTATTTAATACTATATTCATAAATTGCGGAGGATTTTTGACGTTGGTGCCTCTAAAGAGGCAGCCTCTTTCTGTACTGCAAATAGCCTCTAATATTTTTAATATTTCCTTTTCTGTTCTTCTTTTCAAAAATTTCACAGAAGAGAGAAACGAGAACAATAAAAGCTAGTGAAAAACAGAAGAACAATTATGCAAATATTTTGGTTGAGACCTCTGCTCAACCATCTTCAGTGCAGAATAATAAAAAAAAAATACAGATAAAAGTCCAAAGGACAATATAAAAACAGAACCTCAAACAAACACTGAACTATAATAAGGACCTTTTCGAAGCAACGATGAAAGGGTAACTGAAAAATGTTTGCGATTTTTTGTTTTGTCATGATTAGCCAGTGTGGTCTCAAAAATTATTTAGAATAGTTTCAAACATTTTTGTAATGCTGTATACAAGATTAAAAAAAAAAAAAAAATGTTTCTAGAGACGTAAAGATTTTCTTTTTCATTTAAGCTATATTTAATACTTTATTATTCAATTTCATTTAATAATAATTATTTATTTCATTTAATACTGTATTCATATATTGCAGAGGATTTTTGACGTTGGTACCTCTAAAGAGGCAACCTCTTTCTGTACTGCAAATAGCCTCCAATATTTTTAATATTTCCTTTTCTTTTCTTCTTTTCGTTTCTTCTTTGTTTCAATGGCTTATGCTTCCTTCTGCTTTGTTAGTTGGTTCTTATATGTATGTCAATATTTATTTTTTACTTACTCAGTTTCTTCAGCTTGTTCCTACTGGAATCATTTCATAATTTTTTGTATACATATCCCTTATCTTTTTGTTCTTTGTATAAACAAAGCATGTGAATATTCTAATGTTTCAGAACCATAAAACTTCTATTTCGTTTTAGTATAAATATATTATTTTCATTAATTGTGGAGGAACTATGGATCTAGTAGAATCTTTGCAGCCTGATGAAGATATACAAATGTTCGTGGCTGACAACCACTTACCTACTGACGTTAATAATATTTACAATACCGGCCAGGTTGGTTTTTTTAAATTTTTAAAAATTCAAATAAATTGTAAATTTTTTAAATCTTGTTACGAAGAATGACGCTTAGGTATGAGAATGTGATAGGCTTTGTCTGAATATCTCAGTATCATGAAATATCACGTATCTAACATTTGTATGAGATACATTAATTGTTTATGTTAATTAAATATGTTAATTGTTTTTGTTAATTGCTTGTTTGTCATTTATATAGGCCTTCCTTAATTTTATTTTATGTACTTTATTATGTGGCATTTAATGTCTATTTGTAATGGGTACTGTCACAATATTAATATTAAGAAGACTAAGTTGCTAAGACTAGGGATAAGCAAAGGTAAAGAAGTAAATGTTGGTTAACGAGAACATTGATCAAGTTGAAAGCTTCATTTACCTAGGTAGTATTATTAGTAAATACGGTGGATCCAGATAAGATGTTAAAAGTAGAATTGCCAAGACCCAAGGTGTTTTTTTTCACAGTTAAAAAAAGTTTGGAAGAATAGGAATATAAGTCTGCGTACCAAGATTAGAATATTGGAAGCCAGAGCAATGACATTGGTCAGGTATGGTTCTGAATCTTGGGCACTGTGAAAAACGGAAGAGGATGTGCTAGATGTTTTCAGAAAAATTGCCTACGGAATGTTTTGGGTACCCGACTAACTGGACCCTATTTCAAATAGTAAATTGTATGAAAAATGTGGGCCAATCTCGCTTTCACGGGCTAAAATGAGAGAAGGTTTAATATGGCTAGGACAAGCTTTGCAGGTGAAGAATGATAGTTTGCCCAAAGTCGTCCTTGTCGTTTAACATCTTGGGCCAAACGAAAAGAAGGCTGCTCCCGAATGGGGTGGGATGATGTTGTAAGGAAAGCTTTAAGAGAAACGGGAACTTCTTGGGAGGGCGTGAAGAGGGAGGCTCTGAATAGATTGGGATGGAGGAGGAGTGTAAGTAGCTGTGTTGGCCTTAGGCGGCTTGGTCCTACAATGAGTTAGTAGCAATAGTAGCATTAACGGGTAATGAGATTATTTAATTCACCCTTCCATATATAATATTTTGGTAACATGGAATTTTACGGATATCTCCCAAACATCCAAATATCACATGTTCAGGATTATAGCTTTCATCTGATTATCTCTATAAAATGAAACGTAACTTACATCTAAATATCACAGGTGAAAAGTATAGCCTCACTTGAATATATCGGCTACCATACATAAAGAATCACAGATATTTCAATAACAATTGAATTTCATCTATGAATGAAAAATAATTGCTTTTTTTGGAAGAATAAGATAATTTAAAGTATTAGAGAGGCATTCGGCCCTCCCATTTTACAGTGTATGCTCTGCAAGTCAGAAGCTTCAACCCTGTTATATCATGATGGTTTCCGTGCAAAAGAGTCGTTTTAAGATATACAACTTTTAAGCTTTGTAATATGTGTCATCTACAAAGCTATTGATTGAACCCGGAGGTGTTTTTTTTTTTGGGGGGGGGGGGAGGGGCACTTGCCCCGGGTGCAGAAGTTTTAGTGGCGCGAAATTTCAAATAAATAATCCAATGGTTATAATCATTTTGAAATTTTCGAAATTTTCATTTTGTCAAATTAAAGTAGAGGGTACAGATATACGTAAATAATTAATAAAACAAATTGAAAAATAACCAAACAATAATAATAAAAATGGTTAAATCAAATTAATTTATAATAATTCAATAATTTAAATAATGAATTAAAAAATATATAGTTAATTAAATAACGAATCGACAATATTTTCTTTTTACTAAATTAACGTTTAGTGGTAGAAGATGGGGCGCTAATCAAGACTTCGACCTGGATGCAAGACAGGCCAGAACCGCCACTGATTGAATCAGTGGCGCCACTCATTCAATCAGTCACGTAAATTGTTTACTCTGAGCAATCTTGGTGTTCTCTCCTTCGTGAAATAAACAACTTCTGTCGAACTGCTGGATGCAATGCAATCTGTTTTTGCCTTGAAATATATCTTGAAGTGGCAACAAGCTCCATAAACAGCTTTTAAATAGGAAGAGAAGTGCTGATCTGTCCCCTGCTTTATGGGATTGGTTACTAGATTTTTTTCTTCAAAAGAATCCATATATTGTATGTTCTATATGCAAGAAAAATGGTAATATATCAAATTAAAATTCGCAAAATATACTTTGTGTATAGTTTTTTTTGATTTTTGTGATGTTTTGTTTTTGAAGTATTAAACATTGCTTTGTTTAATATAAAAAATCTAATAGTAAAATATACAAATTATGGTACCTGTTAATTAAACGAGACACATTCAAGAATTACGCTTAGATTAGATCTGAGAAAACCGGTTTCATAGCCATACAGACAAAGGACAGAATAGATGGGGAATATATCATTTGGGCTATATATTTGCACATTAGGGGCGGGGAATGGGGGTAAAGTATAGCGGGTCTGCATGCAAAATGTGTTAGCTACAATTATTCTGCATATTATGAAGTAAGAATTGTTTTCTAACTTCACGCTGTCTAAATAATTTAACCCCCCCCTCCCTGATGTGAAAATGTATAGCCCGAATTATATATTTCTCATCTGTTCTGTCACTTGTCTTTGTGGCTATGAAACTGGTTTTCTCAGATCTAACCTAAGCGTAATTCTTGAGTGTGTTTCATTTGATTAACAAGTACCAAGATTATTAACAAATAAATTGTTGGAGAGTTCAGCAAAGGATGGATAAGCTTTCTGTTTTGATTCTGCAATTAGCATGCACTTGATTGACGGTTTATAGGATTAGTACTAAATACATGTTTATTGAAAAGAATTACACGTATGGAAACCTAATGAATCAGAAATTATAAGAGAGACTGCCACAACCAACCTGGATTGGTCTGCTACAACCAACCTGCCACTTGAAGGGACTGCCACAACCAACCTGGAGGTTGGTTTCCAAATAAATTGTTGGAGAGTTCAGCAAAGGATGGATATGCTTTCTGTTTTGATTCTGCAATTAGCATGCACTTGATTGACGGTTTATAGGATTAGTACTAAATACATGTTTATTGAAAAGAATTACACATATGGAAACCTAATGAATCAGAAATTATAAGAGAGACTGCCACAACCAACCTGGATTGGTCTGCTACAACCAACCTGCCACTTGAAGGGACTGCCACAACCAACCTGGAGCTTTATCTTCAACTTTTTTGGCATTGATTATAACCCTTCCGCATAGACACCGCCATTTGAAGGAAACATCTCTTTATCTCATTTTCGAGACTGTATAGACTTATGCTGTTTAAAGAGTTTATGTAGATAATTTTGAAGACCACACTGCCTTTCCATGACGACATATAAAAGTTCAAATAGGGATAATTTATTCAAATCATATAGATTAAAGTTCATTTCACCCAATGCTATTAACCTCTCTCCAAGAGTTAGTTCATTCGATGCTAACGAACCGGATCCAGGAAGGTCAAAGAGACTCGCTTACGTTTTTGCTTTGGAAAGAATAAGATTATTAAACAATATGTTTTATTTTATTTTGTATCTAAATTATTGTTTTTAATTTTTTTAGTTTAGTATGACTACTGATGACGGTCACTGCATATGTGACCGAAATATCTAGTATTCTGTAAAATTTATCACTGTCTATTTAAAGGATTTTATCCCTATTTGAACTTTTATTTATCGTAATGAGTTTATGAATTTGGTATTCCCTCTTCAATAATATTCCATGAAAAAAGCCGTGCCATCAATCAGGCCCAAAAAGATACACCACTAGTCTTTATTGGTTTTGGTCCCAAGAATTGGCCCTTGAAGCACAACTAAGCCTCTGATTCTGGTTGGTGCTTAGATAGTATTTTTTCTCATAACAACGCCGAGTTGAAGGGAAATATTTTCCATTTGTTGAGAGTGTATTCCCTTCACACGAGTTAAAGATTTTAGTGTCCACCTTTCTTCTCTTTTCCTTTTACACCTCTAATGTCTCCTCCCTCTGTCTCTCTGCATTTCTTTCTTGTATAGATTCATATACTATATGTTGCTTTATATCTTCTATTCTTTTCTATAAACTGGAAATAGATGATATAAGGATTGCATTAATTTATGTTAATTAATGAGTTAATTAATTTAGTATTTCCTCTTCTCTGTCTATCATGTACTTCCTTTCTGCATTTCTGTCTATTTGTCTCTGTGTAAAACTTATAACACAATATTCCGTGAAAAAAGCCATAAGTCATCAATCAGACCCAATAAGAGACACAACGAGTCTAGTATTTTCTGATTAAAGACTATACTCTGACTGTATATACAAGTATCCAGGCATATATATTTTTCTTTTTTATGGGGGGGGGAAACAATCTACACTTACACTTTTATATTTATTTTGTATATACAACGCTCCTCTGTTTCATATTAAAATATTCTTTATGTCTACTTTTATGGGCGTACGTAGCTTCTTGTCTAGGGGGGAGTTGTTTCTGTGATGAAGGGCGAGGGAGGGGGGGGGGGGCAGCTGAAGTTATATTGTCAGTTCACAAAACCTTACATTGCCAGCAACTTCTCTCATGCCTATGAAATCTTAATAATAAGAAATCACCAAGAAACATCAGTAGGCTTCAGCATTAATCCTGTTGGATTAGAGCCAAATCTTTCCAAGACATAATGGATAATTGCTTCTTTTTTACTTTTATTCTGTCATTTCGGCTGTTTATTTCCAACTTTTTCAACCATCTACCTTTTATCAACTGCTTTTTTAGCCATCTAAATTTTTTCAACTGCTTTTTCAACCTTCTGCTTTTTGAACCATCTGCTTTTTCAACTACATCTAGTGCACATTTGAAGTTCTAGGGTTCTTTTCCTATTTTTCAATATATCTAAGGCTACAGTAAGGCATATGTGTAACCCGAATGTCCAGATTATTGTTGGGTTTAAAAAATTTTTTATAAATAAAAGGTTTAAGGGAGGTATTTAAATATTTACATAGCTCCCCTCCTACTTCGTTCACATTTGTGACTCAGGGTACTTACAGAGGGAGACTCCCTTGGTTAGTATTTTTTCTCATAACAAAGCCAAGTCGAAATAACATTTTCCATTCGTTGAGAATATGTTCTCTTCCCTTGAGTAAAATATTTTAGTAGCCATCTTTTCCGTTTTACTCGTTTTGAACCACTCCTGTCTTCTCCCTCTTTCTCCCTGGATTTCTATTCTAGTATAAACTTATTTTCTGTAAGCTTTTGTATCTTCTATTCTTGCCTGTAAGGTGAAAGAAGATACTATTTGGTATCTTCAAATCTCTTCTATACTTAAAAAAAGCAAGTTGATAGATTTGAGTTTGTAACAGTTCGTAAAATATTATAAAATGTATAATAAAATCTTAATATATAAATCTCAATAAAATCTAATATATATTGCAGAAATATTATAACATATGCTTATGGAGAAAATAAGCAGACAATTTTTTTTATCCCTTTTTTATTTTTGTTTAGAAGGTAGATTGTGTAATATTTTTACTTCCCCCAATATTGTATATACTTAACCTACGAATTTTATTAATAAAATTTGCATAGGGAGCACATAAGACCGTTTTCCAGAACTCGCAGAAAAATTTTTCATCCCTTATTTTGTAATTTTTTGTTTAGAAGTTTGTGTGATTTTAGTACTTCCCCAATATGTGCACTTATCCAAGCTGATGAGCACTTATGCACTTATTCGCTTAGATAAAACTCCTATTGAAACCAAAGGCCACTGACAACATTCCCGACTTTGATGATATATTCCAAGCGGATGAATCAGAAGAAGAAGAAGGGGAGAGAAGTGATGAAGATATATTTGCGGAAGACGAAGAAGGACCTCGAAAGAAAAGCAGATTTGATGAAACTGCCATATTAAAAAAGGCGAGAAAGGCGTCTTTGGGAGGAGAAGAGAGACAAAATACTTGATGATTATACTCAGTCTACATATTATGGCGATTCTGTAAGCAGTTTATATCAATAATTAGGTTTTTCATGTAAGTGGTTGAAAGCTTATAGTATTTAATTTGTAAGGAATGTGATTATGTTTTCCCACCTTATCAGAAATTTTGTGCGTGTATATGGAGGGTAGTAAAGTCTCAAGATCACACTCAGGAGTTATGCGTTTGGGCGCGTTTGATAGATAGTCAAATATCAAATATGAATGAAATCAATTTGGAAGATGATCAAACATCAATACAATCAGTTTTTTAGTGGTCTTAGAATTAAGTGGTGTCATGGCCCCCTCCCTCTTTGAACAGGAAATTCTCCCAGGATGTTATCACCGTCCTTTCAGTCTAGCAGGTTCTCACAAGAAACTGATATAAGGAGAAGCTGGTTCTGAAATGCGAAATGAAGTTTGCCACCTATGGGACTACTTGGGGAAAGGGGCGAGGAGCCCTATGAGAGGCTGGGGGTTGGGGGGTGTGGTAAGCTATTGGTGAAGCGAAGAACAACCTAGAAAAAATTTAGATTTTGCAAAACTGCAATATTAAGGTGAGAAAGATGTTTCTGGAAAGACAACACAAACAAAATACTTCGTGATTATACGCAATATACGATTATACTTAATTACGATATTCCCAATATACACTATTCGGTGATTGTTTAAGCAATTTATGTTGAAATATTAGGTGCTCGGTGTAAATGGTAGGAGGCATATAACCCGCTAGGAATTTTAATCTGCATTTTAAATTTTCGTAAATTACGTAGGCATTTGTTTTTTTGTATTTGCATGTGTGTATATTTGTATGCGTGCCCGGGTATGTGTATATGTAAATAATAAAAACGTTCCAGCTTCATTAATTTACGCCCTAATACACGTTCGACTGAATTTTCATAACTTGACAAAGCGTTAACGCCAGACAATTTTATTTTAATACTTGAAAAAAAATCTGTTTGTTATAGAAATTTCCCATGTAGCAAAATTTCTGAAATTTATTATTGTACCGTTAGCATTACTAATGATCTCAAGTTAGATGTACTGGTTACTAATTGTTGTAGCTAATTGTTGTTGTTACTAATGGTAAACTGCTCTAGTATCTCCATGTTTACCTGTCATCCATACGTTATTAGAACATGCCTCTCCGATCTGGCGCCCTTGTTTTTCATAGGAGCTCAGCAATTAAAGCAACACTACTCAAATGCTTCCTGTCGGTATTATGTGCATAGAGGGTAGTATTTCTTATCCCTTCCTTCTCAAAACTGCCCAATCACCGTGAAAGACAGAAAGGACATCTATGATTGTGTATTTCCAAGTCTGTATTGACGAAAAACCGTTCTTAGCTTATTTTTTATTACCTTTACAACCTCGTCTTGTTCAAAGAGCCTCCTCAAAACTCATCAATTCATAGGAGAGTCACTATTCATTATTTCCTTCCGTTACTGAAAGCTATTACTCCATTTCTTTTGTCAGTTAAACAACTTGACTTACTTGACTTAAAGCTTCTGCTGGTAGTCCATAGTAGAGAGATATGTGACTCTTCGCCTCTATTCTGAACGGTCCTGCGCAAGCGTTACTGCTTCTTGGAGATCAGTACCGATCTTGGAGAGGTACTGTGTAAGGCTGTCCCTCCACATGAACCGGGGTCTTCCACGGGGGTGCTTCCAGCCATGTTCAGGGGAATTTTGTAAGTAAACACACCATATAAATTTAATATATATTTATGGTACCATGAAAGACCAAATCTGGTGAAAGTCCGAATAAGGATATGTAACAAATATTTCGGACATACACGAAGCGACTATATGTTTGTTGACTGGTCAGCTTTGTCAGTCTTATGCAAGGTTTGATGGTAACAGGTTAGGTTGTAAATCTTAGAAATGGGTTAGAATCTCAAAAATGTAAATCAACATTCACCATTAGTGCATAGTGAATGTCAACAAACACATAGTCGCTTGGTGTATGTCCGAAATATTTGTTAAATATCCTTCTTTCATACTTTCACCGGTGAAAGTCGAAATTCATCAGATTTCGGTGTTTCACCGTAACATATATATAAACTACAATAAAATTATATTATACAAAATACAAATTATATAATTTTGTCACCAAACATCTATATTCTCTTTTGCTTTCCACGGAATTCGCCTGTTAGATTTACCTGTTTCTCATGTCTGTGATCTCTTTCTCAATAATTATGTTTACTTGAATCTTCCTTTTTGACGGATTTTTGAGGTTTGCGGAGGAGTGCTGTGGACTTTTCGATTTTTTATTTTTTTTATGGTGACTCCAGTAGCAGCTCGACGAGGAAAGATTTTATTGATGTACATAATTAGCGTTGGTTGTGCAGTTATTCCATGATCATAAACCTGGAACGTTCCTGGAACGCCCTGGACGTTCCTGGAACGCCCAATTTTTTTTCCTGGAAACCAATTTGTTTTTAGAAGATCAAGGGCAGACGAGAAGATTTATTTGAAAAAAACATTGTTCTTCGTGTATAAATATGTATGTATATTGATTAATTTGTAGTTTATTAATAAACGAAACTTAACTAAACTTGACTACTTTGAGGTCATTTTCATTTTTTTTCTTTTTACTTTAAATTATAATTTGGCTTATTGTTGCTCGGGATTGTCATTTTCAATAAAATATTCTCTTACTTTACGTGACTGATCCCGTATATTCTTTTTTACATATACAATCTCTATCTTCTATCCTATCTTAGACAAGCGATAACTATAAGCAACCCAATATTTTCTTTTAGGCTTTATGACTATATTTAATTTGAGGGAAAAAGTAGCTATTTCTTGATCTTGGTCAATTATAATACAATCGTTTAAGTATAGATACGCTAAGAATATAGATACGTTATTGTATATACGATAAGAGCATGAAAATTTGACGGGCCGAACGCTTTTTCTTAGTTTTTTTTTATAATTAAGTAGATGGTGTTGTTCACAATTCAGTTAGCAAAACTGGCTCGACTTTCCGTTGATATGTGCGATTCGCGGAAAGCTGCCTGGCTGGTATTTGCGAACTAGCGGAATAAGCTACACTCGGAAACCGATTCATGGTTCCAAATGAATAGCGTTTGTGGCTGGTCCAAACATTTTCAACAAATAGTTTTTGTAGTTTGGACCTATTGAACAGGTTATTTGATCTATTGGGCATAAATGGGTTTTCTGAAGTATTAAATTGAACATATTTTTTAATTAACAATCATGATTGTCATTTACTTATATTATTGGGGTAAATTTGAAATTATTATAAATTTAATTTGTTACAAAAAACTAAATTGCAAATTTTTTTAACGCCAAATTCAAATTATTAGCCTCTTGGCTTTATTTCTCTGTTTTCTGTTTCTCTGTTCTCTGAGAAAACAATTTCTCTGTTTTCAGTTATTTTGTAAGTCAACAACTTAAAAAGATGAATAGTAATTTTGAAAGCCGTATAAAATCACAATCGAAACCCAATTAATAATGAGAGTTTATTGTGATAAGTTAGTTAGAACAATGGAAGCATTGTTAATTTTTGAATAAATTCCATTTTAGTTCACATTCTTTATAATTTTTATCTTCTATCCAGTCAGTGGATCTTCTTAATTTTATAAGCAAGCCTATTTCAATGGCAGCTCTTTATTTTCAGGCCGCCTATATTATGTTTGAACTCGCATGGAAATTATCCAAAGACTCGAATGAACTTCTATGGTAAGCTTTTGATTAATATTAGAAAGGTTTTCAAGTTATTTCAGTACGTGCTATGAATGAGACTATAAAAGAGGAGGGGGAAAATTGGATTTTCAAAATTCCTCCAATATTATGAGAAGCTAGTTATACGTATTTCGTTTTCTGATAAATTTGTACCTGATAAACGATCTAGCTTTATATATTTTTATATATTCTATTCTATACTGCCTATTTATTCTTTTTTTTAGTTTATTAGATTAATTCATGTCTCCAATACGCTTTTTAGTTAAAAATGGTTGTTTTTAATAGGCTTTAGTCACTGTCGAATTTTTCTTTATAATATAGTTTTTGTTTATTTTCGCTTGCTTAGTTATAAATTTATTATTAATTCTTATTAGGCGCTGAGGATTCGATGTAAAGTATTTGCCTCTTTTTTTATACTCGAATAATTCTGTATTTTTTTTTTATCAATACTTTTTCCGATTCGGTTCGTATGATGTGCTTGGTACACCATACGGTGTACCAATGGTGTACACATGGTACCCCTGTTTATAGAGGCTTGGTCCTGCTACACTTACTGTGTTACATTTTTCATGTAAGTTTCTATGTTAAGTATGTTAAGTTTCTTGTAAGTTTTTCTGAAACTTTATGTTGCCTCAGAGATACAATTAATTTGTTATATTGTGTGTTTGGAATTTTTCGAAATAAGCTATGTTTTTTTGCTAACTTTTTTTCTATTATTTTTTTTTTTTGTTATAGTACTTGATCGTCGAAAGGGATTTTACTTATGTTTAGTGTTGATTTTCTAGTGTTGATTCTTGCAATTGCTTTTTTCTTCGAAAGTTGACTGCATTCTGCAAAATCGCACAGTTTTCTCGCAAAACGGTTGGGAGGGGACTGGGGTGGGCGTGTGTTTCTTTTCAAGTGACAAAAAAGTTTTGTTCAGGTTCAAATAGGGAATTTGACAGATCCTTTATTAGTTATCAAGCTCCATTTAGGTCAAGTTAATTTTGTTTGAACAATTTGTTTACATATAGTTTAGAACAATTTGTTTACATATAGGCTAATCATTGAATTTTGCTTTAAAGATGAAGCTTCAAAAAAATTATCGATTTGACTTAATGGGGTTTCTACAATACAACCACATTAGAACCTTAATTCAATTTCGTAACTATCAGTTACCAATCGCCATGGCTAAAAAAAAGGAAAAAAAACGTCTAACCGATTCTGGTAATCAGACGTTTTCTTGTGGAATTCAATCATGGCTTTACCATAGCCGTATTTTTGGTTACCCCTTGGACTGGGCTAAAATGTTTTTTTTTTTTTTTTTTTTTTTTTTTTTTTTTTTTTTTTTTTTTTTTCAAATCAACAGTGGTAACCCGAAGTCACTGCAAGAAATGCGATCATGGATGAAGAGCTGCAATATTTTCTTACCATGATGGTAATTCGTACATTCGTACGACCACTTTGGACTGTGTCTAAAATGGTTTATGTCGAGTTAGTGTTAATCCGAAGTCGTCGATTGGAATTTGGTCATGGCTGTAGGAAAAGTAAATCTGTATACAGATTTACTACATATAGTTACAGCCATTTTAGCTATAGCCAGATTTCAACTCTAGCCAACAGAGAGTAGAATTTTTTGTTTCAGCTTAATACGTAGGTAATTGGAATGAAACAAAAAGTAACACACGTATCTTCAGATAAAAATGAGACAAATCAAGAAAAGAAGAGGTAAAAGACAAAAGAAAAGAAAGAAAAGAGGCCATCCCAGCGTTAGTATAAATCAGGCCGAAAGAGCGCCATTTTTTTTCCATGTCTGTATTTCGTTTAACCCAGTCGGACTGCGGCTAAACTACTGTTGTCTTTGGAACTACTACTAACAACTCACCGCAGCACCAAGACGCCTGAGGCCAACACAGCTACCTACGCTCCTCCTCCATCTCAATCTATTCAAAGTCTCCCTTTTTACACCCTCCCATGAAGTTCCCATTTCCTTTCAATCTTTCTTTATGACGTCCTCCCAACCCAGACGAGGACGACCTGCTTTCCGTTTAGCCCTAGACGGTTGGTCGAAAAGAACAATCTTCGGCAATCTGTCATCCTTCATCCGCACAGCGTTACCTAGCCACCTCAACCTTTCTTTCATTATAGCTCTAGAGAGCGGTATTGAACCACATTTTTCGTACAGCCTATTGTTTGAAATACGGTCAGTCAGCCGGGTGCCCAGAACAATCCGCAGGCAATTTTTCTGGAAAAACATCTAGCAAATCTTCATCCGCTTTTCGGAGCACCCATGCTTCAGAACAATATTTGACCACTGTCATCACTGTAGCTTTAATATTTTAATCTTGGTTTGCAGACTTCCAGGATATTTTTTTGGGGTCGGGTGGGTAGGGTTACAAAAAACCTAAGAAATCCAATTTTTTGTTTCTCATGCCTTTTTTTAACATTTTTACGAGTTGGCCTTTTTTACGACCTTGCTTTGAATTTTTTCTTAGATTTGAGTATAGTGGTAGTAAACGAGCAAAATTATTTCTCATGCTCAAAATTTTGTTTCAAGTATTGAAGCATTGTTTCTTATGTAAACGAAAGACAACAAAAGTAAATCTCCGTTTAAAAATCAAAATGTTTTTATTCTGTAAATTTTGGGGATAAGGTTAGAAAATATTTCATAGACCAATGTTTAAAATACTGATAACCGTTACCCAAATTATATTATAAACTAAATAATGAAATCCTAAAACAAAATAATTGGAAAAATTTTGAAAATGAAGCCCAAAATACATACAATTATCTCGTAAACCCTACTAGCAATACCGTTAATTGTCTGATCACAGGCAAATTTTCATCAGTCATGATTCTATTCCAACTATTATCTTCTAAACCGTCTGAAGTATCCCGACTAACTGGCATAAACTCTACCTGGGATAGCTCCAATCACTTAATGTGTGAAACTAAGGTTTCTAAGGTTTCAACCTCACAACCTCTTCGAAATCTTAGAGTATGAAATTTAATTAACGTTTATTCCATAAATGATTTTTAAGCTGCGCTGAAAGTCCGTACCCAAAGTCTGTACCGCTTCTTGCTCTTGCCGCGGTCCTTGCGCTCTCATCGTATGTGCCACATTTGATGTGAAATTGAGTTGCAGGTTTCTGTTATATGTACGTCAATCCAATCTGACGTTAATCCACGTCGAATAGTACGACCCCGAATTCCAGAATCTGCACCACATCTTTGCCTGTCGAGGTCCAGCTAAACTTCGCCAGATAAAAATAGAACTTTAAATTAATTTCTTCCCTCTTGCAAAATTTAATACATTACAAACAGGCTGGCCTCTCCGAACTTTTATCTTGTAAATTAAAATTATATTGTAGGTCAATCTAACTAAAAAGAAAAGGGACATCTATCTAAAAAAAGGACACCAGCCCCAATATCAATGGTTTCAACCTCATAACCTCTTTAACATCTTGCAGTGTGAAACTTGATTAATGTTTATGTTTAATTAATGTGAATGGAGCAACTTAGAAGCCGAAAATTCGTACCGCTTCTAGTTCTTGCCACGATCCTTGCGCTCTCGCTGTGCATTTGAAGTGAAGTTAAGTTGAAGGTTTCTGTTATATGCAATTTTCTAATCGACGTCGAATAGTACGACCCCAAATTCCAGAATCTGCACTACTTCTTTGCCTGTCGAGGTTCTTATGTGCATTCATTTATTAATGATATTATAAGTATCTTTTACTATAGCTTTCTCTATATTATATTTTTTTTAGGTGGGCGATTATTGGTGTGACAGAACAGTACCTCCTTCAGAAGGTGGAATCCACACAGTTTACTTTAGCAATAGGGAAGCTTCAAAATCATGTATCCAGATTGTCAAAACATGGAGAAAGAGCGAATTCAGTTGCCAAAAATTGTATGAAAATTTTCTTTGAAAAAGAGTGAGTTATTTTGGTTTTTATTACTTTGTTTACTAAATGTCTAAAAGTTTTATTGATACATAACCTTTAAAGCCCAGAATCCGAGTTTGTACGAAAAAAAAGGAAAAACACATAGACGATGAAAGAATAATAAACAAAAATTAAAGCAATGACTAAATACATTAAATATAAGAAAGAAAACAAATGGAAAAACAAGAATAAATAACAAGGTTACCTGAAACGACTTGTCCAAAAATCGAAAAAAAGTTGAAAATAGAGAAATAGTACAACCTTGAAGGAACATTAAAAAAAATAACGTCTTATAAAAGTTTTAAAAATTGTAAAAAGAAATAAGGTAAACAGTGGAAAAAACGAGGAACAAGACTGAAAGTGAAAGAAAATAAATAAAACAGCAAAGACGACTAAGAGAAAAAAAAAATCCGACTAAATCATTATTCTAGAAAAGATGATCCGTTGGGATAGGGAAAGGTAAAAATCATTAGGAATAAGAATCTTTAGGCTCTAACCCCTTATTGTATGATCCCGATTAAACAAAAAAAAAAAAAACTGAAAGTAAGGTTTTTCTACTGAAGGCAAGGAGCAACATTAAAATTTAAAACGAACAGAAATTATTCCGTATATGAGGATTTTTCAAATTAATCCAGGCCCCTCCCCGAGTAAAATCTCCTGGGAAATTTCCCACGGGAATGTTTCTCCCCAAGAAAAATTCTTCCCATGGAGCCCCCCCCCCCACCACTGAAAAATTTCCATTTGACTATAACAAGTACTATAGATAGATAGATAGATCGTGTATTTCCAAAACCCAAGAGCCATATACACTCAAAAATTTAGGAAAAATAAAGAAATCACAACAGAACAAATTACGAAACACACAGAAACATGATACATAGCAAAAAATACCCAATGACAATTTATCGAGGAAATAAATGTAATTCCATATAATAAATAATAACTAATTGTAAAAACTTTTCCTTCTTTCTAAGCCCTTCTCCATGTATGCACCAATACGAAATATTATGGTTGGATTACTACTTTGTAAAATACTTGGAAGCAGCAAAACAATCCCATGTAAGTATTTTTCCCTAGAATCAGAGAGCACCGAGCACTTTCGGAGAAAATGGTCCAAATCTTCGTCCTCATCTCTACAAGGAGGACACACATACCGATCTTCAGGATCAACTATCCCCCTGTCGAACACTATTTGCCTGCTCTGGATTGTAAGGCAATTCGCCCTAAGCTGAATCCATCGACGTAAAATCATAGACGGTAAATTAAATTCAAAATACATTTCCTCTCCAAAACTAGGTTTAGCCTGATTATAATGATTCAATGTAGTAGAATTTAAAACCAGCCCTTGCCAATACTAAATTTCTTGACCCTCGAAGATAAATCGTACCTGGCTTACTAAATTTGTTCGTAGATCACGGGAACCAAGACCATCATTCCATAAGTAAGGTATTCCCACTCTTTCTAGTAATGACCTAATTTAGGATGGCCACGACGTTTTCGAACCATAACTCAACATCTGATAATAAGCTGCTTTTACTAGTCTATCTTCATTACACCTAATGAGCTTCAACCAAAATCTAAGCATCAAAATAGACCTACGTAGTTTTAATGAAAAACAGGCCCATATTACCTTTCAGAATCTGTGAATGAGTTGTCTGATGTAATCCAAACAGTCTTTTATAATACTGGAGCTGGAGGGACTCTAACTTCTGTCCCGCTTCTTCGCCCCAAATCTCTACTCCATATTCTATTACTGGTGAAATTTTTGTATTAAATATTCTTTTATGCATTTTTAGGTTTTTAATTCCTATTATCCTTGGATTTCAAAAAATTGCAGACACGGCCACTCTGTCTCTATTAATTATTTCATCAACATGATTCTTTAAACTTCCATTCTCCGATAAAACAAATCCTAAATATTTTATTCTTTTACTCACTTTCAGTTCTTTATATGTAACAATATATGTAGGCTAAATATATATGTAATCTATATGTAATCAATGGGCAAAAGGCGCAAGTTACAGCCCTTCCCCTTGGGGCTGCAGGGGTCGCCTCATCCCCAGATGCATGGTTGTTGGACCTATCAACTATGCTGAATCGAATGGCTATCTCATAATTTCGATTGGTTGTCTTTAGGGAAAGAAGGGGTATGGGAAGGGAGCTAGTTGTCCTCCGATAATCTTGGTCACTTAAAAGGGCACTAAAACTTAATTTTGATGAGCCCTCTTTCGGTCTTCTAGTACCAATTGCATTGATACGATCACCCCTGGGAAAAAAAAACATAAACACGTGAAAAGAACACAAAAAAACGTGATATTTCTACTGACCAAAAAGACAAAGTTCCACACTTCTGTGTACAAACCTCAGAGGTTCTTTTTATTGGCTTGAAATTTCACACGAACTAACCAATCAGGTGAAACTTAACGCATTCCTTTTACTGGCTTATAATTTCACTCAGAAGAACCAATGATCCAATCAGATTTTAAAGGTAGGGATACTGGATTCCTTTTCTGCCATATGCTTAAGAAATAATGTCCTTGCTAAGAAAAATACGTCACAGACATAAGCCAATGGCATTGAAAAAATATTTTTTTTAAGAAGTATAAGAAAGTAATTCCTATTTTTCTCTTTGAATATATTATCTTTCTGTTTGACGAAATTAGTACCAAATTGTTTCTGCAGGCTGCAGTGTGTCACCAAATAATGTCGCTCTATTTTCATATAATTCCATTGACATGGGCGTAGGCAGCATATTGTCTAGGGGGGGGGGGGGGGGCAGTCGATAGTGTGATGGAGGGCCTTTTATCAACTGCTTTTCCAACCATCTGCTTTTTAAGCCATATCTAATGTAAATTTGAAGGTCTAGGGGGGGAGCAGCTGCCCCCCCCCTCCCTACGCCCATGTCCATTGACATAAGCTGATGTTAGGTAGTTTTTGAGCTAGAGATACTGGAAGGAGCTTCAAACCTCAATAGTAGGACTCTCTGATATGCTGAACTCGATGGTGTGATTTTCATTAACATCGCTTGACTTTTTTGCGGGGGGGGGACCTTTTTTCAAAATAAGTCAAATGTTCTTGGTCTTGTAGTTTTTGATGGGTGACTTTAAATTTAATGGTTGTTATGTATTTGGAATCCGCATAATAAGCTGAATATTTTTGTGCATCCCTTTATTTATTATATTATTACCAAAATTTCCTTTATTTAATGTTTCGTTTAACATTGGGCCGAGTCGCTCCTTACCTATAGTTCATCATAACAAACTGTTCGATACCTTTTCTTGCTTTTTTTCCGCGCATTAATCACGTATGTTGTAAAATCACGTAATATATAATCACGTACTAGAGTTTCAATTGTTTGTATGGTCTGGTTAAGTAGGCTAAGTTCTGTTTCTGGACTGTAAAAATACGGCTGGCTGTATTCCATCCTCGGGTCTGAAACAATACTCTCATTGAAACTTACCGGTCTTTTAATCCGTCTTTGCTGTCTCTATCAGAGCTGTCTTCAAGAGAATTTACTTTTATCAGTAAAATCTTGTCTTTGGCAGATATTTTAGCTAATTTTACTCTTTTTTTACTTTTGTAAAGCATTTATTTAGCTTATTTTAATGCGAAAGAATAAGGTTCACATACTTGAAACATCTAATGGGAGGATTTTCTAAAAATATTTTACGGGCAAAACATAGGCTACTCTTTTTTGTAGATTTTGAATGTGTTATATCCTACAGAAAGGCTCATTTGAAATGATCCCTTGCTTTCACCGCCCCGTGAAGTGAGATATGCGCCCCCTACAATTAATGTTATCAATCTCCCACCATAGGCAGGATCAACATTTGAAAAATGTTTCCTCTTCGCTGATGCTTAGTTCTTAAGATATAGGCTCATAAAACTTTTTGTCGGGTAAACTGTATCAGATACAAACTGTACACAATTTGTCGGAGCGTCAGGAGGTCCTAAATAAAAGGATTTTAACTAGAGTAAAAGTAATTCTTTTCTTAAGAAAACAAAAAGTGTAGATAATGGTTGCTTCTTTGTTGTTGTTATTTCTTTTTCTATTAGTCTCTCTTTTTGCCATCAGTTTTACAATTTTAGTATTATTTTTTCTTTTTAATAATTACTCTGCTTTTTTTGAATTTTGTATAGTCGGTATAATATAAATTGGTGTTATTATCAGGTCTTAGTATTGTCAACATTACTATTATCTTGTCATTACTTTTAGTATATTTATATGTTTGTTATCACATTATTATTATTACTACTATTCTATTTTATATTATTGTAAGTATTATTATCAGTTCTAAATCGAGTCTAGGCTATCTTTTGTGTCACCATTTTTGCAGTTGTACTTTTTTGTGTTTTTTCTTTTTTGTAATCTTCTTTGTTATATACTATTATAATTGTAATAACACTTCTTTGTTTGAAACAAGGGCTCTCCTACTGGGGGAGCCTCGGGAATGCTTACCTTCTACTAAAAAGTTCACAAGGAGTGGTGTAGGGGGGGGTGTGAATGTAAAGAAATAGAATAGCCTTAAATAAATAAAACATAGAAGAAAAATAAAAAACCGAAAAACTTGAATGAAAAACTAAAGTGAATCAAAGGAGTTTGAAGATTGTACAAAAAATGAAAGTAAAGAAAAAAAAATATATGAGACCTGAAAAAATTTATGAAAAGAATGTAAAAAAGTAAAAGAAAAAGTTCACAGGGAAAGGTTTTGGAAGCCTTGTTGAAACGGAGAAAAAGAACAATCTTAAATGAAATCGAAAAGAATAAAAGCCAATTAAAAAAAATGAAAAGCCCAAATGAAAAAGTAAAGTGGAAAAAAATATAAAATTATAAAAAATGGAAAACAGAAATAGGATTACAAGACTAAAAGTAAAAGAAAAAGAAAAAATCCCTTGACTAAATCAACATTCGAGAAAAGATGATCGGGGGAGATAGGGTAAGACATAAATTATTAGTAGTAGCGTTAAGCACGAATTGTCTGGTCCTGTTGCCATATTTTGTTCTATTCAGTGAGCTAGAATAATACTTCTTCAGTTGAGTATTTAACGTCCTAAATACTCAAGTACGTTATTTACTTCCTTGAAGTTTTTTTTTTCCATTCCTAATTTATAATATGCAGTTTATTTTTATTCGCTATCTTTGTTTCTGTTTATTTTTGTCAATACTGTAAGCAATTTTGATCCTTACATCTGTAGCGTCATTATACGTTTAGAATACGTATGTGTTGGTACCAGCTGTGCTCTAGATTTATTGAATTTTTTACGGACTTGAGATAAAGATTGTGAATGGTTCATATTTGTTAAGACACATTGCGATCTATTGATATTAATTATTTTTGACAAATGTATTGATGCGGATGTTGATAAAAGGATTTATAAAACGAGGAAATTGAACAGCCTCAAACGGAAATCATGGACTAGTTAAGTGAAAAAAGGCTTAGAAGTAGTAGAAAGAAATAAGGAAAACAAAGAAAAAAGATGGTTGGGACTAAAAGTAAAACAAAGTGAACTTACTAACGATTAAGTGAAAAACTAAAAGTTTTACTCTAAAGAAGATATAGGGAAAGACATAAGCCATCAGGAAAAGAGTTTCAAATACGTATCGCCTAATATACAGTATGACATACGAATTGCTACACTATTCCTTTTAATGGGGTGTGAATAATGTTCTATAATTAATCGTGGCCCAAAATACTAAAGGATGTTTTTGACCTGTTTTTACACGTATTAACTTGTAGTATAATTTCCAGTGTTTTTTTCTTGTTTGATTTTCATGGGTCAAGAATATAGCAAACATATTTTAAAAAGGAATACGTGACCTATGACGAGATGTTAAATAACGAAATATATATTATTTAGGACTATGTATGGGACTGCTAGGGGGTGGGTTGCATTGTCATAAACGTGAATACTATATTGTAAAATAACCTAAAATAAAGAATCAGTTGGTTTTTCCTCTTTTGGTCTCAATAGTGTGCAAGATTTTATTAATTGAGTGTCGGAGTTTGTTTTCAAAATAAACCATTTACTAAAAAAGGACAAGAAAAGATTATTAATATTATAATTGATAGGCATTTTTTATGAGGGGGGGGGGTAGGAGGATTAAAATCTTACAAGAAACTATTTTTTGACCTTTTTTATAATTGTTGACTAAATTTTGACCTATTAAATTGAAATGTAGAGCAGAAAAGTGCTTATACAAACAAAAATAAACTCCCTTAGACATTACAGTGCATATGCTTTTGTCAAATAATCTCAGATACTACAACTATCACTGTAATGATTATAATGATTTTATTATTTTAATGATTATAATATTTTAATTATATTGATTATAATGATTATATTGTTCCAGCTTATCATTGGCGTTGTATCGGCATTGGACGTTGAGTGAGAGTGTTTACCATACAAGATATACGTCATGCAAATTTAAAATATGGACCTTGAAGGGACAGAAACGGTTCGCCGAGTTCTTGGCAGATCTTGGGTATTTCTTTTTTCTTTCATCTTTCCACTTTTTTAATTTCTTTTTATGATTAAATTGGCATTTCTCTTCTTCTCTTATGCTTGGTGGCCATTCAGCGTGATTCAGCTTGATTCAGAGTGATTCAGCGCAATGCGCTGAATCACTTCTCGTAGCAACCCTACCGGAGTATTAAGAGTAGCAGATTCTAAATCAAGCCTAAGGAATTCTTTTTTGAGGTTGAGAGTGGTTTCAAATTAAAAATCAGTTTTAGTAACATTACGCATTTAATTGGAGTATTAAGCGAGTGGTAGTAGGGTATATGTTGTTGTAGTCGTGTTTTATTTTTACATCCCTTCAACGGTTTATGTTAAGCTGTTTTTTTTTTTTTTTTTTTTTTTTTTTTTTTTTTTTTTTTTTTTTTTTTTTTTTTTTTTTTTTTTTTGTATTCTTTTGGTTATCCCTTCTCCATATCATGCTGTGGCATTTGGAGGAGATGTGTTTATGTGGAGTTTTTTGTTAATAATTGTTATTAAATAAATAAATAAAAATAGTAAATATTTTACTAAAAAAAAAATGGTGTAACTCCGTTAGTTATATATTTGAATTCCGTTGTAGTTCTGCTTTTTTTTGCGTTATTCTTTCCCTTTTTTGCTGAGCATGCCTCGATGTTTTTACAGTCAAAAGCTTTGCGATGTACCTTCTTCTCTGGTTTGTAGTACTTCTGGTTGTAGTACTGGTTTGTAGTACTGGTTGTAGCTTGTAGGTTGTAGGCTGTAGGTTTGTAGTACTTCTGGTTGTAGTACTGGTTGTAGCTTGTAGGTTGTAGGTTGTAGGCTGTAGGTTTTTACTACTTCTGGTTGCAGTACTGGTTTGTAGTACTCGTTGTAGCTTGTAGGTTGTAGGTTTGTAGTACATCTGGTTGTAGTACTGGTTTGTAGTACTGGTTGTAGGCTGTAGGTTTGTAGTACTGGTTTGTAGTACTCGTTGTAGCTTGTAGGTTGTAGGTTTGTAGTACTTCTGGTTGTAGTACTGGTTTGTAGTACTGGTTGTAGGCTGTAGGTTTGTAGTACTTCTGGTTGTAGTACTGGTTCGTAGTACTGGTTGTAGGCTGTAGGTTTGTAGTACTTCTGGTTGTAGTACTGGTTGTAGCTTGTAGGTTGTAGGTTGTAGGCTGTAGGTTTTTACTACTTCTGGTTGTAGTACTGGTTTGTAGTGCTCGTTGTAGCTTGTAGGTTGTAGGTTTGTAGTACTTCTGGTTGTAGTACTGGTTTGTAGTACTTCTGGTTGTAGTACTGGTTTGTAGTACTGGTTGTAGGCTGTAGGTTTGTAGTACTTCTGGTTGTAGTACTGGTTGTAGCTTGTAGGTTGTAGGTTGTAGGCTGTAGGTTTTTACTACTTCTGGTTGTAGTACTGGTTTGTAGTACTGGTTGTAGCTTGTAGGTTGTAGGTTTGTAGTACTTCTGGTTGTAGTACTGGTTTATAGTACTAGTTGTAGCTTGGTGTGTCGCAATAAACTGGTATGTGTTGCTACTAGTTATAGCTTTATACATATAAATTGTTCTATATATCTCTAAATAGCTTTGTTAAACGGAATGAATATGTTTCAATCCTTTACGAGGGTTCAACCTTTGAAGATGATTGATGAAGATGATTATTTTGTTCCGAAAAATTATAATTCGTTGTGGAAATATTGTGAAGAGTTAGGAAGAGGAGGTGGAGGTCCAGTTGGGGAGAGAGAATTTTGATTTTAACGTTGGTCTACTAGAAATTAAAAGCTTTTCGTCGCACTAAAGAGCAAAAGAGAGCTTACCGTTCTATTCCCCCTTGTTAAAAAGTGCACTTTAATTCAATTGGTTTATTTTAATGACGTATTTTGGGAAGCTAATCTCATCGTTTCTTATTTCTGGAGAAAAAATAGCCCAGTTTGTTAAACCAGTTTGGGCTGCCTAACGCAGAGTAAAAATTCTAGACAGACAAGTTAACTGTGTTTTTTTTAAATCTGATTTGCTCTTTTGTGAGAAATATTGTCATTAAAAGGAATGAAATTTTTTGAGTCATCAATTTTTTTTTTGTGTAGATTCTCGGTTTCTCTATGGTGCTAGTGAATGTGCACTGTTACTTAGCAGAAATATAAAAAATTCAAAACAAGCTCCATTTTCAATTAGTGTAATTTACATTTCAATTAAAGGTCCTAGTTTCTGCGATTTTAACCAGAATTTTTCTGAAATTATGCCTATAGTTTTTGTTTATTGAACTATTTTTACCCAGAACAAAAGAGATAGGCTGAGTTTTCGAGGCAAATCTACTGTCAGGCCTAGTTTCTAATCCTTCAACGTTTAAATTAAAGTATTACTAATAAACAAATTAAATTGTTTATTCAATAAATTAAATAGTTGATTTGATTAGTTTTGTTAATTAAAAAATCAATATTAATCAACCTTTTTTATAATTAATAGCTCCTAATTATAATGTAAAAGAAGGTATATTTTATTTATTTTATACAGCTGGCAATTTAAATCTATTCAACAAAAGAATTGATTTGAACTATCTCTGATGAAAAAAAAAAAAAAAAAAAAAAAATGGGGAAAAAAACTTTAAGCAGGCATATTTGTTACTTTTAAACTATATGTACAATTATAAAGAGATAGAATAAAGAAAAAATGTTTGATAAAAATATATACAAATATATACCTACAGTGCCCATTTTGAGAAAGTGGTGCTTTTGTGTTCGTAACAATGTAAAGCGTAGATAAAGAAAAAGAGGGAAAAAATATGACTAATGTTTGTGTTTTTATATTTGTGATTAAATTTCCAGTTTTGCTTGGATTACTCTATGGTTGGTGACAAGGAATTTGTGAATGATTTGTGAATTGATTTGTGAATGATTTGTGACTTGTCCCTTCTACTAAGGTATGGATAATTTTTCCATTTTCATAATCCAAAGAACCTATATCTCATAAAAAAAAGAAAAAAACCCATCGTCAGCCTAAAAGAATAAAAAAAAACTACAAGGATACCTCAAAAACTAATTCTATGAAAAAATGGTTAAATGATGAATGAACCTAGACGAATCGTGGCAAGGTGGCCACGATGGCAAGGTGGCCGTAATCCTAGAGAGAAATCTCAGTGTTTCACTGTCTTTCTAATGTGCCTGATGGTAACGTGAATGTGTTACCTGGTTGATCCTGACAGTAGGTTCTTATGGAAGGGATGCTCGTATAAACTTCAAAGAGGGCTCATTTGACTGAAAACTGACAGTTCTAGTTCACTTTTTAGAGTCAAAGGAGATCGGAGGGCAACGAGATCGGAGCTTAAAGAATGGCTAAACCCACTTTCAATGTTGAAACGGGTTTATTCAACAGGAGCTTGGGCAGAAAAGGTGGAGGGAGGAATTTGGCATCTTGCTTTTTTAAAGACCCCTCATAAAATTCAAGACGGTTTGCCCCTAGTCATTTAGCCAGACGGGACGGATCTGCCAAATTTTGCGTTCAATGGAATCATCAAAATTACATCCAAAAGGGGAACTTTTTTGTTTTTTGGCAATGTCACTTTAAATATTAATCGAGAATAAACCGAGGTAGAAATGTTCTCTTGCGAGGAAAATAACATATAGCCTTAAAGGAAGACGGGTAATAGTACCAAATTATGTTCATGTCCTAAATGAACAGAGGTTTTTTTACAGAGGTTAGCTACATGAGGAACAGAGGTTTTTTACGACATCTGACGTAGAAAATTCAACAAAAAGTTGTATACGACAATGAACACATCAAAACATAGTCGTAGACCATCCTTCTCATCAAAAAATTTTATTGCAATAATTCTTATAATCATTGGAATTAAGTTTAACATTGGGGAATAATTCCCGTTAAAAAAAAATTATAAATAAAAAACGACAAGTTGAAACGACCTGGAACTTTAACAGACAGTGGAACACTAAAGACAGTGGAACATTGAAGACAGTGGAACATTAACCCTAAATGAATGTTTCAACCCTTTATCTAAGGGCCTCCCTCTGCGAAACAAATAAAAATATGAAAGAAATACATTAAAATACGACCTTTGAAACAAATATCTTTTTAAAACCGTCCTTGCATCCTCACTTCAAGGAAGTTTAACCAGGACTGGATAAATCACATCCTCCATTGTTGTTGCAGTGAAAATAAATGGGCAGGAAATTTAATCATCTTTCCTTTCAAGGTGAAAAGACATTTATTTCAGAAAAGTTCTTTATCAAATATAAGTTTTTTTGTGTAGCTAAATTTCTAAAAAAGAGCCTTTTATCTGACAATGTTGGTTCATGTTCAAAAAAGTTCGAAAGAGTTCATTATTAAATATATGTTTTTTAGGTGGCTAAATTTGTGAAAAAGTGTCTTTTATATCACCAGGTTAGTTCACGTTCAAAATTTGTTTCATTCACGTGAAATTTATTTCAGAAATTCAACATTTATTTTAAAAAAGAGTTCATTTTCAAATACATGTTTTCTTATGTAGCTAAATTCCTGAAAAAGTCTTTTATCTCACATTGTTGGTTCGCGTTCAGAATTTGTTTCACTCACATATCATTCACGTGAAATTTCTTTCACATTCAACATTCAACATTTATTTCAAAAAAGCTCATTAACAAAAACATGTTTATTTTTTATGTAACTAAGTTTCTGAAAAGTCTCTTATCTCACCATGTTGGTTCACGTTTAAACCTTATTTCATTCATGTTTCATTCCTGTGAAATTGGCTTCATGTTCAAAATTCAACGTTTATTTAGAAAAATTCATTATCAAATATATGTTTTTTTTGTATAGCTAAATTTCTGAAAAAAGTGTCTTTATCTCACCATGTGGGTTCACGTTCAAATTTTTTTTCATTCATATGAAATTTATTTTATCATTCAAATTCAATATTTACTTCAAAAGAGCTCATTATCAAATACATGGTTTTTCATAGAGCTAAATTTCTGAAAAAGTGCCTTTATCTCACTTTGTTGGTTCATTTGAAATTTTTTTTTCATTCACGTGAAATTTATTTCACGTTCAAAATTCAACATTTATTTCAAAAAATTTCATTATCAAAAACATGTATTTATGTAGCTAAATTTCTGAAAAAGTGCCTTTTATATCACCATGTTGGTTAACTTTGAAAATTTATTCATTCACGTGAAATTTATTTCACGTTCAAAATTCAATATTTATTTTAAGAAATTCATTATCAAATACATGTTTTTTATGTAGCTAAATCTCTAAATAAGTACCCTGTATCTTACCATGTTGGTTAACGTTGAAAATTTAATTCATTTACGTGAAATTATTCCACGTTCAAAATTCAACATTTATAAAAAAAAAAAAATAATTATGAAATACATGGTTTTTATGTAGCTAAATTTCTGAAAAAGTGCCTTTTAGCTCACCATGCTGGTTCACGTTCAAAAATGAAGTGGGAATAGATCCCCTCTTCTGCTGTTTTAGTTGTTAGGGGGTATATCGTTTTTTTTTGTGTCAGCATTGCCAAGCCATGATTCGACCCAACCTCACTCCTTGATTGACTGTCCTCAATTCAAAAACCCATAAATTCAAAATTTAAAATAACTTCTAAGCAAAATTGAAATAATTCAAAATAAAGATAAGCAAGAGAAAAGAAAAGCCCCCTGTTTATTCTTAAACAAAAATAAAAAAGGAAAATGGCAATATGAAATAGTAGGCTACTGCTTGCCATGTCATTGCTATGAATAATATTTCCCGGGGGAGGGAGGTATTGACTTCTCCTTGAAGGTCTTCTTTTTTCTTTTTCAAATTTTGATTTTCCAAGGTTTTCCGCCACGAAAGTACGACAATGGTTATTGATTGTAAATATTTTTCTTGACCTTATTTTTGTTGATTTGCTTCCCGCTTTGTTCGTCAAACGTCAAATGAAAGCGGGGCTTAAGACAAGTACAAGAAAGATTTTTCATGGTGTATTTATGTAAACTTTACTGTTCAAGACAAACAAATTAATAAACTGAAATAATATTTGACACCCAGAAGAGGGGCCACCCCCTTCCTTCCCAAAGAGCCACGAAAAATGTTACATTATTTGTCGTCTTTAAGGCAACATTTCATATAAGATCAACTAGTCCCTGAAACTTATATAGCATTATCAGTCCAAATCATTGCATAAAACCAAAAATATTAAGTTATGTTCAAAATTTTGATCTCTCCTCTCTTTCAAATACAGCTGAATTATTAGTTTTATTTTTTATTTTTGTCGTATTCTGTGTAAAATTATTCAGCAATATATGTTGCTGACATTAGGAACGATTCTGAGCCTAAATTTGAATGAAATAAAATCAAAGCATTCTACGTCGTATTTGTAAATAAAAAAAAAGGCTAGAACCGTGGAATGGGTCTTTTTTTTAGGAGGAGGGGGGGGGGGGAGTAACCGCAATGCTACATATTTGCGAAAGCTACACGTTTATGATTTCTGTTAATACTTCGACTCTGTGTTGAACTTTTTCTTGCTTCTGTTGGGCAATAAATAGATAAATGCCCTTTCTCCTTCAAACGTCTAACATTCCCAGAGCAGTTTCAAATTAAATTTCACAGGATTTTGGAAATAGAAGATCTTGAATTGAAAAATATAGTTTTAATTATAATTAGGGGTAGAAGGAGATCTTTTGCCAAGGGGTTTGAAACCGTTAAACCGGGAAATTTTATGCCTAGATCTTTGACATCTGCCAGAAAAGAGTCTTTTGGACCCCTCTTAGTAGAAGTTCACCCTCCCCACCCTCCTTGATAGGGAGCTGCTTCAAAAGGAATTGCACCGGATATTTGAAAATCAAAATTCAGAATTAAAATAAAGGTTTCAATCCTATTAGTGGTAGAAGGAGATTTTTTTTTTTTTTTCCGAGGGGATCAGAAACTCTAACAGTCATTTTTGCTCCATATATTTAAGATTTCCCCTAAAAGAGTCCTTTAAACCCCTCTTAATGGGAACTCCTCCTTCTTAGGGATGGCTTCAAAAAGGTCTTCATAGGGAATGGTTTCAAATGGGATTTCAGTCGATTTTCCGAAATTAAAAACCAGAATTAAAACGCTGAATTCTGAAAATTCAGAATCATTTTAATCATAGGAATATCTTGTTCCAACGGGATCTGAAACCCTCAAACAGTCAATGTCAAGATCTTAAAATCTTCCTACAGGGTGTTTCCTCCTAACATCTAGCCTTGATAGAGAACTTCTTCAAAAGGAATTTCAGCCACACCTAATTTTAGTCAGATGTTTTGTGCTTCATTAGTGCGTTATTTAATTTATTTAATTAAGTTATTTAATTTTTGACTTATCATTGTCCCTCATCGTGATTTATCATTTTATGCCTCTTTTTTAGACTGCCCTTAATCCCGATTTTTGACTTATTATTGTGCCTCTTTGTTATTTATTATTTTATTCCTTTTTTCTAGACTTCCCTTAGTCCCAATTTATTATTTCGATTTTTGACTTATTATTGTTCCTCTTCATGATTTATTGTTTTGATCTTATTTTTCAGACTGCCCTTATCTCAATGTAAACAAAAATATTCAGCAATGTGTGCTGACATAAGAAATGAATTGAAGCCTTCGTTTGAGTCGAAAAAGTCGAAATATGACCTTGGTGATATAATAGATGGCACATTTCACACAAACTACGGATGGAAAAATCGGTTTTGTGCTACTGACATGCTTTATTCGTGTTTGGCCCATCTTGAATCACCGGATAAAAATAAGAGTGATACAGACAGATTTTACGATGCTATGGACTGCCTAACGCGGTAAGACACTTTGACTTATATATAGCGCTGCAGATACTCCTTTTTGAGGAGTTGCAGACATGGGGGCACATAGCGTATTGTCTAGGGAGGAGGCAGTTGATTCTGTGATGAAGGGTGGGGGGAGCTGAAGTTATATTTGCAGTTCACAAAACCTTACATTGCCATCAAATTCTATCATACCTATGAAATCTTTATTAATAATTAATCACCAAAAATCACAAATCATCAATAAGCTTCAGCATTAATCTTCTTGGATTAGAGCTAAATCTTTAGACATTATCGATAATTGTTTCTTGTTTGACTTTTATTCTGTCATTCCTAAAAAGGGCACTAGCCCTTTGAGCTTCCAACCGAATGAGCCTTTTTTGAACTTTCTACGACAACGCCTTCTATAAAAACCTTATAAGCCCCCCATGGCATAACTTAAAACCCTTGCCCTAAGGGTTGTGGGGGTGTGTCCTCCTCAAAAACATATTTTCTATCTGGAAATCAACTACTCTGAACAAAATGGCTATCTCAAAATTTTGATTGGATGTGTTTGGGGGAATGATGGGCGTGGGGGGGAGGGGGGCTAGTTACCCTCCAATCACTTTTGACTATTAAAAAGGGCACTAGCCCTTTGAATTTCTAATCGAATGAGCCTTTTTTGAAGTTTCTGCGACAACGCCTTCTATAAAAACCTTATATGCCCCCTGGGCATAACTTAAAACCCTTGCCCTGAGGGTTGTGGGGGATTGTCCTCCTCAAAAATATATTTTCTATCTGGAAATCAACTACGCTGAACAAAATGGCTATCTCAAAATTTTGATTGGATGTGTTTGGGGGAATGATGGGCGTGTCGGGGGGGGGGATAGTTGCCCTCCAATCATTTTCGACTATTAAAAAGGGTACTAGAACTGTCGATTTCCAATCGAATGATCCCCCTGCGAAGTTTCTACGACGACCCTTTCCGTATGAAGTGCCTCTGGGGAAAAAAAATAATAAATAAATAATAAAACATTGGAGCCGTATGGCCTTTTCTATAGGCAACGCTACAGCGTTGCCTCTGATCATTAGGTACTTCCCCTTTTAAAGAATCATGATCATAATCTTCAGTAACTTATTCCTAACCTCAAAGCCACCATATTGAAGAAACTCATTTACCACACTATCAGCACCTGGAGTCTTGTTATTCTTTAATCCTTTTAGCACTGTTGCTAATTCCTCCTCACAAAACAAATCTTCCTTCACATCCAAGGTATCACAAACTTTTTCATTTTCCTCTATATTTTTTCCTGCAACTGTGTCTTGGTTTAGCACATTCTCAAAATGTTCCACCCATCGCTCTTTAACTCTCTTATCACTAATTGTTGGCCCGTTCCTATCTTTAACTGGGACAAGTCCAGATTGACTACTCCCTCTCAATTTGTTAACGTGCCAGTACAATATTTTACTATTATGCCGTCTAGCTGCATCTTCCAGATCCTCAACCTCCACTTCGCACCTCCTTAGCAACTTCACAAATTATTTTTCTAAAATTGTTCCAACCACCTTCCACCTTGTCAAATTTTAAACTCAAGTTTAGTATTCCACTGTTCCTGGAAAGTTTCTCTCAGATTCTCATCCTGGAGTCTACCAACATCATAACTTCCCGGGAGGTAGTTACCCTTCCGAAATTTTAGCTTTAAATTAACCCTAGACACTACTAGATGGTGATCTTTACTTTTAACATCAGTAACAGCACTCCTACGTATCCTAGTATCTGGCATTGATCATGCCAGTCTTGGGTTTACTTTAACATAATCGATAAGGTTTGCTTTCTTACCATCACATGAATACCATGTTAACTTATGGGCCATTTTATGAGCAAACACCGTATTGGTTATAACTAGACTATTATACATACAAAATTGCAAAAGTATGTATCCATTACTGTTTTCTTTTCCTACACCAAATCTACCTAGGCTAGTATACCATCTATCCCTATTTTTACCGACCTGGGCGTTAAAATCTCCTAGTAAAAACACCATATTTCTACCTGGGACCCTGTCTGTTTGCTCCTGTAACTGTAAATAAAATTCATCTGAGTCACTAGTATCTCCGTCAGTCGGTTCGACAGGGGTATATGTATCTGATTCTATTCTTAAATAGGGTTCCTAGAACCCTAATTAGGGTTCTATTATTAAAACCTTCCCAGCCTAAACAAGACTTAACAGCTTCCTTATTCATCATGAGCCCCACTCTCTGTCTATGTACCCCATACTTCCTGCCTGAGTAAACAAATTCTGTATCACCCAATTTCATGCTTCCTACCCATAGGATATCAGTTTCTGAAACTCCTAATAAGTCCAGTTCGAATCGTCTGAATTCTTCAGTCAAAATTTCGATACGATAGTCATTTTTTAACGTAACATTCCAAGGTCCAATTTTCATGTTCTTTAAACCATTGAAATTATTTTGGCCTCGGGAAAAGCAATGATTTCGGAGACCAGTGCAGGAGGGGGATCAACATATTTTCTCAAGACTACACCGAAGCGCTTAAGCCGGCTTAGAACCGGACAGCAAGAAGTCCTTGGGACTTCAAGTATGAATGGAGGCTTTGTGCAATCCTGGGCCCATCTTGGTCACAACAGGGTTTTCAGCACCTGGCGATGCTCTTCTATCAACAAGAGTCGAAATCCTGCACTAACAGTCTCAAGCCTATTAATTCTGATTCATCATATATTCATGCCTACAAGTATTATGCTACTACGGAAAGATAACCTATAGTAGATAAATTAACTAGGAAGAGTTTTCAGGCCAAAAATGTCCGTCAAAACAGACCAAGCCCAGAAGAACTATCTATTAATCAGAATCCTGTGCGAATGCTATGTCGTTTACTTGGCTATAATTTTCTCGAGGGGCGCCACTCCTCAAGCGGGAATAGAGTTGACGCAAGGTCCCCAGTCTTGCAGGTAACCCGAAAGGGTCGAGGCAGCCCTTTGCAGAGGCCTTTATCCATAGATATGGATCTGACGCCCTGCCGCAGTTGTCCTTCTGTAGAGGATCATCCCACGATGGTGTTCTGAGTCACCATGCAATTTAACCCATTACAGGGAGAAGGTTTGTAACTCACGGGACGTGTGGACACGCCGGTGGTCCCTGTTGATTGTACATTTGAGGGGCCTTCTTCCTCCTCCACCTGTATTTATGGCCCCAGGCGAGGGTGCCCCAGTTTCTATTATGAACCCCCAGGGACAAGGTCCCATCTTGGTACGTGCCTTCTATGGAGGTACCCTACATACTGTAGTGTGTTCCCCTATCACCACCTGTAGACACGCTGAGTGGCCTGAGGGAGGACCCTTGTTCAATCTATGATAAATTGGTATCGAAACATATTGAGAAATCGGGGTGGAGGAGGGGACAGAATCTATCATCCCCTATAAAACCATTGATTACAGAAAATTTGGACACCGCATACGAAAAAAGAAAATTTAAAACTCAAGTACTTTTCTTCAGAAAAGAAAGATTTTTTTTGTGCCATAGCAAAAACTGTTTTTAATCAATTTGTGTCATAAATCTACAATTTTAGCCCAAATAGGAACAAATCCTAAAAAAAACCTTTGCCCTTTGCCCTTTTTTGTCATCTTCGTCATTTTCTTTGTGTTTTCATGTCATATCCATGGAAGAGCACTGGTGGAAGGCCAATTTTCGCAGGCCGGCAAAATAGAGAATTGGAATGCTACGAAGCCCTGAATAGCTTGGCATCCAAAGGAAACCAAACGTGGGTCCCAGAACACTCTGGAATACAGAGAAATGAGATGGCAGATGAAGTAGCTAAGGCTGGGACATCACTGAGATATTATGGTCCAGAACCTTTCATCCTAATTTCTCAGAGTTGCTGGAAGGCGGCAGTGAGGGGTTGGAGCAATGAGAAAGCGGAACAAAATTGGCACAGGAAGGTGGGGTGTAAGGAAACGAAGGAATACTCCCGAAGTTCAGCCTGACTAAACATTTTCTATGATTGAAAAGGTCCGAGACAAGAATGTTTATAGAAGCCATAACAGGAATTGGAAATTTCGGGAAACATAATTCCCAAATAGAGAGTGAATCCCCAGTATGCCAAAAGTGCGAGATGGCCACTATGGAAACAAAAAGGCATAAGATAGAAGAATGTCCACCTGCCACCTGGATTAAACACCTGCTTGAGATATTACATAATGTTATTGTTAAGCTGGAGGACATAGTAAGGGAAGTAGAAGTCCGACAGCTGGCAAGATATATGGTAAGGGTGGGGAGGCCAAACCCATTATTGGCCGCTCAACCATAAATAGAGCCTAGTTTTGGTGTGTAGAGGCAATGGGCCTTGAAGCCCTGAACCTCGACCCACTGATAGTGGGTCCACCTCTCCTAACAATAATAATAATCTATTTTTCTAATAATACTTCTCAGGCGGATATGCAATCCTAATTGTTTTTCTAGGAGCAACATTATCGCTCCAAGACATTGCTTTTCAATGTTTTCAGTGACCACCCCTCCCCTTCTCATTCATCTAAAAACAAAATCAGTTACCTCATAACCCACTTAGAGTAAATACAGCCTAAGTATCTGTCTCGTTTTGTTGCAGTAGGTTTTATTGCGTACATATATTTGATTGAAATGATTTTATTATATAATTTATTGAAGGGCTTGCTCATAAGGTCTCTTTAAACCTTAAGTCCTTGAACTTTATTGAAATCATGTCCACAAAACACGTTCATAAGGCCCAGAAAAATGAGGTCATTTTCTAAACTGTTTTTTTTTTTTTTTTTTGGGGGGGGGGGGGTCTGAGGAAAAAAAAAGAACAAAGAACAAAATAAAACAGAAAATGCGAAGCAAGTACACTCAACCATTTTAGGCCTTATAGATGGAGTTACGCACCCAGTTAAATATTCACTGATCAATCTGCCCACAGATGAAGAAGGAAAAAATAAAATAAATAAAACAGCAACAAAATAAAAACAGCAAAAGGCAAAGCAAGTACACTCAACCCCTTCAGGTCTTATAGATGGAGTTACAGAACCATTCCTCAAAGATTCATTGGGCTAGTATTCTGGGATAGCGAAACCAATGCTGGGAGTTTTACCAGCATAACCTTTTCCTTTTCTTTTCGTTTCCTTTTCCTTTCCTTTTCTTTTTTTCTTTTTTCATTTACCGTTGTATGTAACTTGCAGGGTCTATTTTAAATACATTCTAAGACCACACTGGCTGTACATGACATATGAAACTAAGAGAGGAAAGGAATTAATTTAAAGAAAACGAGGATTTTGTCAGCCAGTGGCAAAATTTTTGCCACTGGCTGACAAAATCATCGTTTTCCTCACCTTTTTTTATTTTATTTTTCATTTATTATTTCCTATCCTCTCTTAGTTTCATATGTCAAGGTTTATTTTTGTGAGGTTATGGGTTCCTCGGACATTAAGTTTCAATAACCTATAATGAAATAAGAACATCAATTGAATTCGCACTTTAGGATTATAAAAAAACTTTAAATCGCTAAAATGCGTAATCTTTTCATCCAGCTTATGAGGACCCGGAACTCAATTGTATGTTCTGTTGTGCCATTACAATGCCTCTGTACAAATATAGTTACTTTAAAAATAATCTTCTTTTCTCACAAAAGTCAAGTTCCTACCGCGTTAGAAATTCAAACTGTTTTTAAAAATAACGCCAAATTCATACTTTAGTCTCGTGTCTTAAACTTCTTTAATAATTGAAATGCTGATTAGGTGAAGACCAAGCTTATTGACATATCTTTTTCACAAAGCAAAACAGCATATATAAAATTCAAGGGAGGATCTTTAGCTGGGTGGCCGGCGTTTACCCCCCCCCCCCCATTCACTATATTCATTTATGTTATTTTGTTGTGTTCATGGCCTTATATTTGGCTTTAAAATACACTTATTTGTCTATCTATCTAATATGCAGAATAATTGTACCAAACACATTTTGCATGCAGACCCGTTATGCTTAACCCCCCCCCCCCTAATGTACAAATCTATAGCGCAAATTTGTTTCTAAAGTAACGAAGAAACTAAGAAAAAAACGGGTGTGTTATCGAATTTTACACAGCGTAAACTTGAGCGAGTGGCGCATAATACACAAGTACCAAAATTCCATCCCCCTACGGAAATTAAAAAAAAATAAAACTCAAACAAAATTCTTAAATTTGGAAAGCCTTATTTTCCACGGGGGTATTTTTTTTTGGAGGGGGGGGGGGGGGATATTTTCCGGGGGGGGGGGGGGGGTATTCGCCTAGAACTCTTTAGCTGTACCTTCATTTCTTTTTTGGCTTTCTTCATTCAATGCAAAATTGCCAAAAGCCGTTATAGCTGCTACTTGAGTATCAAGATCTGAATCTCCTACCCCCAGAAGTGTCTCTTCAACCGAAAACTTCTTTGAGTCTTGGCTTTAGTTTACTTCGTTTCTTTTTGTTAAAATTGCCTGATCGTAATTTTATGTGCATTTCAATTGTAATTTAGTATTGGTATTTAATTGGTATTTAAGGGGGGGGGGAGATAATTAAGTAACTTCTGAAAGATGAGATCAGTTTTGTGAACTACCCCCGAAGAGTCTAACCCTTGTTTCTGGGGTAGTTTGATTTACTGTGGGAACAGGTCCACCGAAACTCCCCGCTCAGGCCACTATTGCCAGCCTGATCCTCGTTTACAGAATAGTTTTTTGCCGGGTCCATCAAAATCATATTTTTCATGCGCCCAGGTTTCATACCATTGTTGTCTACTTACAAGACATTCATCCAACTCTGGGTTTATTTAACCCTTCGCCTAGCTAGTGGTATCAGTCACTTTCTAATAATATTGTTCTAGCCTTCGAGAAGTTAAGAGCTGTAAAATATTTTTTTTTTTAACGAATAAAGATTCTCTTAATATTCGTATTTTTCTTTTAACAGGTTTTCATCCTGAATATCATATCGATACATCTGACTTTTCTATTATTTTTATTGTCCTGTTTTTGTTGTCCTTTTACGTCACTTTATTTTTTATATCCCCCCCCCCCTCTTTTAATGTTTTCGAGTCATATTAAATAAGCCAAACTTTATTTAAAATTCTAGGTCAAAAACGGATCTCTTAGAAAATGGAATTGAAAAAGCGAAGTTATTGTTATCTGCGATATATCGGCAAGTTCATACTCTACTTGACATGAATCAAGTATTTGCAGCTGGTCCCTTTCTTTATGCAGTATTACTTGAAGTAAGTACCTATTAAGGTCGTAGCAGGGTTCACATTTTGGGGGGCTTATTTTTTCAGGTTTCATGTCAATAGTCATGGTAATTGCCTTTTTTTACTTCTTTACTTTTGGTAATTGCCCTTTTTTAGTTTATTGTGATAATCTCTGTATTTTAGGATTATCATGGAACTTTCACCTCTATATGAATCTAGTATGTACAACTTGCTTGTAATATTACTTGAAATAAGTGCCAATTAAGGTCACAGCTTCAAGATTTGCTACTTAGATTTTAGATAGATTATTATTATTATTACTATTATAGATTCTATTTTTATTATTTAGATTATTATTTATATAGACTAGATTATTCTATGTAGGCAAGTTTGCATGACAGTTTTTTGTTTCAAACAAAAAAACGTGAACATTTTCTTGTTGAAATATGATTTGGTACAAGATACAAAAAAATAAGATACAAGCTAAGAAACATAGGAATAATAAATATTTCAAGCAAGAAAAGCAGTCTGGGATTTCTCAAATTTAAAAGTTACCGGACTGGTTAATTTTAGCCCCATTCATTAATTCTGTTGAGTGGTTCAATAGCGAAAGTATTCATGAAAAGGTATTTGTATCCTCTAGCTACCTATTCAAACGACCTAAACCTTTCTATTTTTAAGTCCATAAGTTTTGAAGTTCATAAGTTTATTATTTCACATTTAAAATGAATAAATAAATTAAACAACACTTTCGCCCTGAAGAAAGCCTATAGAGGGTGTGCGGTCCCGCGAAAGTCCACGTAATTACTTACCTATTAATTCAACTATTTTACTAAACCTCAACTATTTAATTAAATCTATTATAAATAAACTATAACCTATATATTAAAAAACATTAAAATCAATAATAATAATAATAATAATAATAATAATAAGAGTATCCATCACTCTTCAATACTTAATTCTCCCTCTCCACCCTCCTAACCCCTCCAACTCCCTGCTCACCCTAAACCCCTCAGCTCCCCTTGTTCCCCTACCCACCCTACCACTCATAATAGAATTCAACACTTACCCCCCCCTCCCAAAAAAAACTAATCTTTTAGATTTTTTTTAAACTGAGGTACGTGTTCCCCTGCCCTAATGTTCAATGGTTGCTCATTCCATACAGATGGTTCATTAGGAGGCATACTGCTCCATATCAGGCAGTAATATCTTATGTATGTATTTTCTAAAATAATGGTGGCATTTACAATATGGCTTAACAGATTTATTATTTTAATTTTGTAATGTAATTTTTTGGTTCTTTTGTTTTCAAGGGTTAATTACTATGAAGTATTACACACTAGAATAGGATATGTTATTTTATCAAGAGAAAAATACTACTAGATAAAAAAAAAATGATTTTCTCGTGCAGCGCCACCTGCACAGTGGCGAAAAGTGGCAAATTTTTGAAAAGTGGGCAACCCGGAAAAACAAAATATCAGCGTGTACTGTTAATATGAAGAGTAATTGAGATATGTTTATTTTGTTATTTTATCGCAAAGTTAGAATTCCGGAAGCAGAACCGATTAAGTGATTTGATGCGGACTGATCCTTAAGCTTACTATTATCAATTAGTAAATACTTATTGAGTTTTTTCCTTTATTTTTTAAGGTTTTTTCTCGCAGTGATGACACGGTAGTTGTTTTTTATGAAGGAACTGGTCTGAGACCTGCAGCGACGATTTTTTTTCACGTTTGTTTTTATTTATGTTTAAATGACATGTCATTAGTTTTTACTCATATCAGTAGATATCCTGCATACAGAAGTTGTGTATTATATTCATCTAATATTTACATGAACTCTTATACATTCAAAATATCAAAACATGAGTTTATATTGTAATTTTCTTTCTTGTCGGAGAGTGTTAATCTTTTTACCACTCCTAATTTTGAAGGGATGTCTCCGGTCCTCCCCCTTCTTCTGAACAAGGAAGGATATGAAAGTAGGTATTGCACTGAAGACCACAGGTATATCCTAATGGTGGTGTATGCCAAATTATTAGTTTTTCTTCAAATACTTGTTCTCTTGCTGGTAATATTTCCTTGATTTCGTGTTGTTGTTGTTTTCGGTAAAAATAGGTAATGCCACTGCTTATAGCTATTTTTTATATAAGTATAATAATTTCGTCAGTGGACTTCTTTGAGGTAATTTTTTAGATTTTTGTTAAAAAAAATAACAATTGTAATTAGTTAATTACTACGACTACTACTACTAACAACTCACTGCAGTACCGAGCCGCCTGAAGCCAACACAGTTACGCACGCTCCTCCTCCGTCCCAATCTGTTCAAAGCCTCCCTTTTTACACCCTCCCACGAAGTCCCCATTTCCTTTAAATCTTTCTTTATGACGTCCTCCCAACCGAGACAAGGTCGACCTGCTTCCGTTTAGCCCTAGACGGTTGGCCGAAAAGAACACTCTTCGGCAATCTGTCATCCTTCATCCGCACAACGTGGCCTAGCCTCCTCAACCTTTCTTTCATTATAGCACTAGAGAGCGGTATTGAACCGCACTTTTCGTACAGCCTATTGTTTGAAATACGGTCGGTTAGCCGGGTGACCAGAACAATCCTTAAGCAATTTCTCTGGAAAGCATGCAGCAAATCTTTATCTGCTTTTCGAAGCGCCCATGCTTCAGAACCATATTTGACTACTGTCATTACTGTAGCTTCTAATATTCTAATCTTGGTTTGCAGACTTATCTTCCTGTTCTTCCAAACTTTTTTTTTAACTGTGAAAAACACCCTGAACCTTGCCTATTCTACTTTTAACATCTCCACTGCTCCCACCATCTTTACTAATAATACTACCACGGTAAGTGTAGCTGCCCACTTGATCAATCTTTTCGTTAATTAGTAAGGTTAATTATTCAAAATAGATAAAAAGTAAGCTTAAAATTTAGGGTTAATTAGTTAAAAAATTCTGGAATCAGGACGATTCGATAAAATTTTGTCCTAGTCAAGTCATCAGGAAGCTTAAATCGTCAGCGTTTTAAAACGTCATACGTCATTCCTTGTTTACTTCTGGATAAGAAGCTAACAAGGGTACCGAAAACACCCGGGGCACTGAACTTTTGAATAACTTTTAACAGTGGTGATTATACTCAGTTCGGAAGGGAGAATATGAAAATCTGGGATAGGAGTTTGGGGTCGATAGCTCCCCTCTCCCTGCGCGCGTGCCTGTTAGCAATAAAAGCCTTGGGGAAAATTCTGTAGACGTATATCTGTTAACTTACTCTTACCGCTAGTAGTTCAAGTTCAAGTTCTTTTAATTTTCAAAGTATTTTCTCTACCTGACAAATTAACACTGTAATACACGATACAACGGAAAAAAAAATTAGAGTGGGCGCCTATAAAGTGAGTTGTGCTCGAAAAACGGCACCCTTAAACAACAGCAACAACAAAATAAATAATAGCATAAAAGTCATGAAAAAAAGAGATAGAAATACTCAAGATAAAAAGAAAATGAGACACCACGTTCAACTCACAACCCACGCTCCAAATCAAATATTAACCTCAGTATAGGTCAATACCTGGACGGGTAACCATGATTTCATATCAATTATATATAGTTTTAAGTTAATTTGGAAATTGAAATAGAAGATCGTGAATCCACGTAACTTTCATAAATGTTTCAAAGCTTATTGAATTTTTTGAAGAAAGTTTAGATAGTTCAGTATGAATTATAGTTCAAGGGCATAAGTTCTTTGGAATTTGTATTAGTGGGTGTTAGTAAACACGACATAGACGCCTTGAAAAAAGAGTTGAAGCTAGGGCATGGGGAAATTGATTAATGTCATTTGCTCTGTTTGGTGGTAAGCAACGGCCTGGTAAGTCAGGAGCGTTTAACTTCACACTCGTACTACAGAAACAGAGAATTGAAACGGAAGAAATCGATTTGAAAAGTTTGCTTCAATATTAATTTGTTCCAGCTACGCCCACTAATAATATGTTTCTGTATATTTTTGTACGGAAACTTTTCTGGGGGGGGGGGGTTTCTTCTGAGGGTTATTTTCCAGGAGGTGTTTTCTGGGGGGTATTTTCCGGGGGGAATTTTACGGGGATTATTTTCCGTGGGGGGCATTTTCCAGGGGGTAAACACCGGCCACCTTTCTACTTGACCCATCAAACCTCGTTCTTTACATCAAAGGTTGATTTAGCTGAGGAATACTTATCTTATCTACTTATCTTTTCCTAGATAACTTATCTAGGAAAAAATATCTCATCTTGTGTATTTTCGTTCTAAACAAAGTATAATTTTCAAAATAAATTATCATCTCCCCTATAATAGACAAGATTAGCTTCCTCGGTATTTAAATTCCAAGCTTCAACCTATATTAACTCCTACATGCATTCTTTCTTATGTACATTCTTCCTCGTCTAGTTTGCGATGTGGCAGATGTTTCTGTACATTTTTGTCAGATTTATCTTACAGATAGGAAAGTTGGTGCTCCAAGTTTGCATCTCTTCTAATTCCCCAAAACGTTATGCCTTATTTCTTAGCTCTGATTGGTCAATCCCATAGTTTGTGTTCTCCAGTTGAATCTTGTTTAATTTTTGAAATATAGAACCAGATACATAATTTTATTTGCTGGCGCTAGATGGCATTGGTGTTTGGGTGTTAGATGGCATTGGTGTTTTTAGATATTTTTTAGGCGCTAGATGGCATTGGCAGCCTATTTAATGGAGACGAACTTAAGTTTCGATTTTATTAGTTACTTCTACTCTGTGACACAGAGCCCGGTATGTGTGATCCGTTCGATTTTCTTAGCAATCAGTGGCCGGGAAAGCGCTATTATCTATTTCTTTGTACGTTTCTAGGGCAGTCCTGACGCTCCATATTTTTCACGTCCCCAAAGTCTAACGATGCTTGCTCAATTCCTTCTATCAGCATTTGCCGCAACGTCCCGAAGCAAAAAGGCAAACTCCTTGCCACTGGTACTCAGCTCACCTTACAGTTCTGAAGAGGACACATGCTTAGTTGTTGGAATTCCTCCAATTGGCCAAGAATCACCGAAAAAGTAAGCTGTCCTTATTTCTATAACCTAAATTAGTGGAATGTGGCTATCAAGATCCGACAAAAGAGAAATTATCTAACAGAAAATAAAAAAGAATGGTTATATAAAAAGAGGAAAGGACTTCTACTTTTATTTATGCCACATTAAATTAATATATATTAACATAATATAAATTATATTAATATATATATAAATAAATATAAAATAAATTAAATAATAATAATAGAGAATTAAATTTGAAAAGAACAACAGGGTCTATGCCATAGTGTACAATTAACCGGATTTAAATGAAGGCATACTCTTACATGATTGTCCAGCGTAAATTTTGGAAAACAGCCAAAAACTATCACCGTATTACTAGAATCACTCTGGAAGGTTCTGTTTTCAGGTTTAATTTCTTCCTTTATATTATTATGTGTTTTTGTAAAATTTGCTGCTGTTTATTACTTAATTATTAATTATTTTATTAGTTAATTATCATCTGAACAAATAAAAGCAGATTGAATCTGTAACACTGATGTGGAATTTACAAAATGGAGGGGGGATTTTTATTTAGTTTTAAAGAAAATGACAACACAAAAAAAGTATTTATCGAAACTTAGGGGGAGGAGGGGTGTTTAATTTTTTCGATTTTCTTTCAAAATATTTTCGATTCATATTTTTCAAAATCCAAGGGGAAAAAATTGCCCTCCCCCCCCCCCCCCAATTGGTGCCTCTACTTTCATGATATTCATACACACACATACGAAGTGCTCTAGTTTATAAGGAGGACTTCATTAAGAGAGATATATATATATTTATTAACAAACAAAATACAACATAATTTGCTTCCCTACAGGGAAAGTCCCGGGGGACTTGTTAAATAGCAGGTGAAAAACAATAATTGTATCTATTCAGCTAGATGAAGAAGACTAAAATAAATGAAAGAGGAAAAAAATACTGAAATGAAAAAAAAGGAAAATAAAGGGAAAGAGGAAAAGAAAGAGGTAGTTACTGAAACAAACTGAACAAAGAAAAGAAATTAGAAAAGTGAAATAATAGCCTACTCTTCTTTAATCTTTTGCAAGGAAGAATTTTTTTCCGAGGTCATGATTGCAGGAAGATGCGTAGCTTCACAAACATTACCTGAGATCGTACTATAAATACTCAATGCAAAATGGTGCTATTTTAGCTGTGATGCTGTAACTTTATGATGCTTTGACGTTATTGATGAGTGTTGCTTTATTAATAGCGTTCGCTGACGTGAGTGGATATAAAATGCAATCAAAGCAATTCATAATTTTGATTGTGAATTCGACTATCTTTTGAAAAAGATAATCGATTTTCGTGGATTGTGGGTCGGTTTATAAATGTTGCTGCTGCACAGTTTGCCATTCGGCAATCCAGGTTCGTAAGTTGGTTTATAGACTTCTTTATTCCACTGATAATTCTCAATCTTTTTTCAAGGATCTGGTTAGTCTCGTGAGCGCCTAATGATGTTCAAGTATAATTCCTACGGCTCTTTTGTACAGTGTCAGACAGGGTTGCCATCTGTAGCACGAAAGTGCTATTTTAGCACTATTACAGTCAATTTTTTTGCTCTAGCACCTAAAATTGCTGTGTAGCACGCACATTTGGGCAATTGTAGCACTTCAGAAATTGACCCTGGTGGCAACCCTGGTGTCAGGTCTATCAGATTGGTCGTTCACCAGTAAGGGATACATACAAGTAGGCATACATACCCTAGTCATGGCTTCACGTAACAGCAACATATGGTTTGTAAACTTCGGTTTGCATACCAGATCTTTTCAGACAGGCATGATCTCTACACGGGTATACTTTCCCAAATTCCTATTGTTCTGGTGACAGCCATCCATTCCTTATTTTAACCCCAATCCTGAAAGTTTCCTCCTTCAGATCCCTCAACTCCTCATAATTGCACATTGAGTGCTCAGATTACTCACTTTCTCTACATATCGGACAAAATATGGACCACTTGGTGACCTATATTTCGCCAAGTACTTCCTTTTCTGTCCAAGTTTGGTAAATTTCCTCTTACTTAAACAACCCACTTTAAATCTTCCCTATGAAACCCCATTGTGGGGCAATATTCCTCCCCCATGCCTTCTTAACCTCTAGGCAAACACTGAAAGACACCACCGTCGTTGAGCCGTCTGCCATGGCTATACCTCCTTTCCCTCCAGCACTTATAGTTAAGTAAGTAATTATGACGGCACTAGACACTTTAGGTCCAAATCGACGATGATGATCTCCGTTTCGTGGCCCTTCAGCCGGGGAGTGCAATGGGGGGGGGGGCAGCCAACCTGTGCTTTCACACACCCTTCCTGCTTATCTTCCCCAGATCTCTCCAGGTACCCATTTAGAGCTGGGTCGACTCTGGCTGAGCTTACATAGTCACGCGACTGACCTCCGTCCCAAATCAAATAACTGGCCACGCTGGGGATCGAACCTGTGCCCATTGGACAAAGAATTCTCAACCCAGCACACCAACCACTTACCCAGGACGGCTTAAGTGTAGAGACCAGCACTTAGATCTTTCCCGTGAACCCCCATTGTGCGGTATTATTTCTCTCCCAGGCCTGCTTAACCCCAGGGTAAACACCGAAAAATGCTGCCATGGGCCGAGCCGTCTACCGTAGATATACCTCCTGTCCCTCCAGCACTACCTGTACTTCCCTAGCCACCAAGTCTACTTCTTTTCCTATGCCTTCCCCTGATTCCAATCACTTTAACATGCCACAATTATTCAGTATTTTCATTGCTTGTTTAACTCTATTGTCATGTACTGTTTCTCTAACTTAACTAGTCTATGCTCAGAAGACGATTAATCCTTTCCCAGAACTTAATCGTTCTCGCTAGTATTTTTTTTCGTAAAAGCATCTAGGGATAAACCTCTTCCTTTTGCTAGTCTATAATGCCTGACATTTAGTTCTAATAATCTTTTAAAATGCCTGACCTGAATTTTTTCTTAATCCCCCTCAGTTCTGGACCGATGTGTACAGAATAAACAAACATTATCTAAAAATTTATCTCCTGCAGCATCATATCTAATAGGCCCTATGTCCTGAATATTACTTTTAAGAAGCATTCCAAATAATCTATCGCCTTTGATCTCCATTTCTTCGATCTGCCTGTTTTGCTGGCAGACGAAAGGCGAATTGATTTTGTTTTCTTTTTTAATAAATGTATCTCTATCTTTCTATCTCCATCTCCGTTTTTCATTGGGCATTAACTTAATCCCTTTTTCTCTTTTTTTCTCTTCTCTTCTTTTCTCTTCGTTTTCTCTTTCTCTTCTCTATAACGAAATCTTAGTCCTTCGGTCCCCCTATTTCCCTAATAGTCCTAAATACTATAACCACTGACTTTTCCGCATTCAATTCAAAGTTATCTGATTTTCCTTAAAATGACCTGGAGTTACGTCTAGGACTTTTGGAAGATTCGTCCTACTGTCAGCTAGTAGCGCTATTCCATCTGCATCAGTAATAGAATTCAATAATGGATTTATTGTATGCAGCTTGATCCTTGCTTCCTTTTTCTGCGACAATTATTCCTCTATGGGATTAATATGTAGAATGAACAGTCTAGGTGGCAAAGCGCACCCCCCTTTCCCTCCTATATTGCTTTTTACTCCCCTTTACATGTGTCTACCAGCCCTCACTACCATATACATGCAACACCCAGCCTTTTTCTTTTTTTGTAAAACATCCTTATTAACTTTGGTAAGTCTTTGGTAAGTCTTAATTTTGTTTTGGCAACCATATTTCACGTCGTCCGACGAAAAAATATCTTCGTCGGACGTCGGTAAATATTCGGTTCATTTCTGTTTCAGATGAGAGTTGAAAGATTCGTTCGTTTCGTCGGTCTAAAAACTGTTTGACTCATCCATTGGTTCATTAAGTGTCGTTTTACGCTCACTGAGTCAATAGATTGATCATCATTTATTGGTGATTCAATGAATTCAGTGAATCATTTGACGATTAGCTCATTCAGATCGATCATTCATCGAGAGTCGATTTACCTTTTCTTAAGGGATTCTATTCAAAGACTCAGGGAATGATAATTATGTAACAAGCGAGAAAACATGGATATTGGTCGTGCTTTATTCGCCGCTGTCTCGCTGTAACTCCAACGTAGTTCTTTCTTTTCCCCGTCATCGAATTGGTTTCCAAAGAGCATTGATTCGAAGTTCCAAAACGGATTCAGGAAATTACCCTAAAAGACTGACTTGTCGTCAAGGACTAAATCTGTAGATCGTTTTTTATCTGTATTTTTGTCATATCGAAATTGATTGGTAAAAAATATATAATACTCGCAAAGTAGTTGTGCTAGGCGAAAAAAAAACTTCACGATTTAATCTTCAGTCTGAATTATGTTTTTTTTTTTTTAACCAACCTTCTCTACCCCTTCTTCATCCCTGACAACGCTAACTTTTGATGAAAAAAATTGCTTGGTGGATGATGCTCGGAAACAGCTCTGCAGTTCAGATTCAAAGCACCCACCTTCATTCATTTCCTGCATCTAAGGGTTGAAATGTTCAATTACAACAGGTCATAGCTTAAAATAATTAGGCTTAGAATTCCACTTATCTACCCAGAACCATCTTGCCAGGTTCTGCATTGAAACAAAAGCAAACTTGACAAAAAGAAGGTAAAAAAATCAAGCGGGTCTAAAACCTGTCTTTACAAAATTTATAAAGACCGACTGAAAGGGAAGATTTGAGGTATGAAATTAAAAACAGCTTCTTTTAATCTAATCTTGGCTGAAGCCCCTCTCTTGACGATTCTATTTACTACTTCTACCAACTACTCATTTCAGCACCAAACCGCCCGAGACAAACAGCTGTACACCCTCCTTCAGGCTGTATCCAGGATTTCATTTTTCAAGGGGCTTTACAAAAGGATTTTTTTAAAATTTTTTTCTTAAAGAAAAACTTTAAAAAACGCATCAAATATTTGTTTATGTTCATTTTGTTGCGTTTTTTACGAGTCGGACAAACATTTCGCTGGATACGGCTGGATACGGCCTTGCCCTCCTTTTATTTGGCTTCTCCTCTACCCAGACGGTTATATTTAACCAGTACAAGTTCTTTCCAAGTTATCGAAAAAGTCTCCTCTTCCCTAGTCTTCCCAATAAGTTGCGAAAAAAAAGGAAAGTGATTCTCGGGAATATGAAAAAGAGATTAGAAAGTATGCAGTATTATTAATATCAGCAGACCCTAAACTCGAACTAGATTCATCAAAATAACATATCAGCACTTCCCGTAAAATTTATATTCGAAACTCCCAGTAAGGATTGATTTAGCCTTACTCTTGGGAGCTATCTTTTACCATTCCCCAATTTTTTTTTAATGAAACTTGCTCATTATGTCTTTACTGTGTATCATTTTATCTTTGTTTGTTGTTCTTTCTCTGTAACCTTTTCTACCAGCCACTTTCTTTTATCACCTCAAGAAATATTATAAAAAAAACGCAAGAGAAGGGATTCTCCGGGAAGTGCCAAAAATAAATTGGAAAAATCCAGAATGAATTATCTTGGCCAATCCCACAATCCATTCTAAGTGACAGCTGTAAATGGAAAATAATCAAAATTGAAAGTTCTATCTTTTCTAGGATTTAAGACTTGGTCTGAATCAGCATATTCTTTTTTTTTTCTCATGAAAGCAAGAGCATATTGCTAACTATCCCTTTTTCTGTTGCCATGGAGCGGTAACAATTGATTTTCAGTAGGAAAGTTTTAATAGAAAACGATTCTCTAGATTTTTTTAAAAAAAAAGCTTGAGATTTTTACAAAGCTAAGTTATTAATAAAAAAGATTAGTTTCTCTTAAATCTGTCTGCTGAAAGAGAGAGAGAGAGGGGGGGGGAATAACTAAGCTAAATCTAATTCAGGAAAGGGAAACAAACTTGGTTGTAGGCACAGTGTGAGTTTATATGAACAGTAACGAAAAGTTTCTTCAGAAATGATACTGATTAAAGCGCTCGGAAAAGGATATCCCTTTGCGCGTCAGGGCGATAGTTTCCCATAAGCCCATCGTAATGTGCTAAATATTTCTGTGGTGCGTGAAAAGGCGAGTCATGAAGAGATGTCTAGAAATCCATAATGGATAGTATAGGACTTTTCGCTGCTGTTCATATATACGAGTACTGTGGATTGTAGTCCTATTATTAAAAAAGGAAAATGCTTTTTTTTCTAGCATTTAAGACTTTCTGTTTCAGCATATTCACTTTGTGTTCTTATATAAGCAAAAAAATTGCTTGCTGTCTTTTTTCTATTTTCATTGAGTGGCAGAGACAAAACCTTTTACGAGCAAAATTGGGAAAGATGAGACTTTCTACAAAGCTACTTTTAAAAGATAACAACTTTCTTAAACTATAGAACTTCAGTATTTGCGTCACAACTGAAAAAGGATGAACGTTTCCTTTGAAAGGAAATATTGAAAGAATTGAAATCCCTTTAGATTTCTCTGCTCTTGCTTTGTGAACGGTTTATTTATGATTGATGAATCAATATTAGAACGACAAAATAATTTATCGTTCTAAATTTGAAAATAATTGAAATCAAAGCTCTCTCTCTCTTTTAACATTTAAGACTGCCTAAATCAGGGCATGTGATTTTTTCTTCTGCAAAGCTTGAAAAAATTGCTAATTGATCCTCGCTCTATTGTCGTGGACGGATGAAAATGAAGTCTTTTGTTGGGAAAATTTTCGGATTTAGAAGGATGAGATTCGAAAGAAACCCTGTAATGATGGCTGCTTTTGCAAAGCTATTTAATTTTTTTTTTATGAAAGTTTAACTTTTGGTCGTCACTAAAATATAACCGGTAAACCGTTACACCGATTATAGAATTTAATCGAATTGTCGAATGTTGAATTGTTCCGGTAGCTGAGAAATCAATTTTGAACTGAAATAAATTGAATTTAATTTCAGAAACCCGTCACAAGCAGAAAAAAAGACGAAAAAAAACAAAAAAAAAAAACAAAAAAAACAACCTAAAAATAAAAAAAAACAAGCATAAAAAACGTAAATAGAAAACTAAAATACAACACAAAACTGAAATTTAACTTACTTTCTAAATATAATAATCACTACAAGTACAATTGCATCTTTGTACCTGAGTAAAGTCCCTTTTCTAATACCTGAGTGTATCTTTTGGCTATGTTCGGTTTGATTAATTTCTTGTTTTTTTAAATTATTTAATAATTTAGACGCGTTTTAAGCGTCTTTAAGCTCTCTCTCTCTCTCTCTCTCTCTTCTCTCTCTCTCTCTCTCTCTCTCTCTCTCTCTCTCTCTCTCTCTCTCTCTCTCTCTCTCTCTCTCTCTCTCTCTTCTCTCTCTCTCTCTCTCTCTCTCTCTCTCTCTCTCTCTCTCTCTCTCTCTCTCTCTCTCTCTCTCTCTCTCTCCTCTCTCTCTCTCTCTCTCTCTCTCTCTCTCTCTCTCTCTCTCTCTCTCTCTCTCTCTCTCTTCTCTCCTCTCTCTCTCTCTCTCTCTCTCTCTCTCTCTCTCTCTCTCTCTCTCTCTCTCTCTCTCTCTCTCTCTCTCTCTTCTCTCTCTCTCTCTCTCTCTCTCTCTCTCTCTCTCTCTCTCTCTCTCTCTCTCTCTCTCTCTCTCCCTGTCTCTGTCTCTGTCTCTGTCTCTGTCTCTCTCTCTCTCTCTCTCTCTCTCTCTCTCTCCTCTCTCTCTCTCTCTCTCTCTCTCTCTCTTCTCTCTCTCTGTCTCTCTCTCTCTCTCTCTCTCTCTCTGAGTATAAACATTAAACAGTATCAAAAATCATATACTCTCCATTAAAGATTTTTGGGACCCATCAGTCGCACACCTTTCTTAATGACTCCACCTTCGCGCACGCGCAATGACAAATTTTTAGCGTATTATTATGGGATTGTGGGAGACCGATTGCTCTGACGTATTGGTAACTTCCCTAAGAGAGAGAGAGAGAGAGAGAGAGAGAGAGAGAGAGAGAGAGAGAGAGAGAGAGAGAGAGAGAGAGAGAGAGAGAGAGAGAGAGAGAGAGAGAGAGAGAGAGAGAGAGGAGAGAGAGAGAGAGAGAGAGAGAGAGAGGAACCAAGTGGCAAAAAAGAACCAATACACTTGTTTTTGTTCTTATTTTCTCCTTTTTAATTTGGGAATAAGCAAATAACCGCAAAAAGAACCCAAAATAACTCAACGGCAAAAAGAACCAATACACTTGTTTTATGTTTTATTTTTTTTATTTTGTAATTTGGGTATAAAATAGCAAATAACAACAAACAGAACCACAAATAACATAATAAGAAAAAGAACCAAAACATTTGTTTTGGTTTTTGTTTCTCCTTTGTAATTTGGGTATAAAATAGCAAATAACAACAAACAGAACCAGAAATAACATAATAGGAAAAAGAACCAAAGCACTCGTTTTGGTTTTTGTTTCTCCTTAGTAATTTGGGTATGAATAGCAAATAACAACAAAAAGAAACAAAAATAACATAATAAGAAAAAGAACCAAAACACTTGTTTTGGTTTTTGTTTCTCCATTGTAATTTGGGTATAAAATAGGAAACAACAACAAAAAGAACCAAAAATAACGTAATAAGAAAAAGAACCAAAACACTTGTTTTGGTTTTTGTTTCTCCTTTGTAATTTGAGTATAAAATAGCAAATAACAACAAACAGAACCACAAATAACATAATAAGAAAAAGAACCAAAACATTTGTTTTGGTTGTTGTTTCTTTTTTTAATTTGGGTATAAACTAGCAAACGACAACAAAAAGAACCAAAAATAACATAATAGCAAAAAGAACCAAAACACTTATTTTGGTTTTTATTTTCTTCTTTGTAATTTGGGTATAAAATAGCAAATAACAACTAAAAGAATCAGAAATAAAATAATAAAAAAAAGAACCAAAACATTTGTTTTGGTTTTTGTTTCTCCTTTGTAATTTGGGCATAAAATAGCAAATAACAGCAAAAAGAACCAAAAATAACATAATAAGAAAAAGAACCAAACACTTGTTTTGGTTTTTGTTTCTCCTTTGTAATTTGGGTATAAAATAGCAAATAACAACAAAAAGAACCAAAAATAACATAATAAGAAAAAGAACCAAACAGTTGTTTTCGTTGTTGTTTCTCCTTTGTAATTTGAGTATAAAATAGCAAACAACAACAAAAGAACCAAAAACAACATAATAAGAAAAAGAACCAAAATATTCGTTTTGGTTTTTGTTTCTCCTTTGTAATTTGGGTATAAACTAGCAAACAACAACAAAAAGAAGCAAAAATAAAAACGAGTTTTGGTTCTTTTTTCAAATTTTGTTATTTGTAATTCTTTTTGTTGTTGTTTCCTATTCTATACCCAAATTACAAAGGAGAAACAAAAACCAAAACAAGTGTTTTGTTCTTTTTCTTATTATGTTATTTTTTGTTCTTTTTGTTGATATTTTCTATTTTATACGAAAACGAAAACCAAAACAAGAGTTTGGTTCTTTTTCCTATTATGTTACTTTTGTCGTTGTTTGCTATTTTGTACCCAAATTACAAAGGAGAAACAAAAACCAAACAATTGTTTTGGTTCTTTTTCTTTTTATGTTATTTTTGGTTCTTTTTGTTGTTATTTGCTCTTTTATACCCAAATTACAAAGAAGAAAATAAAAACCAAAACAAGTGTTTTGGTTCTTTTTGCTTCTATGTCTCAAATTACATTGGAGAAACAAAAACCAAAACAAGTGTTGTTTTGGTTCTTTTTGCTACTATGTTATTTTTGGTTCTTTTTGTTGTTGTTTGCTATTTTATAACCAATTTTTTTCTTATTATATCATTTGTGCTTCTTTTTGTTCTTATTTGCTATTTTGTACCCAAATTACAAAGAAGAAACAAAAACCAAACAAGTGTTTGGTTCTTTATCTTATTATGCTGTTTTTGGTATTTTTTGTTGTTATTTGCTATTTTATACTCAAATTACAAAGGAGAAACAAAAACCAAACCAAACGTTTGTTTTTATTATATTATTTTTGGTTCTTTTTGTTGTTATTTGCTATTTTATACCCAAATTACAAAGAAGAAAATAAAAACCAAAACAAGTGTTTTGGTTCTTTTTGTTATTATGTTATTTTTGGTTCTTTTTGTTGTTGTTTGTTAGTTTATACCCAAATTACAAAGGAGAAACAAAAACCAAAACAAATGTTTTGGTTCTTTTTCTTATTATGTTATTGATGGTTCTTTTGTTGTTATTTGCTATTTTATACTCAAATTACAAAGGACAAACAAAAACCAAAACAAATGTTTTGGTTCTTTTTCTTATTATGTTATTTTTGTTTCTTTTTGTTGTTGTTTGCTATTTTATACCCAAATTAATATGGAGAAACAAAACCAAAACAAGTGTTTTTGTTCTTTTTCTAATTATGTTTTTTTTGGTTCCTTTTTGCTATTTTATACCCAAATTACAAAGGAGAAACAAAACCAAAACAAGTGTTTTAGTTCTTTTTCTTATTACGCTATTTTTGGTTCTTTTTGTTGTTGTTTGTTATTTTATACCCAATTTACAATGGAGAAACAAAAACCAAAACAAGTGTTTTGGTTCTTTTTCTTATTATATTATTGTTGGTTCTTTTTGTTGTTATTTGCTATTTATACCCAAATTACTAAGAAGAAACAAAAACCAAAACAAATGTTTTGGCTCTTTTTTTATGACGTTATTTGTGGTTCTTTTTGTTGTTATTTGCTATTTATACCCAAATTACTAAGAAGAAACAAAAAACAAAACAAATGTTTTGGTTCTGTTTTTATTATGTTATTTGTGGTTCTTTTTGTTGTTATTTGCTAGGTTATACCCAAATTACAATGAAGAAAATAAAAACCAAAACAAGTGTTTATTATATTGTTTTTGGTTCTTATTGTTGTTATTTACTATTTTATATTCAATTACAAAGGAGAAACAAAAACCAAAACAAGTGTTTTGGTTCTTTTCTTATTATGTTATTTTTGGTTATTTTTGTTGTTGTTTGATATTTTATACCCAAACTACAATGGAGAAACAAAAACCAAAACAAGTGTTTTGGTTCTTTTTCTTATTATGTTATTTTTGGTTCTTTTTGTTGTTATTTGCTATTTATACTCATATTACTAAGAAGAAACAAAAACCAAAACGAGTGTTTTGGTTCTTTTTCTTATTATGTTGTTTTTGCTTCTTTTGTTGTTGTTTGCTATTTTACACTCAAATTACAAAGGAGAAACAAAAACCAAAACAAGTGTTTTGGTTCTTTTTCTTATTCTGTTATTTTTGGTTCTTTTAGCTACTATTTTATTTTTGTTACTTTTTGTTGTTCTTTGCTATTTTATAATCGATTTTTTTTTCTAATTATGTCATTTGTTCTTCTTTTTGTTCTTATTTGCTATTTTATACCCAAATTACAAAGGAGAAACAAAAACCAAAACAAGTGTTTTGGTTCTTTTTCTTATTATGTTATTTCTGGTTCTTTTTGTTGTTATTTGCTATTTTATACACAAATTACAAAGGAGAAATAAAAACCAAAACAAGTGTTTTGGTTCATTTTGCTTCTATGTTATTTTTGGTTCTTTTTGTTGTTGTTTACTACTTTTATAACAAAATTTTTTTCTTATTATGTCATTTGTGGTTCTTTTTGTACTTATTTGCTATTTTATACCCAAATTACAAAAGAGAACAAAAACCAAAGCAAGTGTTTTGGTTTTTTCTTATTTTGTTATTTGTGGTTCTTTTTGTTGTTGTTTGCTGTTTTATACCCAAATTACAAAGGAGAAACAAAACCAAAACAAGTGTTCTGGTTCTTTTTCTTATTACGTTATTTTTGGTTCTTTTTGTTGTTATTTGCTATTTTATACCCAAATTATAAAGAAGAAAATAAAAACCAAAACAAGTGTTTTGGTTCTTTTTGCTATTATGTTATTTTTGGTTCTTTTTGTAATTGATTGCTATTTTATACCCGTATTACAAAGGAGAAACAAAAACCAAAACAAGTGCTTTTGGTTCTTTTTCTTATTATGTTATATGTGGTTCCTTTTGTTATTGATTGCTACTTTAAACCCAAATTACAAAGAAGAAAATAAAAACCAAAATAAGCGTTTTGTTCTTTTTCCTATTATGTTATTTTTGGTTCTTTTCGTAGTTATTTGCTCTTTTTTTACCCAAGTTACAAAGGAGAAACAAAAATTAAAACTAGTGTTTTCGTTCTTTTTCTTATTATGTTATTTTTTGTTCTTTTTGTTGTTGTTTGCTATGTTATACCCAAATTACAAAGTAGAAACAAAACCAAAACAAATGTTTTGGTTCTTTCTCTTGTTACGTTATTTTTGGTTCTATTTGTTGTTATTTGCTATTTTATACCCAAATTGCAAAGAATAAAATAAAAACCAAAACAAATGTTTTGGTTCTTTTTACTATTATGTTATTTTTGGTTCTTTTTGTAATTGATTGCTATTTTATACCCAAATTACAAAGGAGAAACAAAAACCAAATCAAGTGTTTGGTTCTTTTTCTTATTTTGTTATTTGTGGTTCTTTTTGTTATTGTTTGCTGTTATACCCAAATTACAAAGGAGAAACAAAACTAAAACAAGTGTTTTGGTTCTTTTTCTTATTACGTTATTTTTGGTTCTTTTTGTTGTTATTTGCTCTTTTATACCCAAATTACAAAGAAGAAAATAAAAACCAAAACAAGTGTTTTGGTTCTTTTCGCTATTATATTATTTTTGGTCCTTTTTGTTGTTGATTGCTATTTTATACCCAAAATCCAAAGTAGAAGCAAAAGAAGCGTTTTGGTTCTTTTTCTTATTGCGTTATTTTTGGTTCTTTTTGTTGTTATTTGCTATTTTATACCCAAATTACAAAAAATAAAATAAAAACCAAAACAAGATTTTTTTTTCTTTTTCTTATTTTGTTATTTGTGGTTCTTTTTGTTGTTGTTTGCTATGTTATACCCAAATTACAAAGTAGAAACAAAACCAAAACAAATGTTTTGGTTCTTTCTCTTGTTACGTTATTTTTGGTTCTATTTGTTGTTATTTGCTCTTTTATACCCAAATTACAAAGAAGAAAATAAAAACCAAAACAAGTGTTTTGGTTCTTTTCGCTATTATCTTATTTTTGGTCCTTTTTGTTGTTGATAGCTATTTATACCCAAAATACAAAGTAGAAGCAAAACAAGCGTTTTGGTTCTTTTTCTTATTGCGTTATTTTTGGTTCTTTTTGTTGTTATTTGCTATTTTATACCCAAATTACAAAAAATAAAATAAAAACCAAAACAAGATTTTTTTTTCTTTTTCTTATTTTGTTATTTGTGGTTCTTTTTGTTGTTGTTTGCTGTTTTATACCCAAATTACAAAGGAGAAACAAAACCAAAACAAGTGTTCTGGTTCTTTTTCTTATTACGTTATTTTTGGTTCTTTTTGTTGTTATTTGCTCTTTTATACCCAAACTACAAAAAATAAAATAAAAACCAAAACAAGATTTTTTTTCTTTTTCTTATTTTGTTATTTGTGGTTCTTTTTGTTGTTGTTTGCTATGTTATACCCAAATTACAAAGTAGAAATAAAACCAAAACAAGTATTTTGGTTCTTTTTTTTATTACGTTATTTTTCGTTCTTTGTTGTTGTTTGCTATTTTATACCCAAATTACAAAGGGGAAATAAAAACTAAAACACGCGTTTTGTTCTTTTTCTTATTATGTTATTTTTGGCTCTTTTTGCTGTTGTTGCTATTTTATACCTAAATTACAAAGGAGAAACCAAAACCAAACAAGTGTTTTGGTTCTTTTTTTATTATTTTATTTTTGGTTCTTTTGTTGTTGTTTGCTATTTGATACCCGAATTACAAAGAAAAAACAAAAACTAAAACAAGTTGGAAACAAAAACCAAACAAATATTTTGGTTCTTTTTTTTATTATGTTATTTTTGGTTCTTTTTGTTGTTATTTGCTATTTTATACCCAAATTACAAAGAAGAAACAAAAACTAAAACAAGTTGGAAACAAAAACCAAACAAATATTTTGGTTCTTTTTTTTATTATGTTATTTTTGGTTCTTTTTGTTGTTATTTGCTATTTTATAACCCAATAAAATAGCTAACAACAACAAAAAGAACCACAAATGACAAAATAAGAAAAAGAACCAAAACACTAGTTTTGGTTTTGGTTTCTCCTTTGTAATTTATGCATAAAATAGCAACAACAGCAAAAAGAGCCAAAAATAACATAATAAGAAAAAGAACAAAACGCGTGTTTTAGTTTTTATTTTCCCTTTGTAATTTGGGTATAAAATACCAAACAACAACAAAAAGAAGAAAAATAACATAATAGTAAAAAGAAAAAAAATACTTGTTTGGTTTTTATTTTTTTCTTTGTAATTTGTGTATAAAATAGCAAATAACAACAAAAAGAACCAAAAATAACATAACATCAAGAAGAAACTAAACACTTGTTTTAGTTTTTATTTTCTTCTTTGTAATTTGGTTTTTGTAAGATATCTCCGTTTGAATTATCTAAGTTTATTTTAATTTTTCTCGTCTTAAAAGAAAATTGTTTGCCTTAAAGTACAAACTTTAATGTAGATATTTCATAATTAGTGGCTGTGGTGGTGAAGGGGGGACTAATCCAAATTATTCAGTTAGTGATGTTGAACTCGTCTAAGGGCAAATGATTTCCATCCTACGGCTAATCGGATGGCGTTGTTCAAAACCTGGTATGTTGCCCATGATAGATATTAAAGGAGAGTGAAAAACGAGTTCCAGGTTTTCCGATTGTTATCTTAAGCCCATAGTAACCGAAAAAAAACGCGTTTTGATAAAACAAATAAAACGCTAAGTGAGGGCGAATCACCTGTTGCTGTATAACAAGGTCTCTGCCTAGTCTTAAAGTTAAGGCAAACAATTTTCATGTGAAAACCTCAAAATTCCAAATGTTTCTAAGTTTTTCTAAGTTTTAGAAAGTTTTAGAAAAATTCCAAATGTTTCTAAGTTTTTCTAAGTTTTAGAAATTTAGTTTTTCTAAGTTTTTCTAAGTTTTAGTTTTAGAAAGTTTTAGAAAAATTCCAAATGTTTCTCAGTTTTAGAAAAATTCCAAATGTTTCTAAGTTTTAGAAATGTTTCTAAGTTGTAGAAAGGGAGATTGTTATATTTGTAACACACTAAAAAAATAAAACTTTTAATTGTTTTGATACCTAAATAGTAGGATGGGTTATTAATACCCATTTGAAAAAATTGTCACATAACGCATTTGGAATTGCTATGATGGTTACTTTACTGCTAAGTTAAGAGCAGATGCTTGATACCGAAATCAAACTAAAAAATCGTCGCTTTCGTTTTAATTCGAATTTTTGTAAAAGAAGTTGTCAAAGTTCAGAGCAACAGAAAGTTATAATACAAATTGGAATCAACGACTACATTTTGAACAGTTCTATTAGCTAGTAATTCTTGGCACCATTCCCAAAAAAGTGCCATGGTATATAATTCAAAACCGAAATGAGTCGCATGAGTATGTTGGGTAATGCTATCGGTATACAAGTTTAGCAAGGCATTGAATAAATAGGCGTGAAAAAGTGCACCCTCCCCCCCCCAAAAAAAAAAAGAACCTGAAATTCAATTCACGTGAGGAAAAGAATAAATGACTGCTTCTTGAAACAGCGGTACACATCAAAACTTTTATAATTTGTCTGGAAAGATTGTATTAGTAACCTATATATTAGTAAAAAAGTGTAAGCTAAATTTTGCCTACTTTTTTCCAAATATTCCACCCAAATGATTTACCACTATGCTTTTTCTTTCTAGAATATAATTTAATTTGCCTTCTTTTTTTATAGTCTATTTGGGAAAGCTTTCGCAGCTGCTTCTATCCGAAGCAAGTCACGGATTAGTTTTGAATTCTTTGATTCGTCAGGTGAGCTCCACCTTTTCTTTCCTTTTGGTTTTGCTCCCTAATGGTTATGAAGAACCTCCACCAATAATGGCTTTATTTCAGTAGCAGCCTGTATCTAACCTATAACGTATATTTTATAATAGATTGTAATTCTAGATAGCTATATGATTAACGCTATTGATGAAGTTTTAGCTTTGATGAATGAGTAATTTCGTGCCCCCCTTGAAATGTGAAACTGTCACCCCTCCTACCTGTTTAATGACCGCAAATACATGTGAACTGCACAGTATTGTAATCTTCCTACGCAAATGTAATTTGCAAAAGGTGACGTAAAATATGCTCCAGAACCCAATAGTTGTTAATGATAATTATTTATTTTTTATTAATAATAATGAATTATTACTATTATTATTTTATTTTGTATAAAATTATTCTATACAAAATCTAGCAGTGAGTGTCAAAAATTTGCAACAGTCTTCTGGCAAAAACTATTGTCTTATAGCCTGTATCCCTTAATAATACCCGCAGCCTATCTTTTTTTATTAAAATTCCTGCACATGTTCTATATCCATATTCAAACAAATATGTAGGCTGTGTGGGTGTGAGTTTAGCTTGGTTTGGCCAACTGGAAAAACACAAAAGTATATCGCTTTAATAGTTGTCGTTGTTTTTTGGGCTTAATTGAACCTGAAGCCACCATATCTCTGTTTATTTAGCAATGGTTGTTATATTTCATTTATTTTTTATTTCATTAAAGCTGAAGAAATCCATTATTTGTTTATGATTTATCGAGCAGTAGAATCATAACTGCAGTGTTCCGCGGATCTGGGAATTTGGAATTATATTTGGGTGGGAACAAACTTTCATCAGCTATACTTCTTTGGCCATAGTGTAAGCTTGGTTTCCACTGCCCTTTTGAAATTTAATTACGTCTGCAAAGGCTATTGAAAGTTTTTAACTGTGATCCAGCCTTCATATAATTTAAACTATCAATATTTCCTATTTGGAAAACTTGGGACACTTACTAGCATCTATTGACGCTACGCATATCGTTAAACAATTGAAATCTTTAGTAATCTCTTGTTGTGTGTTCTAACTGGCCATAAGCCGTGTTGATTGTTTACGCTGGGTTACCGCTGCCCTCTTAGAGTTTGATGATGTTTTAAGGGTTGAATGTTTTATAACTGCGGTTCAGGGAGCAGAAAGTTCAAACCAAAGAGTATGGGTAACTGATAAGAGTGGAAAGTCGCGCTAGTGCCAAAAAAAATCCATTGCCATCTAGCCTCTGGTGGAATCACAAGGGTAGGCCTAGTATATGTCTTTTAAACAGTAGATTAGCCTACCCTAAACAGCCAAACACATGCCTTTTTAGGCAGTTTGAAATGCAGGTGAGGGTAAGGAGACCAAAACTATTTAACTAGTAGGCCTACCAGTTTAAACCTAGGCCTACTTTTTGTAGTCTGGATAGGCTAATTAAGTTAAATTAGTTCTTGGAGCAAAACCAGCACGGATTATTTATTACCTACACAGAGACTTCACCTTTAAATGCTATAAAAGTACTGATTAGGTTAGGCATATATCATTGTCATATCGATTATCCAGTTCTGTTTGAAATTTTTCACTTATTTAGGGGCACTTTTAATTCTTTCGCCAGCCACTATAGTGCGTTTGGCACTAGTGCTTTTCAGTTCCGATCTTTCCATGTTAAATCGCCGAAGATTTAACACGGATTGAATTTAATATGAATGCCAGTTCCCCTATTGATATTTGGCACATTTACTGGTATCTAGTGTAAGTCATCAAACAAATAGAATTGGTTGCTAATCTATTACTTTGTAATCTAATCCTTTTTCGTAATCCTTTGATCGGCTTACCATCGGTGTATGACCGGTTTTATCAGTTTACGCTACCCTCTCAGAATTTGATTATGTTTTCAAGGGTTATAAAAAAATTTCTACTAGGGGCCGAGCTGTTTGTTCTTTTTGCACTTCAAACATCTATATCTAGCGACCCTGCGTATGTCATTAAGTGCTCAGAATCTTTTGCTAATCTATCAAGTTAGATGCTAGTTTACATATAAAACTCTAGAAAGTATGGATTTTTAATCTTCTTATATGATCATACATAAATTGTATGTTTGTGGGCATACAAACATACAATTTACATAATACATAGGCATACAAACATTGCATAAAAACATACAAATATACATGGGCACACAACAATTGTAGGTTTGTGGGCGATGCCGTGGGCATAGTGTTTACCGGCAGTATATACATTTGAGATCTCTTTCCTTTGTCCTAATTGTTACTTAAAATTTGTTAATTGCTGGTAAAACTAAAATTGTTAACAGTAAAAATTGTTACTTACTGGTATAAAAGTATAATTGTTAACAGTAAAAATTGTTAACAACTGGTATAACAGTAGAATTGTTAACAGTAAAAATTGTTAACAACTTCTATAACAGTAGAAATGTAGACAACTGGTCCCTTGGTGGACCAGTTGATTGATTCTGTGCTTGGAGATTTGTTGTCCATGATTCAGTCCCAGCTGCCGTAGGGTTAACACAAAGATCTACGTTGTCTAAAAGCATGGTTAATCAATGAATGAATAATTGAAGGAAAAAAAAACTTGAAACAGTATTCCAAACTTCAAAACGAGGAAAATTATATAATGCAAAACTGTAAGAAACAAAACTCATCTGCAGTTATTTTGTAAATGAAGTATTTACAAAATTTCGCTGAAAACTATTCTACTTTTTAATAACGCTATTATTTATAATTATAGTAAATAATTGTGGTGTAATAATAGGAAAAATAACATGACAAATATACATAATCAACGGAAAGCTGGATAAGACGATTGTGACGGGATGAATATGTACCTACATCTCTCATTAAAAACCGGTGGTAATATTTTTTTTGTAACCTTTTTCTGTTGGCTCTTAGAGTCTTACTTGCACTTACTTTGTACTTTTGGCGGGAATCAGGCTTTTTCACCTTGCCCGGTATCAAGGACCGGTAAAAACCGGTGATAATATTTTTTTTTATAACCTTTTTTTGTTGGCTCTTAGAGTCTTGCTTGCACTGACTTTGTACTTGTGGTGGGAATCAGGCGTTTCCACCTTGCCCGGTATCAAGGACCGGTAAAAACCGGTGATAATATTTTTTTTGTAACCTTTTTTTGTTGGCTCTTAGAGTCTTACTTGCACTTACTTTGTACTTTTGGCGGGAATCAGGCTTTTTCACCTTGCCCGGTATCAAGGACCGGTAAAAACCGGTGATAATATTTTTTTTTATAACCTTTTTTTGTTGGCTCTTAGAGTCTTGCTTGCACTGACTTTGTACTTGTGGTGGGAATCAGGCGTTTCCACCTTGCCCGGTATCAAGGACCGGTAAAAACCGGTGATAATATTTTTTTGTAACCTTTTTTTGTTGGCTCTTAGAGTCTTACTTGCACTTACTTTGTACTTTTGGCGGGAATCAGGCTTTTTCACCTTGCCCGGTATCAAGGACCGGTAAAAACCGGTGATAATATTTTTTTTTATAACCTTTTTTTGTTGGCTCTTAGAGTCTTGCTTGCACTGACTTTGTACTTGTGGTGGGAATCAGGCGTTTCCACCTTGCCCGGTATCAAGGACCGGTAAAAACCGGTGATAATATTTTTTTTGTAACCTTTTTCTGTTGGCTCTTAGAGTCTTACTTGCACTTACTTTGTACTTTTGGCGGGAATCAGGCTTTTTCACCTTGCCCGGTATCAAGGACCGGTAAAAACCGGTGATAATATTTTTTTTTGTAACCTTTTTCTGTTGGCTCTTAGAGTCTTACTTGCACTTACTTTGTACTTTTGGCGGGAATCAGTCTTTTTCACCTTGCCCGGTATCAAGGACCGGTAAAAACCGGTGATAATTTTTTTTTTTTAACCTTTTTCTGTTGGCTTTTAGAGTCTTACTTGCACTTACTTTGTACTTTTGGCGGGAATCAGGCTTTTTCACCTTGCCCGGTATCAAGGACCGGTAAAAACCGGTGATAATATTTTTTTTTTGTAACCTTTTTTTGTTGGCTCTTAGAGTCTTACTTGCACTGACTTTGTACTTGTGGTGGGAATCAGGCGTTTCCACCTTGCCTGGTATCAAGGACCGGTAAAAACCGGTGATAATATTTTTTTTGTAACCTTTTTCTGTTGGCTCTTAGAGTCTTACTTGCACTTACTTTGTACTTTTGGCGGGAATCAGGCTTTTTCACCTTGCCCGGTATCAAGGACCGGTAAAAACCGGTGATAATATTTTTTTGTGTAACCTTTTTTTGTTGGCTCTTAGAGTCTTACTTGCACTTACTTTGTACTTTTGGCGGGAATCAGGCTTTTTCACCTTGCCCGGTATCAAGGACCGGTAAAAACCGGTGATAATATTTTTTTTTATAACCTTTTTTTGTTGGCTCTTAGAGTCTTGCTTGCACTGACTTTGTACTTGTGGTGGGAATCAGGCGTTTCCACCTTGCCCGGTATCAAGGACCGGTAAAAACCGGTGATAATATTTTTTTTGTAACCTTTTTCTGTTGGCTCTTAGAGTCTTACTTGCACTTACTTTGTACTTTTGGTGGGAATCAGGCTTTTTCACCTTGCCCGGTATCAAGGACCGGTAAAAACCGGTGATAATATTTTTTTTGTAACCTTTTTCTGTTGGCTCTTAGAGTCTTACTTGCACTTACTTTGTACTTTTGGCGGGAATCAGGCTTTTTCACCTTGCCCGGTATCAAGGACCGGTAAAAACCGGTGATAATATTTTTTTTTTGTAACCTTTTTTTGTTGGCTCTTAGAGTCTTACTTGCACTTACTTTGTACTTTTGGCAGAAATCAGGCTTTTTCACCTTGCCCGGTATCAAGGACCGGTAAAAACCGGTGATAATATTTTTTTTTGTAACCTTTTTTTGTTGGCTCTTAGAGTCTTACTTGCACTGATTTTGTACTTGTGGTGGGAATCAGGCGTTTCCACCTTGCCCGGTATCAAGGACTGGTAAAAACCGGTGATAATATTTTTTTTTGTAACCTTTTTCTGTTGGCTCTTAGAGTCTTACTTGCACTTACTTTGTACTTTTGGCGGGAATCAGGCTTTTTCACCTTGCCCGGTATCAAGGACCGGTAAAAACCGGTGATAATATTTTTTTTGTAACCTTTTTCTGTTGGCTCTTAGAGTCTTACTTGCACTTACTTTGTACTTTTGGCGGGAATCAGTCTTTTTCACCTTGCCCGGTATCAAGGACCGGTAAAAACCGGTGATAATATTTTTTTTTTTTGTAACCTTTTTTTGTTGGCTCTTAGAGTCTTACTTGCACTTACTTTGTACTTTTGGCGGGAATCAGGCTTTTTCACCTTGCCCGGTATCAAGGACCGGTAAAAACCGGTGATAATATTTTATTTTTTGTAACCTTTTTTTGTTGGCTCTTAGAGTCTTACTTGCACTGACTTTGTACTTGTGGTGGGAATCAGGCGTTTCCACCTTGCCCGGTATCAAGGACCGGTAAAAACCGGTGATAATATTTTTTTTGTAACCTTTTTCTGTTGGCTCTTAGAGTCTTACTTGCACTTACTTTGTACTTTTGGCGGGAATCAGGCTTTTTCACCTTGCCCGGTATCAAGGACCGGTAAAAACCGGTGATAATATTTTTTTTTTGTAACTTTTTTCTGTTGGCTTTTAGAGTCTTACTTGCACTTACTTTGTACTTATGGCGGTAATCAGGCACTTCCACCTTGCCCGGTATTAAGGACCGGTAAAAACCCGGTGATAATTTTTTTTTGTAACCGTTTTCTGTTGGCTCTTAGAGTCTTACTTGCACTTACTTTGTACTTGTGGCAGGAATCAGGCATTTCCACCTCGCCCGGTATCAAGGATCTTGGACCATGTTGTGCGGTCTGCTGCCAGCTGCTTTGCAAATGGGAGTCATTGAGTTGTCCATCTGTGACAGAGCTTTCTGACCCCCCACCCAATAGGCTTAAGGTGCGCCTTGACGCTTTTGGGGCACCCGCAAGACTGGGGACCTTTTTACCTTGGGTAACAAAGTAACTGGGTAACCTTGTTATCAAGATAACTGGGGACCAAGTTACCTTGCGGTATACTCTATTCCGAAGAAATATCAATGGACCTTTGCTCTTAGAATCGCAATTATTCGTAAATTTTAGTAGCTTTCCTTTTTCATTAGGACAGTCGAAACATGCGTTATATCTTGACCATAGAAGAAAGTAGAATTTATGGCATGGTATCTACGTATATAGACTGTCTCCACAGGAAACTTGACTCAATTCTATTTTCTCAAATTAATTTTACCAAATGAGTTTTCAGCCACCCTCTTTTTCATTTATAAATTAAATGAAAATATTCGTATGTAAATATATAAGTTGAAGTTTTAGGTTAAAATGTTAGCAAATTTTTTTAGATCTGTAATTTTACCGATTAAATACACAACTTTTTTCAGGACAGTGGATTCATTCAACGAAAATAAGCCAAAATATTCTTGCTTCATACAAGGAAACATTTATCAAAGGAAAAAATACAGATTAAATAGCTAAACGACTAAATATAAAAATATAGAAAACTCCATGTATAAGGAAATAAAAACGAAGAAATTTACATCTTTCAGATTATTATAGTTGTTCCGCAAAAGCTCTGAGGACCTCCTAATAATAAAACCATAATAAGTCTACGATAGACCCGATTGTAAATTAATAATCTGGACTTTAGATTTACCGATACACTCACAATTCAGATCAGGAAAATCCTGTTCCACCGACGATCCTGATCATGACTTCATAAACTAGATTGGTAGTTCAACAACTCTGCCCGAAAAAAAAATTGTGGAGTTTGCCTATTCGGGCGTCCGAGTCGTGTACTGTTCTGCTGTTGGCAATCCTGTCTTTAAAGCCAGATTTATGAAATCCTTTGTTGCTCCGATAAAACCTAACCTTGTTTCAACAATGTTTTGTCAGTGGAAAAGGCCTCTTTTTCCAGAAAACTTGGAAACAAACCTGGTAAAACAACATTGAATGGTCAACAATATTAATAAAGATACCACTAGGCCAGGATTTACCAATAGGCCCACTAGGCCCGGAAATAGGGGTGCACAATTCCAGGGGGCGGAATAAATTATCACTGAGTTATATTTTCTTAACAAAAACTGGACTGATGTGATTTATGGTGAAATCGCCGGGTGCATTCCGCCGCCGTGCTGCCAATTCACAGAAAAATTATTGTAAAACAGCACAGGAATTCCGTGGTCACTTACAAACTGTCAGATGTCTCCCAAGAATGGCAGCCGAGAGCTCGGTATCACCTCTCTCAGTCATAACTGTTGGCTTATCAGTTGCGTTCTGTCCAGTGCTTCCACTATTCCCGAATTTTCGGGTGTTTCCCTGAAAATCTCGCAAAAACGGAGCGGCAAAAACGCTTTGGCCTAGAAGCGTCAAAGCTTTAAATCCGGCCCTGGATACCTATCATAAATTCATAATCTGGATTATAAATTTTCTGGTCCACCGACAATCTAGATCTGGAAAATGTTATTCCATTGACAATCGGGATTAATCACGATTTCATAAACTAGATCGGGAATTCGACACTTGGCTTGAAACAAATCTTGATTTCGAATGTGGGTTTTTCTGCTTCGTACATCTAGGATAGTGGGTTTTGAATGTTGCTGTTGCAAAGTTTGTACATTGGCATTCAAGTTCTAAAGACCGGGTGATGTACTGATAATTTTGAATTTTGCCTAAAGAATAGGGTTTATTCAAAGGAAAGGGCCTACTGAACCCAATTTCAATCAAACTGAATTATTCACTATATTTGATAGCTTGATTCGGTTTGAGTTGGTTCAGCTCGATTTAATTTGTACATATTATGTTATCATTATAATGAAATTATTCAAAACTAAAAAAAACTACTGTTTTCCTAAGAACTAAACTTTTAGATAATATTTTTTTCATATGCGAGTTCTTCGCTCTTCCTTTTTTTATTTCTATATGTCCTTTCTCATCTTTTATGCTATTTTCTTTTATGCTTTTATTGTTTATTGTATGCACTGGCAATCAAGTTCTAAAGACTGATCTTATTAACTTCTTTGTTATACTGATAATTTTGAATTTTTCTAAAGGAATAGGGTTTATTCAAAGGAAAGGGCCTACTGAACCCAATTTCAATCAAACTGAATTATTCACTATATTTGATAGCTTGATTTGGCTTGAGTTGGTTCAGCTCGATTTAAATTGTGCACATTATGTTGTCATTATAATGAAATTGTTCAAAAGTTAAAAAAAAACTACTGTTTTCCTAAGAACTAAACTTTTAGATAATATTTTTTTCATATGCGAGTTCTTCGCTCTTCCTTTTTTTTTTATTTCTATACGTCTTTTTCATCTTTTTATGACACTTTCTTTTATGCTTTAATTCTTTACTCTAGTAATTCTTTTTTTTTCCGTTGATAAAAGTTTCTGCATTTGAAGCTAAAGTATTTTGGTCAGTTCTGAAATTTCTGAGAAATATTCGAACGGGAGAGGTTGTGCAAGCACGGCAGCGATATTGAGTTGTAAAATGTTTGGTTGAAACAGAAAATGTATTTTTGAGAATATACTTAAAATATAAAAGCATATGTTAAAAGCCCTAATACACAAAAATGTTGCTACAAGCTTTGTAGATTTTATGCATTATTCTAGACTTGTTTTTTGGTTTCATAAATATCGAGTTTTTGTCCATTTCTGAGCTCAGTTCTTGAGTGCATTCTGTCTGGACTTATTACAAAATTTCTGAGCAGCTTCTTCAGAAAATTCAATTTAACAAACAGTAGCATTTCGTGCCTCTCTTGTGCACGGGGCAAAATCTTAATTTTCCCCTCCCCCCTTGTCCCCCAAAAATTTTTAGGCCAAATTTTAACAAAATTTTTGTTCATTAACAAAACTATTTTCAATTTATTAGTTAATTAGTAATATATTTTTTAGTTGTTATTATCTTAATTTAATAATTATCATTATTTGACTATTTTTCATTTTATTAATTAATAATTTATTTTTTAATGATTATTATCTTAATTTAATTATTATTGTTATTATTTAATTATTTTTTAATTCATTTTCATTTTACTAATTAATTAATAATCCATTAATTACTTTTATTTATTAACTTCGCCATATAGTTATTTCAATAAAAATTAAATGTTATTTTATTCCGGGGCAAGTGCCCCCTCACCCCCCCCCCCTCCCTCCCCTCTTCTAAAACCGCCACTGGAGACAAATTTTGCAGTCAGAACTTGTCACATATGGTCCTAGAACATTTTTTTTTTGTTCAGAAATTTTACAAAAAATGTATAAATGGAAAACGGCCTATATCTTCAGTATTTTTATTTTGTTTAACTCTACCTACGCTGGAATCCCGCAACATAAGGTATTTCATGTCTGCTAGCATTAAGAAGGTATGATTCGGGCTTTATTTTGGACTTTTTTTTTTATTTTACTATTTCTGAGAGCGATGCCAGATCTCTTTCTGCAATTTTCTCGACATCATCGTGACTGTTAAATCCAGTGATTATTGTGATGGAAGAACGGTTTGTGTACAAGGGCTAGTCAATGTCAAAGACGACTTGAATGCATGAACAGATCCGGAAGAGTAATTATTTTATGTTGGTTCAGAACAGTTTATATTAGAATACTATTTATCTATACGCTGCGAAAGCAAAAAATTTACTCAAAATTGAAATTAGGGACGCAGTCTCCATTGAACTTCTTTGAAAGAGGCTCAGTTTCCTATTTGCATCCTTTTGTTTGTAGTATCACTTGTTGACATAGACTAACTTAGATATGCCTTCATCTTGGCATTTCTTGGTTTCAATAATGAATTTCGTCTTCTTTTCACAATCCACATGATACGCATATTACGAAACTGAGCATTAGTTGCTTCCCCGACATAGCTGAAATTCAATCTTTTTAACCCCCAAAGATTAGGAAACAGACTACCCGTAAGAAATCCACCCTTTGGTCATTTACCCGTTGTCTACCCGTTGGTCATTTTGGTTTTCTCAGTGCGATTTTATCGATATTTGGAGACGCATGATATCTATCGAACTTTTTGATCTCTTATTGGCACAGGCTTGGTTAGTTACCATTGTCGAGACGTTCATACATTTACTCACTGCAAAACCAAGCCGCTTGAGGACAGCAAAGTTGCCCATGCTACCCCTCCAACCCAATCTCCATAACCTCCCGTGAAATCCCAATTTCCCTTAGATTCTTCATTATGACCTCTACCCATCCCATTTGGGGACCACCTGCTTCTTTGCCTATGAAGATAACAAGCCCTGGGAAAGTGAGCATTGGCCTGATATAGCAGAAACACAGTTGTTCTGCCTACGAAAATCTTGAGGTAGTCTACCAACGGGAACTCTAATCATCTTGGTTTTTTCTCGGGTAGTCTAATCAATGTAATTCTACCAATATCTGGGGTCTAATAACACAAGACCTTTGGGGCAAACACAGTCTACATCGAATTTTTTTTAATTTGTTTAACATAGTATTTGTTCCGTTTTATATGTAGTATTTCTTATTGTCACAGACTAAGTTAGCTACTCCTTTTTCAAATTTGTTCAACATAGTATTTGTTCCCTTTTATTTATTGAATTTCTTATTGTCACAGACTAAGTTAGCTACGCCTTTTTTCAAATTTGTTCAACATAATATTTGTTCCCTTTTATTTATAGAATTTCTTATTGTCACAGACTAAGTTAGCTACGCCTTTTTTCAAATTTATTCAACCTAGTATTTGTTCCCTTTTATTTATAGAATTTCTTATTGTCACAGAATAAGTTAGCTACGCCTTTTTTCAAATTTGTTCAACCTAGTATTTGTTCCCTTTTATTTATAGAATTTCTTATTGACACAGACTAAGTTAGCTACGCCTTTTTTCAAATTTTTTCAACCTAGTATTTGTTCCCTTTTATAGATAGAATTTCTTATTGACACAGACTAAGTTAGTTACGCCTTTCTTTCGAATTTGTTCAACCTAGTATTTGTTCCCTTTTATACATTGAGTTTCTTATTGACACAGACTAAGTTAGTTACACCATTATTTTTGCGTCCCTTCATCACCGTAATCAATTTCGTTTTCACAATCCACAAAATTGCTCTTCTCTTTTCAAAAGAATAGCTGGCCGTTTCTTTTTTGATAGATAAATTAGAGACGCTATAAATTATTGGAGTTTGATAACCCATCATTTCGTAATTCTTCTTAGGTAACCTTTTTCCATCAAAGGTTTCCATATCGGAATTTTTTTGGGAAGAACAGGATTGAGATCATTTTTCCTTTTCTTCTAAAGATGGATCCTGGTTACTCAACGTATTAATGAATTTGGCTTTCTATATTAAGAAAAAATGACAATGGAACAAAAGCCAGTCGGATGTCAGTAGCTAGACTAAAGCGTATTTTGAGGGTTGTCAACATGACTCTTTTTTTGTTTTTCTCGCGTAAAATTTTCTTTTTTCATTTACAATTGTATGCACAATTAGCTGCCAGGAGTGTTAGCGACTTCGACTCCAGTCGATAGCGTTATTATTTCCCTAATTCCTAATCACCCTGACAATTTTTTTTTCAATTTTAGAAACTTACGCACCATTATTTTTTTCCGTATTGCTATTTAAGTTCAAAGTAAGACTAAAGTTTTTGATCACTAGCCTTATTAATCCCCCCAATCCCTTCCTTTATTTTCTTGTGGGCCTGTCTACGGATGTTGAACGTGGTAGGGGCCTCAAGGTATCGACTTAAGACACTTTTGATAATACGATCCATAGTATTGCAAGATCCCAGATCATGTTACTACTCTGGTTGATTTCGTTAAGAAGTATTGTTATGCTCGTGGATTATCTAATTACTCTGGCTGGATCTAGAATGCTGAAAAGAGGTTTGCTTGAGCGTGATAGGTGCCACGAGTTATTGACTTCAAACTCTTGTGATAAATAGACCTTTAGCATTGCAAAATCCATAGGCCGTCCTGTGACAGTCTTCGTGATGGGGCTGGGAAATTCCCAAAGTAAATGGTATATTATCCGGTAACTGACAACACTACGAATCTTGCCATATTTACTGACTTTGGTCTTCCTTTGCCGGCTGACGCATTGAAATTTGTTGGGTCAACACGCATCCGTGATTTTTCTTCTGGCAAAAAAAAGGCAAAATAATAGAAAAAATATAAAATTCCACATTTTACAGATTGATTCCTGAAACCTCTGCAATAGGGTTCTCTGATACGCTGAATCTTATAATTTGATTTTCAATAAGATTCTATGCCTTTTAGGGGGTATTTTCCCCTTTTTCGAAAATCAGGCAAATTTTCTCAGGCTCGTAGCCTTTGGGGGGTAAGACTAAACTTAATGACACTTATATATTTGAAATCAGCATAATCAGTCAATTTCTTTGATAAATCTGTTGGCTTCAAAATTCTGTTTTTTAAAGTTTCGGTTACTATTGAGCCGGTGAGCCGGATCGCTCCTTACGTTCAGACGGCTAGTTTGTACTTTTTGCGAATGAAACGATTCGTAATCTTCAAGGTCCAAAATATTCAAAGAATCCGTCTACGACAGTTATTCTCAAACCCTTGGATTCCTTTCCAAGCTGCTTAGTTTACGCCCAAGATTTGTATTCGTACATCATTGCCGAGAGGACGTTACAACTATAAAAGATCTGGAGATTCAAATTGATGGAGTCGGCTGTATTCTTCAACGCCTTTCCAAGTTTAAGAGTGCTTCCTGAGCATGTAATACGTGTGCTAATTTCGCTTTCAAGACTCCCATCGGATTCGATGAGGTTCCCAAGGTACTTAAATCGTTCAGTCTCCTCAAGCGCATCAGTTTAGACTTTGAGTGAGGGCGGCAGGTAATTTGTTTACATGGTTTCATAGGATTTTTGATTTTAATGTACTGTTTGACAGACTGGCTGGCTCTGCTTTGTTTGAGAGCTCAGTGATGTTTCAGTGCAATTCGTCTCTTAAATTATATAAAAGAGCTTTGGCAGCAAAATCACCGTCACACAGAGTGCGGCTTAGGTTCAATTGGATTCCACCTGGGAAGTTACACGTTTGAAGGATACAGTCGATGACGATGGCAAACAGAAGTGGAGACAGAATACATCCTAGGTGGTTACCAAACTTTGCGCTAAGAAAGTCAGTAAGGTCCCCATCATCAGTTGGTATGGCACATAAAAATACCACGATCATAAGGACAACCTTGTCGACGAATCAATAATAAAGCCGCAGAATTGCCATAGCGAGTCCCTATTGACTCAATCAAGCTTCTTCAAGAAGTCAATAAAAGTAATTTTTAAATCAGTCTGCCCTTCATTCGACACTTCTTATACCACTCTTATACTAAAAATCAAATCAGCACAGGATCTACCAGCCTGAATATATATATATATATATATATATATATATATATATATATATATATATATATAGATATATATATATATGTATATATATATATATATATATATATATATATATATATATATATATATATATATATATATATATATATATATAGAGAGAGAGAGAGAGAGAGAGAGAGAGAGAGAGAGAGAGAGAGAGAGAGAGAGAGAGAGAGAGAGAGAGAGAGAGAGAGAGAGAGAGAGAGAGAGAGAGAGAGAGAGAGAGAGAGAGAGAGAGAGAGAGAGAGAGAGAGAGAGAGAGAGAGAGAGAGAGAGAGAGAGAGAGAGAGAGAGAGAGAGAGAGAGAGAGAGAGAGAGAGAGAGCTATTCAGTCTAGGACCTGTTAAAAGCTATTTGTGTTGAAAAGGATTATATTCGGAATCAATTAGAGACTAAATGTATTTCGTCATTCGGCATCTGACCGGTGTACAATAGTTCAATTTTAAGCCGGATTAATTTTGGAATATATTATAACATTGAGAGTGCAAACATATATGGACTTTAAAGCTGTTTTTAATGATTGCATATGAAATCTTGATGGACTTTTTTTTTTTTTACCTGGATAATGGATTAATTTCGGCTATGTTTTGAACCAAGACTGTTTTGGGCTGAGCTAAGCAAAGTGATAATGTTTTCGCATTCAGCTATTCTTAATTTTATCCAATCGAACATTTGATCGGGTATTGATGATGAAGTTATTATTAATCATGCAGTGGAGTTTTTTTCCTGAAAATATTCTCAAAGATGCTAAAGTTGATTTATGGGCAGAAATATACCCTAGTAGCAAAACAGCACCAAGGAGACAAGGTGATAATGCCTCCGCTCGGCATGTGAAAGATATGATTGATTTGTTTCGGAAGTGCGAAAAATGAGGAGCTAACACTGCCAACGTACGTAATTATTTCACCCACTGAAGTGCCTGTAATTCCTGCTGTTGCTTATCGTAAACTTGCTTCCAAAATTTGTGCTCTGGATAGTACCCTCAACTTCATCAAAGAAAAGGTAACAGCTTATGATTTAAATTTTCCGTCACTTCCCATTCCTTATGCTAGTCCTCATATTGAAAGCACTGCCACCGGTATCATTTCAAAAGAGCCTACTAAACTTGACGACCCTTCAAAACGGGCTCATGCTATTAATAAAATCCTTGGCCATGAAGCTATTCACAGCATAAAGCCTTCTGGCGATAAGCTGCTTGTTCAGATTAGTCAATCTGCAGCAAAGATTTTCAACGATGCGGTTCCAACCATATTGAATAGCTGTGACGTCATGATTCAAAAAAAGAAATTTCATGACATTGTTAAGGGGATGCCCGCTAATTATGAGGCGATAATTTTTAAGAAATGTGAAGGTGTCTTCAACGCTGAACGTTTGGGAAAATCCGTTGCTGTGAAAATTACCTTTGCTGATGCTGTAGCCAAGAGTAATAGCCTACGACTCGGGCTCAATGTGGGCTATGAATCATTCCGGGTTTTTGAATTCCTGCGGCCGCCCCGTTGCTGTCATAATTGTCAATCTCCCAACCACATGAAAACCAAATGTGATAAGCCAACAAAATGCAGCCACTGTGCCGGCTTTCATGTATCATTTCGTGATTCCCCCTGTGTTTTTGATCCAAAATGCGCTAATTCTGCTAATTGCGCTAATTGTATATATATATATATATATATATATATATATATATATATATATATATATATATATATATATATATATATATATATATATATATATATATATATATAGATATATATATATATATATATATATATATATATATAATATATATATATATATATATATATATATATAGATATATATATATATATATATATATATATATATATAATATATATATATATATATATATATATTATATATATATATATATATATATATATATATATATATATATATATATATATATTATATATATATATATATATATATATATATATATATATTATATATATATATATATATATATATATATATATATATATATATATATATATATATATATATATATATATATATATATATATATATAGAAGAAGAAGAAGAAGGATTTGTTGAAAAAAAAAACATATTAACGAAAAATGATTGCTTCCTCGCCTAAAAAGCAAAGCTTGTTCGTGGGGAAGGTAGAGAAAGCAAAATCCTTAAAACAAAGAACACTTGGCCACCGACACCACTAATACCATCACACTAAACAATAAATACAAAATAATATCATATATTATACTTCCTCTGGGAACATCATATCAACAAAACCCCCACAATGGATAAATCAATCAATCAGTCAAAACTCATATTCAGCAAAAAGCAGTTCCTTAATGATTTTTCTAAAAATATTGGGGTCACCAATAGTCTTAATATCACTATTCAAACTATTCCATTTCTGGGTACCTCTATAAAAAACAGAAAAACATGAACGGGAAGATATACCTCTAGGTACACAGAAGTCCGCGCTACCCCTTGTATCATGAGAATGAATAGTAGACCTAATGGACAATAAATCACCAAAACAACGAGGCTGAACATCCTGCTGCAGTCCAAAAATAAACCACAATACATAGAATTCACGAAGGCCTGCAGCCGGCAAAATTTTTAAAATTGGGTAAATTTCTCGAACAGACATACGTAGAGATATACCGGCTAAAATTCTTACTGCATGATTTTGTTGAACTCTTATTGGTTTTAGGATAGAAGAAAAAGTAGAGAGCCAAATACTCGAACAATAAAGTATATACGGGTATATTAAAGAAAAATAAAGATGGCGAAGGACAGACTTGGGAAAACAATGTTGGAGTTTCTTCATTATACCGAGGTTTCTTGCCAGAATTTTGCTAGTTAAAGTTACATGTTCCTTAAAAGATAGAGTTTCATCTATTACAATCCCAAGGTATTTAAAAGACGCAGTCCGTTTTATAACACCATTGGGCATATCTAATTCCTTGATCCATGGGTAAAAGTTTGATGATCGCGAGAAAATAATAAAGTTAGACTTAGCCATGTTAATCCTTAATTTATTTACCCTCAGCCATGCTATAATTCTATTAACTGATTCCTTCATGGAAATCTGCAGCAGCTCCGCTGTCATAGCTGTGCTAATGGCTGTTGTGTCGTCAGCAAAAAGTGAAACTGCTTCATTAGTCGGGTTTACCGTTAGTTCATTTATTCTATAGCAAAAATTATTCAGACAATTTGGTAAATCATTAATAAATATCAAGAATAATATAGGACCGAGAACTGATCCTTGCGGAACACCTATTTCAATACGCTTTTTTTCGGAAGAAGAATCATTTAGTTGGACATACTGATAACGATTACTTAAAAAACTTCTTAAAAAATATAATGATTTACCCCTCAAACCATACACCTGACACTTCTTAAGTAGAAGTTCATGATCCACAGTGTCGAAAGCTTTCATCAGATCTAAAAATATAGCACCTATTTTAAAACCTTTATCTAATACATCATTAATAATAGTTGTCAAATAAATCATCGCCTGTTCCGTTGTCCTTTTTTCTACGGAACCCAAATTGTGTCTCTACCAGTAACTTATGATCCTCCAAAAAACTCATCATTCTAGTATTTAAACGCTTCTCTAAAACACGGGAAATGATGGGTAAAACAGATATCGGTCTATAGTTTCCTGGGTCACTTTGAATACCACCCTTATGAATTGGGGTTATACGGGCAACTTTAAAAC
>CM051267.1:56535005-56542505 GCA_027921565.1 Artemia sinica | reverse complement strand
ATTTTCTACTAAGCTTCAAACTTTTAGTTTTTTTTTAAGATTTTTGAATTGTTGTCATCCTTTGTTAAAATATATACAAATCATTTGCAATTACTGGTTTTTTGCTGTTTACGCAATTTAATGTCTTCTCATACTGAAATTTTTTCAAAGATATTTGATTGTTGAAGCTACTCCGATTTCTAACAACGATATGTACTAAGTTTCAAACTTTTTTTTTTAAGTTTTGAATTGTTGTAATCCCTTGTCAAAATATCGAATCATCATTTGTAATAATTGCGAATTTTCATTTTTTGGGCCTTCTTACTGACATTATATAACTGGTTGCGTTCAAAAAGGTTTCCTTTTTGAAGGTTTTTGAATTGTTGTTATCCCTTGTTATAATATATACTAATATTTTTGCAATTACCAGTTTTTTGCTCGTTACGCAATTTAATGTCATTTCATACTGTGGTCTTTTCAAAAATATTTTATTATTGAAGCTAGTCCGATTTCTAGCAACGATATGTACTAAGCTTCAAATTTTTGGTTTTCTTTTTTAAAGTTTTTGAATTGTTGTAAGCCCTTGTCAAAATAGAGAATCATCATTTGTAATAATTGCAAATTTGCCTTTTTTGTGCCTTCCTACTGACTGGTTGCGTTCAAACCTGTAAGCTTTATCACGTAGCGAGTAGATTTTATGTAACAAAAAAAATAATTTTCAAATTTTTTGGTATTTTTTCTATTTTGAATTAAAGCATGCATTAAAATTATTCCTCAGGCACCGTAAATATTAGTGCAGTTTACATAATATATTTAGCGATTCTGTACTGAACTTAAAAAAATTTTCAACTTTTTTATGTCTTAAAAAGACACAATATAGTACTCGGTTATAAAGATAGTATCGGAAACTCAATATCTTATTTATGCTATGCATGACATTATATAAGAAATTACTTGTATGATGTCATAAGAAATTCTTATATACTTCTTATAAATTCTTATATAATTCTTTAGCGATACGTCATGTACTAACATAATACATGACGTCATTTCCAAAAAACAAAAACAAAATTAAGGTTCTTAAAGAATTCTCTTAGACTTCTGACCTATTTATATCGTTTTTTTTATGCGAGAATACGCCAAGATACCAGTTTGCCCGAAAAAATATGGAGCCGTTTTCGAAAAAAAAAGTACATATACAATTATTGCTCGTTTATACAGACAATGTATATATATATATATATATATATATATATATATATATATATATATATATATATATATATATATATATATATATATATATATATATATATATTATATATATATATATATATATATATGTATGTATATTTCGCCACCGGCACTCGGTACGTGGCAGGCTTCTATATATACATTCTCACTGTTGCTTGTCTTCTAAATGCAGACAATGTTGATCAGGTAGTGGGACAAAAACTTCTTTTTCTTCCAAAGATTTATCTAGTCCATATCTTTGAGTTTCAAAGGTATGGTAGGCATTGATGACCTTATCCATGTCAAAATCCAAAACCCAATCATCATCGCTATCATTTTCAATTTGTTTTGTTCGTTTTACCTCGGCTTGTCTTTCGTCATCAGGAAATTAGACCCCGGTGCCGCGCTGATATTTAGTAATATTTAGTAATGATATTTAGTAATCAAAAGTACTGATATTTAGTACAGATATTACAGTACTGATATTTAGTAATCAAAATGTTAATATTATTGGATTTATTAAAGCTATAAAAGTAAAAACATTTATATTTTTTTCTGTTATGCTAATTTTTGCTCGTTTTGAGTTTGACTCGGTTATTTATTGTAATTTCTGTTCGTTTGGGTTTCATTTATTTATCGATGCTGTTTTGGTAGTTTCACGCTTGGTAGATTATTTGATTTGATTTTTGCTCATTTTTTGTTTAATGGAGATCTTTACTTTTCTTTGAAAAACTTATTTTGTGGGAAAAGTTTTTTTAATTAATTTCTGTTCGTTTTATATTACATAGTCTTATCAGCGAAAAAGATAATACTTCAAATCTTTTCGTTTTTTTAAGAATTTATAGTTTGGCCTGCTATTTGTATGCTGGAGAAAAATTTTCAGCAATTTTTAACAATATACACCCTCTTAAAAATCTGGACACAAATAGTAGTGTTTAATTTAGTTTAATACCTCCTCTAGTTGACCTGAAATGGAAAACTTGATACCATTCCCAAAAAAATCTGTTTACTTTCTTTGATAGCTTGGGTACATTTACGCTATTTTGATTTGGTTAAATTTTAAGAGCCCAAGCAGCCCCGAAAGTTTGAACATAATACCCTCAGTCGTTCTTGGGATACTGTTGAGATGCCCTATTGGGAATTAGCATTAACACAGTTCATTTTGATTTAATTTTATTTCACCATTTAGTTTTTAAACGTAAAGGCAAATGGGAGGGTGGGCGTGGGAGGGGGATTAGTTTCCCTCCAATCACTTCCGACTATTAAAAAGGGCATCAGACCTTTCTATGTTCAATCGAATGAGCCCTTTTCGAAGTTCATACGACAACTCCTTCGATACAAAGTGCCCTGGCCTAAACAACAACACCAACAAAAAAAATAATACATTATTCCCACGTCGATCTTTGCTATAAAAATGTCAAGATTTCCAATCACTTTCGACTATTAAAAAGGGCACTAGGCCTTTCGATTCCCGATCGAATGAGCCCTTTTTGAGTTTCTACGACAACCCTTACCCAAAGGGCTGTGAGGGTGGTTGTCATCCTCTAACACCTAATTTCCAGAACTTTCAACTACGTTAAACAAAATGGCTATCTCAAAATTTTGATTGGATGTGTTTGGGAAAATGGTGGGTGTGAGAGGGGCGTTAGTCTTTCTCCAATCACTTTCAAGTATTAAAAAAGGCACTAGCCCTTTGAATTTCCAATCGAATGAGCCTTTTTTGAAGTTTCTACGACAACGCCTTCTATAAAAACCTTATATGCCCCCAGGGCATAACTTAAAACCCTCCCCCCGAGGGTTTTGGGGGAGTGTCCTCCTCAAAAATATATTTTCTATCTTGAAATCAACTACGCCGAACAAAATGGCTACCTCAAAATTTTGATTGGATGTGTTTGGGGGAACGATGGGCGTGGGAGGGGGCTAGTTGCCCTCTAATCACTTTCGACTATTAAAAAGGGCACTAGCCCTTTGAATTTCCAATCGAATGAGCCTTTTTTGAAGTTTCTACGACAACGCCTTCGATAAAAACCTTATATGGCCCCAGAGCATAACTTACAACCATTGCCCCGAGGGTTTTGGGGGAGTGTCCTCCTCAAAAACATATTTTCTATGTGGAAATCAACTACGCTGAACAAAATGGCTATCTCAAAATTTTGATTTGATGTGTTTGGGGGAATGATGGGCGTGGGGGGGGGCTAGTTGCCCTCCAATCACTTTCGACTATTAAAAAGGGCACTAGCCCTTTGAATTTCCAATCGAATGAGCCTTTTTTGAAGTTTCTAAGATAACGCCTTCTATAAAAACCTTATGTGCCCCCAGGGCATAACTTAAAACCTTTGCCTCGAGGGTTGTGGGGGAGTGTCCTCCTCAAAAACCTATTTTCAATCTGGAAATCAACTACGCTGAACAAAATGGCTATCTTGAAATTTTGATTGGATGTGTTTGGAGGAATGATGGGCACGGGGGGGGGGCTAGTTGCCCTCCAATCACTTTCGACTATTAAAAAGGGCACTAGCCACTCCATTTTCCTATCGAATGAGCCCTTTTCGAAGTTTCTACGACAACCCCTTCGATACGAAGTGCCCGGGTATGGAGAAAAAAAAATAATAATACATTGTGCCCACATCGTTCTTTACTTAGGCAGCGCGATCGCGCTGTCTAAGATTGATGAAACGAGTTTACTTTGAAAAAAATTTATTCATAAGTACCTGGCAGATTAATACTAAAACGAATTGGTTTGACGGAAGCGATATCGACATCCCCACCTAACGTTGCGCTCGAGTGACAATAGCGCCCTTGCTCCAGTGCCCAAGTTACATTAAAAGGCCAGGTCATAATAAAAGCTTTCAATTTGGGAGGTTCAAGGAGTCTTTGACAGTCTTATGACCTCAGGGTACTAGATGTTGCAACGTTCTTACGTATCTACATTGGTTTAAAAAATTCGATCACCCCACAAATGATGACCAGAAATAAGCACAAATATAACAAATGTAACATTTGGAATATTATAACACTTTTTTTCAAAGCTTTGAAGAAAAGCAAAAAGGCTAAATACCCCTAACTGTGCTTGAAAGGTATATTAAAGAGAAACTCTTTGGAGATTTCCTTGGATATGACCATAGCAGAAGCTTTGAGTCTGGGTGGGGATCAAAGAGGAGTCTTTGAGTATTTTGACCACAGGTGACTTATTGTTGCGACCTCCTTAAATTTGGTAATTTTTGTGAGCATTTGGAAATCAAAGCTTAAACTCAATAACTGATACTAAGTCTTAACATTTTGCTTGGATTAAAAGTGACGAACTAGGAAGAAAATCTCAACATCTTCCTGGAGCTACTTCAGTCTGCATATTATTTCATTTAATTACATTTAAAACGGATGAGCTTTTCATTTTTTACCTAAGAAAATAGCAGACACTTCATTTTTCTTCATACCAAACCATTAAGTGTTTTTTGTTTCATTGTAATTGAAATGTTCTCATGTGAAGTGTTCATCATGTATTTTTCAGTTTGATAAATTTACTCCTTTTAGATGCAGTTTTTAATTTGGCTTTTTTATCTGTTATTAAAAACAAGTTTTTAATACAAGGAAGGCTTTTTAGGAATCCAAAAGAGCAAAAAAAAAAAAAAACAATCAGTATCAAAGTCGCCCATTTCAAATGTTTTAAAGGTGACAAAACAGATATAGGCAAAGGGTATTATGAAAAAATTAAGCTTCTAAGTTCAAACTTATATTCAAAGCTTTTACCCAGATAACTGACGAATTTTGTGATACGGTATTTGAAGTTTTGTATGCAGTAATGCTCGATGAAAAAAAACTACTAATTTTGAGAATTATGTATGTTAAGAATACATAGCTAATAGTTAATTCAACTATATGAAAGGGTTCTGAAACTCCACAACCATTTCGTTTCTACCAGATTTCTACTTCTCTTGATGAATAACGAAGAAGGCCAGTTTCCAGCCAGCGACTTACGAAGTTTTGAACTCATGAATAGGCTCAAATATGTTGTAAATTTTAGCTGTGATTTGAGAAAGACTGATGAAAACATTAATGTTTGCGGTCAACATTGATCGCGCCGGCGGCGCGCCTCCAACATCTTACCGACGGTGCGCGGTTTTGGCCCCGCCGCCACCGGTCTTCCCTCATCGGCGCGGCGCCGGGGTCTATATAAAATGCATATCGCCAAACCTTTGTTTTTTTTGACAAAGGTATGGTAGATATTGATAACCTTATCCGTGCCAAAATCCCAAATCCAATAATCGTCGGTATCATTTTCAATTTTGACACGTTTTGATTCTCGCTGTCCAGTTTGATTTTCATTGACTTGCTCACAGTTCGGTGTCGCATGTCTTCTAACCGCGTGTGTCTTTGGTCTTCATTTTTATTTTTGACTCGCTGACTTGCTTGGTGTCGTATGTTTCCTAGCTGCGTTTGTCTTTGTTCTTCATTTTTATTTTTAACACGTTTTTAGATTTTGATTACTTCAGACAATTTAGTAATGGCCTTTGCTGTAGCACTCCGTATTGATGTTGTCACAATTGATGGTCCGGGTTGTCGAATTTCACATCGTATCACGTTTTATAGTTCAGGTGTTGGCTCCAAAGAATCATCATTTATAGTAACTGCAACTGCAAATTTTCGTTTTTTGGACCTTCCAACAGGCATTATATTATATAAATAAATGTTGTGTTGGAAACTCAACAATCTTATTTATGCTATACATGACATCATATAAGAAAATGCTTATATGATGCCATATATGATGTCGTAAGAAATGTTTATATGATGTACTAACATAGTACATGACGTCACTTGCAAAAAAATTAAGGCTCCTTAACGATTTTTCTCAGACTTCTGACCTATTTTGATCATTTTTTTTATGCGAGAATATCCGAAGATACCAATTTTTCCCGAAAAAATCTGGAGCCGTTTTCGAGAACATACATACATACACATACAATTATTGCTCACATATAAAGATAGTATAGCTTATTATATATATATATATATATATATATTATATATATATATATATAATATATATATATATATATATAACTATATATATATACTATATATATATACTATATATATACTATATATATATATATATATAATATATATATATATATATATATATATATATATATATATATATATATATATATATATATATATATATATTATATATATAATATATATATTATATATATATAGTATATATATATAATTATACATATATATATATATATATACATATATAAATATATGTATATGTATGTTTATATATATATATATATATATATATACTATATATATATATATATATAATACTTTAAGCCTCTCATTCATGCTAAATTCCAGTTCATAGTTTTGTTCGCCTTATTTAGCGAGGTTTCAAAAACTATACATATTTTTCACAAGCTCATATCAATGATAAGCTTCTGTGACATTAACATATTTTGTACTTTTAGAATCAGCATTAGTAATATATTTCGTTCATATGTTTTGTTGTTGTCTATAAAGGTTTAGGTAGGTAAAGGATACGGCACTAGACCACGATGTGTATGAAGTCCAAACCGGATGCGCTGATCTTCATTTTAGTACCATTCAGCCAGGAACTGCAGTTGGGGGCCAGCCAATCTGTGAATATATTGTATATAGGTTGTATATATTATAATAATAACTTTGTATTTCAGAGCTTGGTTGTCTTGACTAGGGCTGCTCTTTACTTAGAGCTTGTTAATACGGGGTATTCTCGAAGGAGCACCAGTAACTAAGTATTTGTGCTCTTGTAGTATGTAAGGCTCTCGGAGGATGCTACTTCTACCTCCCTGTGCCCCCAATTTGTTTTACTTTGAAGTTGAACACCCCATTTTTATCTTTGAGGAGAACACCAGTAACTAAGTATTTAAGGCTCTCGAAGGATGCTTCTACTCCCTCCCTGCGCCCCATTTTTTTACTTTAAAGTTGAACACCCCATTTTTTACTTTGAAGAGAACACCAGTAACTAAGTAGTGATGCTATTGCAGTATCTAAGGCTTTCGAAAGATGCTGCTACTCCCTCCCTGTGCCCCATTTTTTTTTTTTTTACTTTGAAGTTGAACACCCATTTTTTTTTACTTTGAAGAGAACACCAGTAACTAAGTATTGGTGCTCTTGCAGTATATATGGCTTTCGAAAGATGCTACTACTCCCTCCCTGTGCCCCGTTTTTTTTTTTTTTTTTTTTTTTTTAGTTTGAAGTTGAACACCCCATTTTTACTTGGAGGAGAGCACCAGTAACTAA
>CM051267.1:56527505-56532505 GCA_027921565.1 Artemia sinica | reverse complement strand
CAGTATCTAAGGCTTTCGAAGGATGCTACTACTCCCTCCCTGCTCCACCATTTTTTTTAATTCGAAGTTGAACACCCCATATGCTACTACTCCCTCCCTGCACACCATTTTTTTTATTTTATTTTTTTTACTTTGAAGTTGAACACCCATTTTTCACTTTGAGGAGAACACCAGTTACTAAGTATTTATGCTTTTGTAGTATGTAAGGCTCTCGAAGGATGCTACTGCTCCCTCCCTGCGCCCCCATTTTGTTTTACTTTGAAGTTGAACACCCCATTTTTTACTTTTAGGAGAAAACCAGTAACTTAGTATTTAAGGCTATCGAAGGATACTACTACTCCCTCCCTGCGCCCCCATATTTTAATTTGAAGTTTAACACTCCATCTGCTACTACTCCCTCCCTGCACTCCATTTTTTTTACTTTGAAGTTGAACACCCCATTTTTACTTTGTGGGAAACACCAGTAACTAAGAAGGATGAAGGATGCTACTACTTCCCCCCGCGCCCCCATTTTTTTGTGAACGGCCGTCACTGGATGTTGACACAGTCACTTGACGTTTCAGTGGACGACGTCACTTGACGTTTTTCTGTCCTCATAGTTGTCCCTGAAACGAAGTTAAAAATAAATTAAAACTTGTATACTTGTTTACAGTATGCAAAAAAATTCTTGACGTCTTTACATCTTTGTTTGGTATTGGAGAAGGTTCCTCTGGTCCTACAATTTCAAATTTAATCCTCCTTAATTTTTGTTTTATTCAGACGTCATGGAAACTGAAAAAAAAGATGGACAAAATGTACAGAAGGATTCCTTTAATCTTCCTTTAATCTTTTCCTTAAAAGATGAAAGCATTTTTGAATGAGATTTCCTTTTTTAATTCAACTTCAAGGTTGGATTGGAGATTACGTTCATTGAAAAGGAACCTCATATTCATAAAAAAAATAATAATTCTATTCTTGATAACATCCTCTTAAATGTCAACATTTCTAGGAATCTCGATTCAAATCATTATTATTCCTGTTTTAATCCGCAGAAAAAATTAAATGTATGAGACACAGTAAAACAATTAAAACTTATTTATTGAATATGTTAGAAAACAATAAAAAAAAACTGAAATATATCATAGGCAGCGCAATCGCGCTGCCTAAGTAAAGAACGATGTTGTCCACAAATTATTATTATTTTTTTTTATACCATACCAGGGTACTTCGTATCAAGGAGTTGCCGTAGAAACTTCGAAAATGGCTAATTCGATTGGAAATTGGAGTGGCTATTGCCCTTTTTAATAGTGGAAAGTGATTGGAGGGCAACTAGCCCCACGCCCACCATCGTAGCTGATTTCCTGATAGAAATTATGTTTTTGAGGAGGACACTCCCCCATATCCAATCAAAATTTTGATATAGCCATTTTATTCAACGTAGTTTTAAGTTCTGGAAATTTGGTCTTTGAGGATGACAACCCCCACAGCTCTCAGGGCAAGGGTTGTAAGTTATGCCCTGGGGGCATATAAGGTTTTTATAGAACGCGTTGTCGTAGAAACCTCAAAAAGGGCTCATTCGATTGGAAATTGAAATGGCTAGTGCCCTTTTTAATAGTCGAAAGTGATTGGATGACAACAAACACCCCTTCCACGCCCACCATTTCCCCAGACGCATCCAATAAACATTTTGAGATAGCCGATTTGTCCCACGACGTTCAAAGTTCAGGAAATTATAACTTTGAGCAGGACACTCCCCCCACAGTCTTCAGGGCAAGGGTTATAAGTTATGTCCTGGGGGCATATAAGGTTTTTATTTAAATCTTATTTAAATCTTAAGTTTTTATTTAAATTTTTATAAGAAGACGAAATTTTGTTCTTGAAATTGCTATCACAAACAAACGTAACCCAACGTTCATTACTCTTCTAGAAATGTAGTAAAAAAAATAAATCTGCAAAAGACGTATAAATCACAATTTAAAAAAATGGTAATAAAAGCTGGCTAGAAAAATTAAAATCAAACGGAAAAAAACTTCGAAATTTATTAGATAAAAAACTTAATAAAGAGCAATAAAAATAAAAGTTCGTGAGTTGACAAGAAATTTATTAAAGGATGCAAGAAATTGGTGAATATTGAAACTATAAATTGTCAAAGAAAATAAAACGCAAAAGAACACTGTACACAAAACCTAGAATGGGGTAGAATGTAAAAGTTGCAAAATGAGGTGTAATAATTTAGTTATAGCAAGGTAAAACAAAGTGTTAAATGGCGTAAAAACTAAGCGAAAAAATTTTATACTACACGCTTTCTGTCTTCTTTTAAATGGCTCTGGCCAAAGTGAGAGTTTGTGTTACAGGCTATTTGGCTTCAATACAGTTTTATTGATTTTAACAACTGATTAAATGAAAAAAGAACAAGTTTTTTCAACTGAAAGCAAGGAGTAAAATTAAAACTTAAAACGAAAATAAATTATTCTGTTTGGGATGGGGGCTGCCCCATTCTCAATCTCTCGCTTTTCACGCTAAAGTTTTTTCGTTTTTTTTAAAGCTTCTTATTCTAATTAAATAAAAAAGAATTGGGACAAAAAGTCAAAGTGTTAGGTGTGTTAGGTAATGTCATATCGTTTTTCAAATAGTGCCAGGATATCCGCCTCCAACCTCCATGAACAATTCCTTCACTTACTTAAAAATTTCCCCATGAAAAGTTCCTACTACTTAAAATCCTTTTTTTAGTATTTTGTTTTTGTGTGTTTTTTTGTTGTTGATAGCAAGGTTCAGGCTCGACCCTTTTCGACATTTTCTTCGGAATTCCGTATAATTCACCTGAATGGTGTTCTTTGCTGTTTTACGAATGCCCTATGAGTTCCAAAAGAGTCGTTTTTACTAGCCTGGAATGTGCCCACACCTTCAGAGTTGAACATAAAAAGATTTTCGTTTTTTTTTTTTTTTTTTTTTTTTTTGTTTAGCACTGAGGACGACTTGGCGAGGTCCTTGTCGAAATATTTGCTTATATTTTGTCATCTTCATGGTTCGCTGGCTGACAAAATCCTCGTTTTTTCACCCTTTTTGATTTTATTTTTCATTTTGTTACGTTTCTCTCCTCTCTGAGTTTCGTTTGTCATAAATAAATCCATATAAAAAACTAGATGCTCTGAATTTGTAGGCCTACTTACATCAAAACGTACTTATGTATTATAGTAACCACACCCAAGAAGTGAAATTAGGTTAGTCCTAATTATATATACCCAAATATGATGAAAATGTACTACTTTAGTAACAAAATTTTGGAAACTACAACAGAGATTTATGGAAAGCAGGCCGTCCAGAACGCATTATATTAAATACCTAACCTAACCAACTCTATATATTATTAAATAGAAAAAAAACAAGTTTTCTTAACTGAAAGTAAGGAGCGACATTAAAACTTAAAACGAACAGAAATTAGTCCGTATATGAAAGGGACTGTCCCCTCCTCAACGCCTCGCTCTTTACGCTAAAGTTTTTTATTGTTTTAAAAAACAAAGTTGTGAGACAGAGTCAAACTTTAGCGTAAAGAGCGAGGCGTTGAGGAGGGGACAGCCCCTTTCATGTACGGAATAATTACTGTTCGTTTAACGCGTAACTTTTGATGGATAAGACTAAACTTGATGAAACTTATATATTTGAAATGAGCATAAAAATCTGATTCTTTTGATGTATCTATTGGTATAAAAATTTTGTTTTTCAGAGTTTCTGTTACTATTGAGCCGGGTCGCTCCGTACTTACAGTTTGTTACCACGAACTGTTGAAACGTTTATTTAAAATATACCTACATAGTAGTTTATCTCACTCAGGCTAAGCTAATTATATCCGAGTGCACATAGATAAACCAGTTTTACGACAGTATAAAAACAACAATCTGGTCGCTATAATACATAAGTACCCATCAAAAATCAAACTATCCTTTTGCTTACTCAAAAGTGTCAATTCACGAGATCTTTACTTTTCTTTCATTTAGAGGGAGAGTCTCTTTACACATGATAATATCCTGAGTTCTCAAGATAAATAAACGTATTTGTTTGTTGACATTCTATTTGACTAGCTCAAACTCGTTGAAACTAGCATTACTTTGGAGTCGATATAACGTCAAACTCGATAAAGGATCGATAAAAGGAGGGCCTCGTGGACGTTGAATGAAAGAGAAACGTGACTTTATGTACAAGCTTTGAATTCAATTTTTTATGATTTTCCCGAAGACACGTGGATGGATCATATTTAATGCTATCTGTGTTTCCTTTTAGAAAATTAATATTGCAGGGGAAATCTTATATTAAATTTGAGTACCTCGTCATAACTAATGTATCACTAACGTCAAAAATCGATAAAAAAACACAAAAATAACGTCAAAAAGACTCCCGTGGACATTCAAATCAAAGAAAACGTGAATTTCTTTACGAGCCGCATATTCAATTCAATTTTGTGTAAATTTGCCCAAAACCTTTTTCTTTGGACGTGGGATAAATGGTGTCTTACTCTTTCATTACTTACTTTTAGAAAGCTAGGACTGCAAGAAAAACTAATATAGAACTATTAAATCCTTGATGAATCAAAATAAGTTTTACCATATTTCTTATGCGGTATAGATAATTTCGGGGACCATACTGCCTTTCCATGACGATAAATAAAAGTTCAAATAGAGATAAAAATCCTTTTAATAGACAGTGTTTCACAAACATTGATAGAAATTCACAAAAAATACCAGATATTTCGGTCACATATGTAGTGGCCGTCATCAGTAGTAAAACTCATCAGTTTTACTACTGATGACGGTCACTGCATATGCGACTGAAATATCTGATATTTTTTGTAAATTTCTATCAATGTTTGTGAAACACTGTCTATTAAAAGGATTTGATCTTTTGTTTATCGTTTTATGGGGTACCATGTTGACGCTGAGTATTGCGTCATGGCTTAATGTGTGCATCAACAAGTTGCTCAAATGAATGTCAAATGAGTGCCTTTTGAGAATCCAAGTAAAAGAGAA
>CM051267.1:56267505-56522505 GCA_027921565.1 Artemia sinica | reverse complement strand
GTACTTGAATGTTTCAGAATTGATGTAAGAGGGTTTGGTAGTGCTAGCAAAGAACAGTGCTAGTATAGCTGCTAATAGAGTAAGAAAATACCGTAGCTAGACTCAAAATATATATAGGGAAAATTATATGTGTTTGTGCTAATAACATATTTTGTGTTTGTATGTCCATCCTTATATGTGTTGTATTCAAATAGCCGAAGAGCCTGTCGGGTGACAGGCATAAAGAAAAAGAAAAAAAGTTACATAAACGCTTTTTTGAGGATTTGAAACAAATATTTTGCGTCCCCTCCCCCCAACACAAGGTTAAACAAGTCCCCCTTAAAAAACCTTTTCCTGAAATTGTCAATTCTTCTCCCTGGCCGTGAGACGAAACAGGTTATGCATACAAATGCATTGTTCTAAGTCGTAAGTCACGGGTATGCTTACAAAGTAAGTCCCCCCCTAAAAACACACTGAAATTTTCAAGTCAATTCCCCGGTTGTTGAGACGAAACGGGGTATATTTAGAAATGTATTCTTACAAAGGGGTTAGTCAGGGGTATACTTACAAAGTTGTCAACTTTTAGGTGAAACCTACTGGCTTTACACAATATCCATTTTTCCCCTTCGCCCCAAAAACAAAAAATTTCTTCTCCCCTTAAAAAAACACTTCCTAAAATTTTTAATTCAGTTTCCGTGCCGAAAGACGAAACAGGGTATTCTTACAAACGTATATTTCAAAGGGGTAATTCACGAGCGTGCTTATAAAGTCGTCACCTTTTGGAAGGAACCCGCTGACTTCCTACAAAATCTGTAGGGAAAGTTCTCACTTGCCTTCACGTTTCAGGCATAAAAAAAAAAAAAAAAAAAAAAAAAAAAAAAAAAAAAAAAAAAATGTATACCATCTTGAGATGATCAGAAAACATTTGAACCTGATTACAAAAGCTTCCGGGAAAAATATTGGCTTCAGCTTACTCGTCGTATAGACTCACGTGATTGGCAAGGTGTAATGGACGCTTGCTGATTATATAAACTAAGATAATATGTTTTTTTTTAATTTATTAACTGTCATGAAATTTGTTTTTCCTTACATATTGATTACTAAAATATGATATGCCAGTAAACCATTAATTCTCATTTATATAAGAATTGTCTCATCATTTTAAGGGTTGTTAATTCTAACCCCCGGGTTAGTTTCAGGCACCAAGAAAGATCGAATGTTTTTCAGTTATAATCTGGTTACGCTCTCTGTCATTTACAGACGTACCTGACTAATCAAACGTTCACCGCAAGTAACTGTAAGAATGGAGCCCTAGAAAAAAAAAGTGAAACTTAGTCAGTAGAAATTGAAACCTAGAAAAACTAAAGCTTCACAATAAATTATAGTCGAATTCGTTTCGTTTTTGAGTTACCCTTCAAAAGTTATTACAATAAAAAATCCGCATAATTTTAGAGCAATGGAGGATACCCCTCAAACTTTGTGAAAAATCTTATCGACTCAAACTAGTGCATTCTAACCCCACGTTCAAGGAGCTTATAGTAATTATGGAACCGCGTTTAGTAGCGCTTATTGAAACATTATAAATTGATATTTGCTTATTTTTTTATTTATTTATTTATTACCCACTATAAAAAAGAGGCGGAATACATCAAGAACAAAAAAAAATAAAAAAAAAACAACAAAAAAGCAAACTCGCACACTTAACAATTATTTACATAAAACGACGTAAATTATGGTGCGCAGTAAGACCTGCAGATAACGACAGCTTTCCCGCAAGCACAGTCACTTTTTCCCGTAAATCAGGGAGGCCGAATCGCGATATTAGATGCCGGTTCCGGAACCACGGAGGGAGGCACAAAAGGTACCGAGAAAATTTTAAATAATAAGTCCGGATAGAATTCAGATCGTTAGGCTTCAGAATTGGAAGAAAACCAGATAAAAATAGAATAGAATGATCGCAAAATGAAGAATATAATTTCCCAAGCGCTGTTCTATTGTACCTCTCTCTATTTGCAACAATTTTTGAAAAACCTATCTGATTTATTTTTTTGGCATTAGAAACTGTCAGAGCCCGAATTGTTTTGAGATTATTAGTAATGTGAAGACCAAGCCACCGAAAAGAAGAGACACAGGGAATAGAGAAAAAACCACAGTTAAGAGGGAGACTCGCACTCGAATTAAATGAAGTATATTCGCACTTATCAACGTTCAACATAAGCCCAAATCCGTCTGAACTGGTCTGAGATCCAGCTGACAGAATGTGAGAGCCCAGCCCTAGAACGACTGACAAGGAGAACATCGTCCGCATAAGCAAGATACGAGACATCAATTCCATCAGAAATGAAAGTCAAAGGCAAGGATGAAAGGATAGGAGCAGTACATAACTTAAAAATAGTTGGAGAAAGCACACCACCTTGATGGACCCCACGCCGAAGAAACACCTTTGAATCAGAAACTACTCCATCATATTTTACCCGAATAAAAGAGTTAGAATACCAGTACCGTAACAAAACAACAATAGAAAGGTTAATATTGTTGGGAAAAAGGGAAATAGAGTGCATATGAGTGGACTATACTATCGAAAGCTTTCGAAAGATCAAGAGCACAGATATGAAGAGGGGATTTATCATTAACAGATTGCAACAGGAGGGAAGCTAGAACACGATGGGCGTGCTGACATCCTAGCCTTTTTTGAAAGCCAAACTGGTTTTCACCAAAATTAACATTTTCTGAAATGAAAGGGAGAAGAATATATTCAAAAATTTTGCTAAGAGTGCACGAAACAGTAATTGGTCGATAAGAACTACACTCTGACGAAGTTTTTCCACGCTTCAAAACCGAGGTGACTGTGCCATAGAGAAAACTGTCGGGAACCATAGAAGTAGATAAACACATCTGAAACAGTAGCTGAAGGTGATCTATCAAAGTTGGGCAAACTACTTTTAGATGATAAGACGAAATTCCGTCTTGATCAGCAGAGCTAGATTGCATGTTCTTAATAGCTTAACCAATATCAACAGTAGAAACTGGTAATACGTTACTCTGAGAAATACGATTAGGCAAACACGACTCAAGAAGGTTACTAAAAAGCTTTTCAACTTCCCGGTTCACCTTGCCGAAAATATCATTATAATACGACACCCAAGTATAAACTGCTATAGGGCTTTCAGAAAAATCACTACTAAGCTTATCCGAATTCAAAACATGAGACCACTCCTTTCTCGACGCAGGAAAATCAAAACCAGATACTCTAGACTGCCGTAAACGTTTTTTATAAGCACGCTTGGTACTTTGCTTCAGATCGACGACAACTCCTCGATTTGGCCGACCGCAAGACACCCATATTCGTAGCCAAAACTTAGCTTTATTCTTTGCAACTTTTAAATCTGGGTCCGAATCCCATTCTGGTTTTCTAGTTTTAACTTTAATATTTTCTAGAGGAACAGCAGTCGCCTCTGCTTGTTTTAAGCACCAAATTATTTTATCATAATATTCATTTAGAGACTGCTTATCATTTGAGAAACGGTCAGTAACTTGAAGCAAATGCTAAGGAACTTTTATAGAACCCAATAACGCGGACAACGTAGTAATATAAAGTGCAAAATTAGCTCTACTCCAGTTATTCCTGTAAAACCACTTAGAACTTTGTGTAAATGGTCTAGTAGAACGGGAAGCGACTAGTGAAGCAGAGAACGAAATCGGGAGGTGGTCAATATCACGATAGTCTTCATGAACAAGAACAGTCGATACATTAATATTTGGCGAGGAAATTACATGGTCAGTATTAGACAAACTTCCAGATTGGTGAATATATGAATAATCAACACTTTTCTCGACTATTTTATAAGCAGAAAAAGCATCAAGGACTATATCGGATCGAACTGACTGACTTGTAATATCTGTGTTGAAGTTACCAACCACTATGAAATCATAACCAGTCGATACAACAGACGCAAGAATAGCCTTAAGGTTTGCCGAGGCTTTCATATACGCGTTTAAAGCGGAAATAGTTTTTTTGTTACACGGGAGATACACATTCATCTGCACAGTATTACCAAACCGAACTGCAAGGATGAATTTATCACTGTGAAAAACCAATGGAGAGAGCAAACGCAGGTTATTCTTAACAATGCACGCGAGGCCCCCAGAAGGTGTACCAAAAGTGACCTCAGCATTAGTTGTAAAAACGGAATGATTACGACTTCGTTTTAACACGTTTTAACACGTGTCAGAGCTCTATAAGTTGAAATTCGTTTTTTTCCAGATAGAAAGTTCTTGGTATCTATCAGTGTAAATTAAAAATCTTCCTGTTAGGATCTTTATTAAAAGGTACTATGTACGATGTAGAAAAAATACAAATGAATGTACATTGTCAGTTTAATATACATATACTGATATTTAGTAATCAAAATGTTAAAATTATTTGATTTATTAAAGTTATAAAAGTAAAAACATTTATATTTTTTTCAGTAAAGTGCAAATTTTGTTCTGGCCTTGGGAAGGCATAGGGGTTTTGTACCCAACTTATGATAATTTCTGCTTGTTTTGAGTTTGACTCGGTTATTTATTTTAATTTCTGTTCGTTTTGGGTTTCATTTACTTATCGATGCTGATTTGTGGTAGTTTCGAGCTTGGTAGATTATTTGATTTTATTTTTGCTTATTTTTTGTTTAATGGAGTTCTTTACTTTTCTTTGAAAAACTTATTTTGTGGAAAAAGTTTTTTAATTATTTCTGTTCGTTTAATATTGACATAGTCTTTTCAGGGAGAAAAGAAAATAACACTTTAAATATTTTCGTTTTTTAAGACTTTATAGTTTGGTCTGCTATTTGTATGCGGGAGAAAAATTTTCAGCAATTTTTAACAACATACACCATTTTAAAAATCTGGACACAAATAGTACTGTTTAACTTAGTTTCATACCTCCTCTAGTTGACCTGAAATGGAAAACTTGATACCATTCGCAAAAAAAATCTGTTTACGTTCTTTGATAGCTTTGATACACTTACACTATTTTGATTTGGTTACATTTTAAGAGCAGAAGTAGCCTCGAAAGTTTAAACATAATACCCTCAGTCGTTCTTGGGATACTGCTGAGATGCCTTATTGGGAATTAGCATTATCACAGTGCATTTTGATTTAATCTTGAGGCAACGTTTAGTTTTTAAACATAATGGGCAAATGGGAGGGTGGGAGTGGAAGGGGGATTAGTTGCCCTCCAATCACTTTCGACTATTACAACGACTATTTTCGGCTATTTCGACTATTTTCAATCGAATGACCCCTTTCGAAGTTCCCACGACAACTCCTTCGATACGAAGTGCCCTGGTCTAAACAACAACGAATACAAAAAATATTACTAATTACTTTTGACTATTAAAAAGGGCACTAGCCCTTTGAATTTCAAATCAAATGAGCCCTTTTCTGAAGTTTCTACGACAACGTCTTCTATAAAAACCTTATATGCCCCCAGGGCATAACTTAAAACCCTTGCCCTGAGGGCTGTGGGGGAGTATCCTCCTCAAAAACATATTTTCTATCTGTAAATCAACTATGCTGAACAAAATGGCTATCTCAAAATTTTTATTGGATGTGTTTGGAGGAATGATGGTTGTGGGGGGGGGGGCTAGTTGCCCTGCAGTCACTTTCGACTATTAAAAACGGCACTAGCCCTTTGAATTTCCAATCAAATGAGCTTTTTTTTGAAGTTTCTACGACAAGGCTTTCTATAAAAACATTATATGCCCCCCGGGCATAACTTAAAACCTTTGCCTTGAGGGTTGTGGGGGAGTGTCCTCCTCAAAAACATATTTTCTATCTGGAAATCAACCACGCTGAACAAAATGGCTATCTCAAAATTTTGATTTGAGGGGTTTGGGTGAATGATGGACGGGGGGGAGGGCTAGTTGCCCTCCAATCACTTTCAACTATTAAAAAGGGCACTAGCCCTTTGAATTTCCAATCAAATGAGCCCCTTTTGAAGTTTCTATGACAACACCTTGTATAAAAACCTTATATACCCCAGGATATAACTTAAAACCCTTGCCCTGAGGGTTGTTCGGGAGTGTCCTCCTCAAAAACGTATTTTCTATTTGGAAATCAATTACGCTGAACAAAATGGCTATCTCAAAATTTTAATTGGATGTGTTTAGGAGAATAATGGGCGTGGGGCAGGGGCTAGTTCTCCTCCAATCACTTTTGACTATTAAGAATGGAACTAGTCTTTTGAATTTCCAATGAAATGAGCCCATTTTGAAGTTTCTATGACAACGCCTTCTATAAAAACCTTATATACCCTAGGATATAACTTAAAACCCTTGCCCTGAGGGTTGTTCGGGAGTGTCCTCCTCAAAAACGTATTTTCTATTTGGAAATCAATTACGCTGAACAAAATGGCTATCTCAAAATTTTAATTGGATGTATTTGGGGAATGATGGGCGTGGGGGGGGGGGCTAGTTGCCCTCCAATCACTTTCGACTATTAAAAATGGTACTAGCCCTTTGAATTTCCAATCGAATGAGCCTGTTTTGAAGTTTCTACGACAACCCCTTCTGTAAGATTCTTATATGCCCCCAGGGCATAACTTAAAACCCTTGCCCTGAGGGTTGTGGGGGAGTGTCCTCCTCAAAAACATACTTTCTATCTGGAAATCAACTACGCTGAACAAAATGGCTATCTCAAAATTTTGATTGGATGTGTTTGGGGGAATCATGGGCGTGGGGGGGGGCTAGTTTGCCCTCCAATCACTTTCCACTAATAAAAAGGGCACTAGCCACTCCAATGTCCAATCGAATGAGCCCTTTTTGAAGTTTCTACGACGACTCCTTCGATAGGAAGTACCCGGGTATGGAGAAAAAAAACCCAAAAAACAACACATTGTGCCCACATCGTTCTTTACTTTGACAGCGCTAGCGCGCTGCCTATGAAAAGGTGGGTGTTAGAGGGGGGTTAGTTACTGTTCAATCACTCTCAACTATTAAAAAAGGCACTAGCCCTTTGAATTTCCAATCAAATGAGCCTTTTTTGAAGTTTCTGTGACAACGCCTTCTATAAAAACCTTATATGCCCCCAGGGCATAACTTAAAACCCTTGCCCCGAGGGTTATGGGGGAGTGGCGTCCTCAAAAACATATTTTCTATCTGGAAAACAACTACGCTGAACAAAATGGCTATCTCAAAATTTTGATTGGATGTGTTTGGGGGAATGATGGGCGTCGGGGGGGGGCAGTTGCCTTCCAATCACTTTCGACTATTAAAAAGGGCACTAGCCCCTTGAATTTCCAATTGAATGAGCCTTTCTTGAAGTTTCTATGACAACGCCCTCCATAAAAACCTTATATACCCCCAAGGCATAACTTAAAACCCTTGCCCCAAGGGTTGTGGGGGAGTGTCCTCCTCAAAATGGTTTTTTTCTTTGTGGAAATCAACTACGCTGAACAAAATGGCTATATCAAAATTTTGATTGGGTGTGTTTGGGGGAATGATGGGCGTGGGGGGGCTAGTTGCCCTCCCAGGGCATATGATCCCAGGGCATAACTTAAAACTCTTGCCCCGAGGGTTGTAGGGGAGTGTCCTCCTCAAAAACATATTTTCTCTCTGGAAATAAACTACGCTGAACAAAATGGATATCTAAAAATTTTGATTGGATGTGTTTGGTGAAAGATGGGCGTGGGGGGGGGGGGGCTAGTTGCCCTCCAATCACTTTCGACTATTAAAAAGGGTACTAGCCCTTTGAATTTCCAATCGAATGAGCCTTTTTTTGAAGTTTCTACGACAACGCCTTCTATAAAAAACCTTATATACCCCCAAGGCATAACTTAAAACCCTTGCCCCAAGGGTTGTGGGGGAGTGTCCTCCTCAAAATGGTTTTTTCTTTGTGGAAATCAACTACGCTGAACAAAATGGCTATATCAAAATTTTGATTGGGTGTGTTTGGGGGAATGATGGGCGTGGGGGGGCTAGTTGCCCTCCAATCACTTTCGACGATTAAAAAGGGCACTAGCCCTTTGAATTTCCAATCGAATGAGCCTTTTTTGAAGTTTCTACGACAACGCCTTCTATAAAAACCTTATATGCCCCCGGGGCATAACTTAAAACCCTTGCCCCGAGGGTTGTGGGGGAGTGTCCTCCTCAAAAAGATATTTTCTATCTGGAAATCAACTACGCTGAACAAAATGGCTATAGCAAAATTTCGATTGGATGTGTTTTGGGGAAAGATGGGCGTAGGAGGGGGGTTAGTTGCCCTCCAATCACTTTCGACTATTAAAAAGGGCACTAGCCACTCCAATTTGCAATCGAATGAGCCCTTTTCGAACTTTCTACGACAACTCATTCGACATGAAGTTCCCGGGTATGGAGAAAACAAAAAACAACACATTTTGCCCATATCGTTCTTTACTTAGGCAGCGCTAGCGCGCTGCCTATTAGATTCATATCACCCGCGTAAATTAACTTTGCTATCCAAACGGTGCTGAATACTGCATAATAATTGCACTTATTCATTGCAAAAAAAAACTCTATTGAACATGGGATAAATCTCTTTAGTAAAATGTCATTGTGAATGGGCCTTAAGCTAAATCTAACGTTTATTTGTGGCTCCCATGGCATCATTAAGGTTAATAAAGTTTTCAGCAAAGTTTCATGCCCTAAAGTCTGTTCTGCTCACACAATAATTCTTTTTTGACTTTACAACAATTTTTTTGTAGCAGGTAACTTGGATTAGTCAGAAAATGAGGGTACAAAAATGAAGACTGTGGACATTTGCCCTTCCCAAAAATTCCTCAAACCCGTGGATATAGTCCCTGAAATTAGTACGCAGGATTGTTCTTAAACATATAAATAAGGATTTTTCTTAAAAATATATTAAGCATAGATTAGCATCGATGGTGAAGAATCACCCACCATTCTAGCAATCCTGTCACCAAGTGGTATATTTTCCTTTGTTTCTAGCCAAAATCACCTTAGCACTCTACCTACCTACGCTACAGAGAATCACCAAAATAATAAATTAGAGAAATACAATTCTGCTTTGACTGAATATATCCGAGCGTCACATTTTTAGAGCCAAGCGTTGCATCAAAAGGAAAAAACAAATAAAATGGAGCTGTGAAATCATCTTCCTAAGCATAATTTTTTTTTTTTTTTGATAAGATAATTGTAGCTGAAAGTGTTTTTAGTCTAACTTTCACTTTTTATCTAGTAAAATTTTTAAAAATGTGGACATTATTATATATCTAGACAATTTAACCACATTACATATATGCAGCTTATTTCAGACTAGAGAAACGAGTGATTGTTCAGCTTGAAGACTATAAATCTATTAGTTTCTGGAAGCCCATTTGAAATTTCTCAAAAGTCTTCTGTTATTGGCTAAACTTTGCTTTCTTTACTGAAAACGTTAAATAAAGCTCAACTGCATTAAAATCAACGAATGCATGTGAGGAAGACGTGCTAGTAACTTTGTGGACATCTTTATTAAGCTTATTGACGCCGTTGGGGTCGTTCGTTATTTGTAAGAACCTTCTAACCCAGTAATTGAACTGTTACCCGTCGTGTTAGGCTGTTTCATATATTTGCGTCCTTTTCCAAACACCAAAGTATGTAGTAGCATTAATTGCTCGCAATTTAATTGCATTTTTTGATAAGAATAGAAAGCGGAAACTGTTTGCGAGGTTTAAGCTGCGTTCACTAGAGCTTTAAGGAACGGTTTTATCCATTGCTCTGTCGCACAATAGTTATAGCTTTCAAATAATTTTCTGATAGATTTTACTAGCCATAAGGAAACAATATATAAAGCACGTGTCATTGGGTGTTTCCTTCCGATTTGAATTTTCACGGAAACCTCGTTTTATCTAGAAAATGTGGGAAACCCCATAAAGATACAGCCTTTGTGTCTGGTGGAAATCGAATCAATAAATACAAAGCAAAAGTATTTGTTGTTTGTTTTGATTCAGAATAATAATATTATTTAAATCTATAGAAGAAAGCGAAGTATTAGTACAATTGAAACATTTGCTGTTAAAAGAGGATGTGTAAATTTTTTGTGAAATGGCGATGTTGTTATTTTCGTTTTTTTTTTGTAATTATAGGTCTAACTCCCTGCTCGAACTATATTTGGTTTTCACATATATGGTTTTTTGTTGAAAGGGCAACTGTGAATTTGCATTTTCTTGAGTAAACATTTTGCTAGAGAAATTAATTTAATTCTATGTTTATAAACACTGTATTAAATAAAATTAAAATCTAAATACTAAAAAAAGAACGTTTATATTCCTTTTAAAAGAAAGAACTGAAAAGACGTATACTAAAAGCAATTGCTCCTACTGAGCAAAATTTCTGGTAATAACTCCTTCCCCCTCAGAGGTGTATGAACAACAGCACATGTAAAAAATTGTTCAGTAAGCACTCGAGCACAGCGCTTTGTAACATATCACAACTTTCTGACAAGTTGCAGTAGTAACAGATGTACCAACAACGATCTGACAAGCCAAAATTAAAACTGAAGAAATATGTTATCTGTTCTACTGCATCGACTCGGAATCTTTTAGAAATTCCAATATATATCCTTTATGAATTTTCTTGATTCGAAATATATTCTATACCTTAAAGTTAGGGACTCCTGTTGCTCTTTTCCATCTTTTTTAGTTACATTTACTTCCTTACACTTATTTACTTGTTTATTTCCTCCTCATTTTACTTATTACGTCCTTATCTTTCCGTGGGTTGTACGTAAAGCTAAATCGAAAAGACTCACCGAAGATTCCAAATGTCATTATAGTTATTATAATAATTCATCCGTTGCCCGTCAAAAAAAGATACAGTACGCGGAGTAATCCCTAGAGATAAAAAAGGGACACGCACATAAAAATTCAAATACATGACAAAATACTCTTCATTACATACTTTGCATTAATACAATCAAAATAATGCGGACAAATGAACGACCATAGGTGATGAAAATTCCTTTTAAAACGGGATAAAGATTTTTTAGTACTGAAATTTGGGTTTGCAAGGTTGTACATATGGATAATGTTACGGTTTCTTGTCCAATGAGACAGATATAAAAGATGCTTGGCAAGTCTGAATAATATTGAACTTAGGTGTTTTTTATCTGTAACTGTAGAAAGCTTACAGAAAGGAGCAATGTAAAGCAATGTACAAATACTAATTGTAGGCTCAATATGAGGCATCAGCAAAGAGCGTGTGTAGCCGGTTAGTTTTAAAGGCACAGAATTGCATCGGTAGTTAGTTATACATTATACACCGCTAATATGACGTATTTTTCTCTCTTCGGATATTTTTTTGCAATTTTGGTATTTAATTTTTTTTCCACAGTTTTGTTTTCATTGCATAGTTGGGTCTTTTTGGGAATTTCTTTTGTTTAAAAGTAATTTTAGTATTAAAGGTAAAAGAAAGTTGCGTTTCTGATTGATATAAAAGGTATAAAGTCTAACGTATATATTTGGACATCATGAAATGATGGTTCTGACACAAACGCCAAGTGAAGACGTGACTTTCAATTGGATTGCTTAATAATGCCTTTTCTTTAGTCTAGTGATTTTTTTTTCCTGAGACTGTAGTAACCCTCAATTGGAAAGTATTCATGCTTTTTGCTTCCATAATGCCTCCTATTCCTTGGTGCTGCGGTGAGTTGTAAGTAGTAGTAGTAGTAGTAATAATGTCTCGTATTGGAATTTTAAGTCATCAATTGCTTCTTCTACTGTGGACTTGAAATAAAACAGGAATCTAAAATTACGTGGCCTCATGACACCGTGAACTGTTGCCAAATTTGTGATCCATGGATGACAGTTTCAGAGCAACGCAAGTGATAATATCCATTAGATCGAACTTATACTATCCCTGCTATCAACTCACTGCAGCACCAAACCCCCGTAGAACAACACAGATGAGCACACTTCCTCCCCCTCTAGTGTGACGCAAAATTGTGTGACGTATTTGACGTTTGACAATATGTGGTGATGGGTCCCTCCCGGTATCAGAAGCCATGGTGGGCAAAAAGTGGCCACTGGACAATGTCTGGAGAAGGATGCTGCATTGTTCATATCGTCAATGGAAGATCTTTGGTCTCGAGAGGTTATCTTTGAGAGGCGTCGTTTGTCGCCTTGTGTGTCAGCCTCGTCCATCCCGATCTATCCAAAGCTGTAATCTTTACGCTGTCTCGTGAAGTTCCAACTTCCTTCAAATCCTCCCTTGTATAACCTCTTTCCCTCCCGTTTTGGGACGACCTCCTTTTCCTTTGGCCCAGATGACTAGCTAAATAGACAATTGTTCTCAATCTATCATCCTTCATAATATGAAGGATGATAGATTGAGAACAATCTATCTAGGTAATATGTAAAACATAGCTAGATCATGTTTTACATATTATGTAAAACATGGCCTAGCTCTCTTAAATTTTCTTTGATTATTGCCTCAGAAGGTTAAATCAAACCATTTTTTTTCGATTAGTATAATGTTTGATATACGGTCAGTCAAACATAAAACCATCTTTGGACAATTTCTTTGGAGAAATTATAACAAATTCCTCTCAGTTTTCCAAAATGCCTGCATTTAAAAGCTATACCTGACCTCTTTCATTACCTTGGCTTTCAATATCCTAATCTTATGTCCCAGACTTATCTTCCTGTTCTTCCAAATTTTTGCAGTTGCGAAACAAATACCTTTCAACTACGCCTTTGGTGTTCTACTTTTTACACCTTAACTCCGTTCATCATCTTTACTAATTTTACTACACTGGCAAGTGAAGCTATTCACTTGATCGAATTTCTCTTTACTGAATATCACATCTTCGCCCCTATTTATTCTTAGTTTATGTGATTTAATATTCTTAATATTATTTTCAACCTATTCATGCATCCTGAATTCTTGAAACCTCCAATATGCCCTTCTCATGTGCCCTGAAGAAGACAAAACGGTACATCCCTAACAGAAGTTTGATCGGGCATGAATACCTGATACTACAGCATTTGCCGTTAACTGTATTTTATTAAATAAATTCTCTCAACTCAAATAGTAATTAGGCGGATGACGATGGACCTTTTTTTTACTATACCCTATCCCTTTGTGAGCCGTCCTAGCCAGGTGGCTAGTACTCCGGACTTGACATCCTGAGGACTGGGCATGCGAAATTGTTTAAAGTTAATTTTTGCATCCCTTTGCCCTTCCCAAATAATGGTCAGCCAATAAAACAGCATAGCTTTAACCCCAGCTCTTATTTTTTGTCAAACTCATTCCTGTCAGAGTGCTTACAGGAATTTAGAAGCCTCCCTCCTTCCTTCCATACTCCATTTAGAAGCAAAACAAGAATTTAGAAGCCTCCCCCCTTCCTTCCATACTCTGCTTAGAATTTGAATTAATCCCACACTCTACAAAAAACCTAGGAAAAACCTAGGAAGTTAACTGCTACTTAAACTCTTAGTCTGAAAATAGACTAAACTTGGGATGATATGCAACGGCCTCTTTTACTGGATGCCACAACAACTGAAACGAATTTACACTTCCCCACCCTACACAAACCCTTTTCCATAAAAGCCAGATTCATCCTGAATCATCCTATTAATACTAAAACACTATTGCAAACGTAAAAAGTTATTCGGCCCAAGAAGATTGGCTTGTTATAGGCCATACAACACAATAATAAAGCACTAAAAGAACCACAAATAATACCCTAAAACAGTCAATCAATCAATCATTCAATCATTTTGTTAATGCTAAAACACTATTACAAACGTAAAAAAGTTATTCGGCCCAAGAAGCTTGGTTTGTTATGGGCCATACAATACAATAATAAAGCACTAAAAGAGCCACAAATATTACCCTAAAACAATCAATCAATCAATCATTCAATCATTTTGTTAATACTAAAACACTATTACAAACGTAAAAAAGTTATTCGGCCCAAGAAGCTTGGCTTGTTATGGGCCATACAATACAATAATAAAGCACTAAAAGAGCCACAAATATTACCCTAAAACAATCAATCATTCAATCATTTTGTTAATACTAAAACACTATTACAAACGTAAAAAAGTTATTCGGCCCAAGAAGCTTGACTTGTTATGGGCCATACAATACAATAATAAAGCACTAAAAGAACCACAAATAATACCCTAAAACAATCAATCAATCATTCAATCATTTTGTTAATACTAAAACACTATTACAAACGTAAAAAAGTTATTCGGCCCAAGAAGCTTGGCTTGTTATGGGCCATACAATACAATAATAAAGCACTAAAAGAGCCACAAATATTACCCTAAAACAATCAATCAATCAATCATTCAATCATTTTGTTAATACTAAAACACTATTACAAATGTAAAAAAGTTATTCGGCCCAAGAAGCTTGGCTTGTTATGGGCCATACAATACAATAATAAAGCACTAAAAGAACCACAAATAATACCCTAAAACAATCAATCAATCAATCATTCAATCATTTTGTTAATACTAAAACACTATTACAAACGTAAAAAAGTTATTCGGCCCAAGAAGCTTGGCTTGTTATGGGCCATACAATGCAATAATAAAGCACTTCCGATCTCTAAAAGAGCCACAAATATTACCCTAAAACAATCAATCAATCAATCATTCAATCATTTTGTTAATACTAAAACACTATTACAAACGTAAAAAAGTTATTCGGCCCAAGAAGCTTGGCTTGTTATGGGCCATACAATGCAATAATAAAGCACTAAAAGAGCCACAAATAATACCCTAAAACAATCAATCAATCAATCATTCAATTATTTGGTTAAAACTAAAACACTATTACAAACGTTTAAAAAAAATTATTCGGCCCAAGAAGCTTGGCTTGTTATGGGCCATACAGCACAATAATCAAGCACTTCCTGGGGCCTGGGAGCTTATCCTCGAAATTTCAGCTCAATCTGATCACTCCTTCCCTGTTTTCCAAAAACCAAATATCAAGTTTTTTGGGGATTTGCTTGCGTCAAAAATAGATTCCACTTACTAAAAAACAATTACAATTGTGCCTCTTTAGTACAGCGGTCGATACTCCTGACTGTCAGGCGGAAGACCCGGGTTCGCTTCCCCGTCAGAGGAAATTTTTTATATACTGAATTTAAAGTTTAGAAAAGAAACTCAGTTTCTTTTTTAAATTATTTGAAAAAAATTACGTTTTCTAAAGAGTTAAAGAGGCTGAGTTACAAGGTCGACCCTTAAAACACCCTGTCGAGAAAGAAAAGAATAATACACAATCATCTTACAGTTAGTCAAGCAATAATAAGTAATAAACTGTACAAAAACGTGCAGAAATTATTTGAAAAAAACTACGTTTTCTAAAGAGTTAAAGAGGCTGAGTCACAAGTTCGAAACTTAAAACGTACAGGGATTAGAAGGTACAGTTGGGGGGCCGCCGCCCCCCAAACCCCCCGCTTTCGCAGCCTTTAAATAAAAAAAAAATTTTAAACTGAAAGTAAGGAGCAACATTAAAACTTAAAACGAACAGAAATTATTCCGTATATGAAAGGGGCTGTGCCCTCCTCAATGCCTCGCTCTTTACGCTAAAGTTTTTATTGTTTAAGAAAAAAGATTTGTGAGAAAGTCAAACTTTACCGTAAAGAGCGAGGCGTTGAGGAGGGCACAGTCCCTTTCATATACAGAATAATTTCTGTTCGTTTTAAGTTTTAATGTCGCTCCTTACTTTCAGTTTAAATTTTTTTTTTTTTTATTTAAAGGCTGCGAAAGCGGTGGGTTTGGGGGGCGGCAGCCCCCCAACTGTACCTTATAATCCCTGTACGTTTTAAGGTTCGAACTTGTGACTCAGCCTCTTTAACTCTTTAGAAAACGTAGTTTTTTTCAAATTATTAGTAAAGATGGTGGGACCAGTGAAGATGTTAAAAAAAATAGCCGAGGCTCAGGGTGTTTTTTCACAGTTAAAAAAAGTCTGGAAGAATAGGAAGATAAGTCTGCAAACCAAGATTAGAATATTAGAAGCTACAGTGATGACAGTGGTCAAATATGGCTCTGAAGCATGGACGCTCCGAAAAGCGGATGAAGATTTGCTAGATGTTTCCCTGAGAAATTGCTTAAGGATTGTTCTGGGTACCCGGCTGACTGACCGTATTTCAAACAATAGGCTATACGAAAAATGTGGTTCAATACTGCTCTCTAGGGCTATAATGAAAGAAAGGTTGAGGTGGTTAGGGCACGTTGTGCGGATGAAGGATGACAGATTGCCGAAGATTGTTTTTTTCGGCCAACCATCTAGGGCTAAACGGAAAGCAGGTCGTCCCCGTCTGGGGTGGGAGGACGTCATAAAGAAAGATTTAAAGGAAATGGGAACTTCGTGGGCGGGTGTAAAAAGGGAGGCTTTGAATAGATTGGGATGGAGGAGGAGCGTGCGTAGCTGTGTTGGCCTCAGGCGGCTTGGTGCTGCGGTGAGTTGTTAGTAGTAGTAGTAGTAGTAGTAAAACACTATTACAAACGTAAAAAAGTTATTCGGCCCAAGAAGCTTGGCTTGTTATGGGCCATACAACACAATAATAAAGCACTAAAAGAACCACAAATAATACCCTAAAACAATCAATCATTCAATCATTTTGTTAATACTAAAACACTATTACAAACGTAAAAAAGCTCTTCGGCCCAAGAAGCTTGGCTTGTTATGGGCCATACAACACACTAATAAAGCACTAAAACAACCACAAATAATACCCTAAAACAATCAATCATTCAATCATTTTGTTAATACCAAAACGCTATTACAAACGTAAAAAAGTTATTCGGCCCAAGAAGCTCGGCTTGTTGTGGGCCATACAACACAATAATTAAGCACTAAAAGAACCACAAATAATACCCTAAGACAATCAATTAATCAATCATTTTGTTAATACTAAAACATTATTACAAACGTAAAAAAAAAAGTTGTTCGGCCCAAGAAGCTTGGCTTGTTATGGGCCATACAGCACAATAATCAAGCACTAAAAGAACCACAAATAATACCCTAAAACAATCAATCTGTCAATCATTCAATAATTTTGTTAATACTAAAACACGTTTACACCTTATCGCAATTAGCGATAATGAAAGAAAACTAAAGAGAGATGGGCCGAACATTTTGAGAACTTGCTTAACCGAGATAGAGTTGCAGGAAAAAATATAGAGGAAAATGAAAAAGTTTGTGATACCTTGGATGTGAAGGAAGATTTGTTTTGTGAGGAGGAATTAGCAACAGTACTAAAAGGATTAAAGAATAATAAGGCTCCAGGTGCTGATAGGGTGGTAAATGAGTTTCTTAAGTATTGTGGCTCTGAGGTTAGAAATAAGTTATTGAAGATTATGAATATGATTTTTGAAAAAGGGGAAGTACCTAACGATTTTAGGAAAACCTTAATTAAGCCACTTTATAAGTAAGGTGATAAAAGTGAGTGTGGTAATTATCGAGGCATTAGTCTGGTCTCTGTATGTAGCAAATTACTTAGTAATATGATACTTTTTAGACTGAAAAATGCCGTAGACAAAGTTTTAAGAGAAGAGCAGTGCGGTTTTAGAAAAGGTAGAGGATGTGTCGACCAAATTTTCACTCTTAGGCTAATAATTGAGAAGTGCCTGAGTTTTCAAACACCTTTGGTCCTCAGTTTTATAGATTATGAGTAAGCGTTCGACTCTGTTGATAGAAGAGCTTTAGTAAAGGTTTTATCCTTGTACGGTATACCAGACAAATACATTAAAGTGATTAGTCCTATGTACGAGAATAACACTGCTGCGGTGAAGGTAGGAAATGAGGTTAGCAGCTGGTTTTGTATTAAATCAGGAGTTAAGCAGGGTTGTGTTCTATCCTCCTTTATATGGATTATTTTGATTGACTTTGTTTTAAGGAGCACAGGAAAGGCAATGGGAGACCACGGAATCAAATGGTGGGAAAAAAGTCTCCTGGACTTGGATTATGCTGATGATTTAAGCATCCTAGATGAAAGTGTGAGCAAAATGAATGAAGTTTTAGAGGTTTTGCGTGTTCAGGGTGCTAGAATTGGTTTGAAAATTAATGTTAGGAAGACTAAGTCACTAAGGCTAGGAATAAGTGAAGATGAAAAGGTGACGTTGGGTAATGAAAAGATTGATCAGGTGGGCAGCTTCACTTACCTTGGTAGTATTATTAGTAAAGATGGTGGGAGCAGTGAAGATGTTAAAAATAGAATAGTCAAGGCTCAGGGTGTTTTTTCACAGTTAAAAAAAAGTTTGGAAGAATAGGAAGATAAGTCTGCAAACCAAGATTAGAATATTAGAAGCTACAGTGATGACAGTGGTCAAATATGGCTCTGAAGCATGCACGCTCCGAAAAGCGGATGAAGATTTGCTAGATGTTTTCCAGAGAAATTGCTTAAGGATTGTTCTGGGTGCCCGGCTGACTGACCGTATTTCAAACAATAGGCTATACGAGAAATGTGGTTCAATACCGCTCTCTAGGGCTATAATGAAAGAAAGGTTGAGGTGGTTAGGGCACGTTGTGCGGATGAATGATGGCAGATTGCCGAAGATTGTTTTTTTCGGCCAACCATCTAGGGCTAAACGGAAAGCAGGTCGTCCCCGTCTGGGTTGGGAGGACGTCATAAAGAAAGATTTAAAGGAAATGGGAACTTCGTGGGCGGGTGTAAAAAGGGAGGCTTTGAATAGATTGGGATGGAGGAGGAGCGTGCGTAGCTGTGTTGGCCTCAGGCGGCTTGGTGCTGCGGTGAGTTGTTAGTAGTAGTAGTAGTAGTAAAACACTATTACAAACGTAAAAAAGTTACTCGGCCCAAGAAGCTTGGCTTGTTATGGGCCATACAACACAATAATAAAGCACTAAAAGAACCACAAATTATACCCTAAAACAATCAATAAGTCAATCATTCAATCATTTTGTTAATACTCAAACACTATTACAAACGTAAAAAAGCTATTCGGCCCAAGAAGCTTGGCTTGTTATGGGCCATACAACACACTAATAAAGCACTAAAACAACCACAAATAATACCCTAAAACAATCAATCAATCAATCATTCAATCATTTTGTTAATACCAAAACGCTATTACAAACGTAAAAAAGTTATTCGGCCCAAGAAGCTTGGCTTGTTGTGGGCCATACAACACAATAATTAAGCACTAAAAGAACCATAAATAATACCCTAAAACAATCAATCAATCAATCATTCAATCATTTTGTTAATACTAAAACATTATTACAAACATAAAAAAGTTATTCGGCCCGAGAAGTTTGGCTTGTTGTGGGCCATACAACAAAATAATTAAGCACTAAAAGAACCACAAATAATACCCTAAAATAATCAATCAATCAATCATTTTGTTAATACTAAAACATTATTACAAACATAAACAAGTTATTCGGCCCAAGAAGCTTGGCTTGTTGTGGGCCATACAACACAATAATTAAGCACTAAAAGAACCACAAATAATACCCTAAAATAATCAATCATTCAATCATTTTGTTAATACTAAAACATTATTACAAACATAAACAAGTTATTCGGCCCAAGAAGCTTGGCTTGTTGTGGGCCATACAACACAATAATTAAGCACTAAAAGAACCACAAATAATACCCTAAAATAATCAATCAATCAATCATTCAATCATTTTGTTAATACTAAAACACTATTACAAACGTAAAAAAGCTATTCGGCCCAAGAAGCTTGGCTTGTTATTGGCCATACAACACACTAATAAAGCACTAAAACAACCACAAATAATACCCTAAATTAATCAATCAATCAATCATTCAATCATTTTGTTAATACCAAAACGCTATTACAAACGTAAAAAAGTTATTCGGCCCAAGAAGCTTGGCTTGTTGTGGGTCATACAAGACAATAATTAAGTACTAAAAGAACCACAAATAATACCCTAAAACAATCAATCAATCAATCATTTTGTTAATACTAAAACATTATTACAAACATAAAAAAGTTATTCGGCCCAAGAAGCTTGGCTTGTTGTGGGCCATACAACACAATAATTAAGCACTAAAAGAACCACAAATAATACCCTAAAATAATCAATCAATCAATCATTCAATCATTTTGTTAATACTAAAACATTATTACAAACATAAAAAAGTTATTCGGCCCAAGAAGCTTGGCTTGTTGTGGGCCATACAACACAATAATTAAGCAGTAAAAGAACCACAAATAAAACCCTAAAACAATCAATCAATCAATCATTCAATCATTTTGTTAATACTAAAACATTATTACAAACATACAAAAATTATTCGGCCCAAGAAGCTTGGCTTTTTGTGGGCCATACAACACAATAATTAAGTACTAAAAGAACCACAAATAATACCCTAAAACAATCAATCAATCAATCATTCAATCATTTTGTTAATACCAAAACCCTATTACAAACGTAAAAAAGTTATTCGGCCCAAGAAGCTTGGCTTGTTGTGGGCCATACAACACAATAATTAAGCACTAAAAGAACCACAAATAATACCCTATAACAATCAATCAATCAATCATTCAATCATTTTGTTAATACTAAAACATTATTACAAACATAAAAAAGTTATTCGGCCCAAGAAGCTTGGCTTGTTGTGGGCCATACAACACAATAATTAAGGACTAAAAGAACCACAAATAATACCCTAAAATAATCAATCAATCAATCATTTAATCATTTTGTTAATACTAAAACATTATTACAAACATAAAAAAGTTATTCGGCCCAAGAAGCTTGGCTTGTTATGGGCCATACAACACACTAATAAAGCACTAAAACAACCACAAATAATACCCTAAAACAATCAATCAATCAATCATTCAATCATTTTGTTAATACCAAAACGCTATTACAAACGTAAAAAAGTTATTCGGCCCAAGAAGCTTGGCTTGTTGTGGGCCATACAACACAATAATTAAGCACTAAAAGAACCATAAATAATACCCTAAAACAATCAATCAATCAATCATTCAATCATTTTGTTAATACTAAAACATTATTACAAACATAAAAAAGTTATTCGGCCCGAGAAGTTTGGCTTGTTGTGGGCCATACAACAAAATAATTAAGCACTAAAAGAACCACAAATAATACCCTAAAATAATCAATCAATCAATCATTTTGTTAATACTAAAACATTATTACAAACATAAATAAGTTATTCGGCCCAAGAAGCTTGGCTTGTTGTGGGCCATACAACACAATAATTAAGCACTAAAAGAACCACAAATAATACCCTAAAATAATCAATCATTCAATCATTTTGTTAATACTAAAACATTATTACAAACATAAACAAGTTATTCGGCCCAAGAAGCTTGGCTTGTTGTGGGCCATACAACACAATAATTAAGCACTAAAAGAACCACAAATAATGCCCTAAAATAATCAATCAATCAATTATTCAATCATTTTGTTAATACTAAAACACTATTACAAACGTAAAAAAGCTATTCGGCCCAAGAAGCTTGGCTTGTTATTGGCCATACAACACACTAATAAAGCACTAAAACAACCACAAATAATACCCTAAATTAATCAATCAATCAATCATTCAATCATTTTGTTAATACCAAAACGCTATTACAAACGTAAAAAAGTTATTCGGCCCAAGAAGCTTGGCTTGTTGTGGGTCATACAAGACAATAATTAAGTACTAAAAGAACCACAAATAATACCCTGAAACAATCAATCAATCAATCATTTTGTTAATACTAAAACATTATTACAAACATAAAAAAGTTATTCGGCCCAAGAAGCTTGGCTTGTTGTGGGCCATACAACACAATAATTAAGCACTAAAAGAACCACAAATAATACCCTAAAATAATCAATCAATCAATCATTCAATCATTTTGTTAATACTAAAACATTATTACAAACATAAAAAAGTTATTCGGCCCAAGAAGCTTGGCTTGTTGTGGGCCATACAACACAATAATTAAGCAGTAAAAGAACCACAAATAAAACCCTAAAACAATCAATCAATCAATCATTCAATCATTTTGTTAATACTAAAACATTATTACAAACATACAAAAGTTATTCGGCCCAAGAAGCTTGGCTTTTTGTGGGCCATACAACACAATAATTAAGTACTAAAAGAACCACAAATAATACCCTAAAACAATCAATCAATCAATCATTCAATCATTTTGTTAATACCAAAACGCTATTACAAACGTAAAAAAGTTATTCGGCCCAAGAAGCTTGGCTTGTTGTGGGCCATACAACACAATAATTAAGCACTAAAAGAACCACAAATAATACCCTATAACAATCAATCAATCAATCATTCAATCATTTTGTTAATACTAAAACATTATTACAAACATAAAAAAGTTATTCGGCCCAAGAAGCTTGGCTTGTTGTGGTCCATACAACACAATAATTAAGGACTAAAAGAACCACAAATAATACCCTAAAATAATCAATCAATCAATCATTTAATCATTTTGTTAATACTAAAACATTATTACAAACATAAAAAAGTTATTCGGCCCAAGAAGCTTGGCTTGTTGTGGGCCATACAACCCAATAATTAAGCACTAAAAGAACCACAAATAATACCCTAAAACAATCAATCAATCAATCATTCAATCATTTTGTTAATAACAAAACGCTATTACAAACGTAAAAAAGTTATTCGGCCCAAGAAGCTTGGCTTGTTGTGGGCCATACAACACAATAATTAAGCACTAAAAGAACCACAAATAATACCCTAAAACAATCAATCAATCAATCATTCAATCATTTTGTTAATACTAAAACATTATTACAAACATAAAAAAGTTATTCGGCCCAAGAAGCTTGGCTTGTTGTGGGCCATACAACACAATAATTAAGCACTAAAAGAACCACAAATAATACCCTAAAACAATCAATCAATCAATCATTCAATCATTTTGTTAATACCAAAACGCTATTACAAACGTAAAAAAGTTATTCAGCCCAAGAAGCTTGGCTTGTTGTGGGCCATACAACACAATAATTAAGCACTAAAAGAACCACAAATAATACCCTAAAACAATCAATCAATCAATCATTCAATCATTTTGTTAATACTAAAACATTATTACAAACATAAACAAGTTATTCGGCCCAAGAAGCTTGGCTTGTTGTGGGCCATACAACACAATAATTAAGCACTAAAAGAACCACAAATAATGCCCTAAAATAATATATCAATCAATCATTCAATCATTTTGTTAATACTAAAACACTATTACAAACGTAAAAAAGCTATTCGGCCCAAGAAGCTTGGCTTGTTATTGGCCATACAACACACTAATAAAGCACTAAAACAACCACAAATAATGCCCTAAATTAATCAATCAATCATTCATTCAATCATTTTGTTAATACCAAAACGCTATTACAAACGTAAAAAAGTTATTCGGCCCAAGAAGCTTGGCTTGTTGTGGGTCATACAAGACAATAATTAAGTACTAAAAGAACCACAAATAATACCCTAAAACAATCAATCAATCAATCATTTTGTTAATACTAAAACATTATTACAAACATAAAAAAGTTATTCGGCCCAAGAAGCTTGGCTTGTTGTGGGCCATACAACACAATAATTAAGCACTAAAAGAACCACAAATAATACCCTAAAATAATCAATCAATCAATCATTCAATCATTTTGTTAATACTAAAACATTATTACAAACATACAAAAGTTATTCGGCCCAAGAAGCTTGGCTTGTTGTGGGCCATACAACACAATAATTAAGCAGTAAAAGAACCACAAATAAAACCCTAAAACAATCAATCAATCAATCATTCAATCATTTTGTTAATACTAAAACATTATTACAAACATACAAAAGTTATTCGGCCCAAGAAGCTTGGCTTTTTGTGGGCCATACAACACAATAATTAAGCACTAAAAGAACCACAAATAATACCCTAAAACAATCAATCAATCAATCATTCAATCATTTTGTTAATACCAAAACGCTATTACAAACGTAAAAAAGTTATTCGGCCCAAGAAGCTTGGCTTGTTGTGGGCCATACAACACAATAATTAAGCACTGAAAGAACCACAAATAATACCCTATAACAATCAATCAATCAATCAATCATTCAATCATTTTGTTAATACTAAAACATTATTACAAACATAAAAAAGTTATTCGGCCCAAGAAGCTTGGCTTGTTGTGGTCCATACAACACAATAATTAAGGACTAAAAGAACAACAAATAATACCCTAAAATAATCAATCAATCAATCATTTAATCATTTTGTTAATACTAAAACATTATTACAAACATAAAAAAGTTATTCGGCCCAAGAAGCTTGGCTTGTTGTGGGCCATACAACCCAATAATTAAGCACTAAAAGAACCACAAATAATACCCTAAAACAATCAATCAATCAATCATTCAATCATTTTGTTAATAACAAAACGCTATTACAAACGTAAAAAAGTTATTCTGCCCAAGAAGCTTGGCTTGTTGTGGGCCATACAACACAATAATTAAGCACTAAAAGAACCACAAATAATACCCTAAAACAATCAATCAATCAATCATTCAATCATTTTGTTAATACTAAAACATTATTACAAACATAAAAAAGTTATTCGGCCCAAGAAGCTTGGCTTGTTGTGGGCCATACAACACAATAATTAAGCACTAAAAGAACCACAAATAATACCCTAAAACAATCAATCAATCAATCATTCAGTCATTTTGTTAATACCAAAACGCTATTACAAACGTAAAAAAGTTATTCAGCCCAAGAAGCTTGGCTTGTTGTGGGCCATACAACACAATAATTAAGCACTAAAAGAACCACAAATAATACCCTAAAACAATCAATCAATCATTCAATCATTTTGTTAATACTAAAACATTATTACAAACATAAAAAAGTTATTCGGCCCAAGAAGCTTGGCTTGTTGTGGGGCATACAACACAATAATTAAGCACTAAAAGAACCACAAATAATACCTAAAATAATCAATCAATCAATCATTCAATCATTTTGTTAATACTAAAACACTATTACAAACGTAAAAAAGCTATTCGGCCCAAGAAGTTTGGCTTGTTATGGGCCATACAACACACTAATAAAGCACTAAAACAACCACAAATAATACCCTAAAACAATCAATCAATCAATCATTCAATCATTTTGTTAATACCAAGACGCTATTACAAACGTAAAAAAGTTATTCGGCCCAAGAAGCTTGGCTTGTTGTGGCCATACAACACAATAATTAAGCACTAAAAGAACCACAAATAATACCCTAAAACAATCAATCAATCAATCATTCAATCATTTTGTTAATACTAAAACATTATTACAAACATAAAAAAGTTATTCGACCCAAGAAGCTTGGCTTGTTGTGGGCCATACAACACAATAATTAAGCACTAAAAGAACCACAAATAATACCCTAAATTAATCAATCAATCAATCATGCAATCATTTTGTTAATACCAAAACGCTATATCAAACGTAAAAAATTTATTCGGCCCAAGGAGCTTGCCTTTTTGTGGGCCATACAACACAATAATTAAGTACTAAAAGAACCAAAAATAATACCCTAAAACAATCAATCAATCAATCATTTTGTTAATACTAAAACATTATTACAAACATAAAAAAGTTATTCGGCCCATGAAGCTTGGCTTGTTGTGGGCCATAAAACACAATAATTAAGCACTAAAACAACCAAAAATAATACTCTAAAACGATCAATCAATCAATCATTCAATCATTTTGTAAATACCAAAACGCTATTACAAACGTAAAAAAGTTATTCGGCCCAAGAAGCTTGGCTTGTTGTGGGCCATACAACACAATAATTAAGCACTAAAAGAACCACAAATAATACCCTAAAACAATCAATCAATCAATCATTCAATCATTTTGTTAGTACTAAAACATTATTACAAACATAAAAAAGTTATTCGGCCCAAGAAGCTTGGCTTGTTGTGGGCCATACAACACAATAATTAAGCACTAAAAGAACCACAAATAATACCCTAAAACAATCAATCAATCAACCATTCAATCATTTTGTTAATACCAAAACGCTATTACAAACGTAAAAAAGCTATTCGGCCCAAGAAGCTTGGCTTGTTGTGGGCCATACAACACAATAATTAAGCACTGAAAGAACCACAAATAATACCCTATAACAATCAATCAATCAATCATTCAATCATTTTGTTAATACTAAAACATTATTACAAACATAAATAAGTTATTCGGCCCAAGAAGCTTGGCTTGTTGTGGTCCATACAACACAATAATTAAGGACTAAAAGAACCCACAAATAATACCCTAAAATAATCAATCAATCAATCATTTAATCATTTTGTTAATACTAAAACATTATTACAAACATAAAAAAGTTATTCGGCCCAAGAAGCTTGGCTTGTTGTGGGCCATACAACCCAATAATTAAGCACTAAAAGAACCACAAATAATACCCTAAAACAATCAATCAATCAATCATTCAATCATTTTGTTAATAACAAAACGCTATTACAAACGTAAAAAAGTTATTCGGCCCAAGAAGCTTGGCTTGTTGTGGGCCATACAACACAATAATTAAGCACTAAAAGAACCACAAATAATACCCTAAAACAATCAATCAATCAATCATTCAATCATTTTGTTAATACTAAAACATTATTACAAACATAAAAAAGTTATTCGGCCCAAGAAGCTTGGCTTGTTGTGGGCCATACATCACAATAATTAAGCACTAAAAGAACCACAAATAATACCCTAAAACAATCAATCAATCAATCATTCAATCATTTTGTTAATACCAAAACGCTATTACAAACGTAAAAAAGTTATTCAGCCCAAGAAGCTTGGCTTGTTGTGGGCCATACAACACAATAATTAAGCACTAAAAGAACCACAAATAATACCCTAAAACAATCAATCAATCAATCATTCAATCATTTTGTTAATACTAAAACATTATTACAAACATAAAAAAGTTATTCGGCCCAAGAAGCTTGGCTTGTTGTGGGGCATACAACACAATAATTAAGCACTAAAAGAACCACAAATAATACCTAAAATAATCAATCAATCAATCATTCAATCATTTTGTTAATACTAAAACACTATTACAAACGTAAAAAAGCTATTTGGCCCAAGAAGCTTGGCTTGTTATGGGCCATACAACACACTAATAAAGCACTAAAACAACCACAAATAATACCCTAAAACAATCAATCAATCAATCATTCAATCATTTTGTTAATACCAAGACGCTATTACAAACGTAAAAAAGTTATTCGGCCCAAGAAGCTTGGCTTGTTGTGGGCCATACAACACAATAATTAAGCACTAAAAGAACCACAAATAATACCCTAAAACAATCAATCAAAAATCATTCAATCATTTTGTTAATACTAAAACATTATTACAAACATAAAAAAGTTATTCGACCCAAGAAGCTTGGCTTGTTGTGGGCCATACAACACAATAATTAAGCACTAAAAGAACCACAAATAATACCCTAAATTAATCAATCAATCAATCATGCAATCATTTTGTTAATACCAAAACGCTATATCAAACGTAAAAAATTTATTCGGCCCAAGGAGCTTGCCTTTTTGTGGGCCATACAACACAATAATTAAGTACTAAAAGAACCACAAATAATACCCTAAAACAATCAATCAATCAATCATTTTGTTAATACTAAAACATTATTACAAACATAAAAAAGTTATTCGGCCCATGAAGCTTGGCTTGTTGTGGGCCATAAAACACAATAATTAAGCACTAAAACAACCAAAAATAATACTCTAAAAGGATCAATCAATCAATCATTCAATCATTTTGTAAATACCAAAACGCTATTACAAACGTAAAAAAGTTATTCGGCCCAAGAAGCTTGGCTTGTTGTGGGCCATACAACACAATAATTAAGCACTAAAAGAACCACAAATAATACCCTAAAACAATCAATCAATCAATCATTCAATCATTTTGTTAATACTAAAACATTATTACAAACATAAAAAAGTTATTCGGCCCAAGAAGCTTGGCTTGTTGTGGGCCATACAACACAATAATTAAGCACTAAAAGAACCACAAATAATACCCTAAAACAATCAATCAATCAATCATTCAATCATTTTGTTAATACCAAAACGCTATTACAAACGTAAAAAAGTTATTCGGCCCAAGAAGCTTGGCTTGTTGTGGGCCATACAACACAATAATTAAGCACTAAAAGAACCACAAATAATACCCTAAAACAATCAATCAATCAATCATTCAATCATTTTGTTAATACCAAGACGCTATTACAAACGTAAAAAAGTTATTCGGCCCAAGAAGCTTGGCTTGTTGTGGGCCATACAACACAATAATTAAGCAATAAAAGAACCACAAATAATACCCTAAATTAATCAATCAATCATTCAATCATTTTGTTAATACCAAAACGCTATATCAAACGTAAAAAAGTTATTCGGCCCAAGAAGCTTGGCTTGTTGTGGGCCATACAACACAATAATTAAGTACTAAAAGAACCACAAATAATACCCTAAAACAATCAATCAATCAATCAATCAATCATTTTGTTAATACTAAAACATTATTACAAACATAAAAAAGTTATTCGGCCCAAGAAGCTTGGCTTGTTGTGGGCCATACAACACAATAATTAAGCACTAAAAGAACCACAAATAATACCCTAAAATAATCAATCAATCAATCATTCAATCATTTTGTTAATACTAAAACATTATTACAAACATAAAAAAGTTATTCGGCCCAAGAAGCTTGGCTTGTTGTGGGCCATAAAACACAATAATTAAGCACTAAATCAACCACAAATAATACTCTAAAACGATCAATCAATCAATCATTCAATCATTTTGTTAATACCAAAACGCTATTACAAACGTAAAAAAGTTATTCGGCCCAAGAAGCTTGGCTTGTTGTGGGCCATACAACACAATAATTAAGCACTAAAAGAACCACAAATAATACCCTAAAACAATCAATCAATCAATCATTCAATTATTTTGTGAATACCAAGACGCTATTACAAACGTAAAAAAGTTATTCGGCCCAAGAAGCTTGGCTTGTTGTGGGCCATACAACACAATAATTAAGCACTAAAAGAACCACAAATAATACCCTAAAATAATCAATCAATCAATCATTCAATCATTTTGTTAATACTAAAACATTATTACAAACATAAAAAAGTTATTCGGCCAAAGAAGCTTGGCTTGTTGTGGGCCATACAACACAATAATTAAGCACTAAAAGAACCACAAATAATACCCTTAAATAATCAATCAATCAATCATTCAATCATTTTGTTAATACTAAAACACTATTACAAACGTAAAAAAGCTATTCGGCCCAAGAAGCTTGGCTTGTTATGGGCCATACAACACACTAATAAAGCACTAAAACAACCACAAATAATACCCTAAAACAATTAATCAATCAATCATTCAATCATTTTGTTAATACCAAGACGCTATTACAAACGTAAAAAAGTTATTCGGCCCAAGAAGCTTGGCTTGTTGTGGCCATACAACACAATAATTAAGCACTAAAAGAACCACAAATAATACCCTAAAACAATCAATCAATCAATCATTCAATCATTTTGTTAGTACTAAAACATTATTACAAACGTAAAAAGTTATTCGGCCCAAGAAGCTTGGCTTGTTGTGGCCATACAACACAATAATTAAGCACTAAAAGAACCACAAATAATACCCTAAATTAATCAATCAATCAATCATGCAATCATTTTGTTAATACCAAAACGCTATATCAAACGTAAAAAATTTATTCGGCCCAAGGAGCTTGCCTTTTTGTGGGCCATACAACACAATAATTAAGTACTAAAAGAACCAAAAATAATACCCTAAAACAATCAATCAATCAATCATTTTGTTAATACTAAAACATTATTACAAACATAAAAAAGTTATTCGGCCCATGAAGCTTGGCTTGTTGTGGGCCATAAAACACAATAATTAAGCACTAAAACAACCAAAAATAATACTCTAAAACGATCAATCAATCAATCATTCAATCATTTTGTAAATACCAAAACGCTATTACAAACGTAAAAAAGTTATTCGGCCCAAGAAGCTTGGCTTGTTGTGGGCCATACAACACAATAATTAAGCACTAAAAGAACCACAAATAATACCCTAAAACAATCAATCAATCAATCATTCAATCATTTTGTTAGTACTAAAACATTATTACAAACATAAAAAAGTTATTCGGCCCAAGAAGCTTGGCTTGTTGTGGGCCATACAACACAATAATTAAGCACTAAAAGAACCACAAATAATACCCTAAAACAATCAATCAATCAACCATTCAATCATTTTGTTAATACCAAAACGCTATTACAAACGTAAAAAAGTTATTCGGCCCAAGAAGCTTGGCTTGTTGTGGGCCATACAACACAATAATTAAGCACTGAAAGAACCACAAATAATACCCTATAACAATCAATCAATCAATCATTCAATCATTTTGTTAATACTAAAACATTATTACAAACATAAATAAGTTATTCGGCCCAAGAAGCTTGGCTTGTTGTGGTCCATACAACACAATAATTAAGGACTAAAAGAACCCACAAATAATACCCTAAAATAATCAATCAATCAATCATTTAATCATTTTGTTAATACTAAAACATTATTACAAACATAAAAAAGTTATTCGGCCCAAGAAGCTTGGCTTGTTGTGGGCCATACAACCCAATAATTAAGCACTAAAAGAACCACAAATAATACCCTAAAACAATCAATCAATCAATCATTCAATCATTTTGTTAATACCAAAACGCTATTACAAACGTAAAAAGTTATTCGGCCCAAGAAGCTTGGCTTGTTGTGGCCATACAACACAATAACTAAGCACTAAAAGAACCACAAATAATACCCTAAATCAATCAATCAATCATTCAATCATTTTGTTAATACTAAAACATTATTACAAACATAAAAAAGTTATTCGACCCAAGAAGCTTGGCTTGTTGTGGGCCACACAACACAATAATTAAACACTAAAAGAACCACAAATAATACCCTAAAATAATCAATCAATCAATCATTTTGTTAATACTAAAACATTATTACAAACATAAAAAAGTTATTCGGCCCAAGAAGCTTGGCTTGTTGTGGGCCATACAACACAATAATTAAGCACTAAAACAACCACAAATAATACCCTAAAGCAATCAATCAGTCAATCATTCAATCATTTTGTTAATACCAAAACGCTATTACAAACGTAAAAAAGTTATTCGGCCCAAGAAGCTTGGCTTGTTGTGGGCCATACAACACAATAATTAAGCACTTAAAGAACCACAAATAATACCCTAAAACAATCAATCAATCAATCATTCAATCATTTTGTTAATACTAAACATTATTACAAACATAAAAAGTTATTCGGCCCAAGAAGCTTGGCTTGTTGTGGGCCATACAACACAATAATTAAGCACTAAAAGAACCACAAATAATACCCTAAAATAATCAATCAATCAATCATTCAATCATTTTGTTAATACTAAAACACTATTGCAAACGTAAAAAAGCTATTCGGCCCAAGAAGCTTGGCTTGTTATGGGCCATACAACACACTAATAAAGCACTAAAACAACCACAAATAATACCCTAAAACAATCAATCAATCAATCATTCAATCATTTTGTTAATACCAAAACGCTATTACAAACGTAAAAAAGTTATTCGGCCCAAGAAGCTTGGCTTGTTGTGGGCCATACAACACAATAATTAAGCGCTAAAAGAACCACAAATAATACCCTAAAATAATCAATCAATCGATCATTCAATCATTTTGTTAATACTAAAACATTATTACAAACATAAAAAGTTATTCGGCCCAAGAAGCTTGGCTTGTTGTGGGCCATACAACACAGTAATTAAGCACTAAAAGAACCACAAATAATACCCTAAAACAATCAATCAATCAATCAATCATTCAATCATTTTTTTAATACTAAAACATTATTACAAACATAAAAAAGTTATTCGGCCCAAGAAGCTTGGCTTGTTGTGGGCCATACAACACAATAATTAAGCATTAAAACAACCACAAATAATACCCTAAAATAATCAATCAATCATTTTGTTAATACTAAAACATTATTACAAACATAAAAAAGTTATTCGGCCCAAGAAGCTTGGCTTGTTGTGGGCCATACAACACAATAATTAAGCACTAAAACAACCACAAATAATACCCTAAAACAATCAATCAATCAATCATTCAATCATTTTGTTAATACCAAAACGCTATTACAAACGTAAAAAAGTTATTCGGCCCAAGAAGCTTGGCTTGTTGTGGGCCATACACGACAATAATTAAGCACTAAAAGAACCACAAATAATACCCTAAAACAATCAATCAATCAATCATTCAATCATTTTGTTAATGCTAAAACATTATTACAAACATAAAAAAGTTATTCGGCCCAAGAAGCTTGGCTTGTTGTGGGCCATACAACACAATAATAAAGCACTAAAAGAACCACAAATAATACCCTAAATCAAGCAATTAATCAATCAGTCATTTTTATTTATACTAAAACACTGTTATAAACGTGAAAAAGTTACTCGGCCCAAGAAGCTTGGCTTGTTGTGGGCCATACAACACAACAATAAAGCACTAAAAGAACCACAAATAATACCCTAAATCAAGCAATTAATCATTCAGTCATTTTTATTAATACTAAAACACTGTTATAAACTTGGAAAAGTTACTCGGCCCAAGAAGCTTGGCTTGTTGTGGGCCATACAACACAATAATAAAGCACTAAAAGAACCACAAATAATACCCTAAATCAAGCAATTAATCATTCAGTCATTTTTATTAATACTAAAACACTGTTATAAACGTGAAAAAGTTACTCGGCCCAAGAAGTTTAGCTTGTTGTGGGCCATACAACACAATAATAAAGCATTAAAAGAACCACAAATAATACCCTAAATCAAGCAATTAATCATTCAGTCATTTTTATTAATACTAAAACACTGTTATAAACGTGAAAAAGTTACTCGGCCCAAGAAGTTTAGCTTGTTGTGGGCCATACAACACAATAATAAAGCATTAAAAGAACCACAAATAATACCCTAAATGAAGCAATTAATCATTCGGTCATTTTTATTAATACTAAAACACTGTTATAAACGTAAAAAGTTACTCGGCCCAAGAAGCTTGGCTTGTTGTGGGCCATACAATACAATAATAAAGCACTAAAAGAACCACAAATAATACCCTAAATCAAGCAATTAATCATTCAGTCATTTTTTTATTAATGCTAAAACACTGTTATAAACGTGAAAAAGCTACTCGGCCCAAGAAGCTTGGCTTGTTGTGGGCCATACAACACAATAATGAAGCAATAAAAGAACCACAAATAGTACCTTAAATCAAGCAATACATATGAAATAAAGATGAAGGAGAATAAACACTAGCATACAGTATAAAAAAAAGTAGAGAAGCAAGAAAGACCAAGTTGACATTAAAACACGGGACAAAAAAAAAAACTTTAAAAGTGGGAAGATTCCTGAATAGTTTTCTCTTTTTTCTTCATTTCCCTTCCTTCCCTCACTTTTTTTCATTTAAGAAGAATAAGAGAGAGATATCCGTTGGGATAGAATTCCAAAAAGGAGAAACAATAGGAAAAGAGAAAACAGGGAAAATACACAAAGGAGAGAGAGAAATTACTTAACTGGAAAGACCCGATGAAAAACTGCCTTTGCAGACAGAAATAGAGGGACATCCGGAGGGATGTCCGAAAATAGGACCCAAGTTTCTACCTTTCATCAGGTTGATATTATACAACTTATTCTGGTAGATATTCTTTTAGCCAGAATGTATGACCCCCCCCCCTAGTGAGGTCAGATGTGTTTGAAGATCAGGTTCGAACACTATAAAGTACTTTAAAATTAGATCTCACTTTGTACTAATCTTATTTTTTAGATTCAACTAGCCATTGTGGTAGTTCTCAGTATTACATGAATTTTTCCTTTCTTTGCTTCCCTATACCCCCAGCCATCAGATCAGTTCTGTATCTTGGTAAAAGTACAAGTATGAGGCTATCTCGTACTTCCTATCATGTTTTTTGAAATATTGCAACCTGTTCTACCAGATTGGACGAGGTATGGACCAGTCTTGTCCATATCTCAATGATTTGACACTTTGACTATTAGATAACTCATGTTTTCCACTAAATTTCGTTGAGACCTGTTATGTCACATGTTCCGGGGGCAAAAATATAATTCCCATCCTAGATTCTCCCCAAAGGTTGAAAAAAGCACTTACTCTTATTTCTACCCAAGTTATGACGTCCAATCACCCTTTCTACTAGATATTCTGGCGACAAGAATATAGCAATCCATCCACCACAAAGGTTGCATAGGGTATGAATCCCCGAAAGAGTTACCATAACTAGTACACTAACTCTATCGCCCCACAGAGTTAGGCCCAGGTCGTCATCTTTTGGTATAGATGTCGTGAAAACTTGAAATCAGGACCCCAACCCCTCTCACCCCCACCTCTGCGACAAGGATTACGTCCGGATGCCTAGAAGTCCTGAGTAGAACACTTATTATTGATTCCCGTAATGTTTGGTTGAGACTCACTAAACGCTTTTAGTTGATGTTTTGGGGATAAGAATTTAGGGATCTCAAAGATTCAGGTATTAACTGAAATTTAGGAATCTAAACAGATCAGGTTCTAATTTCAAAAAATTACTACCTGGATACTTACTTTACTGTCCACTAGGTTTATTGAGATCCAGCAAAATCTTCTGCTTAATATCCTCGTGCAAAGAATCTAGGACCATCCGCTTTTATCCCCCCCCCCTCCTTAGAAGGTAGGTTTGGTTTCGATCCTTCAAAAGGGATGACTAGGCCCCAGATCATGTTTTCTGTCGAGTTTGATACCAAACTTCCCCCTTTCCGCAGGAGTAGAATTGTGTATGAATACCCCGAGGGATAACTAGGGACCTACCTTTCACTCCCACGTAGTTTGGTTGAGATTTGGTAGATCCACTGTACCAAGACTCCTGATTCAGAACAATCCTTCCGGTAGCATAACAATCAATCTTCCTGGTTCATAACAATCCTGATTCTAGCATAGCCTTCTGGTAGATCCGCAAAACAACAAGACCCATCTCGTCTGCTATTCAAACAATTTAGCAGCTCTTTATTTTAAAAGACATCATCAGTGCTTGATCTGACTTTAGTGTCTTTTAAAGTTTACCTTGTGATTGAGGTTCCAATAATAATTTATTTTTGAGTAGGAAAGAATAATTTATTTTAGAATAATTTCTTCCAATGAGTAGGAAGATTAAGCAGAAATCTTCAATCTGATCGATTGTTTTTCATTTGATTAACCTGATCGCTTTTATTTAGAGGATTCGATTAGTGTCTATTTTCCAGTCAAGGAAATAACAAACTTTCATGTTTCCCTTAGTAGAACTTCAGGCCTTGTCTCAAGGGAAGAGAAACGGTGCGCGGCTGGTCTTTAAGAAGGCAGAACAATCTTTCATCCTGTAAAAGTGGTTATTGAAAAAAGATAGATTCCATTCCCCATTGATGGAATATTTGACATCATTATCGTATGCATTGTAGAAATAGGTGAATTTGTGACTTCGGATAATTGGTAAAGCTTCGATGGTTTACAACAGCCTCCACGTTTTTCTCTATTATTTGGCGTATTTTCTTTCAAAAAGAAACGATTTACAGGAATGAAAAAATTGTCAACTTGCCTTTTCTTTTACCTAAAATAAGTAAACAGCCCGTGATCAGTTACGTTTTACTAGTGTAAGCAACCACTTTTAGAGACCGGGGGACTGTGTTTCCAGTGTGTTGGAACTCAACCAAAAAAATACTGTGATATCTCTCTTAGTAGTGGTAACGTGTTTTTATAGTTTTGAAACTCACAAAATTCAGTCCGAACTTATTTTTTTTATCTACTTTTGTGAGCGTATAGATCGTTGCTCAACACTTACGCTCACATTTCTGAGATATTTCCCAAAAATGTTTGCTAAGCTGTTCTCCAAAGAAAGATGACCAGTGCAATGTATGTTCGCTCACATTTTGATTCTGCTTGTTTTCACTGGGAGGATCAGGAAGGCGGTCAAAGTGTAATTGAACATGCTTTGCCCTACTGATTCTTTCTTTGAGAACAGCTTAGTAAACGGTTTTTGGTAACTATCTCATTGCTACCATATGATAATATAATGGCTATACTAATATAAGCTGTGCAGATTACCTGCAGCTGTGTGCTGTTAGCAATATCAGTTTAAAATGTCCTTCTTTTTTTTACCTGAACAATTAGATAAAAGACAAAACAAAAAAGAAAATATGCTTTTTTCCTCCAGATGATCTATAAATTCAAATCAAACTAGCTGTTTGTTTTTTGTTTTTTTTTCGCATATATCCATTTTGGCTAAGGTAAATCTAAATGTGGTATGTTTTGAACCATAAATTTTAAAGAAGAGTAAAGAGAAGAAGAAAAGCTTATTATTGATTTCTAAAATATTTTTTGGGGGGAATTTTTAGACAACCAAAATACAGCATGAACATTTGACATTAAAACGACCTAGTATCTAAATATTTCTGTGAGCTTGAAAAGATGCTAAAACGAATTTAAAAAAAAAGAACTTCTTGCAAGCCTGTATCCAGGGGGGTGGGGGTTACCCCCCCCCCCTCCCAATGTTTGTCTGACTCGTAAAAACGTGAAAAAGTGAATATAAACACATTTTTAGGTTTTTGTGTAACCCCCCTTGGAAAAAATACTTCTGTAACCCCCTCCCCCCCGCCCGAAAAAATTCCTGGATATGGTCCTGACTTCTAGATATCTTAGGGACCTAGTAACATAGGATAAATGGATTGAAGTTATTTCATTTGAGAGGTTGGGAGATAGCTTTCCCAAAATATTTCACATAACGTTTTGGAATTATCTCAGTCGACCTGTTTTGAATCGTAATAAGTTTGTATTTATTTATGCTGGGTGTGTTTGACCCATGCATTCCAGCTTCTAGAGCTCGAAGGATAATTTTACCAATCCTCTGGTTCAATTTTTGTGACAGCAGGTGAAAATATGTTAAAATTTAAACCTTCGTTTATGACTCATTTTTTTATTACAATTTTTTTTTTTAATATGTAAGTTATGCAAAAGAAAAAAAGGAAACTGGAGAAAACATTATTTTGTATGTCACTCCAATTGTTTTTTGCTTTCGATCTTTTTTTTTCCTCTCTTGCGATTTGTTTTTATACTTATTGACAGTTCCACTACCTATATAACCGAGTGAGTCTTTTAAAAAGATCTAAAGTTTATATATCTTATACAGCCCCCATAGATATTCGTCACAGAGAAACAGACAGTTTACTTTTAAAAAAAATTTCTTACTTCAAAACTTTAGTTCTTTTCATTGACGAAAACGTTGACATAGCAACAATGGGTAAAAAGCTGGGGTTCTTTAGCTGTCCTTTTTATATACGCTTAAGTAATAATATGCTTGGGTTGCAAGAATACGTCACAAAAATAAACCAATGGCTTTAAGCTTACTTTATAACATGGAAGTATAGCACAATATTCAGTTTTTAGTTTCCTAGAATACTTTTTGTGCTGTAAATTCAATTTTGATAGAGCCGCAGAAAAGACTGCAATTTTTTGGGGTGCTTATTCACATCCCCTTCCTCATGTATCACCACCTGCAGTGCAAAAAAAAACTATTTTACCCCTTATTTTCGATTTTAGTAACTGCTATTATTAAAGCAGAAATTTAAAATGGATGCCAACGGTTAAAATTTTAAATTAAACAAATTTTAGTTAAGTTGGTTAACTGTCTTAATTAGAGTTGCTCTCGTTGTTACATATTTTACATTTATAAATGGAAAAGTTGTGTAACAATATGATTTTGCGTTAATCACTAAAATTAAAAAATAGTAATAATAATACCTATAACAGAAACTCCACAACAAGTGGTGGCACTGCCTATGGCATTATCGTGTGATGGCTTTTATATTTTTTTTTTTATAATTACCTGGAGAATATCTTGGGTGTCAACCGATGTTGCCAGATAAGGTGCATTTTTCCTATTTAAGCGCTTGCTGATACAGTTTTGCATTGAATTTTTCAAATCAGTATATTTTTGAACGTAAATTTTATTTGAAAATTTTGGATCGTTGATGTATTCTCCCTTGCAAAATTGGTACTTCGGGTTGCGTTTTTGTGCTTACAATCATCCTTTCTTTTACTGGGTTACCGGGCAACACTGGTGCTTTTCTATGTTATTCTTCCCTGCACGCTCTTTCTTTTTTATGTTTGGAATTTGAGCAGGGCCTTCAATCCACGAAAATATAGAGGGAGGGCAAAACGTGTTTTTCCAAAATCTAATAGAGGGGGCAATTTTGTTGTTATACCATTTTTTCAATGAAAATGATCAAAAACAAGGTATTTTTCGACGAAAATACCAAAAACGGTGTTTTTCAATATTGTAAATATCACACAATTGGCGAGCCTGGATGTGAGGATTTCGTGTTCTAGAAATTGAGTTTTTAATCCTTTATTTGAAGCACAAAACGTAAATTTTTGGAGGAAAAAATGTGTTCCCTATGTCAGAAAATTAATTTTCTACGGATAAATATCTAAGTTTCACGTAGGGATCTCTGAACCGATCTCGCGAGAAATGACCCTGATTGCTCCTTGTTTGCGGGTATCAGTGGTACCAATTTACAAAAAGCAGGGGGAGGGCAAGGGTTTGTTAGATTGTTGTAATGAAGATTCATTAATATTTATTTTTCACTATCTAAGTGAGGAGAGGTTTTTTCTTATTTTTGATTTTTTTATTCTTTTTTTTAATAAAAGGGCAAAAATAAGTATTTTTCGATTTTAGGGGGGAGGGGGTCATATAGTCCCCGTTCGGAAATAAAATAGTCAATAGTCAATAGAAGAAATACAAAATTCCTAGTTCTTTGTTTCGAACCTCGAAATTTGATTGTTCTGCCAAATAAAATACTTTAAATTTTTGCGGCTTCTCGAGGGCATGGCACCTATCTGACTTGTCTAGTTAATTTAATAACAATATATTCAACAGGAAGCCTGTATAGTGAAGGAGCTCTTACAAAAAAAAAAAAAAAAAAAAATCAAGCCTCTTGGCCAGCAACAATGAATTCCTTGAAAAATTAAAGGGTGATATTGACGATGATTATATTGAGACAAAGTGCAGGCTGTTCAGCCTAATTCGGTGCTGAACACGAGAGTTTTTTTTTTTTAGTTGCCAGGTCTTTTTTGACGGGGACAGGTAGCAAGCATCTCCTCCAACCATATGGTAGCTTCGAATAAAGGGCCTATATTGCCAAGGAAAGATCAATCCACTGTGCCACCTCAAGGGTTTAAGATGGCTAAAGCATGAATCTATTTTCGAAAGAAAGTTCAATCTATTGTCACTAAAATTGTAAATGTTTATTGTTATGCATTTAAATGCTTTGGGGAAGGAAAGGGGTAATGTGGCTTCACTTTGTATTGTCTACTGAAAGAATTCTTACGCCATCAATAACTAGATGAGATATTACTAGTTTTGGCAATCAAATAATTACGGGCTGTCTAGGTGGTTAGTTCCTCCCCAAAATTTCGTATTGCTTCACAAGTTAGGAACTATACCTATTCTTAGAAAATGTTGTGTTGAGCACAAAATGATCTTGTTCACACTCCACTGGATCTTGGACTGGGAACTCCTCTTGGAATGGGAACAAAAGGCTCGGGAATCGGACGCCAGAGAGTCCGATATAATCAGGCAATTTTTGTTCTTTGTTCTTGCGCTACAATTTAATTTTTTCGCGAATAAGTTGTGTTTTATTAAAGGGTGTGACACTAGTAGTTTATGTCACATTTCAGTATCATACAGTAAAACAAACTACCCCGCCATTATCTATAAACACCATATAATGTCGTAAAAAATGTAGCAAAGAAGAGAATAACACTTCATATGCGGGAGGGCAAGGGTGTAACCAGGGGGCTACCAGGTTCGAGCCTGAATTATTTGAACCCCTGAAATATTTCTCCGACTCCTAAACTGGCCGCACAAATGCAGGTAAAAAATCTTACGCCCCGAAGAAAAATTATTTGGAGGTAACTTCTCCCCTCCCCCCACCCCCAACGTTAATTCTGGATATGGTCCTGTGAAGTAGGCTTATATTTTAGATTGAAAAGTTCTCATCTTTATTCATTTCTACAGTCAAAGAGTTTGTGGTAACGAACTCTAAGTAAGGAGCGACCTTGCTCAATAGTAAGCGAAACTCTAAAAAACGGAATTTTGTTACCAATAGATACTTTAAAAGAATTGAATTTTTACGCTGATTTTAAATATATAAGTCTCATCAAGTTTAGTCTTACCCATCAAAAGATACGAGCCTGAGAAAAATTTTCTTATAATAGGCAGCGCAATAGCGCTGCCTAAGTAAAGAACGATGTGGGCACAATATTTTACTTGTTTATTTTTTTTTCCTCCATACCCGGGCACTTCGTATCGAAGGAGTTGTCGTAGAAACTTCGAAAAGGGCTCATTCGATTGGAAATTAGAGTGACTAGTGCTCTTTTTAATAGTCGAAAGTGATTTTGAGGAGGACACTACCCCACAGCCTTCAGGGCAAGGGTTGAAAGTTATGCCCTGAGGGCATATAAGGTTTTTATAGAAGGCGTTGTCGTAGAAAAACTTCAAAAGAGGCTCATTCGATTGGAAATTCAAAGGGCTAGTGTCATTTTTAATAGTCGAAAGTGATTGGAGGGCAACTAGCCCCCCCCCCCCACGCCCATCATTCCCTCAAACACATCCAATCGAAATTTTGATATAGCCATTTTGTTCAGCGTAGTTGATTTCCAGATAGAAAATATTTTTTTGAGGAGGACACTTCCCCACAACCTTCAGGGCAAGGGTTGTAAGTTATGCCCTGGGTGCATATAATGTTTTTATAGGACGCTTTATGGTAGAAACTTCAAAAAAAGCTCATTCGATTAGAAATTGAAATGGCTAGTGTCCTTTTTAATAGTCGAAAGTATTTGGAAGGCAACTAACACCCCTTCTACGCCCACAATTTCCCCAAACACATCCAATAAAAATTTTGAGATAGCTATTTTGTTCCACGCAGTTTAAAGTTCAGGAAATTCTACCTTTGTGCAGGACACTCCCCCCACAGTCTTCAGGGCAAGGGTTATAAGTTATGCCCTGGGGGCATTTAAGTTTTTATTGAAATCTTTGTCGTCGAGACTTGAAAAAGGGCTCATTCGATTGGAAATTCAAAGGTCTACTGCCCTTTTTAATAGTCGAAAGTGATTTGAGGGCAACTAACCTCCCTCTCTCGCCCACCTTTTCCCCAAACACCTCCAATCAAAATTTTTAAATAGCCATTTTGTTCAGCGTTGTTGATTTCCAGATAGAAATTATTTTTTGGAGGAGGACCCTCCCCCACAGCCCTCAGGGCAATGGTTGTGAGTTATGCCCTGGGGGCTTATAAGGTTTTTATAGAACGCGTTGTCGTAGAAACTTTAAATAGGGCTCATTCAATTGGAAATTGAAATGGCTAGTGCCCTTTTTAATATTCGAAAGTGATTGGAAGGCAACTAACACCTTTTCCACGCTCACCATTTCCCCAAACATATCCAATCGAAATTTTGAGATAGCCATTTTGTTCCACGCAGTTTAAAGTTCAGGAAATTATACCTTTGAGCTGGACACTCCCGCCATAGTCTTTAGGGCAACGGTTATAAGTTATGCCCTGGGGGCATATAAGGTTTTTATTGAAATCTTTGTCGTAGAAACTTGAAAAAGGGCTCATTCGATTGAAAATTCAAAGGGCTAGTGCCCTTTTTAATAGTCGAAAGTGATTTGAGGGCAACTAACCTCCCTCTCACGCCCACTTTTTCTCCAAACACATCCTATCAAAATTTTTAGATAGCCATTTTATTCAACGTAGTGGAAAGTTTCGGAAATAAGGTCTTTAAGGATGACAACCCATCCCCCCCACAACCCTCAGGGTAAGGGTTTTAAGTTATGCCCTGTGAGCAAGTAAGGTTTTTGTAGAAAGTGATGTTGTAAAAACATCAAAAAGGGCTCATTCAATTGAAAATTGAATGGGCTAGTGCCCTTCTATTAGTCGAAAGTGAGTGGAGAGTAATTGACCCCCCTCTCACGCCCACCATTTCCCCAAACACATTCAATCAAAGTTGAGAGATAGCCATTTTGTTCAACGTAGTTGAAAGTTCTGGAAATTATGTATTTAAGGATGACAAACCCCCCAGAGGCCCCAGGGCAAAGGTTGTAAGTTAAGATTAAATCAAAATGCTCTCTGTTAATGCTAATTCTCAATAAGGCATCTCAGCAGTATCCCAAGAACGACTGAGGTTATTATATTCAAACTGCTCTTAAAATTTAACCAAATCAAAATAACGTAAGTGTATGCAAGCTATCAAAGAAAGTAAACAGATTTTTTTGCGAATGGTATCAAGTTTACTATTACAGGTCAACTAGAGGAGGTATGAAACTAAATTAAAGTTAAACAGTACTATATGTGTCCAGAGTTTTAAAAGGGTGCATGTTGTTAAAAATTACTGAAAAATTTTCTCCAGCATACAAATAGCAGGCCAAACTATAAAGTATTAAAAAAAAGAAAAGATTTAAACTATTATTTTCTTTATCCCTGAAAAGACTATATCAATATAAAACGAACAGAAATTAAGTAAAAAAAAAATTTCCACAAAATAAGTTTTTCAAAGAAAAGTAAAGAACTCCGTTAAACCAAAAATGAGCAAAAATAAAATCAAATAATCTACCAAGCGTGAAACTACCACAAATCAGCATCGATAAGTAGATGAAACCCAAAATGAACAGAAATTACAATACATAACCGAGTCAAACTCAAAACGAGCGGAAATTAACATGAGTAGGGCTCAAAATCCCTATGCCTTCCCAAGGCCAGAACATAATTTGCACTTTACTAAAAAAAATACAAATGGAATATGCATTGTCAGTTTAATATACATATACTGATATTTGTTAATCAAAATGTTAATATTATTTGATTTATTAAAGTTATAAAAGTAAAAACATTTATATTTTTGATAATTATATTTTTTATATTTTATAATATATTTTATAATTATATTTTTTATAATTTATTTTTTATAATTAGATTTCAGTATTTTTTATAAAATAAATATAATTTTATATAATTAGGAATCCGAGTCAATTAATTTTAGGAATATAAATGTCGAACTTCGTTTGCCTGGAACTTGTTCACTTTAATATTTAGCTTTAACTTATCTCTTCGTTCTGTATCTTTTTTTTATTTTCTAATATTTTAAATTACTAACAGTATTTTCTCTCTTTTTCAGTTGCTGTATTAAAGGCTGATGACCGAAGTAAATTTTTCGACTCGCTCATTTCTGTATTCTCGTAGTGGTTTTTTAGTGTTTAGTTTTAGGGGAGGATTTTTTCCTTTCGACTTTAACAAGCTTCGTTTTTTTTTCTTTTTATACCATAGGATACGGACAAATAAAGTCGTATAATTTTCTTTTTGCTTAGATATTTTTGTATAGTGTCGTTTTGAACAGTGTTCCATTCAGTTTTAGAAAAAATGTCTGAGGCTTGAGTAGTCAGGTCTAATAAGCTAGAGACGAAGTGCTGATCACTTCATTGAAAGTCTGAATTTTGACCGAATTTTGACAGAATTTCACCGAATTTGAAATTGACCGAATGAAATTTGACCGAATGACCGAATTTGACCGAAGGTCTAATAAGCTAGAGACGAAGTGCTGATCACTTCATTGAAAGTCCGAATTTTGACCGAATTTTGACCGTATTTCATTTTGACCGAATTTTGACCGTATTTCATTTTGACCGAATTTTGATGACTTGATTGCTGAGTTTAGTCTCACCTCTCGTAATTGTTATGCCCCGAAGATTGTTCCTGAAATTTTTACACTTCTAAGATAATTGCCCAACACCGCTTGCTAACCTACTCTCAAGGAGAGGATGAGCAGGGCAACTTATGTTCAATCTTCAATCACATTTTGTTCCCCGTTATGTACATTACGCTACTGATCCTTTTTTAATAAGAGTTTAGCGAACAGTTTTTGACAATGTATAAAAATGTTAGGTATGACCTTTAAGTGTGACAGCAAAGATTTATCCAGTGTTTTTCCGGGGGGGGGGCTACAAAAAAAACGTATCACAAAATTTACTTATAATTTTTTAATGCTTTTTTATGAGCCGGACGAAAAATCCAGGGGGGCTCAAAACAGGTAACCCCCCTCCCCCTTGGATACGGCCTTGCTTGACAGCGACATCATAAAATGGTTTATTTTGAATTAAAATGTTATCGCTATTGTTTAAACAATAATACAAGCTATCAAAAAGTTTCAACGCCATCAAACCAGAGGGCATTAAGAGGACTCAAGGAACTTGGCCGCTTGTAAATCCATTTTGTACCAGATTTTTTGTGAAAAAAAATGCCTCGACGGTATCTGCCACTCTTGTGCTAGAAAGCTGACGATTATTTTGGCTCCAGGGGCCATCCAGCTCAATTGTTCATCTATGTAAGCCTGTGTAAAAGTTTTTGTTTAGTATGGCTGTCTGCTTTATGTTGGAGTGGCAGAAGCTCCTGATACTATTAATTTGATCTTGAATTTGACTGGTATAGTAGGCAGTAGCACCCCTGAAATCTAGCTGCTGCCAGTAAATGAATAGAATGGGCCTGATCAATGACTGCTGTGGAATCCAAAAAGTGTTTGACATTTGTGAAGAAAAATAATTCTACAATCCCTCCCCCTCCACAATAAATGGGGTTCTATGCATGGCTTCGATCCTTTTCTCTTTCTTTGTTTCTTTCCCAAGAAATTTAGAAATCTTCGTTTTTTTTAATTTGTTATATCCTCTTTTCTCCATCACAGGATCTTTTAAACATTGTAACTTTGTACATCAAAATTTTATTCCGCCCTATGCTTCAAAAATGTAATCCTTCTACATACAACTCCTTCATAGATGTCAAAGACCCATAAACACATTTTTTACTTTTCACGAAGCTAAATTTCTCCTGAAAACCTGTGCACTGACATACACTGCTTTTTCGGTTGCTCTACAGACACCTCCTTCTTCATAGCTGTCAAAGAATCATAATCACATTAATTAGTTTTAATGTAACTAAATTTCTCCTTAGAACCTGTGCACTGACATGCACTGCTTTTTCGGTTGCTCTACAGACACCTCCTTCTTCATAGCTGTCAAAGAATCATAATCACCTCGGCTGTATACTGCACTAGCATTGCCCCATTTTTTATACCTGAGCCCTTTTTGGCGAACATTTCCATGCACCACTAAACAGAAACTTCGAGCAATATTTTTTAAATATGCTAAGTACCTTTTAAGACTCCCCCCCTGGACACGTAACACATACCTCATTAATAGGTATAAACTGGCAGATCCCACTCTCATAATTGAAAATCAGATTTCCCGTTTTAACAGTAAAATTGGTAACCACCCCTGGCATAGTTTACTCAAGCAGTAGTCAAGTGTAGAATTGTTTCTTATTTCTTGTCAGTTTAGTGTTTTTCTCGTTTGTATTTTTCTTTATCTTTATTGTACTCTGTCTTGTGTTTTTGTAATGACGGGTTATAAATAAATAATAATAATAATAATAATAATTAATTAGTTTTAATGTAACTAAATTTCTCCTGAAAACCTGTGCACTGACATACACTGCTTTTTCGGCTGCTCTACAGACACCTCCTTCTTCATAGCTGTCAAAGGATCATAATCACATTAATTAGTTTTAATGTAACTAAATTTCTCCTGAAAACCTGTGCACTGACATACACTGCTTTTTCGGCTGCTCTACAGACACCTCCTTCTTCATAGCTGTCAAAGAATCATAAACACATTATTTAGTTTTGATGTAACTAAATTTCTCCTTAAAACTTGTGCACTGCCATACACTGCTTTTTCGGTTGCTCTACAGACACCTCCTTCTTCATAGCTGTCAAAGAATCATAAACACATTAATTAGTTTTAATGTAACTAAATTTCTCCTGAAAACCTGTGCACTGACATACACTGCTTTTTCGGCTGCTCTACAGACACCTCCTTCTTCATAGCTTTCAAAGAATCATAAACACATTATTTAGTTTTAATGTAACTGAATTTCTCCTTAAACCTTGTGCACTGCCATACACTGCTTTTTCGGCTTCTCTACAGACACCTCCTTCTTCATAGCTGTCAAAGAATCATAAACACATTAATTAGTTTTAATGTAACTAAATGTCTCCTTAAAACCTGTGCACTGAAATATACTGCTTTTTCGGCTGCTCTACAGATACCTCCTTCTTCATAGCTGTCAAAGAATCATAAACATATTATTTAGTTTTAATGTAACTGAATTTCTCCTTAAACCTTGTGCACTGCCATACACTGCTTTTTCGGCTTCTCTACAGACACCTCCTTCTTCATAGCTGTCAAAGAATCATAATCACATTAATTAGTTTTAATGTAACTAAATGTCTCCTTAAAACCTGTGCACTGACATACACTGCTTTTTCGGCTGCTCTACAGACACCTCCTTCATCATAGCTGTCAAAGAATCATAACCACATTATTTAGTTTTAATGTAACTAAATTTCTCCTTAAAACCTGTGCACTGACATACACTGCTTTTTCGGCTGCCCTACAGACACCTCCTTCTTCATAGCTGTCAAAGAATCATAAACACATTAATTAGTTTTAATGTAACTAAATTTCTCCTTAAAACATGTGCACTGACATACACTGCTTTTTCGGCTGCTCTACAGACACCTCCTTCTTCATAGCTGTCAAAGAATCATAAACACATTAATTAGTTTTAATGTAACTAAATATCTCCTTAAAACCTGTGCACTGACATACACTGCTTTTTCGGCTACTCTACAGACACCTCCTTCTTCATAGCTGTCAAAGAATCATAATCACATTAATTAGTTTTAATGTAACTAAATTTCTCCTTAAAGCTTGTGCACTGCCATACACTGCTTTTTCGGCTGCTCTACAGACACCTCCTTCTTCATAGCTGTCAAAGAATCATAAACACATTATTTAGTTCTAATGTAACTAAATTTCTCCTTAAAACTTGTGCACTGCCATACACTGCTTTTTCGGCTGCTCTACAGACACCTCCTTCTTCATAGCTGTCAAAGAATCATAAACACATTATTTAGTTTTAATGTAACTAAATGTCTCCTTAAAACCTGTGCACTGAAATATACTGCTTTTTCGGCTGCTCTACAGACACCTCCTTCTTCATAGCTGTCAAAGAATCATAAACATATTATTTAGTTTTAATGTAACTGAATTTCTCCTTAAACCTTGTGCACTGCCATACACTGCTTTTTCGGCTTCTCTACAGACACCTCCTTCTTCATAGCTGTCAAAGAATCATAATCACATTAATTAGTTTTAATGTAACTAAATGTCTCCTTAAAACCTGTGCTCTGACATACACTGCTTTTTCGGCTGCTCTACAGACACCTCCTTCTTCATAGCTGTCAAAGAATCATAATCACATTAATTAGTTTTAATGTAACTAAATGTCTCCTTAAAACCTGTGCTCTGACATACACTGCTTTTTCGGCTGCTCTACAGACACCTCCTTCTTCATAGCTGTCAAAGAATCATAATCACATTAATTAGTTTTAATGTAACTAAATGTCTCCTTAAAACCTGTGCTCTGACATACACTGCTTTTTTCGGCTGCTCTACAGACACCTCCTTCTTCATAGCTGTCAAAGAATCATAAACATATTATTTAGTTTTAATGTAACTGAATTTCTCCTTAAACCTTGTGCACTGCCATACACTGCTTTTTCGGCTTCTCTACAGACACCTCCTTCTTCATAGCTGTCAAAGAATCATAATCACATTAATTAGTTTTAATGTAACTAAATGTCTCCTTAAAACCTGTGCTCTGACATACACTGCTTTTTCGGCTGCTCTACAGACACCTCCTTCTTCATAGCTGTCAAAGAATCATAAACACATTATTTAGTTTTAATGTAACTAAATTTCTCCTTAAAACCTGTGCACTGACATACACTGCTTTTTCGGATGCCCTACAGACACCTCCTTCTTCATAGCTGTCAAAGAATCATAAACACATTAATTAGTTTTAATGTAACTAAATTTCTCCTTAAAACATGTGCACTGACATACACTGCTTTTTCGGCTGCTCTACAGACACCTCCTTCTTCATAGCTGTCAAAGAATCATAAACACATTAATTAGTTTTAATGTAACTAAATATCTCCTTAAAACCTGTGCACTGACATACACTGCTTTTTCGGCTACTCTACAGACACCTCCTTCTTCATAGCTGTCAAAGAATCATAATCACATTAATTAGTTTTAATGTAACTAAATTTTTCCTGAAAACCTGTGCACTGACATACACTGCTTTTTCGGCTGCTCTACAGACACCTCCTTCTTCATAGCTCTCAAAGAATCATAAACACATTATTTAGTTTTAATGTAACTAAATTTCTCCTTAAAACTTGTGCACTGCCATACACTGCTTTTTCGGCTGCTCTACAGACACCTTCTTCTTCATAGCTGTCAAAGAATCATAAACACATTATTTAGTTTTAATGTAACTAAATTTCTCCTTAAAACTTGTGCACTGCCATACACTGCTTTTTCGGCTGCTCTACAGACACCTCCTTCTTCATAGCTGTTAAAGAATCATAAACACATTATTTTGTTTTAATGTTACTAAATTTCTCCTTAAAACCTGTGCACTGACATACACTGCTTTTTCGGCTGCTCTACAGACACCTCCTTCTTCATAGCTGTCAAAGAATCATAAACACATTATTTAGTTTTAATGTAGCTAAATATCTCCTTAAAACTTGTGCACTGCCATACACTGCTTTTTCGGCTGCTCTACAGACACCTCCTTCTTCATAGCTTTCAAAGAATCATAAACACATTATTTAGTTCTAATGTAACTAAATTTCTCCTTAAAACCTGTGCACTGACATACACTGCTTTTTCGGCTGCCCTACAGACACCTCCTTCTTCATAGCTGTCAAAGAATCATAAACACATTAATTAGTTTTAATGTAACTAAATTTCTCCTTAAAACATGTGCACTGACATACACTGCTTTTTCGGCTGCTCTACAGACACCTCCTTCTTCATAGCTGTCAAAGAATCATAAACACATTAATTAGTTTTAATGTAACTAAATATCTCCTTAAAACCTGTGCACTGACATACACTGCTTTTTCGGCTACTCTACAGACACCTCCTTCTTCATAGCTGTCAAAGAATCATAATCACATTAATTAGTTTTAATGTAACTAAATTTCTCCTTAAAGCTTGTGCACTGCCATACACTGCTTTTTCGGCTGCTCTACAGACACCTCCTTCTTCATAGCTGTCAAAGAATCATAAACACATTATTTAGTTCTAATGTAACTAAATTTCTCCTTAAAACTTGTGCACTGCCATACACTGCTTTTTCGGCTGCTCTACAGACACCTCCTTCTTCATAGCTGTCAAAGAATCATAAACACATTATTTAGTTTTAATGTAACTAAATGTCTCCTTAAAACCTGTGCACTGAAATATACTGCTTTTTCGGCTGCTCTACAGACACCTCCTTCTTCATAGCTGTCAAAGAATCATAAACATATTATTTAGTTTTAATGTAACTGAATTTCTCCTTAAACCTTGTGCACTGCCATACACTGCTTTTTCGGCTTCTCTACAGACACCTCCTTCTTCATAGCTGTCAAAGAATCATAATCACATTAATTAGTTTTAATGTAACTAAATGTCTCCTTAAAACCTGTGCTCTGACATACACTGCTTTTTCGGCTGCTCTACAGACACCTCCTTCTTCATAGCTGTCAAAGAATCATAATCACATTAATTAGTTTTAATGTAACTAAATGTCTCCTTAAAACCTGTGCTCTGACATACACTGCTTTTTCGGCTGCTCTACAGACACCTCCTTCTTCATAGCTGTCAAAGAATCATAATCACATTAATTAGTTTTAATGTAACTAAATGTCTCCTTAAAACCTGTGCTCTGACATACACTGCTTTTTTCGGCTGCTCTACAGACACCTCCTTCTTCATAGCTGTCAAAGAATCATAAACATATTATTTAGTTTTAATGTAACTGAATTTCTCCTTAAACCTTGTGCACTGCCATACACTGCTTTTTCGGCTTCTCTACAGACACCTCCTTCTTCATAGCTGTCAAAGAATCATAATCACATTAATTAGTTTTAATGTAACTAAATGTCTCCTTAAAACCTGTGCTCTGACATACACTGCTTTTTCGGCTGCTCTACAGACACCTCCTTCTTCATAGCTGTCAAAGAATCATAAACACATTATTTAGTTTTAATGTAACTAAATTTCTCCTTAAAACCTGTGCACTGACATACACTGCTTTTTCGGATGCCCTACAGACACCTCCTTCTTCATAGCTGTCAAAGAATCATAAACACATTAATTAGTTTTAATGTAACTAAATTTCTCCTTAAAACATGTGCACTGACATACACTGCTTTTTCGGCTGCTCTACAGACACCTCCTTCTTCATAGCTGTCAAAGAATCATAAACACATTAATTAGTTTTAATGTAACTAAATATCTCCTTAAAACCTGTGCACTGACATACACTGCTTTTTCGGCTACTCTACAGACACCTCCTTCTTCATAGCTGTCAAAGAATCATAATCACATTAATTAGTTTTAATGTAACTAAATTTTTCCTGAAAACCTGTGCACTGACATACACTGCTTTTTCGGCTGCTCTACAGACACCTCCTTCTTCATAGCTCTCAAAGAATCATAAACACATTATTTAGTTTTAATGTAACTAAATTTCTCCTTAAAACTTGTGCACTGCCATACACTGCTTTTTCGGCTGCTCTACAGACACCTTCTTCTTCATAGCTGTCAAAGAATCATAAACACATTATTTAGTTCTAATGTAACTAAATTTCTCCTTAAAACTTGTGCACTGCCATACACTGCTTTTTCGGCTGCTCTACAGACACCTCCTTCTTCATAGCTGTTAAAGAATCATAAACACATTATTTTGTTTTAATGTTACTAAATTTCTCCTTAAAACCTGTGCACTGACATACACTGCTTTTTCGGCTGCTCTACAGACACCTCCTTCTTCATAGCTGTCAAAGAATCATAAACACATTATTTAGTTTTAATGTAGCTAAATATCTCCTTAAAACTTGTGCACTGCCATACACTGCTTTTTTCGGCTGCTCTACAGACACCTCCTTCTTCATAGCTGTCAAAGAATCATAAACACATTATTTAGTTCTAATGTAACTAAATTTCTCCTTAAAACTTGTGCACTGCCATATACTGCTTTTTCGGCTGCTCTACAGACACCTCCTTCTTCATAGCTGTCAAAGAATCACAAACACATTATTTTGTTTTAATGTTACTAAATTTCTCCTTAAAACTTGTGCACTGACATACACTGCTTTTTGGACTGTTAATGTCACATTGTCTGTCTTGAAGTAAAGCGAACAGTGACAATGAAATATGATTGGTTGAATAGATTCAATGGAAGTTCGCACAACCATATGTCGCTTAAAATTGGAAAAAGTCAGAAAACCAGTTTTTAGTGGAAATGACCGCCATATTTCCACTTAAAATGTTTCCGCTAAAAATATTTTCACTAAAAATATTTCCACTAAAACATTTCCACTAAAAGTATTTCACCAAAAATATTCCAACTAAAAATATTTCCACTAAAGATATGACATAAATTGCCATATGTACTTATTTAATTTTTGGTAGCAGCAAGTGCAAAACAAAATAAGAGAAAATGCTAGTGAAAACCAGCAAAATAAGCTAAAACTATACGGCATCAAACAGCATAAGGGGGGGGGACAAAAAAATTTAAAACGCATCAAAAATTTGTTTATATGGATTTTTGTTACATTTTTACGATTTGAACAAATATTTGGGGGTGGGTTTAAACCCCCTAACCCTCCCGCTACATACGACTTTGCTCTGGGAATTAACGAATTATTAATTAATTGCTAATACATGCATTTTTCCGGACAAAAACTTTGCCAAATTTAGCTGATTAGTGTCGCTTTTTTTTGACGGTTAAACGTGGCAACTCTGAAGAAAGCGTGATGCCACCCTAAAGCCATCGTAATTTTTAAACGCCTAAAAAAATATATCTTAGAAAACTGCGATGGGCTCGCACTTAAACTAGATCCAGAGACATGTCCTTTTTTATTTTGATGTCTTTGGTATTTTACGTAAATCAATTTACCTCTTTCTGAGAAACCTTCTCTCCTTCTTCACCGTTTTTTCAAGGCAACAAGACAAAGTAAGTCGTAAGCATTCATCGTAATTCGTAAGCTTTATCCTCTCTCCGGCCGCCGAAAGGTCATTAATGACCTTCACTCCTGTATCGGAAAGAATAGCGACCATTCGCCTTAAAGGGCCCATCAAAAATCTCTCAGTCGACCAGATATATGCCCCGGATTCAGCCCGAAGTGAAGAGGAGTGCGACCAATTCTAATTTCAGCTACAAAGCGTCACTGACCAGATCCCCAAAAATGATATACTTATCGTGTTGGGTGACTTTAATGCGTAAGTTGACAGTTGCCATGCTGGTCGAGAAGATGTTATGGGCCCACACGGACATGGCCGTCTTAATGCAAGGGGAGAACGGCTTATTGACTTTTGCAGGGAGAATGAACTCTACACCACCAATACAGCCTTTAAGCACAGACACTGCCGAAAGGTAACATGGAGATCCCCTGATGGAGTCACCGAAAACATGATCGACTACATACTGATATCCAAACGTTGGAAATCATCTGTAATGGACACTGTCTCACTCCCCGGTGGAGATTTTGACTCGGACCACACACTCCTGATGTCCAAACTGAAGCTGAGGTTAAAACGTCTCCCAAAAACCACAAAAATCCCGAACGGAAAAGATTCCGAACGGAACTCCTCCGAGGCCCCACCAACAAAGCCACACACAACTCTAGCCTGTCAACAAAATTCCTTGACATCCTGAGTACATCCACTCCGCTCGCAACTCCCGAAGAGATCGATCGTTTGGCTGATCATGCTACCTCTGCAATTCTCGAGACTGCAAGCGACATCCTTGGTAGAAAAGCCTTGGATGACTGAAGAAATAATTCGGTTATGTGACCAGAAACGCCTACATGACAACAAATCTGACCGAAACAGCCGAGATACCTACAAACATCTCAAACGGAAAGTTGAACGTGAAATCAGGAAGGCTTTCCGCAACTATATTACTGTGCGTCAGCTGATGGAACGGTTCATTGAGTTTAACAGAGACCTCTATCAGCTCTTTATTAACTTCCGACAGGCTTTTGACCTAATATGGAGGAAAGGCTCGTGGCATATTCTAAGACACTACGGCGTCTCAGATGAAATAGTCGACTTGTACATGTACGACATGTAAGGACATGTACAACCAATTCAAAAGTCAAGAGAGCAAGAATAGGAGGGATCCTAATTGACAAACTAGCACAGCGGATGATATCGACCTGATGTCCACTACCCCCCAAGAACTCCAGAGTCAGGCTGACTACATCTCCCAAGCAACGAAGCCGTTTGGTAGGCAGATTAACGCAAACAAGACCAAAATCATGGTCACATCACGACAGGAGATAACAACCCCCCCCCCCCCCTCGATAGTGATAGACGATGAACAAGTGGAAATAGTCAATCAATCCCTTTACTTCGGTAGTCTTTTGACGGCTGACAACTGCCACACTGTCGACATTAAACGCCGCCTCGGTCTTGCCTGCTCTAGCTTCAAAAGACTATCAAAGATCTGGAAATCTAGCCACCTTTCGAACCATCTGAAAGTGCATCTATTCAACAGTCTGATCATACCCGTTGCTCTGTATGGGTGTGAAACCTTGACATTAAAAGCTGAAAACAAGTGCAACCTCCTTGCGTTCGAAATGAGATGTCTGCGCCGGATAGCCAAGATCAGATATACTGACCATGTAGCAAACGAAGAAGGCTGAAGTCACAAGACACTATCCTGAACAAAATCTGAAAACAACAGCTGCGCTTGTTCAGCCATGTAAAGCGAATGAATCCCAAACGCCTGCCCAAGATCGCACTTGAAGGGACATCTGAAGGACTTCGACCACGGGGAAGACTGCAGAAAAGGTGGGTCGAAAACTTTGACCTACAACGCATTGCCCAACTATCCCGAACTGCACTTGACGGAACAGAATATTGAACCCTAGTTCAGCAGGTTTTGGAAGGAGTGGCCCCAAGACGTCCTATGAGGATGTATGGGACTTAAGTATAAGGAAAAAAAATTTGAAGAACAACTTTTACAAGCTCTGCAAATTCATCTTGATCACTCTCCCATGAGGCTTACTCAGTTAGAGTTATTTGTTGGTTCCTTTGAATGAAAGTTCGATACATATATCGTTACTGTTACGCCTAAGTATCGTACCTGAATATTTCCCACTTCTTACATATTGCTGAAGACCGTTTGCTCAGCTATTTTTGAATAGAGGATCGTCAGGGTAATGTATGTTTAATCCCACTGTCATCCTTCTGACGTACATTGCCTTGCTGATCCTACCTTTGAGAATAGCTTAAGGCCAATTCACAATAAGATTTTACTAATAACTTGATTAAGCTAGCACATTTTTCAACCAATCAAGTTTTTCATAGAATTTTTGATGGCTTAAATTAAGGCTAGCTAAATCTTGGTATTAGTTCAATCTCATTGTTAATGATGCGTTATTAAACGGTTTTTGACAATGATCTCATAAATGGGAAAATGTTAGATATGACCCTTAGGCGTGACAACCTTGATTCCAGAAGAACCAACAATGTGTCACTTGACACGCGATTTCGAGTGACAACAACAACTTCAACTGAAACTTTGATACGTAGATTAGGGTACTTGTCTGTTTTGGATTGTGATTATGGTAGCGCCTATGTATATAGAAGCCAAGTAGAACCGGTTTTTTCGTTAGTTTCTTTCATCTTAGCGTGAGACAGGACAAATGACGGAATAGATGGGAAATATATAATTTGGACTATATATTTGCACATTAGGGGGAGGGGGTAAAGTACTTGGACAGTGTGAAGTTATAAAACAATCCTTACTACATAAGAATTGCAGAATAATTGTACCTAACACATTTTGCACGCAGACCCGTTATACTTTATCCCCAGTCCCCCACCCCCCCAAATGTGCAAATATATAGCCCAAATTTGTTTCTAAAATGTTATATTTTCATTATATTATAAATTTCATTCAATACAAATCGCAAACTCAATGAAAACCGTTTCTACTTGGCTTCTATATACATAGGCACTATAATAGCAAGTACCTAGATTATACAGTTGGCCTGTTTTTGGTGGGATTTATGCAACAATCATCTGCTGTTTTGTTTCTAAATGTCCAAATAGTAATTAAAATAAATGTGAGGCATTAAGAAAGATCAAGAAATGCAAAATTATTGAATTAAGACAGGTAATAAATAAATGAAATTAGCCGATTGTCATAATATCTGACTCAATATTTATGAAATTAATAGATGTGGCCAGTATATCTGCATTGATTCGTTTGTTCATGCTCTCAAAAAGGATGAAAAATACAGTGCAACGGGGAAAACTTCAAACTCTCAGATGGTCCTTCAATGATATATAGCATATTTCGAGTCTTCAAGGAAAAACAGATCGAATTTGTTTCGATAATTTCTTCCTTTAAAAAAAAATCGCTTGATTTTTGCTATAAACATTGAATTTTGACCTTTTGTTGTGCTCCGTTGTTCAGGGAAAAGATATTTTTCGTTTTTTCTACTGTATTGAGTTCTCTCAACTAAGGACTTAAATATACAAGGTTTGAGCCAATCAAAAAAGAAAATCGTAGCTTTGATCTACGAGGGAAAACAAATGCCAAGACTTTTCAAGAATTTTTTTTTCAGAAACTTTTTTTTTCATAGAGATCAAACGAATATATATATATATATATATATATATATTATATATATATATATATATATATATATATATATATATATATATATATATATATATATATATATATATATGTATATATATATATATATATATATATATATATATATATATATATATATATATATATATATAATATATATATATATATATATATATATATATATATATATATATATATATATATATATATATATATATATGTATATATATAGACCCCTGCGCCGCGCCGGCGGATCGACCGAACGCCGCCGACGAGAGGCGCGGTCGAACGCCGCCAAAGCGTCGTAACGCCGCAGGCGCCTCGCCTTCGGCAGAGGCGGCGGCGTTCGGTCGATTTTAAATTAATTTTGCGGCAATTCTTTATTGCGTCAACCGCAAAGTCGGAGCTTTTCCTTCTCATGTGGTTTAGTGTTTCGATTTTTCTGATTAGCAGGGCTAATCAGAGAAATCAAGCAGGGCTTGCACTATCCCCGAATTTTCGGGTATTTCCCCGAAAATCTATGCGCCACCCCGAAAAAAAATTCGGTTACCGAATCCCCGAAAACCACGCAATCACGGTGCCACCCCTAGAGATATATCACCAGTGACTTTCCCTGCCAAATATTACTTTGCATACCATAATTCTTCACTACTCTCTTGTTCATTAATTTTCGTCTCTTGTGTTACTTTGCATAAAACCATACAGATGCAATATGCAATTGCAAATATTGCAATATACACAGTTCTTCATATGTTGACAAAAAAAGTATCGTCTTTATGAAATGAGTTTAAATCATTTCGAATGCAGTTTCCCAATCGCTATTTCTTATATCATTCGTAGTCAAGAATTTTATTTTCAAGTTGAATAGAATTATAGAACGCATTCACTACTATACAGCTTCAGCCTTCAGTTGGATTTTAAAATTGACAGCCGACAGATTGTTTCTACAGCTGAATTGTAAGTTTGCAGATTTTTTTTTTTTTTGTTTTTAGATAAGATTTTCTTAATGTTTAATACTAATTGTTGAACGCCTGATAGAAAATACAATCTTCTTTCTGAAACATTTTTACCCTCCCCCCCCCAAAAAAAAACCTTCTATTGAGACATAATTTAGCTATAGACTAAGCTATGTACAAGGTTGGGGAATTAAAGATTGAACAGGAAGTTACCCCAAAAATATGATTCATAAATAAATTGTAAATTATTGCTTATAATTTACATATAGGGGGATAGGGGGGATTCAATTAAAGTAGAGACAGAAGAAAATGATATCAAATTCCCCGGGAAACCATAGAAATATTTTGATAGACCCAGGGCCCCCATTTAGGACGTGTTCATTGTCTTGGGTATTTGCGATTTCTAATAGGCTACTGGCCTAATTTGACTTTAGTGTGTGCTGCCTTTTAATTAGATTCTTTGGATCATATTGAATGCCACGGCGAATCTATGACTCAGTTTTCCAATAATTTGAGTTATATCTGAACAATTTCGACATTTTTGTTGTTGTCTTTATACCCCTTAACTCATACCCTCAATTTTTTTTTCAAGGAACACTAAGCTGTTTAACGTTATTTTGCGTGTTTGTTTGAAACATATAGTGACCTAGTTAATTATTAAGTAAATTATTTTTCTAATGAAAGCTGAGAGGGTATCCTATCTAGGTGGTATCCAGGGGGGGGGAAGGTATTACATTTAAATGATAATATCTCGAAATTTTTTTTTTATTGAAAGCAGGGATCCCAAAAAGCTAAATTCTTTTTAATTCAAAGCAAAGACGGCATCCTATCAAGGTGGTATCAAGAGGGGGGGGGGGGGTAGTGAGCTATCATATTTAAATGATAATACCTCGATTTTTTTTTTTAAAGCAGGAGTGCCAATAAGTTAATTATTTTTTGTATTTAAAGCAGAAACGGTATCCTATCAAGATATTATCCAGAGGGGGGGCATAGGGAGTTATTATATTTAAGTGATAGTACCTTGATTTTTTTTTTTTTTTTTGAAAGCAGGGATGCCAAAAAGTTGAAAAGTTGACAAAAATTAACAAGATTTTCGTGAGTTATACTTGATACAGCACTTGCATGGTTTTATCGTCCAAAGGGAAAGGGACATATGCGTCCAACCCGTTTTTTTTTCTTATTGATGAAACGGGTTTACTTTGAAAACATTCATTCATAAGTACCAGGCAGATTCACAGTAAAACGAACTGGTGTGACGAAAGCGATATCGACATCCCCAACTAACGTTGCGCTCGAGTGACAATGGCACCCTTGGTCCTGTGACCAAGTTATTTGGGAGGTTCAAGGAGGAGTCTTTGACAGTCTTATGACATGAGGGTACTAGATGTTGCAACGTTCTTACGTATCTACAGTGGTTTAAAAAATTCAGTCACCCCACAAATGATTACCAAAAATATTCACAAATATAACATTTGGAATATTAAAACATTTTTGAAAGCTTTGAAGAAAAGCAAAAAACGCTAAATACCCCTAACTACGCTTGAAAGCTATTTTAAAAAGAAACTTTGGAGATTTCCATGGAAATGACCATAGCAGAAGCTTTGAGCCAGGGTGGGATCAAAGAGCAGCCTTTGAGTATTTTGACCACAGGTGACTTATTGTTGCGACTTTCTTAAATTTGGTAATTTTTGTGAGCATTTGGAAGTCAAAGCTTAAACTCAATAACTGATACTAAGTGTCCTAACATTTTGCTTGGATTTAAAGTGACGAACTAGGATGAAAATCCCAACATCTTCCTGGAGCTACTTCAGTCTGCATATTATTTCATTTAATTGCATTTAAAACGGATGAGCTTTTCTTTTTTACCTAAGAAAATAGCTGGCACTTCATTTTTCTTCATATCGAATAAATCATTAAATGTTTTTTGTTTCATTGTAATTGAAGTGTTCTCATATGAAGTGTTCATCATGTATTTTTCAATTTGATAAATTTACTCCTTTTAGATGCAGTTTATAATTTGACTGATATTAGGTATTTATCAGTTTATAATTTGGAATGAATCCCCAAAATAAAAAATGAATAATATCCAAAAGAGCCGCCAAAAGCAATAAAAAAGCAGCAGTTCAGCCTTAGCCTACATGACATATATTCTATAAAGAAGCCAAAAAAAAACTTTAAAATGTATTTTTTAAATTGTTATTAAAAAACAGTTTTTAATACAAGAAGGCTTTTTAGGAATCCAAAAGAGCAAAAAAAAAAACAATCAATATCAAAGTCACCCATTTCAACTGTTTTAAAGGTGACAAAACAAATATAGGCAAAGGGCATTATGAAAAAATTAAGCTTCTAAGTTCAAAGTTATATTCTAAGTTTTTACCCAGATAACTGATGAAATTTGTGATACTTTATTTGAAGTTTTGTATGCAGTAATGCTCGATGAAAAAAAAAAAACAACTAATTTTGATAATTGTTTATGTTAAGAATACATAGCTAATAGATGCTTCAACTACTCGTATTATGCAAGGGTTCTGAAACGCCACAGCCATTTCGTTTCTACCAGATTTCTACTTCTCTTGATGAATAACGAAGAAGACCAGTTTCCAGCCAGCGACTCGTGAATTTTTGAACTCATGAATAGGCTCGAATCTGTTGTAAATTTAAGCTGTGATTTGAGAAAAACTGATGAAAACACTAATGTTTGCGGTCAACATTGATCGTGCCGGCGGCGCACCTCCGACATCTTACCGGTGGCGTGCCACCGATATCTTACCGGCGGCACGGTGCGCTGTTTTTGGCCCCGCCGCCGCCGGTCTTCCTTCATCGGCGCGGCGCCGGGATCTATATATATATATATATATATATATATATATATATATATATATATATATATATATATATATATATATATATATATATATATATATATATATATATATATATATATATATATATAATATCAGTGCATCAGGTGGGCAAAAAAAACATGATATCAACATGGATTAAATTAAGATAAGATAAGGGTTTATTCCAAAAACAACACAACACAAAAAAAACAAATGACCTTCCATAAGCTAACGCTTGTTCGGAAGTATTTACCCTCTTAAAATTAACACTTATAATAACATACTAAAGAGAAAGAAGAGAAAACAAAGAGAAAAAGAAAAAAGAAAGAAAAAAAGAAGAAAAAATGAAAATCCTACACTCACTCGGCTCCTGGTCGCAATAACCAAAAATCAATACTTCACATACTCCAAAACTTCCCGCCGCCATCCCATAAATAATAAATAAACAAAACAAAAAAAATAAAAATACATAGGAAAAACGGGAAAAACGGGTTCCGGGCAAACCTGAGAGTGACTCAACTATACCACCCTTTAAACAAATTCATACAAATTCATACCTATGGAGACAAAGGGTTTTAAGGTCCCGACGGAATTCACATAGATTCGCTGAACTTTTTAAAGAAACAGGCAAATTATTCCAGACAACTGGCCCCACATGACGTATTGAAAATAGCGATCTAGTACTAGTAACTTGAGGTGTCCGTATATCTCTAGCATGACGAGTAGGATAATTGTGTACATCATCACCAGAAATAAATAAATTTAAAAAACACTTGGGAACCAAATTAGAAAAATACTTAAACATAAATAACCCATGGTAAAATTTCCCAAGACCTGACACAGGGATAATATTTAACTGTACATATTGGGATCTCACTGAGGTTCTCCGATTATCTCCGGACAACACTCGCAGTGCCATATTTTGTATCACACGTAACTGCTGCAAATGCACATAAAATGTGCTAGATTATATACTCACGCAATATACTAAATACGGGTGAACTAACGAAAAATAAATCAATCTCAAAACAGAATCATGGAAAATATTTTTTAACTTTCTCATCATTCCAACATTTCTTGCAATCTTACTACTAATAAAAGAAACATGATTTTTAAAACTAAGGCATTCATCTACAATAACACCAAGGTATCGTATAGTATTTGTGCGCTTAATTACATAATTCTCCATTTGCAAATCCAGAACCCAAGGGTAAAAATTTGATGATCTACCATATATAATAAAACCTGATTTACTATGGTTTAACAAAAGCTTATTCACTCTCATCCACTTATCTATACCTAACATACCTCTTCTCATTATCTCTATTAAATCAGATTCAGTCTTTGCTGCTGCAGTAAAATGGGTATCATCTGCAAAACTAGGAATAATCACCCTACAATTAGAATGTGCACTATCTAACAAATCCAAAACAGAAAATCGTAAGTCATTGATATAAACCAAGAATAAAAGCGGACCTAAAATAGAACCCTGTGGAACACCATAATCAACCATTCTTTCACCAGACCTCACATTAGAAATTTCAACGCACTGGGTCCTACCTCTCAAAAAAGTTTCAAATAACTTCAACGCATTTCCTCTAATTCCACAATTTCCTAGCTTCATAATTAAAATTTCATGGTCAACTGAATCGAACGCTTTAACAATATCTAAAAAAATAGACGCCACCTTAAACCCTTGGTCCAAAGCATCATGCACAAACGTCGTCAAAAATAAAACTGCCTGTTCGGTAGACATCCCCTTACGAAAACCGAACTGATTAGAATGGAAAAAGGAAATATTCTCCAAAAACTCAGATACTCTAGAATTAATAAGTTTTTCTACTAGCCTAGAAATAACAGAAAGGAGGGATATCGGTCGATAATGATTCACATTTTTCCTATTACCCCCTTTAAATAAAGGTATTACTCTGGCACTTTTAAGACACTCCGGATATATACCACATTTAAAACTAGCATTAACCAGGTACAAAATTTGTTGCGATATCACAGGACAAATTGACTTAAAAACCTTTGTTGTAATAAAGTCTGACCCGGATGCACTGTTTCGCATACCTTTTACCACATCACACAATTCTTTTTCAGTAACCGGTCGCAAGTACATAGAAACGTCACTACTTTCAGGCAAAAACTCAGTAAAATCACCATCACTTGCATGCTGCTGAACAGACGACGCTAACCGGCCCCCTACACTAGAAAAGTGCTCACACATACATTCAGTAGTTTGGCGAATATTTTCACCATCAACAAGACTACTAACAATTTCAGGCTTATTCGGTTTAATAACAGAATTTATAACATTCCAAGTCTTTCTCGGGTTACCCTCCGCATTTTTAAATCTATCACTCAGGTAATCTAACTTAGCTTTACGAAGTATACTATTCAACTTATTACTATACGCTTTATAAATATTTACATCGCTAATACTATTACAAGAATTTGAAAGGGAAATTTACTTTAAAATTTCTGGTCTTTCATGTTTTGTAGCACTGTAAACTTGGGAACCTCACTTACTTCAAGCCCAGACAGACATACTTGCTTAAACGCTTCACTAGCGTCCTCCTTACTGTCACAAGGCAAATTCCAAACAATAATGTTACTGTCAGATACCTGGTATTCACACATCATTAACCGACTTGCCAGATCAATATTGTTTTTCCTCAGTGCCATCGCTTCACTCGTGATAACGCTTATCTGCTTTTTTAGGCTATCAGTTTCGCTTTCAACTGATACTACACGGGCTTGAACTTCCGTAACCGATGCGTGAAACTCAAGCTGCGCTTTTTCCACCGATATAACCCTTTGTTCCAGAGATCTCATACGTCCATCAATAGAGTCTAACTTAGATCCGTTTTCTTTCACGATTGCCAGCATCGTAACAAAATCTTCGGACAATTTTAACAATGGTGACTGGGACTCCTCGCTAGAAGTGGCCGAAACATCTAAAACTGCTCCAGTTCCATCAGCTCCAGCACGCTGGACTTTACGCCGACGTCCCATCTTGGAAATAATTAAACAAGATATTAAGAAGTGGACCAAGCACCGAACCCTGATGCGCTCCAGAATTAACGATAAGAGTTTTTGAAATAGAATTTTGAATACAGACTCGAAAAATACGCTCGTCAAGATATGATTCAAACCATTTCAGAATAGCGTTTTGGATCCCTAAACGACTTAGCCGACGCAATAAAGTTTTATGAATCGCCGTGTCAAAAGCCTATCTTGACACGGCGGAATGTATCTTGTCCCCAGTACTGATTACGATACTCATTAACTTCCTGCGGACGTGCAACTCCATAGGTGGCATTAACTTCCAGTTGAATGAAAATCGTACTTTATTTGATGCAAACTTCGCAGACGACATAGCCAGGAGCTCTTTGGTACAATATAAAGGAGCTCTCAAACGTAGGTGAACGAACAGGTTTGGCAATAAGCACGCACAAGACGAAAATCATGTGCAATGTGAATAAACTACTTGTTGAGCCGCTAATAGTTAAAGCAAATGAAATTGAAGAGGTATATTGGGAGTCTATTGAGCCCCTAGGGAAGCAATGAGCGTAAAATTGCCACACGTTTCGCGTGCCCAGGAAGCGCCATTGATAAGTGAAGAAACTTGTGGAAAAGTGCCACTTTCTCTTTACAGCTGAAATTTAGGTTCTTCAATAGTAAGTTCCTCTCAGTACTAATGTTTGGTTCAGAAATCTAGGCACTGACAAAGCAGCTAGCGAAAAGAATCCAAAATTTTGAAAATAATTGTCTTTGACGAATTTTCGGAATCAACTAGACGGACAAAATTACCAACATGTTCAGTAGAGAGAAGAATAAATAGCTGTTCGTTATTGATAAAATCATAAGCAGTCGATGGCGATATTACGGACATATGGTTAGAATGGGCAGTAATCGCCTGTCCTATGATGTTTGATGCTGGACTTCTCCTCCTCCTGGAGTTCGACAGTGCGAACGACAGAAGGCTGCACTTGGACGATGCCTTGAAGAAGACGTGGCGCTCTCAAGGACATGCCTTGATGATCTTTGGCCGAAAATGCAGGAGAGGACATTATGGAGTGGCATCGTTGCCGCCTTATGCGCTGACCGGCGTGGGAAGCCCAAAGTATAAGTAAGTTTTGTTTTACGTTTCTAATTTTTGTTCCTTTTGCGTTTCATATATTTATTCGTAACAGGGTTTGATTTTTCAATTTGGTTTCGGTCCGATTTGATTGTTATTTATTAATTCATTGCAATTTATGTCCATTTTAGGTTTAATTTATTATATGCATTTGTTTCTATTAGTTTTAGATTTTAATATGGCTATTTATTTTTGTTTGAAAAATTATGTTTTGACAAGAAAGATTTAGTACCTGCTTATATTCCTTTATTCATAAAGTCCTTTGCGTTCCTTTGTGTTTTATCATGTATATTTTTTCACTTGAACATATACCAACGAAACCATATACAATTTTTCAAATGGCATGTAACTAGGCCACATCCAGGGAAAGGGGGGGGGGGGCTACAGGGTCTGAACCCTCCGTAACAGAAATACACATAATGTAACAGAAATACACATAATGAGAAAAGACCATGCACTTTTAAAGTTTCTTATTGTAAACATCCCCCCTCCTCCTGAACAATAATCCTAATGCACCCTTGTCTGTTGATATCCGAAAAAAAAAACACTTGTAAATTAGAATACGCGGAATCAGTACGAAATACTCGATTCTTTTATTGGACCAACTTATTTATCAAAAGTAATGGCAATTTGTTTTTTTTTTCATTTGTTACCTACTTTTTTTTTATTTAAAATTGTTTACTTAAACTTATATTACCGAAACGATATATAATTGGTGCAAAGAGGATAGCCGAAAAATAATTATTTAATTAAAATATATAATATAAATACATAGTGTCCATTCATTTTGCTACAGAAACATTCCTTATGAACTGTTATGACACTTTGGTAATTTTATTTATTACCTGTCTACTGCAGTGATTGATTCTAATTTCATATCTAAGGATACTATTAGATACGAAATGCCTATGCTACTTTTTTCACTTAGTTCCCAGCTCGATATTTCTTTGTGAAGAGTTCAGCTTGCTTTGTGCGCAATATCTAAGGGATAGAGCTAAGTCCTGCGGAGACACTCCAGAAAAAAAAATGTTTCAGTACCGTATCCAAGAGTTTGTGGTCATATTAAAATTTAAAAGGTTATAATTTAAATATTTCAACTTCATTTAGTGAAAGGTAATTGAGTCGTGATCAGTTAAAAGTTCTTAATTTATGGTAATTTTCATAGCTACGAAAGAAAATAAATTTTAAATGCAACCCAACTTTCTACCATATAGGATAATCTCAAACCTAGAGATTTACGGGATACAGTGGGACTTTCACCGGTGGCTCTGTGGTGTGACAAGAGTGTCTATGGGTTATTATTACTATATCCAGGGTTATGCTAAATATCAGAGAGTGAACTTTTTCTCAGTCCCTACTATTTGTATTAAACTTCAACCCTTGCTTAACAACGCTTCAATAAAAGGGTCATTTAGTGTGTTTGCTTTTCAAAAAAAAAATGTATATATATGGTATATATATATATATATATATATATATATATATATATATATATATATATATATATATATATATATATAATATATATATATAATATATATATATATATATATATATATATATATATATATATATATATATATATATATATATATGTATTAGAAACACACTTCTAAGGGATTCGGCGGCCTTTATCATGGTCTCCCAAAAATGGAGAAGGGGCTGAAGAGGAAATGGTGGGCGTGTCAGAATGGTTAGTTGCCCTCGAATCACTTTCGACTATTAAAAACGGCACTAGCCCTTTGAATTTCCAATCGAACGAGCCGTTTTTAAAGTTTCTACAACAACTTTCTATAAAAACCTTATATGCCCCCAGGGCATAACTTACAACTCTTGTCCTGAGGGTTGTGGGAGGGGGGTTGTCATCCTCAAGGACCTAATTTCCAGAACTTTAAACTACGTTGAACAAAATAGCTGTCTCAAAATTTTTATTGGATGTGTTTGGAGAAATGGTGGGCGTGACAGGGGGGTTAGTTGTCCTCCAATCACTTTCTACTATTAAAAATGGCGCTAGCCCTTTCAATTTCCAATCGAATGAGCCCTTTTTGAAGTTTCTACAACAACGCTTTCTATAAAAAAAACCTTATAGGCCTATGCCCCCAGGACATAACTCACAATTTGTTCCAACAAACGATTTGATTCAGTAATCTCTTAAATATGAGGCAGGCTGTCCCCCTTCTTTTCCTGTTTTTGCATTCAAATTTAATATATGCATAACAATGCTTCGAGCAAGACAGTTGATCCCTGAAAAAAAAGTGCACCCCTAAAAATATTTGAAAGCGCTCCTTGCTTTCAGTTTAAAAAAAAAAACTTGTTTTTTTATTTAATTTCTGAACGTTTTTGAGTTAATGCAGCTTTTATTTTGGTTCACTGTACGTGAATAATTAAAATGAAATTTGCATATTAATTTTAATTCTTTTTTTTTTGCTAAATGGCCTTCTCTAAATTCTATTTTCTTCTCTTTTACTCTCCTCTCTTATGTCAAAATAAGTGTTTTTGGGCCTTCACAAAATCAACCACCGACTCGAGAGCCAAGTGAGTTAATTAGCTCTTTTTTATGTATTGTTGTATCTTTTTTATAATTCTATTTCCTTCTCTTCTCCTTTCCTTCCCTATGTCGAAATATGTGTTTTTGGGTCTTTACGAAATCAACCGTCTTTACGGACTGGGTCTTTCGAACCGTCTTCACTGGGTCTCGGAGTCGGACTCGGAGGGCAAAGACTGAGATTTAAAACATGAATATATGAGGTTATCGTTTTCACAATTTTCAATGGCGTTTTTTACAGATCATTTCTTATAAGAAATTTCCTCCCCAACACCTCCCCTTCTGTGCAGCCAGGCTTATAAAGTAGATGGGGAGCTTAAATTATTTCTACAATAATAGAAGAGCTGTCACTCCCCAGCATCCATAATGCAAGCTTAGTCAAAAATAGTCCTCACAAACAAAGATGTCAGAGGGAAAATCCCCTCCCCCCATATTTACCTGAACGCATGGGCATACGGAGGCGAGGGCAGAGGGTGGCAGCTGCGTCCGACCCCCTGAGAACACCAAATTTACACTAAATATGGCTGAAAGATCAGGTGGTTGAAAAAATGTAGGCTAAAAAAAGCAGTTGATAAAAAGTAGATGGCTAAAAAAGCTGGGATGACAGAATAAAAGTCTAACAAGAAGCAGTCATCAATTATATCTTGGAAATTCTTAGCTCTAATCCAAGAAGATTTTGCTTATTGGAGAATAGCTTATTGATGATTTATGAGTTTTTGGTGATTACTTATTGATAAGGATTTCATAGGTATGATAGAATTTGCTGGCAATGTAAGGTTTTGTGACCTGCCAATATAACTTCAGCTCCCCCCGCCCTTCATTACAGACTCGGATGCCCCCCCCCCTAGATTACCTATGCTTTTACGTACGCCCATGCCTGAACGGCTTCTTACTGAAATTTGCAGATATTTGGCTTAAAAATATAATTTTTGAGGCTTCAGATCCACCCACCCACAAAAAGGTCCGCTGCCCCTCTCCCTCTCCTGATAGATGGTGTGTGAATCAATTTGGTTAAATGAAACATTTAAAAATATTATCTTATCAACCATTTATCTTGAATGGACTGCATGTACCCATGCAGTATATATTTAGGCAGTTTCAGTTCATTAGCAAAATTTAGAACTTTGCTGCATAAAGTGCAAGAAATATTCAGTTTTCTAGAGTCTAGAGCTCTGCGTCTCCAGTTTCCAAATTCTATCGATCAGAAGGTTGTTTTACTACATATTTAACATTTGTGCCTAAGATTGGCGTTCGGAAACATACCAGACTAAGACTGTTTTGAACATTATAGTTTTATCAACTTTTGCTTCCCCCTTCTCCCCAGTTGGTGCTCGTCCCAGACATGTTATCTATGCTTATTGGATTGTTTCGTTTCTGTTCTAAATATATATAAGTGTTTCTTCCTTTATTCAGGTCATTAAGATTTTTTTTTTCTTCTCGATTTGCTTTTTTATGCAAGAAAGTCTCTTTAGAGACCATTTTTTAGAGAGACATCACGTCTCTCTTTAGGTTCACTTTAGATGACCGATTTGTTCGGTATTTCTAATGTTCTTTTTTCTCCCGTAACTACCTATTTCTAATTTTTGCATCTTCCAGTCATGCCTCTTCCTAAATCACAATGTTTTCTTTCTGCTCCAAGTCAATATTCTAAATTGAGTTAGCATAAACTTATAACCTTGGAGATTAAAATATTTCAACTACTATTTAATTTTTATAGAAGTACAGATAACTTTTCAGACAGTAAGTGGTAACAGACTGTAAGTTCGGAGCGATTCGGTTCAATAGTAACCGAATTTATAAAAAAAAAGAAGGAATCAATAGATACCAACCATCAAAAGGATTGTTTTTTATTTTTTGGTTTGTTATGTATTGTTTTTTGGTTCCAAATATATAAGATTTATTATATTTAGTGTTACCCGTCAAAAGTTAAAGACTTGAGAAAACCTGCTGCATTTTTCAAAAATGGGGAGAAAATCCTCAAAAGTCAAGGAGTCTTAATGAAAATCGTACCATCAGGTTCAATGTATCAGGGTTTCAAGCTTCCCACCTGCAAAAATGTGGAATTTTTCTCTTTTTTTGCCAGAAAAAAGATCATGGATGCATGTTCGTTAATTTTTTTCCCTGGGGTGATCGTGTCGAAACAACAGTTCTAGAATATAAAGAAGGGCTTATTCAAACGAAATTAGAGGCTATAGTGTCCTTTTTAAATGACCAAGAAGATTGGAAGGTACCTAGTCCTCTTTTCCACGTCTTTTTTCCCCAAAGTTGTTCAATTAAATTTTTGTGATAGCCATTTTGTTCAGCATAGTCAAAAGATCTAAAAAATTTGTACTTGGAACTCTGGCTTTCTCCAGGGGATGTGTGATCCCCCGCAGCCCTTGAGGAAAGGGCTGTAAGTTGTTAAATTTGCCCATTGTTTCAATTCAATTTATTGAAATAAAAAAAAGAAACATAACACCAATAATAATAAGGATCCTGGAAGCAAACTCGTTTAGGACCATAAACATTGTTTACGCATAGTGTTTGTCATTGCAAAGAATGCAGACATTTTTCAGGGGCTGGACAATTTTCTTCTGGGAGAGATTTTCCATAGGGAGAATTTTTCATGTGGAAAGAAGTTTCCTGGGGTGAATTTTGCAGGGGCAATTTTACATTGCTGGAGTTTCCCAGAATTCCTATACGAAATTCTTTTTATTTGTGTTACTTTCTCTTTGTCGACTCAATTTTAAATATGGAGATATTCCAGGGGAATTTTCTGGGGGATTTTTTCAGCGGCGTTGAAATTGTTTGGGAGACCTTTTTGTGGGGGGATATTTACTATGGGATAAATTGTCTACTGGGAATTTTTCATGGGGTTATGTTTCTGCTGGGGGGGGGATATTTTAGAAATTTTTCCACGGAGGGCGAATTTCTGGCATAACTTGAGAAACAATCAGAAATTAAAGTATTTTTCGAATGAAAGTATGCTAAGGAGAATTTTTCTGGCAGATTCATCCGCAAAAAAATCCGGGGGAATTTAAGCATGGATGGAATTTCCCAGGGAGGATTTTCTGGGGGGATGTCACGGCTCTACAGATTTCCAGTAGAGTCCATAGTTGCAAGAGAAACTGATCCACGTAACACGTGCTGTCAGAAATACCTATACGAGGTTGCCTCAAAATAATAGACCGTGTCCGCTATAAGCATCCTCTGTGACAGTGTTTTCCAGGATTGGTCAGTTAATCACTGAAAAATAGAACCAACCATCAGCGAAAAATTGACATAATGCTTGGAATTTTATTCAATATTTCATTGTAAATTATTCAAAATTAGAAAAAAAATGTCATACACTCTTTATTGTAATTTTTATTATTTTTAGTTCGGCAAAATCAAGATTTAATCTGGGCAGAAACAAAATTTAGATATATCGGGTATTAAATTATAACCTAAACACTAATACGGACAACGTTGTATCACACTCCAGGAGATTTCCCAAGCATTTCGGAGCCAGGATTGCCCACTTTTTGGTCCATGAATGTGTCCTCTTAGCATGCACAAATGTATCATGTTTAGCTAAAGTGTGTCCATCTTGAAATCTAAAAAAATTGACTTTTTTGCCAGTAGTATTATTAACCATAATACGCTTATTAAACCTCTTTAAAACGACCAGTTAACATCAAATATAATGAAAACGAAAAAAAAATCATATAAAACATCCATACAAAATTACTTAGTGTGAAACCACGAAAGTCATATAAACATTTAAATTCCTAGGAGCAAATCCTTTACATACGACATCTCAAGCAAAACCTTAATGCTAAAAAAGGTGACATGTTCTTTTTCCAAATTTTATATTTTAATTGGGAAATGATTTCTTTAACGTCATGAAATTAAAATTCTAGTCTTGAATTGATAAGCTGCTGGTTTTAGAAAAAAAGCTGTTTTTGAAACAAAATATTAAGTAAGGCACTTAGGCACGGGTGTTTCAACCAAAATTCCACCTGTGCAATTATAAATGCTGCAAGTTGTAGGAAAAAAGTTTCTAACATTGTAATCAGGAACGTAGCCTGCATAAATTTTTTTGGCGTAGAAAATAATAATAAGAAAGTCGGTGGAAGCCCGATAACTAAAAAAATGAAGACTTTGTATAAGGAGTCCCCAGAAATTTATGCAAATTTGAAATTTATAAAGGGGTGGGATAAGTCCTGATGCCTTTCTGGGTATGTGGGTGCTGAAAGTTATTAATAAGAGCTTTGAAACTAAAAGGAAGTGATGTATGAGTACTTCAGGTACAGAAATGATTAAGCCGATAAAAGAAGCAATGGAAATGTGCCTGAGGTTGCTAATGCGATTACGCAAAGTTTACTGAAGCCTATTTTGTCTTCTAATGTTGGCTACTAAAACAAATATTTGATAGTTTGAGGTCTTTGAATAATACTTCAGTAAACGTAAACAGTTAATTTCTCAGGTTTTCAGAAAGTTTTTTTTTTTTTTTCAGAAAGTATTGTGCTGCTTCAGGTTAGCATTCTCCTATCCTTCCTTGAGAAATGTTTCTTTTAAGACAGATAGAGCAATAATCAGTGCTGCAAGATGTGTAGTGACCAACTTTGTAAGATAAGGAATTTTCAAACCACAAGTCAAAGAAAAAACACAATGCGAGGGAGGAAAGGGTTGCGAAACGGAATTAACATTTTCTAATCCATTTTCGAAACAAAACTTGGTCAAGAAGTCAGCTTTTACGTACAGTGCTACAGCAGTGCGGGTTATATGCTATAACAGGGACCATGTTCGAGTTGGGAGCTTTATTTGTAGAATTAAAGAGGCACTGGACGAAAAAATACCCAGAAACCCCAAAATCAGCATGACATAGGAAATTAGTCACTTGATAAATATTTTTTACATCAAACGTTATAACTTTGTTTAAAGAAACTAACCACTACTACTACTACTGACAACTCACCGCAGCCTGAGGCAAACACAGCTACACACATACCTCCTCCATCTCAATCTATTCAAAGCCTCCCTCTTTACACCCTCCCAGGAGGTTTCCATTTCCTTTAAATCTTTTTTATGGCAACCTCCCATCCCAACCGCGGACAACCTGCTTTCCGTTTAGCCCTAGACGGTTGGCTGAAAAGGGCAGTCTTCGGTAATCTTTCATCCTTCATCCGCAGAACGTGCCCTAGCCATCTCAACCTTTCTCTTATTGTAGTCCTAGAAAGTGATATTGGACCACACTTTCCATACAGCCTAAACATTAAAAATTAAAAAAATAAAATTTAAAACAAAATCCCTTTTTTAAGAATAATAATTTTGTCACACACACCCCTTCTCTTCCTTGTTTTATTTAAAACTTTGATGAATTTCAATAGGTGTAGTGACATGTTATTTTTCATTTGATATACCGGGGAATATTCACAGCAAATCAGACATGATAAGGACATAAGAAAAAAGGGTTTTTGATTTGCTATTAAACTTTTTACAAAATTATTTAATTATAATAAAATTTATCGTAATAGATTTTAAAGTGGGTTTGGCTTATACAAAATGTTTTATGAATAAGCAGAAAGTTTAAAAAAGTAATTTTAATTATGTACATCGAAAATTGTTTTGTTTTTTAGGGTGTTTTTAAAAAGCTAAATTTTCAAAACAAATCAACGTAAATTTTAGCGGATTAAGTTTTAACTTTTTGAAGATGACAAAAAATTCCATTCCATACTTGCTCACAATTTTTGAAGAGCCTTAGTTGAGATCTGGTGAATACTTGCTTCTCTGAAATGAGATTTGGAATGGAATAATTGTTATTCATAGTTGGTAATTGTAGCTTGCAGTCAAAATTCTGTACATAAACTAATTACTTCTCAAAGTAATGAGTAAATTACTTCCGAACAATTAATTAAATAATATATATAGCTAATATGTACACTTTTTAATTGTTAATTATTCTAAACTCATGATTTAATTACTTCTGACCTAATAACTATTTTTACTGTTAAACGTCATTAACTCATAGGCACTAAAAGGAGGGGGGTCATTCCTGGAATCCTCCCCCTTTGAGGAAGTATTTTTAGGATTACTACTTCCCTCCTCTATTATTCAGTACACATTGATTTAAGTATTAAAAATATTGCATGTATAATAAGCGTTATCAAATAAAACAGAATTCATTGATTTAAAAAAAAGAATTTGGAAGCGAGCCAGGACGTTTATGGTCTCACGCTAAAACAAAAGTAATAAATATTGGGTAAAAAGGGACAATATTCTTGAAGCTGAGTAACAGTGTGGTATTCCTACGCTGTTCCTTTTTTGAAGAGCGTTCTTAGATTTTCCCCCTCCCTGTTTAAGAAAAGCAATGAGGTAGATGCCAAATCTTAAAGGCACTTAGATTTCTTTAACATTTGTCAAAGGTGTTTCGATACAAAAATAGTGCCTCCTATGCTTGGTCAATCGCAGAAATTAACGCATTAGAAATACCAAATGTCCATTTTTCTTCAAAGAAAACACCATATAACCTACGTGTCATTGGACAGCTCTTCTCTTTTTAGATATTAAATAAAAAAAAGCTTTTTTTTAACCGAAAGTAAGGAACGACGTTAAAACTTAAAACGAACAGAAATTATTCCGTATATGAAAGGGGCTGTCCCCTCCTCAACGCCTCGCTCTTTACGCTAAAGTTTTTTATTGTTTAAAAAAAATAGAGTTGTGAGAAAGTCAATCTTTAGCGTAAAGAACGAGGCGTTGAGGAGGGGACAGCTCCTTTCATATACGGAATAATTTCAGTTCGTTTTAAGTTTTAACGTCGTTCCTTACATTCAGTTAAAAAAAACTTGTTTTTTTTTATTTAATTTTTGAACGTTTTTGAATTAATGTAGGTTTTGATTTTGGCTCACCGTATGAATAATTAAAACAAAATTTGAATATTAATTTTACTTTTATTTGGTTAAATGGCTTTCTCGAAACTTGTTTAATTTTATTTACGAACGTTTTTATTAGTAATAAATATACGTAACTTACTTAACGAACTTCTATATTCAAATATTTCTAATACGTATATTAGAGGGTTCACACCCTAGTCAATACATTGCTCTTTAAGCTAAAGTTCAAATTTTGTTCCAATTCTTTAAAAATTTAAATCACAAAGTTAATCACAAAGGCCGTTAATTAGAATAAATAGCTCTTATGAAAGTACTAAAAAATCTTTGGCTTAAAGAGCAAGGTATTGACTAGGGGGTGAACCCAATCATATATGTAATATTTTCTGTTCGTTTTAAGTTTTGATGTTGCTCCTTAATTTCAGTTGAAAAACTTTTTTTTTATTTGATTTCTTATCTTTTTTAAATAATACTGGGAAATCTGGCGCCCCCTTCATAGCAATGCCCCTTCCCCCATGAAAACTTTCATCATGAAAAGATCCTCCCACATAATCCCCGACCCTCAACCCACCCCACCCACTACCAGAAAAAATCCCCCTGAAAACGTCTGTATACTTCCCAATAACCAATACTAATTCCACATTCTTGTAGATAGGAGTTTGAAACCTCTGCAGTAGGGTTCTCTGATACGCTAAATATGATGGTGTGATTTTCATTAAGGTTCTGTAATTTTTAGGGGGTCTTTACCCCTTTTTTCGAAAATCAGTCACATTTTCTCAGGCGCGTAACTTTTGATGGGTTAGAGTAAACTTTATGAAATTTATATATTTGAAATCAGCATTAAAATCTGATTCTTTTGATGTATCTATTGGTATCAAAATCCCGTCTTCTAGAGTTTAGGTTACCATTGAGCCGGGTCGCTCCTTACTTACAGTTCGTTACCGCGAACTGTTTGATTTTCAGATGGTTGCCCTGCTTATCAAGTGAATTAAAACATTCAAACGATAAAGGCTTTTTTTCCCTTACAAGTCTTATAAACCATGACTTCTAGAATCATAGGAAACGCAATAGCGCTGCTTAAGTAAAGAGCGATGGGGCACAATGTATTATTATTATTACTATTATTATTGTTATTATTATTATTATTATCATTTTGTTTAGACCAGAGCACTTTGTATCGAAGGAAATGTCGTAGAAGCTTCGAAAAGGGGTCATTCGATTGGAAATTGCAAATGCTAGTCCCCTTTTTAATAGTCGAAAGTGATTGGAGGGCAACCCCGCTCCCAGGCCCACCATTTCCCCGAATACATTCAATCAAAATTTTGAGATAGCCATTTTGTTAAACGTAGTGGAAGATCCGGAAATTATATCGGATCGGAGGGTGGATAACCCGCGCCCCTCCAAACATCGTATTTTCACGTAATGCATTTCATGGAAATGTTGAGATGGCCATTTGTTGTCGTAGAAACTTCGAAAAAGGCTTATTTGATTTTTTTGTAGCAATTACTGCATCAAAAGAATTAATTTTACAAATATATAAGATTTCAAATATACAAGGATCATTAAGTTTAATGTTACACATAAACGCCAAGAGCCTGAAAAAAATTGTCAGGGTTTTTAAAAATAGAGACCCCCCCCCCCAAAAAAAAGCATTTGATCTTAATGAAAATTACGCTATTAGATTTAGTATACTAGAGATCACTACTGATCGGATTTTCAAGCTCCTACCTACAGAAATGTGGAATTTTGCCTTTATTTTCTCTGAAGAAAGATCACAGGATGCGTGAAGTGATTATTGCAGCAATATCACCTAAGTCAGTCAGTAAAAACGACCTGCCAGTCATCAAAATCCATTCCCATTTTCCCAAACATTATGGCTACTGACACCTCGTGTCGGTACCAGACGAAGTCCACGGGAGGTAATTACTGTGCTTCTTATGCCCGTGCCACATCACAGTCACGTCTGTCGATAAAGAAAGCCAAATATCAAGAATGGCAATTTTCTTGATTTTAGCGTCACACGTGTATTGAAAAAGCAAAAAATTAAAATTGCAAGAAATTAGTTTAAAGAGTTTGCATCAACAGTAATGTGTGTCCAACTGTTCTCTCCTAATGCTAAGTCTTCTTAACTTTTGCCAGATTCCTCTCCCAGATAGAAAAACCGCTGTTCTAAGTTTCCGTCTTTTATAGTTTAAAAATTATACCTTAAACCTTGACTCTGATTGGTCAGTCAAGAAATTTATGTTTGTAAGTTGAATAATGTCCAACTCGAGAAATTACGAACGGCGAACGCAATTGGCGCTGTAGTCGTATGTAATTTTGATTTTATCGACATATGTGACTATAATGTGGCACGAGCATTAGTCTCAGCGTCTTATCTCTGCGAACTTTCATCACAAAGCCACTCTTCTACAGTTGCCACTGATTTCATATTTTCTATTTTCTTTAACCTGCTATGCAATCTGTTTTCTTTAACCTGCTATGACAACTCCATCCCCAAAAACACAAAAAAAATGATTAATTTAAATATAAATGTAATAATAAATACTGTAAGATATGCTAGACCATACATTCTGCCTGTATTTTTGAATATAAGTAGAATATCCCTTCTTTTGCCAAATTCCTTCTTTTCTTTATCATTTTTATATGTCATCCTTTTTTTGGCTACTCAACATCACATGTGGAAGGGGGCATTTTTTGCTAGGGAAATTTTCAAGGAGGAATACGCCTAGAACTATTTTTAAGGTATGTAGATGTCACCTTCATTGCAGCAATTCTGTTCTATCTTTCACATACAAAATTGTTTCTATTGTTTCTATTCATTTTACATTAATGCATCCTTTGCTTTGATTCGATTTTTTTTTTTTTTTTGCAATTAATATAAAATATAAAGCGAGCAAAGAAATACTATGAAATAGGAAATGAAAGAGTCAAAACTAAAAAGGATTTAAACCGTCATAAATAAGGATAATATTGCCGCCTCTCTAAACTCCCAGAGGGGCAGATTTTAATTTGTGACTTATTATGAAGTAAGATGTTTTATTCAGTTTTTTCCTTTTCCTTTAGAGGTTAAAACATTAATCATTGCCCAAATTCAAGTCCTTTTCTTTACATCAATATATTTGAGAAAGCCAATTTAGTTTTATTAGTTGATTTTGCAATAATTTCCTTGATTAGGTTCTTCGTTTTAAAAAAAATTATTTTAAACATACCAATAATTAATTGGCTAAATTAATGTTTCAATTAACGCCATTCAATTAGTTTTCAGTAAAGTTTAAATGGCGCTCTAGTTTCACTTGTTTTAAAAATAAATTTGTTCCCCTCAATTTTTGCTTACTTTTCGATCTATTGATTTCAAATGCATTGAAAAACAATTGGCTGAGTAAAATTTTCCAATAAAGCAATGCATCTAGTGATCTATTTGGAGTGACAGGGGACAGGGAACCCACATTGAGCCCTTCTATTTTACAGATCAAAAATAATTTAATGACTCCAATTTTTACAAGGTGTAACATTTGCTCATATTTGGGCATTTTTAAAGCCTTTATTTATCTAAACCATTTGCATAACTTAGAGCCCCTGCCCATTGGCTATAATTACTACGTCACCCTACCTCCGTCAAGCGCAATTTTTAACCTTTTGAACTCTTTTCATAAACCTCTTTTCAAATGTTTATCCGATGGCATTTGGATCAGGGACGCCTGAAGCGCTGAATAAATGACACTCCATACAGTTTGACCTTTGAAAAAGGAACTTAAATTTCCATATGTGATCAAATACGCTTCAAAATATTAGGAAGTGTTGAAAACAAATAATTGGAGAAACTTAAGCCCTAGAGAAACTTAGCTCTTCTCTAAGTCATCATTTCTGCGTCGACTGTCCTATATTGAACTCTGAGGTTGTATCATGCTTTTCAACTAAATTATTTTTTGGTAAAAGTTTCCTTTCCAAGCGATTTCCCATTATTGATCACCAATTTAAAGAGATTTACTACTTTGAAATGGCATCTCTGAGTTGGAGGTTTATTCTCAATTTACTGAATTACATTTCTGGGCGTAATTTCATTCCAAGAGCTATTAGTGGTATAAATGTCTTTTCTCTTAACCTTTTCTCTTCTTTTCTTCCGAAAACATTCTTCTTAATCCCTTGCTATCCCTAATCTCTTTTTAATCCCTTGTTATCCTAATCCCTTGTTAATCCTAATTGCTTTAATTCCTTGTTAATTGCATATTCTATGTAATGAACTTGATTATTTTTTGAAACAGTAGTTATTCTGGGGGACTGCTTCAAACAGCTTGCGGTAACAAACTGTAAGTCAAGTGGGACGCGGTTCAATAGTAACCGAAACTCTAAAAAAAAAATTGATACCAAAATACATGTCAAAAGAATGGGTTTATTCTGCTGATTCAAAATATGTAAGTTTCATTAAGTTTAATATTACCCATCAAAGGCTAAGAGCTTGAGAAAATTTGCCTGATATTCAAAAATGGGGAAAGACCCCCTGAAATTCAAAGAATCTTAAAGAAAATTACACTATCAGATTTAGTGCATCAGAGAACTTTACTGTAGAGGTTTCAAGCTCCTATTTGCAAAAATGTGGAATTTTCAATATTTTGCCGGAAGAAAGATTACGAATGAGCGTTTATTTGTTGTTTTTTTCCAAAGGTGATCGTTTTGACTCAGTGGTTCTAGATTATCGGAAGAGGGCTCATTCAAACGTAAATTAAAAGTTCTAGTGCCCATTTTTTAGTGAACAAAAAGATTGAAGGGCAATTAGGCCCCCTCCCACGCTTCTTTTTTTCCCAAAATCGTCTGATCAAAATTTTTAGGTAGCCATTTTGTTCAATATACTTCAAAAGCCCAATAACAATGCCTTTGTGGGTAACATGGTCCCTTACAGTCCCAATGGGAAAGGTCTTTAATTTATAAAATTTGCCCATTTTTTACGTACAGTATTTGTTATTGGGAAGTATGCCTACACTTTTCGAGTGGGAGGGGGGGGTGAATTTCATGCTGGGGGGTTTTCATGGCGAAAATTTTGCATGTGGAGGGAAGTTTCCAGAGGATGAACTTTTCAGAGGAAATTTGCCAGAATTCCTATACGATATTCTTTTTATACGTCTTGCTTTCTCTTTGCCGACTCAGTTTTACGCGTGGATATGTCAAGGGTAATATTCCGGGGCAAGTTTTTCACCGGGATTTGTCCCAATTCCATAAGAACGACTCTTAAAACACAAGAGTCGTTTAATTAGAACAGTAAGAAGCTTTTTCAAAAATACAAAAGAACTTTAGCATGAAGAGCGAGGTGTTGAGGAGGGGGCAATCCCCCTCATATAAATCATAATTTCTTTTCGTTTTAAGTTTAAATGCTGCTCCTTACTTTCAGTTGAAAAGACCTGTTTTTTTATTTAATTTTTGAAAAGAACAAGCCATCGAGGCCCAGTACGCACAATGAAATACTTTTGGGAAGTTGAAATGGAAAGGGGCAAGATTAGCCAAGAGAGCTAGCAATTTATATGCGAACCATAAGAAACCACTGTCAATCCTTAATATTTAGGTGAGTGGAGGCTATGTCGGTAAGTGCTTAATGCAGTTTATTTCTTGGTTTCTCCGTCCTAAGTAGCTACCATTTGAGGATTTAAGATGTTCTATATTGTTATGTTGGTAGGAATTCTGTCAAACAGTTCGTGGTAACAAACAGTAAGTAAGGAGTGATTCAGCTCAATAGTAACCGAAACTTTAAAAAATAGAATTTGGTATCAATTGATACATCAAAAGAACCAGATTATTATGCTGGTTCCAAATATATAAAATTCGTCAAGTTTACGGTTACTCATCACAAGTTATGATCCTGAGAAAATTTACCTGGTTTTTTAAATAGAGGAGAAATACCCTCCAAACTTCAAGGAATCTTAATGAAAATCACAACATCGGATTCAGCGTACCAGAGGACCCTGTTGTAGATTTTTCAGGCTCACCTATACGAAATGTGGAATTTTGCATTTTTTTAGCCTACCATAGTTTTTTTTCCTCAGGGATGATCGTATCGAAATAATGGTCCTTGAAGATCGAGAGAAGATGCATTTGAACGGAACTTATAACTTCTAGTGCCCTTTTTAAGGAACAAAAAAGATTGGAGGGAAACTGATCCCCCTTCCACTTCCAATTTTTCCCAACGTTATCTGATCAAAATTCTGAGAAAGTCATTTTGTTCAGTAAAGTTGAAAAAATGAAATAAACATGTCTTTAGGGTAAAATGATCCCCCACAGTCCATGGGGAGAGGCCTATAAGTTATGGAATTTGCCCATTGTTTACGTATAGTATATGTTACTGAAAAGTGTACAGACGTTATTTGGGGGGAGGGAATTTGTGCTCGGGGTGGATTTTCACGGGAAGAATCTTCTTTGGGGAGGGAAATTTTCAGGGGGGCGGGTGAACTTTCCAGGAGAAACTGTAGGATTTGACAGAATTCTTATAAAAAATTCTTTGTAATTGTCTTACATTCTCTCTGTCAACTCAATTTTGCATGTGGAGATGTTCCGGGGGAATTATCCGGGGGCTATTTTCTGCGTGTTTTAGTTTCAGGGAAAAAATTTCCACGGAAGGAGGCATTTCAGGAGTAATAGAGAAACCGATTAGAAATTAAATTCTTTTTCAAAGGAAAGTATGCTAAGGAGAATTTTTCAGTCTGGATCGTCTGCAAGACATTTTAAGGGGAGGGGGGATTTTCAGCGAGGATGGGACTGTCTGGAGGGAATTTGACGGGGGGTATGCACTTCACGTTGGATGAAATTTCCAAGGAGAAGTTTCCCATAAGGGTGGGGGGTATATTTCATGGAGGGTGAGCCAGATTTACCGGCAGTATATGAAAAGCCATCAGAAATTAAATTTAAAAAAAAAAGTTTTTTTGACTGAATGTAAGGAGCAGCATTAAAACTCAAAACGAACAGAAATTATTTCATATATGAAGGGTTGCCCCCTCCTCAATACCTTGCTCTTTACGCTAAAGTTTGACGGTTTGTCCCAATTTTTAAACAACGGCTACTGAAACACAGGGGCCGTTTAATTAGAATAGGAAGCTTTTTCAAAAGTGCTAACAGATTCAGCGTAAGGAGCAAGGTATTGAGGAGGGGCAATCCTTCATATACAGAATAATTTCTGTTTGTTTTGAGTTTTAATGCTGCTCCTTACTTTCAGTTAAAAAAAACTTGTTTTTTTTATTTAATATGAGGAAGGAGCAGGCACTGGGAGAGGGATTCTGGATCATCCCTCTCCCAAGAACCTGATTATTTTTAAAAATGTTTTATGATTTTCTCAGAAATCGTCTTTTTCTGCTGTTTGATTATTTGTCATTTGCATATGTTAAGGTGGAATAAGAAAGGGGCAGGTATTCCAAAAGGGTCATGTGGGATCCCTTCCCCCAAAATAGAATCGTTTTCACTGTGCTTTGATTTTCATAGCAGTTGTCTGTTTTTGCTCGTTTATAAATTTTACATACCTCCTCCTTCGTCTTTAACAATAAGGTCAATGGGCGTGTTTGGTCGGAGTAAGAGAAGTATGACTAGGTAAAAATAGGCTGAGGCAAGAGATACGGGAGGTTGGCTTTGAGATAGAAATCTTTTTGCGTGTACAATAAGTTAGACACATTTGAAATTTGTTTAGGTGTAGTTTTGAGGGAAATCATCAATATCAAACTTAGACTCTACAAAAAACAAAAGTGCATTATAAAGACATGGAAACTGCATGTGCATGTGCATGTGCATTTCAAATAAAAGAGGGCACTAGTTAGAAAAAGAATAATAGACAAATTTGTTAAGTTGTTGTAATTATGTTAAAGCAAAAAATTCTAACATCTCAATATCTTTTCCAAATTTATTGCAGAAACAAAATATAATATAAAAGTTTTAATTTAGAAAATAATTTAAATTAAAAAGTCCAATTGATGTAACTAGGAAATAACTTAAATGATTTGAAATAATTGGAATTGAATTACAATTTTACTTATTTATTTTAAACAAGGTGGGAAAGCAATTTGTTACTAATTGGGAGGAAAATAAGAGGAAATAAGGAGAATAAAAATATAAGGTGGGAGGAAAACAGCAACCATGGAGAGTAAGAGAGACAGAGGTAGAGAGAGAGAGAGAGAGAGAAAAAGAGAGAGAAGTAAAAGAGTAAACACTTACATTTAAAATAATTTTTTTCAGAAAAGCCCAGTGAAAAACATTAATTCAAAACACAGGTCACAGGATAGCAAAGAGTTTAATTTATAGACAAAGCGGACAGTTCTAGGCAGTTAATATAATATCCTACCTTTTCCTATGCTACATTTCAAGAAAAGACATTCTCTTAGAAAACTAAATAATGAAACCGAAATTCCCAAAACATTTATGCACAGAGAAATAGCTAACCTTTCAACTAGCTTGGTATTGATCGTATTCTTTCAATTGCCTCAAAAGCACGGCAGAATTTTAAATGATTTATCTTTGGGAATTTTTTTTCGTATTTATAAATAATTCATTATATGACAGATAAGCTTTCCTGATGCTATTATACAGAGTTGTCTTTCTAACATTGAAATAGATCCCAGGAAGACCCCAAAATATCTTAGTTTGTTCATGGTTTAGGTTTGTTTTAAGTTGTTGTTTCACGGTTTATAATAAAAACAGCCTTTACTTAGAAAAATTCTGTTCCTATATCAAAATTATTTTAGAGCTACAACTGGCCCAAACATATTTAAGTTATTAAGCTATGAAATCAAGTTATAATTAGCCCATACACATTAAAAATATTAAGTTATCAAATTAAGTAAATAAAGCTGATGAATTAAAGTTTTACATAAAGTGTACGCCAGACAAGGATAAGGCAAACAACCCAAGAAAGGACTTCAAAACATCAACTGATCATTTGACAAAAAAATTGACAAAATTGATTTGACAAAGTTTCAAATTGACAAACAATTGTTGTTCAGTTTTGCAATTCCCTGTTTTCTCGATTAGAAAATTTAGTCTCAGTTTCATTTTGAAACGGGTGCTAAGCAAAAACACTGTTTAAAATTTGATCTGAAACAAAAATTTCTGCTTATTGTTTTTTGGGAAGTTTTTTGAACAATAAATTTGGTTTTTTCCCTCATGTAATTCAAATAATCTAGGAGGAGAGTATTGTTTCCCTTATGACGATCAAACATAATGATCAGTTTACTTACCTTAAAAAAAATAATTATTCGGATCTGTTAACGCCATAATCCTCCGTTATGGCCTTTTTTAAGCCCATAAGTATCAGCCCACGTGTGCTATTAGTAAAACACAAAATGTAACAAAAGAGATCCGAGACAAAGATTTCAGTTTTTCTACTTTATAGAAATTTCCTATCAGAAAACAGTTCAAATTTCTCTTCCAAGTAGTTCAGATAATATTGGAAAAAGGTTTACTCTCTTAAGACGTTAATCAGTTTATTAGTTAAAAGCATAGTTGACTTGTCTTTGACAAAAAACCAACATTTATTCAGTTTTCACTTAATTAAAAAAAAACTGCCTCAACTCACTTCTGTTATTTCTTTATTATTTTTAGCGTAATAAGCCAAATAGCAGAATAAAAAATATGTCAAAAGGTAAAAATAAGATTCCATTTTATAATTCCCCAGTTTCTCTGTTCAAAAATTTACCTTCACTTTTCTTTTGCAGTTGATTGACGCTATTCAGAAACGCTGTGCCGAAAAAAAAAAGCTGAAACGACAATTTCAGGTTATTGACTTTGCGCAAATTTCCTGTAACAAACAAAACGAAATTTCCCACCCAAGTTCAAATAATCTTAGAGAGAAGGATTATCTTTCTTCAGATGATTAGATTATATGATCGATTTACTGATCTTTGAAAAAAATATAATTACTCAGCATCATAAGGCCTCGTTTCCCCTGTTTGAAACTTTGGCCTCAGTTCTCGTCTGATCGGCATTATACAAAAGCAACGTGATGGGAGAGGGAATCTAAAATTGAGGAATTTAGGAATTTTGACTTTATCGAAATTTCTGTCATACAACATTCGCATTTCTTACCTGAGCAGTTTAGATAACCTGGAAGAAGAATTTTCAAACAGTTAATAGCGTCAGAATTGAAAACATAGCCTGAACTCTCTTTTGCTATTGATCTTCACTATACAGAAAGAAAATTAAATAAGAATTTCAGCTTCTTAACTTTACAGAGAAGTTAAAGTTAAGTCATACAACATTTGCATTTCTTACCTGAGCAGTTTAGATAACCTGGAAGAAGAATTTTCAAACAGTTAATAGCGTCAGAATTGAAAACATAGCCTGAACTCTCTTTTGCTATTGATCTTCACTATACAGAAAGAAAATTAAATAAGAATTTCAGCTTCTTAACTTTACAGAGAAGTTAAAGTTAAGTCATACAACATTTGCATTTCTTACCTGAGCAGTTTAGATAATATGGAAGAAGAATTTACGAACAGTTAATAGCGTCACAATTGAAAATTTAGCCTCAAACCTCTTCTGCTATTGATCGTCACTATACAGAAAAAAAATAAATAAGAATTTCAGCTTCTTAACTTTACGGAAATTTATCACTGAAATATTTCACGTTTGTCATCCAAGCAGTAGAGGTGAGTTAGGAGAAGAAGTTAGGAGAAGTTAGGAGAAGAGTTGTGTCTTCTTTAAGGTAATTAAATCCGATGCTCAGCTTAGCTATGTTTCACTGAAAATCTATCATTGATTTTCTAATCTATTGCTTATAATCCCGAATCAGAATTTTGCCCGAATTTCTTCCATGAGTGTATTATAATTCGGGGCAGAGCGGAGGGGGGGATTGCTCCCCAGACCACAGTTTGCCCCTACTCTGGAATTTAGCATCTCCAAAAATCTTGTCAAAACTAAGATACGCTTACATAATTCAAGCATCCTCAAAAGCAGATCAGTTTTGTCTAGTATACCTTTGCCTTTATGGTACTATATGGCTTATTTCTTCATTTTTATTTTCACTTGAATTGGTAAAATTATCCCCAAATTTGCCCCCCCCCCAGGATTTGACAATATTACCCAACTGTTCCGCTGTTGCATGACTCTATTCAGAAAAAATTTCAACAAAAACTTCATCTTATTCAGTTTACCGAGATTCGCTGCAATAAACAATCTGAGTTTCCCACCCAGCCCATTCAAATAATTTAGGAAAAAACCATCATTCATCTTCGCAATGCCAGGTTTTCCCGATTTGAAAATTTATAGCCTGATTCTCTTTTTCTGTTAGCCCACTTTATTAACTTAATGTAGAATAACCAACAACTTTACGAAAGTTAGCGGAAAGACTTTATTATCTTAATGAGCGACTTTATTGATGCCATTTAATCTGCCGACTAAATGGACATCTTTCTGAAATAATTCATCCAAAGAATAAGAAAAGGATGCTCAAAAATTGGAAAGTAATTGTCAATTATAAAAAAATAAGGGAAGAAATAATATTAGAGGAAAAGTATTTAAATGCAATTTGCCAAAAAATAGTTTTAATAGAAGAAACATCGAAAAACTTGTTCCTTTACTGAAACCTGTACAAAAATGCAATTGATATAGATTGTGCCCTTACACAATTGCTCAGTACTAAGAAAATAAACCCGGGGCGGGCAAACCCAGGGATGCCCAGGGTGGGCAATGTCGAAATTTCGAGGAAAATTACCCCTTATCAGTATTTCCACTGAAAAATCGCAAAAATTCAAAATTTACCTCTCTTCTGGATGTTGAAAATACTCTTTATATATCTCCAGCTAAAAAAAAAAGAAAAAAAAAATGCATACCCCTTTTAATTATTGCGTAATTATCTTAAATTTTCATGAATTGGCACGCCTATCTTGATAGACAACGGACCTCAATAAATAAAACTTTGTTAGCTGAGTTTTTGCTTCAAGAAAATTAATGCATATCTTCTTAATTCAAAAATAAACTGTGTACTAGGCGTTACATTAGTTTCAAATATAAATGAAAAAAAATATCTGGATTTCTTTTATGCTAAATAATGTGACTAAATAAAACGCTTTGAATAGTATTCTTTTAATAGTTTCTTTGAGTTACTCCAAGCTTAGCCAAACAAAATTGTTCAAGGCTAGAAACGAGAAAAATTAGATTATTTAATTGCCTTCACACACTAATTTTAAATTTTGTTTAAAGTTGGAATAAAAATTCATACCCAAGGGAGGATAATAAATTATGCTTAGATTAAAAAATCGAAGAGAAGCAGGGATAAAATTGGACCCTGAGGAGCAAAGCAATAACTAACGCTGGAGCATCTCGTTCTTTTGATTAAAGTCTTGATGAGGAGATAACCAGAACACTGACTTAGTATATCGACATTAGCAACTGCTGCCTAGGCGTGATAATAAAAAGCGGATTAAGTAACGAACAAACTTTTTGCTTTACTGAAACAAAATACATTTTAAACATTTTCTTTTTTATCACTTTAATATAATCCAAAATTATGAAGACTTTCAGGAATTAAGATTTTGTAAGCTGTCAATCCTCATTCATTTGTTGTTTTTTTTTTGGTATTCTTGGTTATGATGGTGATTTTTTTTGATGTTATGATAATACAAAAAGACATAACTCAAAACAACGCTGTTTTCAGTCAAGTAAAAACTATGTTTTGTGTTTTAGAAAGCACAAGGGTCGTTAGTCTTACTCCTCGTTGTGGTAGTTTTGAGTTGACTTGGTTATTTATTGACTTGGTTGACTTGGTTAGATGACTTGGATTATGATGGTTATTAAATAAAAAAAAAACAAGTTTTTTAAACTGAAAGTAAGGAGTGACATTAAAACTTAAAACAAACAGAAATTATTCCGTATGTGAAAGGGGCTGTCCCCTCCTCAGCGCCTCGCTCTTTACGCTAAAGTTTGACTCTGTCTCACAACTTTATTTTTCAAAACAATAAAAACTTTAGCGTAAAGAGCGAGGCGTTGAGGAGGGGACAGCCCCTTTCATAGACGGAATAATTTCTGTTTGTTTTAAGTTTTAATGTCGCTCCTTACTTTCAGTTTAAAAAACTTGTTTTTTTATTTAATTTCTGAACATTTTTGAATTAATGCAGCTTTGATTTTGGCTCACCTGTTGATTTGGCTCACCTTTGAGCTCACCTTTGATTCACCTTTGATCACCTTTGGCTCACCTTTGATTTGAGCTCACCTGATTTTGGCTCACCTATTGATTTGGCTCACCTTTGGCTCACATTGATTTGGCTAACCTTTGATTTGGTATAACCTATACTATATGTAAACAATGGGCAAAGTTCGAAACTTGCAGCCCTTCCACTTGGGACTGTGGGGGGTAAGCCATCCTTAGAGACATAGTTTTTACATTTTTCGAGTAGGCTGAACCAAATGGCTATCTCAAAATTTCAATCAAGTGACTTTGGTAAAAAAAATGAGCGTGGGAGTGGGTCTAGCTGCCCTCCAGTTTTTTGGTCACTTAAAAAGGGCACTAGAACTTTTAAGTTCCGTTTGAATGAGCCCTCTCACAATATTCTATGAGCACTGGGTCGAAACGATCACCCCTGAAAAAAAACACGCATCGTGATCTTTCTTCGAGCAAAAAATGCAAATTTCCACCTTTTTGCAGATAGGAGCGTGAAACTTCTTTAATAGGGTTCTCTGATGAGCTGAATGTGATGTTGTAATTTTCGTTAAAGTTAATTAAAAATGCAAAATTTCACACTTTTGCAGATAGGAGTTTGAAGCTTCTTTAATAATGTTCTTTGATAAGCTGAATCTGATGGTGTGATTTTCGTTAAAGTTAATTAAAAAAATTTGCAATTAAAACAAAATTTTATTGATTAAAAAAAACTGAGTTGTGAGAAAGTCAAACTTTAGCGTAAAGAGCGGGGCGTTGAGGAGGGGACAGCCCCTTTTATATACGGAATAATTTTTGCTCGTTTTAAGTTTTAACGTCGTTCCTTACTTTCAATTAAAAAAAAACTTTTTTTTTTTTATTTCATTTGTGAACGTTTTTGAATTAATGCAGGTTTTGATTTTGGCTCACCGTGCATGAATAATTAAAACGAAATTTGCATATTAATTTTACTTTTATTTGGTTAAATGGCTTTCTCGAAACTTGTGTAATTTTATTTACGAACGTTTTATTAGTAATAAATATACGTAACTTACGAATTAACTTACGTAACGAACTTTTATATTCATATATTTTTAATACGTATATTAGGGGGTTTGCCCCCTAGTCAATACCTTGCTCTTTAACCTAAAGTTCGAATTTTGTTCCAATTCTTTAAAAATGACCCCTTAATCACAAAGGCCGTAAATTAGAATAAATAGCTCTTATGAAAGTACTAAAAAATCTTTGGCTTAAAGAGCGAGGAATTGACTAGAAGGTGAACCCAATCATATAGCTAATATTTTTTTGTTCGTTTTAAGTTTTGATGTTGCTCCTTACTTTCAGTTGAAAAACTTGTTTTTTTATATTTAATTTCTGATTTTTTTTTTAAATAATGATGGGAAATCTGGCGCCCCCTTCATAGCAATTTCCCATCCCCCATGAAAACTTCCTTCATGAAAAGATCCTCCCATATAACCCCCGACCCACCCACCCCCCACTACCAGAAAAAATTCCCCCTGAAAACGTCTTTATACTTCCCAATAACCAATACTATATGTTAACATTGGGTAAAGTTCATAACTTTGAGCCCTCCCCCTGGGGGCTTTGAGGTATTAAGTCATCCTAAAAGACATATTTATAATATTTTCGACCATGCTGAACAAAATGGCTATCTCAAAATTTTGATCGGCTGACTTTGGGAAAAAAATGAGCGTGGGAGGGGGCCTAGTTGCCCTCCATTTTTTTGGTCACTTAAAAAGGGAACTAGAACTTTTAATTTCCGTTCCAATGATTCCTCCCACGATATTCTAGGACCACTGGGTCGATAAGATCACCCCTGGGAAAAAGAAAAAAAAAATAATAAAAAAATAAACACGCATCAGTGATCTTTCTTCTGGCAAAAAATGGAAAATTCCACATTTTTGTAGATAGGAGCTTGAAACCTCTACAGTAGGGTTCTCTGATACGCTGAATATGATGGTGGGATTTTCATTAAGGTTCTATAGCTTTTAGGGGGTCTTTCTCCCTTTTTTCGAAAATCAGCCAAATATTTTCAGGCGCGTAACTTTTGATGGGTAAGACTAAACTTGATGAAACTTTATATATTTGAAATCAGAATTAAAATCTGATTCTTTTGATGTATCTATTGGCACAAAAATTCCGTTTTTTAGAGTTTCGGTTACCATTGAACCGGGTCGCTCCTTACTTACAGTTCGTTACAACGAACTGTTTGATTTTTTTTTTTTTTTTTTGATGTTATAATAATACAAAAAGACATAACTCAAATAACGCTGTTTTCAGTCAAGTAAAAACTATTTTTTTTGTTTTAGAAAGCACAAGGGTCGTTAGTCTTACTCCTCGTTGTGGTAGTTTTGAGTTGACTTGGTTATTTATTGACTTGGTTGACTTGGTTATGATGGTGATTTTTTTTTTTGATGTTATGATAATACAAAAGACATAACTCAAATAACGCTGTTTTCAGTAAAAGTAAAAACTATGTTTTTTGTTTTAGAAAGCACAAGGGTCGTTAGTCTTACTCCTCGTTGTGGTAGTTTTGAGTTGACTTGGTTATTTATTGACTTGGTTGACTTGGTTAGTTGACTTGGTTATGATGGTGATTTTTTTTTTTTTTGATGTTATGATAATACAAAAAGACATAACTCAAAATAACGCTGTTTTCAGTCAAGTAAAAACTATTTTTTTTTTGTTTTAGAAAGCGCAAGGGTCGTTAGTCTTACTCCTCGTTGTGGTAGTTTTGATTTAACTTGGTTATTTATTGATTTGGTTGACTTGGTTAGATGACTTGGTTATGATGGTGATTTTTTTTGATGTTATGATAATACAAAACGACATAAATCAAAATAACGCTGTTTTCAGTCAAGTAAAAACTATGTTTTGTGTTTTAGAAAGCACAAGGGTCGTTAGTCTTACTCCTCGTTGTGGTAGTTTTGAGTTGACTTGGTTGTTTATTGTAATTTCTGTTCCATTGAAGATGCGGTAATGAGGTACGTGGCAGGTGGCACCGTTCCCTGTCTAATGATGCATGGCAATGGATTTATGGGCTTTGTTGGGCTAACCACCCAGCAAAGCTTCTTTTACCTGGTTATGATTAATAACAAAAAGCCTCGGACTAAACAGCCATTTCGACGACGACCTGTAGTACGTCCACCGACCATCCAAACAGACCTGTTTACGGTAGCCCACTGCAATGTACGAGGTCTCAGATCTAAGTTTGACCAGTTCCTACATTTAGTGAACTCGGTCAAGCCATCTATCATGTGCATCACTGAGACCAATCTAAACCAAGAAATTCAGAGCAGTGAGGTTGCCATACAGGGATACACGCTCCTCAGGCGGGATCGAGAGCGTACTGACGGCGCTAAATACAGAGGAGGAGGTTTTGCTGTTTATATACAGAGCCATATACCTTATTCATGCCTGAACATACCAGATTCAGCTGGCGAAGAATCTCTGTGGGTCAGGGTGACCCTCCCAAATAAATCCGTGATTGTCGGTACCGTGTATAACCCTCCAACTTACCAGATTACCAGCTACCTTGAAACCTCCCTTGAATATATTTGGGGCAAGTACGCTAAGTCTGCCATTATCCTTTATGGAGACTTCAACGTCCATCATAGCGTGTGGCTTCGCAGCAAAAATACTGATAGGGAAGGGTCAGACTTGTATGATCTATCTCTCTCTTACGGGCTGGAACAACTTGTCGATTTCGACACGTATCACGGCCCAAACGGATCATCTCGTCTTGACCTATTCCTTACAGATCACCCTGACTGTTTTAAGGTAGACGCTCATGCTTTCACCAGTGACCACGTTGCCGTCGTTGCACATGGAAACCTACGTATTCCGCCTCCAGTAAAGCATGAACTAGCAATCTGGCTATATAAAAGAGGTGATTGGGACGGTTTGAGAAACACTCTTTTTTCTCAGCAGTGGAGAGCCTTCCTCCTGGAAGGCCCAGAGAAAGCTGCAGATAAGTACCAGCAGGCCATAGTTGACTCTGTCAAAAAGCATATCCCTTCAAAGCGGATCTAGGTGTCGAGTAAGGACAAACCTTGGTTCAACGCCCAGTGTAAGAAGACAATCCGAGCAAAGCAAAAGGCACACAAGCGATGGCTACTTTCGAAGAACGAAGAGGACAGAATTGCATTCATAAATGCGCGCAAAGATGCAGTTCGAGCGATTCGGCAGTCCCGGGTGCAGTATAAGGAGAAATCTGCCACCAAGCTTCAACTTGCTTCGGCAAAGAGTTGGTGGAAAATTGTCAAGGAGGCTTTACCGTCGTCCAAGGGGACCGCAATTCCTTTTCTCCAGAGTAACGGGACAGTGGTACAAGATCCACAGGCAAAGGCTGAGGCTCTTGCTAAGGCTTTTGCCGAATTCTCGAATCTAGGCGATGACGGTAGAAAAGTGCCAAAATTCTCCGATCGAACCGACCCTGTCCTGGAACGCTTGAATTTTTCTGCTCCCAAGATCCTTCGCATTCTGCAACATCTGGATGTGACCAAAGCCACGGGTCCTGACAACATACCAAATGTTGTCCTCAAGTCCTGCAGTGCCGAACTAGCTGGACCCTTGTCATTGCTTTTCCGGCTGTGCTTTTGCTCCGGAACCTTCCCAGGAACATGGAAGTCCGCCCATGTTTATTTATACCTACTCTAAAGCCAGACAGCGATCCAACGAGCGGGGGCTCCTACAGGCCTATTAGCCTTCTCTCCTGTGTTGGCAAAATCTACGAGAGCATCTCCAATAAAACACTTCATCAGTACCTGGAATCAAATGACCTTCTAGGCGATCACCAATATGGATTCCGCCGGAAACGCTCAACATTAGACTGCCTAGTGGCCCAGTATCAGGAGTGGATAGAACTACTGGCAATGGGATACGACATCAGGCTACTATCCTTCGACATTGCGAAAGCTTTTGACCGAGTATGGCACCGTGGCCTGCTAAAGAAACTCTATGTGTATGGTGTTCGTGGATGTCTGTTAAAAGTGATTGAGAGCTTTCTTTCCGATCGCTCACTGCGGGTTGTTCTTGACAGGTTTATTTCCCGCGAATATCCAGTGAAAGCAGAGGTACCCCAGGGCAGTGTCTTGGGACCTACGCTCTTCCTTATCTACATAAACGACATGGGAGACAACCTCGCAAACCCTCTGCATCACTTTGCCGACGATACCATGACACACTCAGCCGTCCCTAAACACGAAGACCCAATGCAAGCCTCCCTTTCCCTACAGATGGATCTTTTGAAAATTGAAGTGGTTTGATGCATGGATGATCAACTTCAATGCATCGCAAACAAAGGAGCTTCTAATTACCCGATCAAAGGTGCCACGTGAACACCCCAGTTTCATCTTCAAAAATGAAGCTATAAAGAGAGTCGACGAGCTTCGTCTACTGGGGATTCATTTCTCCACCGATCTCTCTTGGAACAACCACCTTGATCGGGTGAGAACCTCCGGCGCAAGAAAGCTAGGAGTTACTCTTCGCTGCAAAAACCTTCTTCCATCAAGCTCGATCATCCTACTCTACAAGTCTTGCATCAGACCCATAGCTGAATAGGGATGCCTGCTATTTGCTGGTGCTCCGAAAACGCTGTTGGCACCATTCAGAAGATCCAGAATAGGGCAAATAGGGCGGGCTGCGCCTCTACACAAGAATTGCTCCAGCCTCTAAATGAAAGGTTTGATGTAGCGTCGATGGTTGTTTTCTACAAGTACATGAATTTGCCTCCTTCAGACGAGCTCTCTCGAATTGTGCCCCCCCCCCTTTGTCCAACCGACAAGGCAGACACGAAGGCACACAGCTCGGTCCAATTATCTAAAGGAGGATACGCCGAAAACCGAGTACTTGAGGAACAGCTTCATCCGGCGTTGCACTTCTATCTGGAACGATCTTCCTGGGGATGTTATCCCTGCAAATCCCTCTGTTGACACCTTCAAAAAAAGGTTCAATAGACATTTAAATTCTCGAGGCCATTGAAAGAGGTAATTTAATAGCGGCACATCAGATACTTTGAAGTACCTGGCGCCGTGAATATTGGAATAAAAAAAAAAAAAAAAAAAAAAATTAGTTTCATTTATTTATTGATAGCGATTTATGGCACGTTTACGTTTAAAATTAGTTTGAATTAATTTTGCTTATCTTTAGTTTAGTATAGCTGTTTACTTTTCATTGAAAAACTCTTTTTTTAGGAAAACTTTTATAAAACTAATCACAATATAGGCCCTTGCCTTTAAGCTGTAGTTCTCAAAGAATTGGGAATGTATCCCAAATCTTTTAGAGAATGGAGACATTTTTTTTTTGTGTCGAGGACTAAACAAATAGACTTAAAATTTTGAGCCTGGTGGTAGATTTTCACCTCTTTCTTTCCTGTCTTCTGTCTCCTGTTCCTCACAAAACAATTTACTGTGTATTTTTTTCTTGTACATGTCCTCAGATAGGCTCGTTTGCTAGTACCAATTATGTTAAATAGGCTGCCTTTTACGAGGTTTCAGATTTTAATAACATTTTTTTTAGGCTTTTATAATGTTTGAAGAAGTTCATTACCTCGGCTGCCATCTCTTAGATAATTCAGAAGGTATTACATCAAAAATTGTTTCCTACAACATGAAAAGCTGAAAGTTTGACACAACTGTGATGTAGCTTATCTTTTTGATACTTTCCATTTTTGATTCAACAACACACAGTATTTTATGAATGGAACTCCAGTACCATGAATGGAGAGTGGCGTTTCTCCTGGGGTGACCCAGTGACTTATCGCCCAAAAAGGCCAACTTGGTGGCCCTTAGCAACCAAGATTATTAATGAAACTAGAATGGCTACTGAAGAAGCTGCGATGCTGAACGCTGAAATGCCTAGTAGAGACATATCCAGCTATTACGAAGACACTGATGATGCACTTATTCATGATCCTGATGATAGCACTAGTTTAAAACCCGCGCTATATATTATAAATCAAGTAGGACAAGGCTTTGCTTTGGTATTCATTATGACAACAGCAATAACTTTGAATATATGCGTTGTAGCTAATATACGAAAGTGTTCACTAAAGCTTCGCACAGTACACTTTCTTCTTGTTCAGCATTTATGTATTGCTGATCTTTTTGGTGCAATGTTTATCCTTCCGGTGCCTTTATTGACTACGTTGAGGGAGACATGGGATGCTCCAAATGAGCTCTGTCGTTTTTCGAGTGCTGTAAATGTGGCCCTCTGGCTTCAACATATTATAATGTTTGTCATGCTCAAAGTAAGTGCTTCTTTTACAATTTTGTTCTTAGTTAGTTTTGACGTCTACCCTATGCTAGAGAAGAATATAAAATATAGAAAATTTGTTTGAAAAATTAATTTGTTGAAATTTTAAAAATTCTGAATGTTTAAAATGTTGAAAAACATATTTTGTTGAAAAAAAAAACACATCCGCACTAATTTGTTCCCAACTATATAGGATTGCTATGTTTTCTTTTCTTTCAATCTGCCATGTTTTCTAATCTAGAAAAAAATATGCCTTAAATCTTCACTCTGATCAATTTTGCACTTGAAAGATGAACATAGCCTAATTTATCATATACTATATTACAGAGGTTTCTTAACCTCTTTACTCAAGGTTTTTAAATTTTAGCATTGGCATTTAGGTCGTGGCAATTAAAAGCGGCAGGAGTTTCCCAAAAAGCTCAGTAGTTCCCACCAAAAGCAGAAATATTTAAATTGGTGAAATGTGCTATTATTAATCTCTTCAACAAGTTTGACGATCTACAACTTATTTTTACCTAATGTTACATATGTTCTAATGCGTGCTATATGTTCTACTATACCTATGAACGAACCTGGTCACGTTTTAGAATAAATTTGTTTTTTATATGCCTACCAAAGTCTGGTTTATCTTACGAGAAAATTCATGTTATTTTACATAAACAATTTTTGAAAGAGTAAAGAGAATGAGGAACTGATAAAAGGTCGTCTATTATTAGTTTTTTCTTAGAAGCCAAGCCATAAATTTGGCAAATTTAACCAATCAATGGGCAACCATGATGGGTTAAGTTTTTTTTAGTTTTCACTCTGTTCTCAAGGAAATATCAAACAAAGACAGTTTCTAAAAACTTTATTTTTAGTGGTTTAACCGGAAAAGATAAGAGAAAAAAACAGTGGTGGCACTTTTAAAAAAGCTTCCGGCGTCTTCAACAAAAATTATCTTGCTCCCCCTGTCCAAACGTAAAAGATTGTATCTCGTCCTGAAGGGATTTAAAGACCGAATGTTTTTGTGAAAACCTTAAAATCAGATATAGTCCAAGAATTTTTCAGATTAAATTGTAGATCAATGGGTTTTCACTATCATAGGCGGCCCAATAGTGCTGTATCAGAGGCAGCGCTTAGCCGCCTACGTAAAGAACGATGTTGGCACAATGTATTCTTGGCTTTATCTTATAGACCACGACACTTCGTATCGAAGATGTTGTCGTAGAAACTTCGAAAAGGGCTCATTCGATCGGAAATTGGAAGGGCCTGTGCCCTTTTTAATAGTCGAAAGTGATTGGAAGAAATCTAATACCCCTCTCACACCCACCATTTCCCCAAACAAATCCAATCCAAATTTTGAGATGGCCATTTTGTTTGACGTAGTTGAAAAGTCTGGAAATTATGTCTTTGAGAAAGACACCCCCCCCCCGATCCCTCAGGGTAAGGGTTGCAAGTTATGCCCTGGGTTATATAGGGTTTTTATAGAAAGTGTTGTCGTAGAAACTTCAAAAATATCTTATTCGATTGGAAATTGAAAGGGCTAGTGCCCTTTTTTATAGTCAAAAGAGATTCGAGGGCAGCTAACCCACCTCTCACGCCAACCATTTCCCCAAACACATCCAATCATAATTTTGAGATAGCTATTTTGTTCAACATAGTTGAAATTACTGGAAATCGGGTCTTTGAGGATGACAACTCCCTCCACAGCCCTCAGGGCAAGTGTTGCAAGTTATACCCTGGGGGTATATACGGTTTCTATGGAAAGTGCTGTCGTAGAAACTTCAAAAAGGGCTCATTCGATTGGAAATTGAAAGGGTCAGTGCCCTTTTTTATAGTCAAAAGAGATTCGAGGGCAGCTAACCCACCTCTCACGCCAACCATTTCCCCAAACACATCCAATTAAAATTTTGAGATGGCCATTTTCAACTACGTTGAACAAAATGACTATCTGCAAATTGATTGGATGTGTTTGCAGAAATGTTGAGCGTAAGAGGGGGGTTGGTCACCCTCCAATCACTTTTGACTATTAAAAAGGACACTAGCCCTTTCAATTTCTAATCAAATGAACCCTTTTTGAAGTTTCTACGACAACAGTTTCTATAAAAATCTTATATGCCCCCAGGGCATACCTTACAACCCTTGCCTGGTTCTGGAAATTAGGTCTTTGAGGATGACAACCTCCCCCCCCCCCCTACGACCGTTGGGGCAAGGGTTGTAAGTTATGCCCTGGGGGTATATAAGGTTTTTGTAGAAACTGTTGTCGTAGAAACTTCAAAAAGGGTTCATTCAATTAGAAATTGAAAGGGGGGGGGGTGGATAGAAATTCGACCTTTTTAATAGCCAAAAGTAATTGGAGGGTGACCAACCCCCCTCTCACGCCCACTATTTCTCCAAAAACATCTAATCAATTTCTAGATAGTCATTTTGTTCAACGTAGTTGAAAGTTCTGGAAATTGTGTCTTTGGGGATGACAAATCCCCCCACACCCCTCGGGCAAGGGTCGTAAGTTATGCCCTGGGGGCATATAATGATATCCAATCAACGTTTTGAGATATCCATTTTGTTTAGCGTAGTTGATAGTTCTGAAAATTAGGTCTTTGAGGATGACAAACACCCCCCCCCCCCAAAGCCCTCAAGGCAAGGTTTACAAGTTATACCCTGGGGGCATATAAGGATTTTATAGAAAGTATTGTCGTAGAAATTTCAAAAAGGGCTCATTCGATTTGATATTGAAAGGGCTAGTGCCCTTTTTGTTACTCGTAAGTGATTGGAGGGCAACTAACCTCTCACGCCCACCATTTCCCAAACACATCCAATAAAAATTTTGATATAGCCATTTTGTTCAACGTAGTTGAAAGTTCTGGAAATTAAGTCTTTGCGGATGACAACCCCCCCCCCCCCCCCCAAACCTCTCAGGACAAGGGTTGTAGGTTATGCCCGGGAGGCATATAAGGTTCTCATAGAAAGCGTTGTCGTAGAAACTTCAAAAAAGGCTGATTCGGTTGGAAATTGAAATAGCCTTTCAAATAGTCGAAAATGATTAGAGGGCGACTAGCCCCCTCTCACACCCACTATTTCCCCTAACACATCCAATAAAAATTTTGAGAAAGCGATTTTGTTCAACGCAATTAGAAGTTCTGTAAATTAGGTATTTGAGGATGACAACCCTTTACACAGCCCTCAGGACAAGGGTTGTAAGCTAAGCCCTGGGGGCATATAAGGTATTTATAGAAAGCTTTGTCGTAGAAACAACATCCAGTCAAAATTTTAAGATAGCCATTTGGTTCAACGTAGTTGAAAGTTCTGGAAATTATATCTTTGAGGATGAAAACCCCCCAAAGCCCTCAGGGAAAGGCTTGTAAGTTATACCCTGGGGGCATATAAGGATTTTATAGAAAGCGTTGTCGTAGAAACTTCAAAAAGGGCTCATTCAATTGGAAATTGAAAGGACTAGTGACCTTTTTAATAGTCCAAAGTGATTGGAGGGCAACTAAACCCCCTCTCACACCCACTATTTTCCCAAACACATTCAATCAAAATGTTAGGATAGCCAGTTTGTTCAACGTTGTTGAAAGCTCTGGAAATTAGGTCTTTGAGGATGACAACCCCCTGCAGTCGTCAGGGAAAGGGTTGTAAGTTAAAGGGTTGTAAGAAGGTTTTCAGATAAAGTGTTATTTGTAGAAACTTCAAAAAGGGCTAATTTGATTGGAAATTGAAAGGGCTAGTTCCCTGTTTAATAGTCAAAAGTGATTGGAGGGAAGCTAACCCACCTCTGAAGCCCACCATTTCCCCGAACACATCCAATCAAAATTTTGAGATAGCCATTCTGTTCAACGTAGTTGAAAGGTCTGAACATTATGTCTTTGAGGATGACAAACACCCCACAGCCCCCAGGGCAAATGTTGTAAGTTATGCCCTGGGGGCCATGTAAGGTTTTATAAAGAACACAAAAAAAAAATATAAATTCGACAAACGAGTCTATGGCCAGTAAATGAAAACGAAGAAAAAAAAACGTTTATTTCAACCGTACTACAGTTTGAAGCTACCTTCATGAAACCACCTCCCAAAAGTAACTGGATTAAACATTTTAAAATAATAAATGAACAAGGAATAAGTTATTGCGATAAAATTTTATGCAAAGCTTTTGATGCTGCTATTCGTTTAGGTTTATTACTTGAACTAGCCCCTGGGACATTTTGCAATACTTTATTTTTAATTTTAAATATGGGTTCATTTTTTAAAATAGTATAATAAATAGGATCAACATTTATATTCCCAGTATCTCTATTAACTGATAAACCTGAAAAAATATGTTCTTTTTTTATTTCTAATGCTTCGAGAGCCCATTGCGTGAAACTTTTATCACTCGAAATGGCTGTTGCCTCCTCGAACTACACAAAATGGTCTGAATTAAAAAATATATGTTCTGCTAAGGCTGAGGTGAAACTTTCTGGAGGTTTTGTAAGTTTTAGAGCATTATCTATTGAATTCCGGTGCTCAATAAATCGTTCCACAAATTGCTGGTGTGTTTGACCGATGTAAAAATTTCCCGCAAGAGCAAGGGATGCTATAAACTCCACTTGACAAAATATTACGTTTTATATCTTTTCCATAATTTAGAAAGTTACTCAATGGTCTGATTGATTTAAAACAAGCTGTAATATTATATTTTAGCAAAGTTTGTTTAATTTTCTCCCCAAGAATTCGTAAACATTGCCCCCCCCCTTCCAACACTCATCATTTCCCCAACAGTTTCGATGAACATTTTGATATAGCCATTTGTTACATGTAGTTGAAGGGTCCGGAAATTCGGACCCTTCAACTATGACAATTCCCCCACAGCCCTTGGGACTAAGGTTGTAAGTTATGTCATAGAGCCATATAAGGTTTTTATGAAAAGCGTTGTCATGTAAACTTCAAAAAGGGCTCAGTCGAGCGGAAATTGAGAGGGCTATTGCCCGTTTTAATAGTCGAAAGTAATCAGAGAGAGAATCACCCCCACGCACGCATCTGATTGAAATTATGAGGTAGAATTTTTTTTTCAAAATAGTCTAAAGACCATATAATAATGTCTCTAGGGATGACACAACCCCCCAGCGCCGTAGGGATAGGGTTGTAAGTTATTTTATGACAGCGTATAAGGTTTTCATTGAATGGGCGGTCGTATAAACATCAGATGGGGCTTATTTGGTTTGAAATTGGAAGCTATAGTGCCTTTTTCCAGAATCAAAGTGATTTGAGAGAAAACAGCCCCCCACTCCACGCTCAGCATTTGCCTCAACTCCTTCAATCAAAATTTGGAGATAATAATTTTATTCATCACAGTTGAAGGTTTCGGAAGTTATGTCTATGAGCAAGACACCCCCCCCCCCATATAGCTCTCAGGGAAAGTGTTGTAAGTCATACCCATGGGTATATAAGGTTCTTATGAAAAGGGTGGTCGTATATGCTATGGAAGGGACTCATTGGATTGGTAATCATAAGTTCTAGTGCCCTTTTTAAGAGTCAAAGTGATCGGAGCGCAGATACCCACACCCCCCCCCCCCCACACACACACACAAACACGTCGTGTTTTCCTGAGATGTATAAAATAGATATTTTGAGACAGTCTTTTTATTCAAAATAGTCTAAATATCATATAACAAAGCTTTTGAGGTTGATATAAACCACCAGAGTCTGAAGGCGAGGGTTGTAAGTTATGCCCTTGGGGCATTTATGGCTCTTAAGGAAGGGATGGTTGTATAAGTTATGGCCTGGGAGAATATAAGGTTTTTATGGAATGGGTGGACTATTAAATTCAGATGGGTCTCATTTGATTTTAAATTGCAAGTTACAGTGCCATTTTTAAGAGCCAAAGTGGTTTCTGAGATACCCCCCCACGCCCATCATTTACCATAAAAAATATCCAAACAAAGTTTTGAGACATTGGTGAGACGTTTTTTTCAGCATTGTTGAAAGGTTCAGTAATTATGCGTAGCAATAATTGTAGTAGTATTAGGAGCAGTATGCAAATAGCACCTTTTTTCAACATCCCCTTCAACACACGATGAAATTTTTAACTTAATACCATCAACCGGTCCTGAATCATTGCTGATACTTCCTCTTAACAACCTATATGGGCATAGTGTGTTCCGACTTATTTCAATACAGTTACAATCTTGCCCATAATTTTCGCCTTAGTATCCTTAGGTTTATTAGTTGTAGTAGTAACATCAGTTATTAGTAGTAGTCTTAGCTTTAGTAGCAGTAGCAGTAGTAGCAGTAGTTGTAGAAGTAAAAGTATTAGTATTATGATGCAAATATCGCGTTTTGGGTAATTCAACATCCCCCACAATAAGCGTTGTAAGTTTTAATTTCACACACGAAACTGTTCCTAAGATATTGCTGATATGTCCTTTTGACAAGCTGCATACGGATGGCAGGTTGTCATCCGTACAACAGAAACATTCTCAGAAAAATTGAAACTTTTAGGGAACGTTTAGGAGTAGTTTGAATTAAACAAAAAACTTATATGCATGCAGGTATTAAAAGGGCATATAAGCACTATAAGGCACATAAGGACATAGGCAGCAATGCTCTATCATAGCTAGTAGTATCATTAATATTTGAAGGAGCTAATTTGATTGAAAATTTAAAGTTCTAGCGCCCTCTTAAGAGTCAAAAATGATTGGAGGGCAACCAGCCCTCCTCTTTAGCTCATAATTTTTCAGATACTTCCAATACAAATTTAAAATACTTCCAATACAAAAAGCCAGTAAAAATCCAACAATAAAACAATAAAAAGATATAACAACTGAAAACAAACACCAATAAGTTCTAAAAAAAAATCCACAAAAAAGATTTCAAATAAAAGTAAAGAGCTGCATTAAGCCAAAAACGAGCAAAATTAAAGTCAAACAGTAGCTTAAGCGCATATCAAACAGAAACCATTATCAATAGATAAACAAAACCGAAAACGAACAGAAAATACAAGATACGTCAAGATACATTAAGCTCTTTCGAAATTCTCCGAAATGTGTTTTTGTGGTTAAATATCACTGTTAGGATAAACATAAATAATATTCATCAAAATTCCTGAATAATTTTTCAGTTTGAGCGAAAACTTTCTTTCATTAGGCATTTTTTTCAAAACTCCTACCAAAAAACTCGGTGGTCCCAAAAGAATCCCTTCTACCTGCCACTCCCAAGATGTCGCAGATGTGCCATTGGATAACCTGAAGTGTTGATGATGCTATACCCTTTAGAAGGTTTAACAGGCAGCAGTCCTACTCCTGTTTGTAACAATTTATGTTCGCTTTAAGTCTGACTTCATTTTTCTTTTGGCATCTAAGTATTTTAGGATTTTTTTTATTCATTTACAGCAGTATCTGTTATCTTTAAGTATGATGTGATTATATTCGTTAATTCATGTGTCTTTTGGGTTTCATTTATTGATTGATATTAATTCCTGTTCATTTCAAGCTGAAGTTATATCACTATAGGACTTCAGTTCTGACCGTTTTATGTTTTAATGTTGGCTATTTATTTTTCTTTACAAAATTTCGCCCTTAAAAGCATTTCGTAAAATTAATCCAGTGGGGAGGGAGGCTGGTCTATTCAATAAAAGTTATTTAGTAGAGAGTAGTGAATTTAAACTGAAAAGCAATATTGTTTGACAATTGACCATGTCTCAGTTAGGATTATGTTGCGTTCCAAAAGAATAATAATTTCAATAAGTTATACATTTACACAATACGGAAAACAGTGAAATTTTTAGAACAAATTTCACTTTTTAGAAAAAAATTTTAGAAAAATTTTTAGAAAAAATTTCAAAAGCCACGGTAGTAATAATTTAACTTTTATAGAGTGGACTCTCCGTAACTCAAATTTCACGGGGCCACGATTTTTCTTCGTGTTACTCTTAGTTTGAATTCTGTATAGTTATAGTTAGTTATGACAAATGAAACTCAGAGAGAAAAGAAAATAACAAAATGAAATAAAAAAAAGGTGTTATAGTTAGTTATAGTTATAGTTAGAGTTATAGAGGTCATTCTGGATAAAATTCGATTTATATAGGTTACGAGTTATAGACAAGACAAATGATGATTTGAGTTACAGAGGTACAAAATCGCTAAATTTATTCCCTGCAGCCACTACAAAGTTAAGAATAAGAATAACTTTATTAGTTGTATTATAGGCTTGAAATATCAAGACTTGATTTTCAAAGGTCAGTAACAAACTTAGTTTGCTAGTAAGTAGACACCTGAACATTAACAGAATCTGATATAAAAATCTACTAAACAAAATTAATACATACCAAAGTTTACACGTTGCAACCTGCATACTGGGGTTTCGAATAACAGAGTCCCATTGGAAAAGCTTCGAGATACAGAGGTAAACTTTGACTTGTGGAGGTAAACCGAACATTAAATGACGACTTGTCTACTGAATTTTGAGTTATAGAGGTAATTTTCAGGTCACTTCGAATTACAGAGGTAAAGTATAACCCGGAGGGAAAATTATTTTGAGTTATGTATGGCTATTTCTTCGACTTGAACAGGTTTTTACAAGGGGGTTGAAAACAATTCGACATATCGAGGATTACGAGTTATCGAGGTTCGGGTTATTGAAAATCAACTGTAAAAAAATTTCTAACCAGATATTATTTTGCCTTTCAAAATTTGCGTATCTATTAAAAACTTTCCTTATATTTAGAATCATTTTTATCATGTAAAACTTTGATGCAGCAAAAACAATAGAAAATCTTATTGGTCTTTTGTACAAAATTTTGAGCAAAAATTTATCTCCCCTGTGCAGGCTTTGGTACACTATTTACCTGTCCTCCTACGGTTTTTGTATATCAGACAAAAATCTTGCTATTATTCTATAGGTAAAATTCAGTTCCTCCTATCCACCGAATTAAAGTTTTTAAATTGAATACACAAGGTTTTTGACATTGAACATGCTTTGAAGATTTTTTGAAAATCGCTGTAAAATGATAATATCTTCTTTTTTGTAAGCACGTTTATATCCTTTTCCAAGAAAAAGTCCAAGTAATATTATAATTCCGGTTTCTAAGCATCTTGTACTATCTAAGTATAAGTACCTTCAGGTGCGGATTTACAAATAGGCCAACTAGGCCCGGGCCTAGGGGGGCGCAATGCGGCACAGGGGGGCACGACAAATTATCACTGGTTGATTTTTTCTCAACAAAACTGGACGTATGTGATTTATCGTCAAAGTACCAGGTGCCCTCCACCGCCGCGCTGCCTATTCACAGAAAAGGGATTTTAAAATAATACAGGAATTCCATGGCCACTTATAAACTGTCACGTGTCTTCTAGCAGTGGCAGCTGAGAGTTCGGCATCACCTCTCTTTTTCATTACTTTTGGCTCATCAGATGCGTTCTGTTCAGTACTTCCACTATCCCCGAATTTTCGAGGATTTCCTCGAAGGTCTCGCAAACACAAAGCGGCAAAAACGTTTAGGCCTAGAAGCGCCAGAGCTTTAAATCCGGCCCTGAGTATCTTGTCTTTTGGTGCAATTAAATAAAAAAAAAGTTTTTCCGCTGAAAGTAAGAAGCAACATTAAAACTTAAAACGAACAGAAACTTTTACGTATATGAAGGGGATTGTCCCCTCCTCAACACCTCGCTCTTTACGCTAAGGTTTTTTAGTACTTCTAAAAAAGCTTCTTATTATTCTAGTTAAATGACCCTTGTGTTTCAGGAATCGTTCTTAAAGAACTGGGGCAAAATTCAAACTCCAATTCAACTCCACGCGCAAAATTGAGACGGAAAAGAGAAAGCAAGACACATTAAAAAGAATTTTGTACAGAAATTCTGACAAATTCTCTCAGTGTATAATTTCCCCTGACAAGTTCACTCCCTGGAAATTTCTCCCGTGGAAAATTCCCAGCAGAAAAATCGCCCTCCACCCGAAAATGTATACATACTTCCCCATAAAAATACTATGCGTAAACAATTGGCTAATTTTGTAACTTAAAGACCTTTCCTCTTGGGCTGTGGGCGGTGGGTTATATTATATCCAAAGGTATAGTTATTGGGCTTTTCTACTATGATGAACAAAATGGCTATCTCGAAGTTTTGATCGAACTATTTTGGGAAAAAGGGACGGGGGAGGGGGTCTAGTTGCCCTCCAATATTTTGGTAACTTAAAAGGGCATTAGAACTCTGAATTTTTGTTCGAATGAGCCCTTTCACGATGCTCTAGGACCACTGGGTCGATACGATTACCCCTGGGGGAAAAACAAACAAACAAATAAACACGTATCCGTGATCTTTCTTCTGCCGAAAAATACAAAATTCCACATTCTTGCAGATAGGAGTTTGGAACCTCTACAGTAGGGTTATCTGATACGCTGAATCTGATGGTGTGAATTTCATTGAGATTCTATGAATTTTAGGGGGTTTTCTCCTTTTTTCGAAATCAGACTAATTTTCTGAGGCTCGTAGCCTTTAATGGGTAATTAAACTTAAATGGAACTAATTAAACTTAATGAAACTTACATATTTGAGATCAGCATAATAACCCGATTCTTTTGATATATCTAATGGCATCAGAATTCCGTTTTTTAGAGTTTCGGTTACTATTGAGCCGAGGCGTTCTTTACTTACAGTTCGTTACCGTGAACTGTTTGATTTACAACTGTGAGCTTGTGACAAAATTGTTTTTTTTTTTTTTCAGGGGGATAGTACATTCTAAAAAGAATTAAAACTGTTCACGTTATAGCCTACGATTCCTTACGAGTAAACTCTCTGTTCAGTACCAGGGCGTAGAAAAAATTAGAAAGGGGAGCCAAATAAAGCTCAAATTTTATAAATTAGTGCACCTATCAAAATCCTGTGGTATTTTTCATGGCTATCCAAATAAAATTTTCCACCCGTTTTATAGTCCCGAAAGCTCTGCTGCTTGATAAGTTTTCCATAAACATAGCACAGGGCCGTATCCAGGACTTTTTATCGGGGGGGGGGGGGTTACAAATAATTATTTTTCGAGGGGATTTAAAAAACAAAAAAGTCAAAAACGCATAAAAAAAATTTTTATATTCATTTTTTATGCTTTTACAAGTCGGACAAACGTTTCGGGGGGGGGGGTCAAAATCCCTCCCCTCCCCCATTGATACGGTCTTAACCTAGCCTCAAGAGTCCTGTGCAACATAAAGCTCAAACCTTAATTCCTTTGGTTCTTTGCAAAGAGCCAAGACGTGAAGAAGATCTCCTTCCCCATTCCCACACTTTTTTCATGAATAATAAAATTCATTGTTAGTAGACATTTCCTTTTATTCCCGACCAGAAAAAAGTTGGTTATTAATTCTAAACAGTCTTCAAGCCCTTTTCATTTATCCCTGTTTTAAAAAATGAATGTCCATTCCCACACTTCTTTCACTACGCCATAAAGCCTATACAGATGTCAAATTTGTTAGGTATATTTCTATAGTTCTTTATCCCTCAGACTTATTTCACCCTTGTTTATATTTTTCTTCTCTCTGTTGTCGTATCTTTTTTTTCGTTCATTAGCTCATTCGGCCTTGGAATTTGTTATGGGGCAGGGGGCAACTACCTCTCCCAGACTACAGTTTATCGCCCAGCTGAAATTTAGTTTCTTCAAGGATCTTGTCAAAACTAAGATAAACCTGCATAATTCAAGCATCCACAGAAATGGCACCGTTTTATTAATTAAAAAAAAAAAACTTTCCGAAAATGAATTTTTTAAAGAAAAGTAAAGGCCGTTTTAAACTTCAGATCGGCAGAAATAAAAATCTGTAATAATTCAAACTCAAAACGACCAGGAATTACTATTAAAGAATAAATGAAGCCCGAAACGAACAAAAATTATGTAAACAATCATAGCAAAAATATACAACAGGTACTAATATCAATGAATAAATAAATCTTAAAACGACCCCTTACATAAAACATTATATGCCCCGGGGAATAACTTAAGCACTGGCTTTAGGGCTCTGGGGGTTTGTGTTGACCACGGAGTTTATGTTGTTTGATGTTTGAACTATTTTCGACAAGATGGCTATCTTAAAATTTTTAATCAGATGGGTTTGGGGGAAAATGTGGGGGACCAATTTCCCTCCAATCTTATTTGAATCTTGAAAAGTGAACTAGAACTTTGAATTTCCTATCAAATGAGCCCTCTCTCAAATTTATACGAGCATCCCTTCTATAAGAACCATATATACCCCCAGGGCATAACTTACAACGCCTGCCCCCGGGCCCTGGGGGATTGTGTAGACTCCAGAGTTTTGTTATCTGATCTTTAAACTATTTTAAAAAAAAGGATCTCCAAATTTTTATTAGATGCATTTGCGTAAAAAAGGGCGTGAGGGGGGCTAGTTGCCTTCCGATTACCTTTGAATCTTAAAAAGGGCATTAGAACTTCCAATGTTGAATTAATTGAGCCCCTTTCAAAGTTTATAGGACCACTCCTTCTGTATCAAGTGCCTCAGGGAAGAAATAATAGTAACAATAAAACATTGGAACCGTATGGTCTTTACTGTAGGCAACGCTATAGCGTTGCCTCTGATCTTTACCTTTGGGGTATTATATGACACATTTTTCTTTGTCATTTTCATTTGATTTGGGAAAATTGGCTCCAACTTTATCCCCCTCTCCCCAGGAATTTGATGAGATTACGCCACTGTAACTTACACCAAAACTTCAAGACAATTATTATCGCTGGGTGCTTCTGTTTCAGGTCTATTCAAGACTTTTTTTCTTAGAAAAAAACAAACTTGCAATAAAAAAAATCCTATCTTCGCGTGCTTTTACCACATTTTAAACATAATTTTCAATCCTAAAGAAGTGCGAAGCAGATTTCAAAAATAATTTGTCGATGGGTAGAGGTGAATCTGAGCTTATGAATATTAGCAAATTATCTTGCATTGAAAGAATAAAACCGTACTTAACCAATCCAAAATATTTCAATTCACTGTCGTTGACACTCTAAGATGGTGCCGATGTCAGCAAATAACATCAGTAAAATTAAATACGTTTTGAGAGGAGGCGATTATACCAGCTTGAAAAATAGGACATTAAGAAAAAGTCACATTAAAAGATGTTTATTTGAACCTCCCGAAAGAGCCCTGAGAGATATGTTCCCACGTTGTTATATCTCTGAATATCCATGTTTGAAAGAGTGAATTATTAAATTCAATTTTTTTCGCCATCTTCAGGAAAAAATCTCCTTTTGTTTGGATTTTTCTTACTTCACTCCCCTGAAAGAAATTTTCCCGTAGAAAATACTTGTTCTATCCAAAACAAAAACTGAAATCTCGACAGTTGCAACTGGTGACGTCATCTCTCTCCCTAAGATAGTTTCTGCTCAGCATTTTCCCTTACGTGGTTTATTCTAAAGAAGGGAAAGGAAAATGAACAAAGAGGTAGAATCATGAATAAAAATGAACGCTGACGTATCCATGGAAATGGTTGTTTCAAAATTAGAAAAAACTGACATGAAAAACGTGAAATATAAAATTAAAACCCTGACATTTGCAAATTACAGTATTCTGTTAATTAAATTAAAAATGCAAAAAAAAAATAATGTGATATATCTTGACAAGATGTATTTGCATAGAGTTTTCTCTGATGTTATTCAAAAGAAACAAACAGTTAAAAGAATAAAGAGATGGAATGAGTGAAAACAAAACGTCTAGCATAACCATACGCCAAGCACATACGGACAGAAAGAGCCCTTTGCCCCATGCCCCCTAAATATTAATATTTTTCCCATAACTTCTGTTGGGGTTCCACCCCTTTTTCTTTTTCTTTTCAGGTAAATGACCTGTTTTCTTTTCTGTAATTACATTTGCCTATAGGATAATTTTCAATCCTAAGTTAAACTCTCGCTGCCAAGCTAGATTCTTTCCCAATAAGTAAGCTTTCAAGTTAAATTCTATTTTTGTCTTCTGGGTCTGGGCCATTGAACGACAATATTACGCAAAGAAGCAAGGGACTTTGATATTGATTTAGCGAATTGGTTGGGGCAAATCTAAGTTCCATCCCTTACGCAAAGTGCTCTTGCATAGAAGTCATGTGTTAGTAGTTAGTCGACTTTGAGTCTGTATTAAGAGTCTGTATTGAGACCCCGCTTAAGGAGATTGTTTTGATATATGTGTTTTGTGCCCTTTTTGGAAGAATACAAGTAAGCTATTTTCTACAGCCGTGTAGACTATTTTTCCAGGAGCCCAGACAGGGTAGGAAAAGAGTTGCGAGATATACCGTCATTTATTATATCGACAGGGAGGGGGGGGGTGGTCTGTTTACCCTCCAAGGAGATAGCTAGAGATATTAGTGGTGACCCAGGTTAGGGCACCCTTGGCCTAGAGTTTGGCCGTTTGACCGTTCGAACACGTTACCATACCCTGGAGAAGGATATACGTAAAAAGGTTACTAACATACTCTATATTTACGGAACAGTTGTGGTGACCGCGGGCATTCCATTACAACATTTGGCGCCAGCGAGGCTCCCCCCCCCCCCCCAGTAAGTGGTGTAGCACCATTTTTGCACCAATATCTGGTGGTAGCGTCCCCACCAGTACGAACAAATTCTATCATACTTCTATTGATTTATCCTTTTTTTTCATTTGGATTGTCTTCCCACCTCCAAAATAAATCTTCGCATTCTTGCCTCCCCAGCATTATCAGCAATATCATCAATACAATTTATTGTTAGTGCTATGGAGGGGTCACCCACCTTCTACAATCTGGTGTACATCTCGGAGCTCCACATAAGCCACACAGTTCCGCCAGGCGTGGTAAAGTCCCTCTTGCGCTTGGCACAGTTCCGCCGTGCTGGGCGGAACTGTTGAAACTGTGCCTAGATTGGGAATGTTTCAATTTCAACTTAGGCTTTATATCAAGTTATATACACAATATGTCTTTTTGAGGACATTATTGATCAACATTGTTGATCAATAATCTATTCTGGCGAGACTGTTAATAATCAATCGTGTTTTAGTGACCAACAAGGGGTTTGTTAGATAAAAACCCACAATCCAAATTGTTATTTGTAAAACTTTTTGGTCAAATTTAAGCTGGGAAACACTCAGAATGAATATCTGGGAAAAATTTTCATTTATGTTCTTATTATTTTAAAAGAAAAAAACAGTTACTTTGCCATAAATGTTGTTATATTTATTATCTGATTGATCTCTTACCTAAAATAAGACATAAGCCAGCACTTTCTGTTGGATTACCCCTCCACAAGGAATTTGTCAAAAATATAACTTTAATCATAAAATAGTAAAAAAATAACAATGTAAAAATACCTCTCTTTTTGCCTTAATATGTCTTCTTCTGAAGAGCACGGATACAAGGGGGACATTTGATTGCCTCCTCCCCAAACATGTTTTAAAGAATTCTTCCTAAATTATACTATTTAATACTATATTCAAGAAATAAGAACTGAAAAAATCGATCGATTTCTAAAATAAAAATAATTACGCCGTTTATCAACAAATATCAACACAATTAATATCAAAACAATAAAACTGTTCAAGCACAATAGCTGTTAAGAACGCAAGACAAATGCTTCTGTGCTGTTAGAGAGAGCAAAAGGGAGGGCAGACCGAAGACAAGAAGATTGGATGGTTACATTGTTGTGGCCTGTTATAAGCATACAGAGATTGGTATCAATTATTACTGCTCCCCAGAGACAGAGGCATAGACAAATGTATATAATACCCATTCAGTTGGACAATGTATGTCAAACTGAAATAATTTATCTTTACCTGACAAAAATTTAGGACTCCTTCACCAACGCTATAAATGTTTGCCTCCTTGCTAGCAGCCACACAAGATTATATGATGTACCCTTGCAATGATGTCAATTCATTTGCCAGCAATCTAATATCTTGGTCTCATTTGGTGGCATTGCATAAGCTTAAAGTTGTGATAAATATATCAGGTCTTCACTTATTATAACGGTTAAGGTCATATCTCCCTGTATGCTGGATGGTTTTGGCATCCTAATTTCAAGAGACTTGTCGCCTCATCAGAAGATTTTGCCTCAAGAAGAATTTGTCGCCGCCTACAAATTGAGAGTCACCATTTTACTACTACTACTAACAACTCATCGCAGCACCAAGCCGCCTGAGGCCAACACAGCTACGCACGCTCCTCCTCCACCCCAATCTATTCAAAGCCTCCCTTTTTACACCCGCCCACGAAGTTCCCATTTCCTTTAAATCTTTCTTTATGACGTCCTCCCACCCCAGACGGGGACTACCTACTTTCCGTTTAGCCCTAGATGGTTGGCCGAAAAGAACAATCTTCGGCAATCTGTCATCCTTCATCCGCACAACATGCCCTAACCACCTCAACCTTTCTTTCATTATAGACCTAGAAAGCGGTATTGAACCACATTTTTCGTATAGCCTATTGTTTGAAATACGGTCAGTCAGCCGGGTACCCAGAACAATCCTTAAGCAATTTCTCTGGAAAACATCTAGCAAATCTTCATCCGCTTTTCGGAGCGTCCATGCTTCAGAGCCATATTTGACCACTGTCATCACTGTAGCTTCTAAGATTCTAATCTTGGTTTGCAGACTTATCTTCCTATTCTTACAGACTTTTTTTAACTGTGAAAAAACACCCTGAGCCTTGGCTATTCTATTTTTAACATCTTCAATGCTCCTACCATCTTTACTAATAATACTGCCAAGGTAAGTGAAGCTGCCCACCTGATCAATCTTTTCATTACCTAACGTCACCTTTTCATCTTCACTTATTCCTAGCCTTAGTGACTTAGTCTTCCTAACATTAATTTTCAAACCAATACTAGCACCCTGAACTCGCAAAACCTCTAAAACTTCATTCATTTTGCTCACACTTTCATCTAGGATGCTTAAATCATCAGCATAATCCAAGTCCAGGAGACATTTTCCTCCCCATTTGATTCCGTGGTCTCCCATTGCCTTTCCTGTGCTCCTTAAAACAAAGTCCATCAAAATAATCCATATAAAGGGGGATAGAACACAACCCTGCTTAACTCCTGATTTAATACAAAACCTGCTGCTAACCTCATTTCCTACCTTAACCGCAGCAGTGTTATTCTCGTACATAGCACTAATCACTTTAATGTATTTGTCTGGTATACCATACAAGGATAAAACCTTTACTAAAGCTCCTCTATCAACAGAATCGAACGCTTGCTCATAAATAAAACTGAGGACCAAAGGTGTTTGAAAACTTAGGCACTTCTCAATTATTAACCTAAGAGTGAAAATTTGGTCAACACATCCTCTACCTTTTCTAAAACCGCACTGCTCTTCTCTTAAAACTTTGTCTACGGCATCTCTCAGTCTAAAAAGTATCATATTACTAAGAATTTGCTACCTACAGAGACCAGACTAATGCCTCGATAATTACCACACTCACTTTTATCACCTTTCTTATAAAGTGGCTTAATTAATGTTTTCCTAAAATCGTTAGGTACTTCCCCTTTTTCAAAAATCATATTCATAATCTTCAATAACTTATTTCTAACCTCAGAGCCACCATATTTTAGAAACTCATTTACTACCCTATCAGCACCTGGAGCCTTATTATTCTTTAATCCTTTTAGTAATGTTGCTATTTCCTCCTCACAAAACAAATCTTCCTTCACATCCAAGGTATCACACACTTTTTCATTTTCCTCTAAATTTTTTCCTGCAACTCTATCTCGGTTAAGCAAGTTCTCAAAATGTTCGGTCCATCTCGCTTTAGCTTTTTCCTTATCGCTAATTGCCACCCCATTCCTATCTTTAACTGGGACAAGTCCGGATTGACTACTACCTCTCAATTTGTTAACGTGCCAGTACAATATTTTACTATTATGCCGTCTAGCTGCATCTTCTAAATCCTCGGCAATTTTATCCATGGCCTCCAATTCACACCTCCTTAGTTCATATTTCAATGCTTTCTCCACTTTCTTCTCAATTTTTCAAACAAGTTATACTTGTTTTTTTTTCTCACACGTGGAACCTATTGCGCGGCACTACGAGGCCATATAGCCTTTCTGGCACACCAAAACCGGGTCTTTTACACAGTAATTAATTAAAATACTTTTTCCACAAAATAAGTTTTTCAAAGAAAAGTAGAGAACTCAATTAAACAAAAAATGAGCAAATATAAAATCAAATAATATACCAAGCGTGAAACTACCACAAATCCACATCGATAAATAAATGAAACCCAAAACGAACAGAAATTACAATAAATAACTGAGTCAAACTCAAAACGAGCAGAAATTAACATAAGTTGGGCTCAAAACCCATATGCCTATCAAGGCCAGAACATAATTTGCACTTTACTGAAAAAATATAAATGTTTTTACTTTTATAACTTTAATAAATCAAATAATATTAACATTTTGATTACTAAATACCAGTATATGTATATTAAACTGACAATCCATATTCATTTGTATTTTTTTCAGTAAAGTGCAAATTTTGTTCTGGCCTTGGGAAGTCATAGGGGTTTAAGCATAGGGGCTTGGATGTATTTGGGGAAATGGTGGGCGTGAGAGGGGGGTTAGTTGCCCTTCAATCACTGTAGACAATTAAAAAGGCACTAGCCCTTTCAATTTTTCATGGAATGAGCCCTTTTTGAAGTTTCCACAACATCGCTTTCTATAAAAACCTTATATGCCCCCAGGGCATATAAGGGTATTGCCCTGAGGGCTTTGGGGGTGGAGGGGTTGTCATCCTTAGAGACCTAATTTCCAAAACTTTCAACTACGCTGAATAAAATGGCTATCTAAAAATTTTGATTGGATGTGCTTGGGAAAAAGGTGGCGTGAGAGGGGGTTAGTTACCCTAAAATCACTTTTGAGACAATTAAAAAGGGCACTAGCCCTTTGAATTTCCAATGGAATGAGCCCTTTTTCAAGTTTCTACGACAAATTCTTCATAAAAACTTATATGCTCCCAGGGTATAACTTATAACCCTTGCCCTGAAGACTTCGGGCGGAGTTTTCTAATCAAAGGAATAATTTCCTGAACTTTAAACTGTGTGGAACAAAATCGCCATCTCAAAATTTTGATTGAATGTTTTTGGGGAAATGGTGGGCCTGGAAGAGGTGCTAGTTGCCTTCCAATCACTTTCGACTATTAAAAATGGCACTAGCCATTTCAATTTCCAATCGAATGAGCCCTTTTTGAAGTTTCTACGACAAGGCTTTCTGTAAAAACCTTATATGCCCCAAGGGCAGAGCTTACAACCCTTGCTCTGAGGGTTGTGGGGGTTGTCATCCTTGAAGACCAAATTTCCGAATTTTCAACTACGTTGAACAAAATGGCTATCTCAAAATTTTGATTGAATGTGTTTGGGCAAATGGTGGGCGTAAGAGGGGCGTTAGTTGCTCTCCAATCACTTTCAACTATTAAAAAAGGCACTAGCCCTTTCAATTGCCAATTGAATGAGCCTTTTTTGAAGTTTCTACGACAACGCTTTCTATAAAAGCTTTATATGGCCCCAGGGCATAACTTACAACCCTTGCCCTGACGGCTGTGAGGGGGGGGGGGGGGCTGTCATCCTCAAAGACCTAATTTCCAGAACTTTCAACTACGTTGAACAAAATGGCTGTCTTAAAATTTTGATTGGATGTGTTTGGGGAAAAGGTGGGCGTGAGAGGGGGGCTAGATGCCCTCCAATCACTTTCGACTATTAAAAAGAGCACTAGTCCTTTGAATTTCCAATCAAATGAGCCTTTTTTGAAGTTTCTACGACAACGCTTTCTATAAAAACCTTATATACCCACAGGGAATAACTTACAACCATTGCCCTGAGGGCTGTGGGGGACTTTCCTCCTCAAAAACATAATTTCTATGTGGAAATCAACTACGCTGAACAAAGTGGCTACCTAATAAAATTGATTGGATGTGTCTCGGGAAAAGGTTGGCGGGAGAGGGGGGTTAGTTTCCCTCAGATGACTTTTGACTATTAAAAAGGACACTAGACCTTTGAATTTCCAATCGAATGAGCCCTTTTACAAGTTTCTACGAATGAGCCCTTTTACATGTTTATACGTTATGCCCAAGGGCATAACGTATAATCCTTGCCCTGAAGACTGTGGGGGGTTGTCCTGCTCAAAGGTATAATTTCCCGAAACTTAAACTACGTGGAACAAAAATGCTATCTCAAAATTTTGATTGGATGAGTTTGGGGAAATGGTGGGCGTTGAAGGGGTGTTAGTTGCCTTCCAATCACTTTCGACTATTAAAAAGGGCACAAGACATTTCAATTTCCAATCGAATGAGCCTTTTTGAAGTTTCTACGACAACGCTTTCTATAAAAACCTTATATGCCCCCAGGGCATAACTTACAACCCTTGCCCTGTGGCTGTGGGCTGTGGGGAGGTTCCTCCTCAAAAACATAATTTATCTCTGGAAACCAACTGCGCTGAACAAAATGGCTATCTCGAAATTTTGATTTGATGTGTTTCGGGAAATGGTGGGAGTGGAAGGGGTGTTAGTTGTCTTCCATTCACGTTCGAATATTAAAAAGGGGACAAGCCACCCCGATGTCCAGTGGAATGACCCCTTTTCAAAGTTTCTACGACAACTTCTTCGATACGAAGTGCCCTGGTCTAAAGGAAAAAAATAATAAATAATACATTGTGCAAACATCGTTCTTGTATGCCCCCAGGGCATAACTTAAAACCCTTGCCCTGAGATTTGTGGTGGAGTGACCTCCTCAAAAACATATTTTCTATCTGGAAATCAACTACCGAAGAACAAAATGGCTATCTCAAAATTTTGATTGGATATGTTTCGGGAAATGGTGGGCGTGAAAGGGGTGTTAGTTGCCTTCCAACCACTTTCAACTATTAAAAAGGGTACAAGCCGCTCCAATTTCCAACTGAATGAGCCTTTTTCGAAGTTTCTACGACAACTTCTTCGATACGAAGCGCCCTGGTCTAAAGGAAAAAAATAATAAATAATACATGTGCCAACATCGTTCTTATATGCCCCCATGGCGTAACTTAAAACCCTTGCCCTGAGGGTTTTGGGGGAGTGGCCTCCTCAAAAACATATTTTCTATCTGGAAATCAACTACGCTGAACAACATGGCTACCTCAAAATTTTTATTGGATATGTTTGGGGGAATGATGGTCGTGTGGGGGGGGCTAGCTGCCCTCTAATCACTTTCGACTATTAAAAAGAGCACTAGCCATTCCAATTTCCAAACAAATGAGACCTTTTCGAAGTTTCTACGACAACTCTTTCGATACGAAGTGCTCTGGTCTAAGACCACGAAAAAAAAATAATACATTGTGCCAACATCATTCTTTACTTAGGCAGCGCTATTGCGCTGCCTATGATATTCCTTGGGATTATCATAGTCTGCTGCTAGGGCCATTTATTCCGGCACCAGCCACCTTTACCGATGTGATATTTTTTTTTCTTGAAATCATACTCTGACCCTGATTGAGTTCTCTTCCAGTCTCATAGAGAAACATTTAGGACAAAAATCAAACTCACTCACGAGTTTTTTGTCTAGTTCATCAATAATGCACTTTTTGTCTTCTTTCATTATTTTTGCCACGTCTGCTTATCACCTTGATTTGAGAGAAGTTTTGCAGCCTCTGGCGAAGAAAATAAGACAAAAAAAGAGCAAACAAACATAGGAAAATATGTATAAGACGGAACCGGCATTTGTTCAATGAAACTGCAACAGAAAAGTAGCAGTGGAGGAACGCGAGGAAAGAATCTGTGCATTTGTTCAAGAAAACAAATTTATTTATTATCAAAGAGAGAAAAGCCACAGTAGCGCAATTAGAATCCAGAATACATGGGAATTTTTGGCCAGAAAATTAAATGGTTCATCGGAACCAACACTATAAATCACGCTGAAACATTTTAAAATCAACTGCCAACTGATGAAAATAGTGTTTTCAAAGGAAGAAGAGAATTCGTACAGAGGTTTTGCTTCCGCTGTTCTGAAGCAAAAGTAGTTTAGTCAGAAAGCCAAGCTATGTAAAATAAATTTCCACGCGTGAAATCTAAAAATTCAACTTTTGCATGTTCGTAGTAAAGATAATAACTAAGGTTTAATGGTACTTCAGAGCCATTATGAGGCACAGGGCATCGAATTGACGTCCCAGTTGCTGGATCTTTTTTAACTCATTTTTCTAAACTCAATGCATTTTTTCATTTACGCATTTATAACTTAGATCAATTTGATATCTATGTCGTGTAAAGCCTAATCCATTTTGCCCCGCTTGTTCTCACTTATATTCATATATTCTCGAGAAAAAATTTATTTTCTGCTTTAAAATCTATTTTGAAAGTGAGTTTTATGTATCTATTATTTACAGTGACGTGTAGCAAGCCTGTCAATCAATTTTGTAGTAGCTGGAATCAACCCCTGGGCCTTGTATTGCTAAGTAGGGTTATTGCCGCAGAAAGAAGGTTGGAAATTTTGTAAATGGCTCCTTGTTATCCGAATTATGATGGTGTAAATTTCAAAGGGGTAAGATCACTTGGGCTTGGGGTATGTCCTCCTCTTTTTCTTAAGTTACGCAAAATCACAAATGCTTTATCACAAATCACAAATTACGCAAAATCACAAATTACGATTAGTACTTTTAAACCTAATGAATTTTACTTATTTGAAATCATTATGGAATAAAAATTTTTATGCATGCATTGTTAATCTAAACGGTTTTGTTCTAAAGGTTAGCTACTATTGGTACAGGTTGGCCTTTGCTTACAGCTCGTTTACAATGAAATATTAGAAAAAACGTACCTCAGAACTACAGGTACTTACTTACTTGCTGCAGGACCAGGCGTTTCCGCCTCACCCGGTATCTAACTAAACACAGCTTCTGAATGATGATTGATTTGTGATATGCCACGATGAGCGATCTTGTGCCAGCTCTTCGTCGAACCTCAGCCTGCATTTATTCCATCTGTGGCTAAATTAGCGAAAATCTCTACCTGGCTCCAGTTCTTGTTTAACTAGCACACACTAATTTTTAAACTGTCCTCAGTTCAACAACCCTAACCTTGCGAGGGGCAAAGAGTTAGATGACACCTATAGACAGGAACCGGATTTATCATCTTGGCCGCACAGACACGTTGTGTCCTATGGATTCCTTGACTAACGTTTGCCTTTTTGCTAGCTACTTATGTATGAGCCCAGAACTGTATTTTTCGACTTGCTGTGCGTGTGGTGACTCTGTGTCCCATCCATCTTCCCCCAAAATATAAATTTTATTGAATTTCCGGGTACTTGCTATTCAGATTTACAAAAATAGTATTTTTATCCTCCCCCCCCCCTCCCGAAGTATTTTTATGTACATACGTGGTTCAATAGGTTCTCGAAACACAGAACTTTTAATTTGAAAAGAACGTTCTATGATGTTCCCTGGGATACCACCATGGTGCATTCCACATTATAATTAATTATACATAATATAACACGTTATACCTAGGCAAAGATACATTGACTTTCTTACAATCAAAAATTTGGAAGCTTAGTCTATATCAGCAAGCTAAGCATATCTTACTAAGAAGGAATTAAAAGCAGATAAGAAGTTTACTCAGTAAACTTCTTATGTGGTAATACCTTTGGAGCCAGAAGATTTATTTTCTAGCAATTACTGCAAAAGTCAAAAGAAGAAACAATGTATTTAAAAAAAAGAAATGTTTAGCTATCTAAAAGCCAAAATGAAGCCCTAAAAGATGGTCGATTTCTTTTTTTATACCATAACCCTTATTATCTAGCGCAACAGCCCTGACTAATCCAAATTGGTGAACTAGGGATGTTTTTCGACCTTTTTAAAAATTTGAGACAATTTTTCACTATTTTTTTATTTACTTTTTCACTTTTTCTAAAAGCTAAATAGATAGATAGATAGATTTTTATTTCACACAAATATAAGCAAGCACAGATAATTGAGTAAAGCCACTAGGGATCTAAGCTTGAAAAGAAGGCTATTTATACTTACCTTAATTTCAAATACACCATAAATGAAGATGGTCAAATGGTGAAAATTAATTTGAAAGCAAAAAAAAAACGAAAAAAAAAGAAAAGAAAAAACAGATTAACCAAAGTAAAAAATCACTGTAATAAATCACAGGGTTTCAAGACGGTGAACACGACCATACACAATAACTAGTTTCAGGAGCCAGTCTCCAATCTTGAAGGGAGCGTCAAGCTATTAAAACCTGAAAAAACGGGCTTAATACGTGGGAAAACCTTGGAAAAATTGTTAGATCCTGTAAACTCTGAGGGAGGGAGCTATTGCCAAAAAGATTTGATTCTACACTGCCCATGTTTCTGGGATAAGGAGTTTAATTTCAGTGATTTAAATGGAAGATTCCTAAAAGGAAAAGCCGTGAACCAATAATGAAGGTATCTTGGAACATGGTAAAGGTAAAAAAAGAGAATAAAACGTGAGCGACTTATTTTTGAAAAATTGGTATTTTAGGTACATTGGACAAACAGGATCTTTTCTCTTTTTATCAGCATTAAAAAGAGAGGTCAAATCCGCAGCAGATATATGCACAAGGGTCGTTAGGGGAAGTTTCTCCCCAGGTTAGGAGATTTCCATTACGTTCCCCATTTCACAGACAATATGCCAAATTTGGAGGTTTCAAAGGATTCCCCCTCCCTTCAAATGACTTCCTGCTTATTTTAAAGCATTTTTTTTATTCAACGTAAGGCTTTAAGTTGAATAATTTGTTCAAACTATTTTCAGGTTGACAGAGTTCTTGCTAGTTTCTTACCAATTGGAAGATATCCCATTGTGTCTGTTCCAGCATGTACAATGATCATTGGCGGATCCTGGCTCGTGAGCGCTTCCGTAGCTGCCTCAGTGTCAAGTGGTGTTGGCTCAAAGTTTGAGCCAAGTGTTCTCCTTTGCGTACCTAGACTACCTCGTGAATTTGGCATTACAATATGCACTCTCTATTGTTCTGCATTTGCAACTATGGTAGTTGGATATGTTATTGTGATATTGATGCTTAAAAGACAAGAAAGCCAAAGAGAGCAGAATCTTGAATTAAGCAACCAAGAAGGAGGTGTAGTAGTTGTGAATAACTCTAGTGCTGGCTCCTCTGGGCGGGGCTTAATCCGCTCTACTTTGGCATCCATGTTTGTAACTGCAGCACATTTGTTACTGTATGTTCCGACGCTACTTGTTCTTGGTTTGCCCGGAGCTATTGAGCACCCTGTGCCGGTATTTTTATGTGCATTAGTAGTGTATTCAGAATTTTTAGTGCATCCACTTGTTTTGCTGTGTTCCTCAACAAAGCTAAGAAATGAGGTTAGAAAATCTTTACTTGGGGGTATTAAAAAGAAACTGTTAAGTTTTTGAAATTTCTTTGTTGTTTCGACGGTACATATCAATGCTTATTAAATTACCTACTTGTTCGTAATAAAACAAGTTTTCCCGTATACGATTGTATACTCTTCTAGGTTTATTTAAAACTTGTTATTGTATGTGTTATTTCCAAACTATTTCCACGAAGTATCTGGAAGGATCTTTGCAATGATCTAAAAATCGACTTTTAGATCTCACTTACGAAATCTGAATTCGATCCACAAATAGTTTATCATATTAATTGAAAAAATGAGGATTACTTGTCACTGGAGTCAGTGCATCAACTTCTTTTGTGTTCAAATTTTAGCTGGTTAAATGTCATCTTCATTTAAGACATTATTTTGACCTATCCCTGACCAGCATAGTCAGGATACCCGATCATCTTCGTAATTTCACATACCCATCACCTCGATCGTACGGTCATATTTTGTTTTGAATATAACATGTGCCTTGATACTAAACCTGACCCCCAAAAAGTTAAGAGTTAGGGGTGTGCCACCGTGCCATACAGAGAAAATGGCACACATGCCTTGTGCCATTTAAAAAAAGAATAAAAGCCCAAATATTAGCACTAAAAATGAATAGTTCATTTTTTCTGTTTATTTTTTTATTCTTTTTTTTTATGATGGTGTGGTTTCCCCTGGGGTTGGAGCAGGGAAGTATTTGATTAATTTTATTGACTGGTGAGAACTAAGATCGTGTCTGAGACTAGGGGGTGATGACCACTCTGAGTATCTATTTTTTTTTTTAAATATAAATAAGTTCGTTTTTTGACATCTAGGAATGGATTGAGATGTTTTTAGTTATGTGAGATATATTTATTTGTTTTGTTTTGTCAGTAAACTCAATGAACATCAGAAATCTTTCTTTCCTTCCGCTACTTGAATATTCTTCTGTACACTAATTGAAAGTTAAAAAGAATTGCAATACAAATATAATTTTGAGGGTTTGAAAATTTTATCAAAATAAGAAAAAGAGGGTTTTAGACAAGGGAGTGGGAGACTTAAGGAAATTTATTTTCTAAGATTTATCCAAATACCTGTCCCAGAAAATTTTTACACTCTCACTATTGGAAATATTTCTAGCAATGGTTTGCTATTTGCAGCCTACATACATTATTCTGACTTACTATCTACAAACGTTAAAAGTATCTCCCTAAGCTACTGATTGAAATCAAATCTAACATGATGTTGGATTTCAAGTAGATTTTCTAAGGCTTTAGATCTCTCTTAGGAAATTATTTCGCCACCCCCATTATTGAATTTTTTCAGTAGCGGATCCAGGAGAGGGGTGAGGGGGGCGCGCACCCTCCTAACGTAGTCTAAAGTAGTGTAATTTACTTAATTAACGCAAGTTAGTGTTAATTAAACTTGCTCCTAACGCAAGTTTGTCGGATCAACCTATTTTGCGCCCCCCCCCCCCTAAACAAAATACTGGATCCGTCCTTGGATCTTTCATAGTCATTTTTGCAGAATATCAAAATTAGAACTCTCTTTATTGCGAAATTAAGCTACTTTGAAAACTGATTTTGTTGAACATTACTATTTTCAGCCAAATTAACCGTTGCTCATGCGTCACACAAAAATAACATCTTTTTGTAGCTCTCTATAAATGTATTTTATATATTTATATATTTTATATATTTATAGCTCTTTATGCAACTGTTATAGTCATTTTTTTTTGGTTTTCAGAATGCCAACCCCCTACCCCCTCTTGCTGGTATTATAGTCTTTTTGTAATTTATGACAATAGAAATGGCAAAAATTATCGTAAGCGAAACAAAAAAAACATATTTAACTTTAATGGAATTTAGGAAATTTTGAGATAAACTTGTTAGAAAATGATGGTAGTTTTTTCAGATAAAATCCTGACGTGTTTCATATCAGTATATTTTATTGCTTACTATTTATTAACGCAAGTTAGTGTTAATTAAACTTGCTCCTAACGCAAGTTTGTCGGATCAACCTATTTTGCGCCCCCCCCCCTAAACAAAATACTGGATCCGTCTTTGGATCTTTCATAGTCATTTTTGCGGAATATCAAAATTAGAACTCTCTTTATTGCGAAATTAAGCTCCTTTGAAAACTGATTTTGTTGAACATTACTATTTTCAGCCAAATTAACCGTTGCTCATGCGTCACACAAAAATAACATCTTTTTGTAGCTCTCTATAAATGTATTTTATATATTTATATATTTTCCATATTTATAGCTCTTTATGCAACTGTTATAGTCATTTTTTTTTTGGTTTTCAGAATGCCAACCCCCTACCCCCTCTTGCTGGTATTATAGTCTTTTTGTAATTTATAACAATAGAAATGGCAAAAATTATCGTAAGCGAAACAAAAAAAACATATTTAACTTTAATGGAATTTAGAAAATTTTGAGATAAACTTGTTAGAAAATGATGGTAGTTTTTTCAGATAAAATCCTGACGTGTTTCATATCAGTATATTTTATTGCTACGTTATGTACCATATAATTTAAAATCGGTTCTGAGGTTGACATGGGTGAAGGCGGAAGGGATCGAAACCAAAAATTTTAATCTGGCGGGGAACCTTCCGTTGTAGTGGCCATTTCTACTGCCAAAAAGAAAAAATAGAAGCAATCTTTTTTATTCCTGATATACTCGACAAAATCGTTTTTCGAAACAACTGACTGTCATTTTGACAATTCTGAAAAAATCATGTATTGCAATATTTTTGCAAAAAAGCACAAAAGGAAATCATCAAGATTAAACTTTTAAGGGCTTAAGAAGTATTGTCAACGAAACTAATTTGAAAGAGGTGTCAGTTATTTTAGATAGAACCTTAGCTCATTTTTCAGAATCAGCAAATTTAAAAAAAAATATAGCAAATTCTTTTCTGAAAAACATGAACAAGAATATATACTACGGACAAAAACTATTCCAAGTAAAATTATTTTATAAATCCGCTTGTTTTTACTGATGAGCTATCCACTTTAGGGCGTCATATATGACAGCTGGCACGTACCGTAAGTGGGCCTTTCATGGAATGAATTCTGCCCTGAGTGGCGTAAATTGGTACGAAGTGGCAGAAGTATTTCATACATATTGGCATACTTACATCTTATAATCTTTAACGAAATATAATCTTAAGCAATTTTAAATAAAAGAAAAAATGAAATCATAGTTACTATTACTTTTAAAAATTGAAATTAAAATTTGGAAATAAAAAAGAAGTTTTTGAACAAAAATCACCATTTTTCTAAGAAATCCTGAATTAGATATAAAAAAATATAGTATTATTTTGAAAAATGAAATTATAGATTTTACGACACTACGGTATATTTGTCACAAGATAATTTGTTTTGTATCACTAAAGTTTCCCAAATTTACAAAAAAAATAAAATAAATCTAAAAGGGAAAAACGGAATCTTATATTTGTTAGGAATAAAAATTCCCATTTTTTTGAAGATATCTTTGTATACTAATATTAGAATTTTAGAAATTGAATTTATTATTATTCTCTCCTGCTAAACAGAAAAAAATGACATTTTATATAAGCTTCGTTTTGTTAGTATCCAACAGATTTTGCAATTATATTAAAAACATCTAACTGAGCAATAAAAAACATCAAATATTTATTATTTGTTTTTAAATTAATCTTGATGTGTCTCGAAGAAATCTCATACAGCAATATTACGATGACAGAAAACTACATTAGTGTTTGCTTCATGCTATGCGGAAAATCCTCATCACATCTTAAGTTGGTAAGATCCTCCACGTCCCTTCCCATTTTAAGATGGATTGAAATGAAAAGAAAATGAAGTGAAATTTATTTCTCTATTTTTTTAACAGAATTGTCATATTTCCAGGAAGTCATATACAGCAGTATGATGTTTTATCAAATTGAATTACAAATAGGCCTATCATCAATATTTTGCGCGAAATCTTTTCATTTTCATCTACTAAAGTCCTGCTAAACAGAAAAAAAAACATTTTTTGTAAGCTTTGGTTTTGCAAGTATCCAAAATTTTTTGCTCATTCCATAAAAAAACACCAAAATGATCAATAAAAAGATCGATTAGGCCTATCTATGATTTAAAAAGAAGTAAAATTAACATTTTCTAACAGTTTGTGGTAACAAGTCAAACAGTTCGTGGTAACGAACTGTAAGTAAGGAGCGACCCGGCACAATGGTAACCGAAACTCTAGAAAACGGGTTTTTGATACCAATAGATACATCAAAAGAATCAAATTTCAATGCTGATTTCAAATATATAATTTTCATCAAGTTTAGTGCTACCCATCAAAAGTTACGCGCCTGAGAAAATTTGGCTGATTTTCGAAAAAAGGGAGAAAGACCCACTAAAAGCTATAGAACCTTAATGAAAATCACACCATCATATTCAGCGTATCAGAGAACCCTACTGTAGAGGTTTCAAGCTCCTATCTACAAAAATGTGGAATTTTGCATTTTTTGCCAGAAGAAAGATCACGGATGCGTGTTTATTTGTTTGTTTTTTTTCCCCAGGGGTGATCGTATCGACCCAGTGGTCCTAGAATATCGTGGGAGGGCTCTTTGGAACGGAAATTAAAAGTTCTAGTGCCCTTTTTAAGTGACCAAAAAAAATGGAGGGCAACTAGGCCCCCTCCCACGCTTATTTTTTTCCCAAAGTCACCCGATCAAAATTTTGAGATAGCCATTTTGTTCAGCATGGCCGAAAGTATGATAAATATGTCTTTTAGGATGACTTAATCCCCCAAAGTCCTCAGGGGGAGGGCTAAAAGTTATGAACTTTACCCAATGTTAACATATAGTATTGGTTATTGGGAAGTATACAGAAGTTTTCAGGAGGGTTTTTATCTGGTAGTGGGGGGTGGGTCGGGGGTTATGAGTAGTAAGTCATATAAAGGTTTCAACCCTACGCCTGAGGCATGGATATGTGTGTGTAGGTTTTCAAGTAATTGGGTTACCAGGGTCATTTGCAAAGAGGTAGCATTTCTATAGAAGCTATAGTAATTTGAAATATCATATAGAATTTGCTTGAAGGTATATACTTTGCGTACGCGCCCGTACCAAACAGGTTTTTCTGGTAGTCCTATTCTACAGGTCATTACACCTTTACCAAGAGGAACGAGTATAACTTGATTGGTGATTAGGATTTGAATAAAAGGAATAGTTTTCTTTACAATTCATATTAGTAAGAGAATTTAATTCAAAGAGAATAGTTTTTTTATTTGCAAGGATATTATTGGAGAAAAAAAAATGAGTGGTGCATTTACACTATTGGAGATTAATGATGGAACCGACAGCAGCAGCACCAGCGATATACGAGTACCTAATGTAGCTGTGGAAATAACTGCTGGCTGTAGACTATGTCTTGAATGGGACACTATGTATGCTAGATACGTGATATCATTAAGCAAATTTAAGCAGGAGGAGCAGCTGTGTTTTGCTGGAAAAGTGAATATTCTCCATATAAATAAACTTCGGTCAGCATTAGATGTCCTATCGAAATATATTGATGAGAACAAAATGCATCAGTGAATATTATTGTTGTAATTATGATCAATAAAACTGTTTCTAAATCAATGGTATTTTTTTTCTTTCTATAGTAGACTAGCGTATATTTTCTAGAGTAGAAAAAAAGAAATTCTGTTTAGTCTGAAGTTGATCGTGAGAGAGTTAGGACTAAAAAAAAAATGGATAGATTCGAGAAAGAGCGAATCATGAGGAATCTAGTTCTTATGGAAAAACGTTTGATTCTAGATGATGATTTTCTAGAGTTGTCTATTCAAAGGAAGATATTTTCTCGAGGAATGCTTGTCGATATAATGAAAACTGATTCTCCATCATTAGACTATTGTATGAAGCTTCTACATCGTGGTCCAAATGCATTTACACAATTTATTGATATATTGATCACGACACGACAAAATGATATTGTGGATATGCTTTTAAACATTAGTTTAGAAATTTAGGACTTTTTTTTCATAAGAAAGATGGTGCTCAAGGATGATTTACTCCTCTCTCTCTCTCTCAGACAATTTTTTTTGTTGCTAGCTCAGTTTCATTGTGGCAGTGAGAGCGCTAACACATGACAAAATGTTCCATACATGTCCGTTATGTATGTACACACAGGGCAGCTGGTCATCATGTGAGAATTGCACAATGATTGAGGAGTATGATGAAAAGTGTAGATTATGCAACCCGTGTAAATTGCATAGAGGATATGCTGTACAAATTAAAGGTTGTAATTCCTGTCTTGAAGAGGTGTGTGACTCTCATCCTAGAGGTCACCTATGCTCCAATTGTCATTATGATAAATGTAATCAGTGGGAGAGTACATATCCCGGTATGATTGGAAAGAATCCTAACCGTGATTTTAGTTTATTGCTACGAGATTGGTATCGTCGTGGTTTTAGATTGTTCTGGGAGGAGGAACCGGGTCAACGATTCAACTGTTGGAACAACAAAAGAATATGGTTTCTACGTCATCGTTGTGAAGACACTGGGTGTTATGATTATAAGCCCACTGATTTTTATTTGGCAGTGACGGAATGTGATTCGACACTTGAGGACACTGTTTGTGAAATTGCTTCAAATAAGCAAATTGAAACATGTGAATTCTATAGAATGAATGAGAATAGTATCATTGACTATACAAAAAGATATGACAAGAGTGAAGTCACACTCTACTGTAGAAAATGTGACCCTGACATTGCAGTACATCAGGATCAGTACACTGTGAATTCAGATAATCTACCTGCCCTAGTTGTTGTCGACAAATACCTAGTAGTGGATGAAATCTAAAGAGTAGAAAAGTCGTTTTATCATGTATATAAATTTTTTTTTATTAATAAACAATTTCACATACATCTTTAGAACATTTTATTCTCAGGGCACTAAAATCAATATTAAATACACTTGTAAGTATAATCTCCACTAGAAAGTCGTTCAATCGAGGTAAGTCAACGTAGATGTCGAGAAACTGCTTGTAGGTGTAGCCACGACATCTGAACATGAAAAAGAGTAGTGCATGAAAGCCACATGTCTTAGTTGCTAAATCCTGTACTCTTCGTTGATTTTGAATAATGGTTTTCCCCCTGCTTTCGATAAAGTTGCTGATATATGGAGCGTAGAATTTATACGATAGACCAAGAGGGTCAAAAAATTCAATATTCTTCGCTGTTTGAAAGATGCAAAGCCAATGACCGGTCTTCAAAGTCGACGGACTGCTATTAACAATGATTAGGGTGTTGTTAACACTTGGAATTTTTTCAATGAAGTCCGAAGGTATGCAATAGGACTTGTACCGGGACATGTATGGATCCATACTAAATACGTTGATTATTTGGTTTGTGTTCATGGTGCTAGGTCTAGTAGAACACTGCCATCGGGCGTGATTTCCCAATAGGTTTCAAATTGACTCAGTGATATTAGCGTGATACTCTCGGTCAGAGCATTGGCAAATGTACACTCTAAACGTACATTCCTGTTCGTACTATGGTCATATCCTGTGTGCCAGACAAATCCAAAACAATAACCCCATGATTTTTTGAAAACATTGAATCGGTTACTCCATTTTCAAATAGTTGAGAGTCATGATCTAGGGATTGCATAGTCAACTCGTACAGAGTTCTATAGGATTTTTTGTCAAATGATAGAGTGTACAGTGGAATACCATTCACTTTGCACACAAGGCTAGATAGACCAAAACAATTAAAATCGTGGGGGGATTCAATCCAGGATCCAACGGCACTGCCACTCTTCACAAAGGCCAAAGCCAATTTTGATGGGATTTCTCCATTGATAAATGATGAATCGCTATAGCTACGAGAACCGGTGGCAATGTGACGTTGATTGGTGATCGTATGGGGAACAAGAAGTTTAATGTTGTTGCCATTGGCTCTTAGCTTTTCCACTGCCAATGCAACAGAGCTCATAACCTGTTGTTTTCGGACGTGGAGAATTGCCGATGTGATTATAACATTTGCATCGGGTGCTGCAGGAAGTGTTTTTCTCAAAATGAAATTCGATGGGGCCATCTGTAACTTTATGTCAATCTTGACATTGGGGGGTAGCCATTGAGGTATATTGAATATCTCATGATTTAATTTTCCAACTAGATGATACTCCTGGGTCACTGCAGTAGTCAACTCACCGTCAGTATCAGCACCTGATCGATATTCATAGCCCAGCGATTGTCCTCTCATCTCCTTGTACGCCTTTGGTGTCATCATCATAAATTGTATGTAGCTTGCATAGTTGGATAAATTGTTGCTAGTGCTCACCAATGTTCCATTAATAAATACATTAATTTGTTTGAATAGGTTGTGTAGAATACAGTTTTCATAGGAGAGACCATCGCCGGCATTTGGAGTTTTATTATCTGACTTTTTCTTCACCACAACATTTAAATCAATAAATGTTGACGACAAATCAATGAAATAGTCTTCATTGGAAAATATTTGAAAGTGTATATTTTCCGAGAGGGGTTGTTGAGGGTGAAATTGTTCATAGTAGCCATACTTGACACTGACATCAACATTTTCAGCATTGAATAGATTCAATGAGGAACTAATTGATGGATATGATTCCTTGTGGGGGAGATAAGTCATCTTAAGAGAAGAAATCCTTCTTTGATCTAACAATCTTTTTCTCTTCTTCTGCTTATTGGTCTTCCTTGTTTTATTCCTCAAAGTCCTTGTTGATGTCCTTTGCTTCCTGCCTGGGTGGAGACTGATGAGTGAATGACGCGAACGCATCCTTTTCAATCCCTCTCCATTTTGTCGAGATTTTAATTGTTCACCAACAGCTCTTGCTGAAGATCTAATATTTTCCTTAACACTCTCCTTGAAATTCTTGCCCCACCCCCAGTCCTGTAGTGTGGAGGCAGCAAAATTTGATGCAGCAGGTACAAGATATTTCTGGCAAGGGGTAGTGCAGAACGAAATAGCCTAGCAAACCAGCTACCAAGACCATAGCCAGACATTGTAGTACGCCCCTTGTAGTAGTCCAATCCATTGCCTATTTGACGTGGACTCAAAGCACCAAGATAACAATCGATATCGGGACAGACAAATGGAATTCTTCTATTGTTCATTTTTTAGGTTATTGTACCGTCGTCGTTGACAATGGGTCGAAAATGACATGTAATCACTGCTAAGCCTTTTGAAATTGCTAGAGAATCACCTAATTCAGTTCTTAGTGTTAACTGACAGAGTTCCAAATAGGAAGTGTTTACGGGAATATACTGAAGATGCTTTATATTGTAGTGATGAACATGTTCTTGATTGGTTTTTCGTTCAAGAACTCGTAGGAGGGGAACATTTGAATTTCCAACCCGAGATGTTTCCACAAATGAAGCGTAGAGAAATATACAAGTGTCCGTGGAGAAGGCAGGTGGGTAGTCAGCAAAAATGAAATTAGTGTTTCCAGCACTTCTACCATTGATTATATTAAGCTTAAAGCCAAGAACGTCCTTTAGGTTATCATTGAGAATAATCTTTTCATTGGCAATAGGTGAACTAATGTAGATCTTGCCCTCCTCCTTTGAATAGTTGAAATGAAAAGCTCCTTTTTTACGAGCAGAAATTCTTTTATTGATAGTACGACATAAATCATTCATGCAGGTGAGCTCCTCGTAGGGTAATTCAACATATGGATAATCCATCCAATTGATTTTTTGAATTTGTTCTTGATCACCTGGTGGTGGTGGCCAATCATAGGGTCTAATTTTTATATCATATTTACGATCCTTTCTCAGGATGTCATAGGTATTTTTGAGAATACAGTCGACAAGAGCCACTTCATAAGCACCGTCAAATTTGACGGCGGGGGAGAGTTTTGTCCAAAAATCACTTGTCGTATTCAAGTCATTGTAGAGAGGATCGGAAACGTTGGACATGAATGTTAGATAGAAATCATTGGGCATTGTCAATATCTTCAACACCGATCCAAGAATCAAAATCAGAGTTGTATCCTAGCCACCGAACAAGTAACTGTTTCTTACCCCCACGAGTACGTCTCTTTAATACCTTTTCAATTTGATAGATTTCACTAGCATTTTTAACTTTTTGTAGTTCATAGTCATAAAAGCCGCCGAGAATCTCCTCATCTTTGGTATCACGCAGGCGATAAGTTATGGGTTTAGTGTCTAGGATTTTTGCCACCTTAAAAAGTTCTGTGGACCACAAGTAATTCCCCTTTTCAAAAACATTAGTTGTTCTATTAATTCGAACAGTATCACCAACATTGAATTTATTTTTCATCTTCTTGACAGCCGACGATTCATTGGAATACTGTTTAAGAAAGGTGTCAATTGTATCATGATCAGAATGATGAACTTCCGTTGGTGTAGAGTTGGGCAATGATCGATGAGGTCGTTGATTATAAATCAACATGATTTTATCAAGATCACGAATAAAAGCCGATGTATTTTTCAATGTACAATATCTTGAAATTAAAAGTCGAATAGTTCTTATCAATCGTTCGGCCAATGCAGCCTTTATAGGACCGTGACTATGATAGAGCAGTGTACTATATTTCTCTAGTACTTTTGCAACATGGGGATTAACAAATTCACTACCGCGATCCGTTTGAATTTTTTTATACGAATCCTGTTGGAGAATACTTTCAATGGCCTGAGACACTTCAACACCTCTCTTTGATCGCAATGGAATTGCATATGCATAGCGACTATAAACACTGATTGCAAGTAGAATGTACTTGTACGGTGTATTGTGACGTCGTTGAAGCTCATCTAGAGTCAGGAGATCTGCTTGCATTATATGCAATGGGTAAAAGGCTTTAGTTTTTCGATATTGATTGGCACGAAGTCTATGATTTCTATGCAGAGTGTAACTCGATTCATTTTGTAGATAGTCTTGTACACTTTTAGTGTGAACACCAGTGACTTTGGAAAGAGTGGTGGGGGAACTTAAACTCCCCGCCTCACCAATATTTTCATAAACACCTTTTAGAACTTCAACCATTTTGAACGTAAACACGTTGTGTAACGACCGCTACCCTTTTTTATACTGGTCGTTGGTGGTGGTGGTGATGATGACTTGATACGTCTTCGCTTTTGTCTAGCTATCAGCTGTGTGCTAGTATTTTCCAAAATTGATTTAAAATCTTCTTCTTCAAGTTCATTTTTTAATGGTGTCAATGTTGTTGATGATGACGATGATGCATGTTCATTTATTTTTTTTAGAATTTGTCTATTGCCAATAAGACTTTTGGGGAAGTTTAATGTATTTAGAAAGTTCTATAGATGAGTGTCAAATGATAATAGTCCTTTACGATTTGTAACCATATCATAGATTAAATCAAGTAGATTATAGCTCTTGCCCTGAATTATAATCCCTGTCCCATTGCTCTCAACTTGAATGTGATCACTTTCCAAGAGATAGGCTAGGAGTCGTTTACTTTGTTCACGATATGAGTGGGGCATTAGATTTCCAATTTTCATTACAATCGAATCCAATTCCTCCTTCTTCAATTGTGTCTCAGCAGCAGCAGAATCCTGAGGAGATGATTCTTTTTTGGGATCAGCAGCACCAGCAGCAGCAGTGGGCTTCGACCGATAGGACTTGTGTTTGTCCACTCGGCGAAGTGCATCTTGAAGTAAAAGCAGTTTTTTATCATCCTCAATATTTTCATTGTCAAGGAATTTACTCAGATTGTTCTCAAAGTGTTCAACGGGTGAGAGAGCAAGTTCTATTGGAGTCAATTTATAGGGTTTTGCCATTCTCTTTTAGAGAAAACTGTTTACAAGTCCTGCAATTATTGGCAGTAAAAGTGTGAAAAAGCTACCGTCCGCCTGAAGAAGTCGTTTCCTTTTGAAATTCTTTCCTTTCTTTTTAGAGGCCAATGTACGTACAATGGAACGATGTTGCTTTGCCTGTTGCTTAACTACTTCTGGCACTTGAACATTACCCTCGATCAAATTTAAACAAAGTTCGGATATTAGATTAATGAAATCGTTGTCAATACCGTGTTTGAGTATTGCTTTCCTAAGCGGAGGTTTTGAAGTGCTTAAAACTGAAAACAAATGTCTATTTTCATGTAGTTTCTTCAGTGTCATGATAGCAACTAATAGGTCTTTTTAGTGTTCACGGGGAGATATACTGTAATTTCATTGTCAAAAATATCTGTGACTACACGCAGATCCTCGGGTGTATTTTGATTAAGATCCAATAGGATGTAGCCGTAGGGTTTATTAGTTGCCTGATTGTATGCTGAGAGCAGAAATTTGGGGGCTCCCGGGTAGATTTGTTTATTGAGAGTTATTAGCGAGCTAGAATCACGAACAACTCTGTAGATGATATAGTAGGTACAGTTCAATGCAAGTGTTCGCATACACTTGCTCTGATGAAAGAGATTGTGTAGAACCAGAGTAACTGAAATCTGTTCATGATGAGAGCGAACAGTGAACAGTTGTAGCATTTCCTGGGACCATTGTTCAATAGATTCAGCCAGATCATCAATGGTCAACCAAGAGTTTTGTTCAATAATGCTGAAAACATCAAGTCCCTGTATGAATTGTATCTGCACCAACCCTGTCGTGGCAGCAATTGCTTTTATTTTATCATGTGACTCCTGCCAAATACTATAGCAATAGTAGATTTTTTTCGGCTTTTCCACAAACATTTTATCACAATTTTTAATTATTTTAGTTAAGAGTGTTGTTTTGCCCGACATTGACGGTCCACACAGAAACGATCTGAATGGTGTTTTAAATTGATTCATGTTCCCTTCAACAGTTCACCTGGACAACTAACTGTAGACTATGGCTGTCTAATGACTAAATAATTTCCCTATTACTACTACTACTCCGTTCAAGAATAATAACGAGAAGAAGAAGAATAAAGAATAATATTTTCTTTTATTATATACATAAAAAAGGTAACAATACTTTAAAAAAAATACTACATTGAAAAAGGCACATTAAACATGAATAAAAAAAATACACTTGTTTTTAATTTATTTATAATAAAAAAATACAACATTTACATAACCACTAGAAAAAAAAAACACTTAAATAAATACACTTTTTTTTATTTATTTATTTATAAGAAAATACAACATTTATTGGAATAATGCACTTGAAATATCACTTTTATTTACAGAGTTTTAAATTTTGGGGTCCCCCCTCCCCCCCCCCCCGGGGAGCGGCCGCTGCTGCGGCCGGGGCGGCCGCTGTGGCGGCCGGGGCCGGGAAGTGCCGGGCGCCGGGGGCCCGCTGCGGCGAGCCCGGGCCGGGGTCGGTATTAAATACTGGAAATTGATCTGCCTTGCAAACACACACACACATTGAAAATTGATTGTGATAGAAAAAAAAAGAATTAAAAAAAAAACCTAATTACCCCCCCAAAAAAAACCCTCCCACCCAATTTATACTTTTTTTAGTGAATTTAAGTTAATTTTTTTAGACCGAGTTGTTTTCTGTACTCTGTACATTCAACTCAGTCTGAAATTAAATAATGACCGTGTGGTAGTACCTTCACACCATCCTCAAGTACATAGACTTTGTCCGATATGGCAGACATGGCGTTTTTCTCAACTCTAACTGTGTAGTTTTTAAATTGTAAAGAGCGAATCGCCATGACTTTCGCCCTTGGCACTAAACTACGTTCCACACAGTTTCTATACACACTCATGTCGAAATTATTTTTTACAAAGTGTGTAGGTACCCCCTTGCAAACTTGTTTGATATCCTTGCCGTGCGTTTCCACACAGTATACCTTCGGTCCAGGAAACACACCACTGGATATCAGATCGCTACCCGTTTCAGATTTTAACATTAACAATTGATTTGGGGCCTGGCGTTTCACTAGCTCTGGGTAGAGGGATTCGTCCCAGTTAGTGTAGTCCATTCGTGAGCTAATGTACTCGCCATTTTCCAAATCATTCAATAGATTTTCAGTTTTGACTTTTAACAGGAGTGAATCAATGTCCCCGTAGTACACTTGAACTTGTCCCTCAATCGGCTACTGTACCTTGCATACATTATAATAAAATGACAACATGAGTTTCTTGGATATTTCAGTTATTGCACTTCCGCCTGCAATATTTTTATTTAATACAATGTTTCTTTTCTTGCGATGTAGGAGAACCATATTGGAGCCTATGATTGTGAACGATGTGAAGTTTGGATCCGCAATGATTCGAGCACAATCTTTGGGGTTGGTTACAATGTCACATCGACTTCTGTGTCGTACGCTCTCGAACATTTTACCGAAAGCTGAGTTCAAAATGAGTTTATAGACTTCTTTTTCAACTTTCGTTTTCGCTTGTGAACGCTTACTGACAAAGGTGTCAATAAACGTTTTCATGTAAGGCTTTTGATCAAATTGGAGGGCTCTATGAATCTTTGTGACCTTGAAACCATTGGACACCATCCATTTCAATAGCACGTGATGAACAACGATATTCTGTTTCGGGTTGAGATCGGCAATTAGTTTTTGTTTTGAAGGTACCCAGTTCATACTCCCGTCCTCTTCTAAAGATAAATTGTAGGGGCTCAGAGAGTCCCTACCCACCGGTCTATTTATGCACGGAAAAACAAAGTCTTTTACCGAGTCATGGATTTCCATGGGTATTTCACCGTCAATTTCAAAAAACCATCCCTGTGCCCCATTCTCCTCAACACTGGCAATGTCGGGGAAATTCGAAGCACAGGGATTGTCAAGCCATTTATAATTGCCACACGGCAAACAGTAGTGAGACATTGCCGATGGGTAAAGAGAATTCATATCCAAAAAAACTGCGTCCGACTTTTCATCGGTGTGCTGTCCACTCGGATCAGTTTTCATGATATGATCCCCGTGAAAAACATACCCACCCCTCATTGATCTCTCTACAAACAGATGCTGATCCACATCGGCGATCAGACCTTCTTCTTCTTTGCTGATTTTAAGTATCAAGTCCATCACCAAATGGGGAGTGGAAAAATAATAACCTAAATCCAACCCAAATTCCCCATAGATTTTATCCGTATTTTTGCACACAATATCCAGAAGAGTGAGTACGTCACTGGCCAAGTAAAGTTTACAATGATCTTACCCATTTTTACATCCGCCCTTTGCCCAAAGCCTCTTAGCAAATTCGTAGTCGCTAGTGGTGCACTCACTCTCAGTAAGAGAATTGTAAAAAGCTTCAATGGGCGGTAGTGACACCTCATCTAGCCTCGAGCCAGAGTTGTAATAATCATATGGATATATACCCTTACACGTTAATAAATCATACATTTCATCATCGGGGAAGCGCTGTTTGAGGAGGGGGAAGCTATCAAAATTGTCACTTTTCTGCACCTGAATCAATTGACTTAAAGATTTGGGGAAGAAGCTGAAAGAGTCTAAAAAACGGATTTTATTCAGGCACGTGTTACCCTTGTCAACTGTTTTCCACATGAATTCTAGCAGCAGTAGCTTCTCCGATGATTTGGGTATGATATTATATGAAAAAGAACCATCTATCCATGCGTCATCTACAACTCCTCCCTTGGCAATACGGGCCAACGCCGGAAGAACAAACTTTAAGTCGTAATTGGAATTGTGTATAAAAACAGGTACGAAATATTGTTGTCTAACGTTTAAATTGCATGACTGGTGTGCTACCCCTCTAAAGTTACTCCCTCCCGATGTAATTTCCTGCCACAAATGATCATGGTCGATCACCTTCCTCCTCCCCCCATTCCCAACACCATCATCAAATTCTTCCTTGCAAACCCAACACATTTTACGATTTTTAATGGCCACTATGTCATCTGGTGATAGGAGCATAGGATAGTTTGTATAACGAAGGCGCGAAATTGCACCGTTCGCTGTTTTGACTAGACTGACCAATGCCGAGCGCATGCAGTCTTCACCGTCACTCAACATCTCAACTACCTCCAGCACTTGCATGGTATTATTGGAATCTCGTTGCGCGTGAGCGTAAGAGACCCCTATGGCTTCATGTATTTTAACATGATTTGAATTTGACGGATCGCACACGTCTGTCAGCTTAGCCTCGCAGTCCAAAGCGATCTTATTGCTCTGCAGGAGCGTGTTTTGAAAATTTTTAAAACGTAAGATCGCTCTATCTCCGCTTACCGTCTCCACAGCCTGGTATCCATGACGTTTACAGTGTTTCATGTGATGCTTTAACTTTAAATCAGTCCAAAATCTTGAGAGGCATGTTGGACAGTAATAACGTACATTCCGATTTTTACCCTCACTTAGAACCCTACTAATATCCGTAATCGGATTGAAATGACCAATTGAATCGGAGTCTGTGGGTGGCGTGTATAGAAGCCACACCCAATATTCTACTGATTCAATTGAAGGAGCCCGCACTGGAAATAATACACCCTTCTTATCGGAACGCTGACCCTCTTCAAATTCTGTTTCATACTGTAACACCGTGACACCAATCTTTAAATGTGCATTAGCCCGCTCAAAAATATCTATTCCTTTTAGTGTCACGGGATATTGACCATTTAAACAATTAAAATTTACTTTGGGGAACTTTGAACCCTCCCTACCATTAACTGCCATTTTGTCCAACTTTTCTTAGTGGCATCTTTTTGAAGTGGTCTGTATGCCGCAATTAAAAACGCATAGTTGAAACACTGCAGCCTCGTATCGAAACAGATTCGTTGTATCCCCCTACACCCCTCTAAATCTGAATGATATTTTAATTCAATTGCCCTCCTCCCCCATGCCCACCTCTTACAATAAAATCCTTTTTAAACCTACAAATGTTAACATTTAAACTTTCAATAAATAAAACCACAGATCCACTACCCCCCTCGTTATAATTTTCCCACTTACTTTGAATACTATTAGCCCAATTTAGAAAAACCTCCCCATAATTTGATAAATGCGGGTGTATTGCCAACATCTCTGTGTGCAAGTATTTCGAATACATCTCACCCGCACTTTCATTTAAAAAAAATATTTTTAGTGCTATTGATGCTTTTAAACTGACCCCCACTCCCCACACCCCCATTTGTTGTTCAAGAATGGCTCGAATCTTATCAGTATATGAATGTGTAATGGCCAGGGGATCTGTTATTATATCCCCCGACACTAGAGAGTTGAAAGGGTCACCGAATTTGGCGCTGTAGACCAATGTGTGATGCAAGGCAGAGTTGGAGAGAAAAAAATCCGGAAGAGGGGATACTGTTGCTGTTGTATTACTACTTTTATCTATAGCATTAAGTGGAATGGTGGCGGGTGACAGAGAATTGTCAATAACACCACTCCCAGTCTGTTCGATCACATTGGGGGGATGTGGCATGAGGTCCCCTAGTACATATTCCAAGGTGTTTGGGGACAATTGGTCGAGCCAGCCTGTATTGTCCTCTGATGGAATTTCGTTATAAGGACCCGGTTCAGATTTACTTGTAACATCACCTAAATATTCAAGCATGAAACTATCTGTCCACCCTGGATCCTCAAGCATGTCAATATCACAGCTTAAGTCATCCAGGCTGGCCATTTCCCCAAAAACATCGTTAAGGAACCCTCTTTCCCACTCCATATTCTCTAGGACCAGTGTAGCTTCATCCCTGAACTCTGCTGGTGGTGACACAATTGTCCTGTAAATATAGTTGCTTTATCACTCAATGGTGTCGCTGGTGGTGCTATATTTTTAATCTGTAGAAAAAAAAGTTTTATTTTTTATGTAAATTTTTTATAGTTAATAAACTTTGTCAATTTCTCATAGTCATTGCCCCATCATCATCATCACCTGAACAATTAAAAGAAGAAGAAAAAAGGTTACATTGCATTATGTCTTTCATAATGTCAACTGAACATGTTAAAAAATATATTTTTTTTTTTTTTTTTTTTTTTTTTTTTTTTTTTTTTTTTTAGTCAGGAAAATGTAGTCTTATTCTTAAAAGGGTAAGTTAGAACAAGAAAATGATAAAAAAAAACTAATGGTTTTATTCCAAAAAATTTTTTTAAAATAAAAATGCAAAATATGGGTCCAATTTGATTGTTTGAGCTTCTTCATTATAATTCTCAATGAAATTTGACCATCGTTCAAACGCTTGTTAATAATTAAATAAAAAACCAATTTTTTTTCAACTGAAAGTAAGGAGAAACACTAAAACTTAAAATGAACCAAATTTATTACGTATATGAGGGGGGTTCCCTCCTCAACACCTCGCCTTTCACGCTAAGTTCAAATTTTGTTCCAATTCTTTAAAAATGACCCCTGAATCAAAAAGGTCGCTTAATTAGAATAAATAGCTCTTTTGAAAGCAATAAACAAACTTTAGCCTAAAGAGTGAGGTATTGACGAAGGGGCGAACCCCCTCATATACGAAATAATTTCTGTTCTTTTTAAGTTTTAAAGTTGCTCCTTACTTTCAGTTGAAAAACTTTCAACTGAAAGTTTTAATTATTTAAACTAGTTTCTAGTTTAAATTTTAGTTTAAAATCTAGTTTCTTATCGTTTTTAGATAGTGCTGGGAAATCTGACACCACCTACATAGAAAATTTCTCTTCCCCCCATGAAAAATTCCTCCATGGAGAGATCCTACCACGTAACTCCCTCCCCCCAACCCTCCATCGACCACAAAAAAAACTGAAAACGTCTGTATACTTCCCAATAACCAATGCTATATGCAAACAATGGGCAAAGCTCATAACTTGCAGTCCTCCTCCCGGGCATGTGAGGGATTAAATCATCCTCAAAGACATAGTTATTAGATTTTTTGAATAAATATGGCAATTTCAAACTTTTAATCCGGTGACTTTGGGAAAAAATGATCCTAGGAGGGGGCTTAGTTGCCGTCCAAATCCTTAGGTCACTTAAAAAAGACACTAGAACTTTTAATTTCTATTTGAATGAGGCCTCTCTCAATATTCTAGGACCTCTGGGTCGATACAGTCACCCCTGAAAAAAAAAAACAAATAAACACGCATCCTGATAAAAAAAACTAATGGTTTTATTCCAAAAATTTTTTAAAATAAAAATGTAAAATATGGGTCCAATTCGATTGTTTGAGCCTCTTTATTATAATTCTCAATGAAATTTGACCATCGTTCAAGTGACGTGGTATTCTCTATGAACACTTGCTCCTCGGCTTCAGTTAACAGAGAAGAACTTTTTTCTCCATCCATATCAACAATTAAAGTGCAATTAAAACGTTGGATGGTCCTTTTTTTTAGAACCCTCCTCCCCCTCCCCTCGATCCCCTCCCTTCTCCCGGGGAGGACCCTTGGGAACCGGGAGCTTCCTTCGATGTAGGAGGATCGATACCCTTTCGAGTTTGGGGTATCGGACTTCACAACACTGTTCAAATAGAACAGCCTCAAATTCTTTCTCGAAAACACCTAAGTGTTTCAATGAAATGACCAAAAACGGGTTCGCCCAAATAATGTTTCTTGACATCGCTGTGAAGACATATTTGGAAATTATTAAAAAACCTTTTTCCCTGTGTAAATTGCTTATCGAAGATAGACATCTTGTTATTCAAAGTCCACTTTGCAAGAGACCCACTTAGAATTCAAATCGGATTAAAAAGCGATGGTAGATCTGGTAAGTAGCGGATGCATGCAAATGTCTTAGCGCAAAAATACCAGTTTAAAAGTGCTTGTCGACTGTGAAATAGCAAATCGTTTTTTTTTTTCAAATAGTTAGTTTTTGTCTAAAAGGAATATTGGAATTATTGCATTAGAATGCATCTTGGTTAGAAGTTACGAGGTAAGGTTTTTTTTGTTATAGAAATGCATGATAAGCATTCCTTTATATATACCGCTAATTTGGTTAATGAAAGAAAATGAAGTAGTTTTTAGAAAAAAATTTTAAGTTTTACTCATCAAAAGCTATGCGCCTGAGAAAATTTACCTTATTTTTGAAAATAGGGATAGAAAAAAAAAAATTATGTATATACTTACAAATTCTGACTGGGCTTCTATATCTGAACTCCTTGGCATAACTTGAAGGGGGTAAAGGTCACAATCTTCAGTAGGCTGAGCTGAGGCATTATATAAAGCAGTCCATTCCCTTTTCAAGTTCCTTCCAGCTGGCATGGAGCTAACAGGGGGGTCTGAGGACCCTGTCATTAAAAGATTCGCGGCCATTGGCTGGTCCAGGTCGTGTGTAGTTCTAGCAGCGAATTTGATAACTGATGCTCTTGCAGCTTGCATTAATATACCTTCGCTATATCTTGTCTTCTTTTCAGAAGGGGGGTTACTGCACGTGTCCACTTCCTTGAAAAAAAAAAGGGTAAAATTTAACATGAAAAAAAAAATGCATTTTAGGTTTGGAAAATAATTCAGTTTATGTTAGGCATTTAAAGTAGTGTAAAACATTTTTTTTTTCAATAGAGCTAAGCACTTTTTCAAAAACATCCCTAAAAAGGTTAACTGATCATGATAAAAATCACACCGTAAATGCAGACTGGCCTGGAAGTATTTTCAAAAACACCCCTAAAAAAAAAAAAAAGCCGCCGTAAGTTTCAGCCTATAAGAGAATTATTTAGAGGTTTCAGCTCCTAAAAACAATAGGCTTCTAAGTATATAAGTACCCTTAGTTCTAGTGTAAGGAAAGAATTTCTTCCTTAACTTAATGACAAGACAATTTCTTTTTTTATTATAATAATGAAAAAATTTTTACTCACCAGAAATTGCTTAGAATTATCCATTTTCTATGTAAATGCTTACAAAAAATGTCAGTTGTGTTATGTTCAATAAACTATTCAAAACTGTTGAGGAATCTAATTTGAAACTTGAATATATACAAAAAATAATTGGCATCTAAAAAGATACACCGGTTTTTCCCACACGGATTTAACCTAAAAAAAAAAACTTGTATATCATGAAATAGAAATTCAGTTAATTGTGTCAGAAAAAAACTTGAACCAAAACAGATTATACCCAACCTGTTTGGTACGGGCGCGTACGCAAAGTATATACCTTCAAGCAAATTCCATATGATATATCAAATTACTATAGCTTCTATAGAAATGGTAGCTCTTTTCAAATGACCCTGGTAACCCAATTACTTGAAAACCTACACACATATCCATGCCTCAGGCGTAGGGTTGAAACCTTTATATGACTTACTACTGTTATGTTGGAGGATCTGTCCATGAAGGAGGTTTTCATGGGGGAAAGGAAATTGTCATGAAGGGGGCGCCGGAGTTGCCAGCATTATTTATTGGTTATTGGGAAGTATACAGACATTTTCAGGAAGGATTTTTCTGGAGGGGGGGGGGATAGAGGAGGGGGTTACTCTGGAGAATCTTTCCGTGGAGGATGTTTCTTTGGGGTAAGGGACATTTCTATGAAGGGGGCGCCGTATTTCCAAGCATTATTTAAAAAACGATCAGAAATTAAGTATAAAAAAACAAGTTTTTTCAACTGAAAGTAAGAAGCAACATTAGAACTTGAAACGAACAGAAATTATAACGTATGTGAGGGGGTTCTCCCCCAAGTCAATACCTCGCTCTTTACGCTACAGTTTTTTTTAGTACTTTCAAAAGAGCTATCTATTCTAATTAAACGGCCTTTGTGATTCAGGGGTTTGTGAATCAAATTTTTTTAACTTTTAACGTAAAGAGCGTGGTATTGACTAAGGGGAGAACCCCCTCATATACGTAATAGCCTATACGTAATGAAAAAAAACAATAAAAAAAACATGCAATAGGGCTCAATAGTAATCGAAACTTTTAAACACGGAATTTTGATGTCAATAAATGTATCAAAAGAATGTGTTTATAATGCTGATTCTAAATATATAAATTTTATTAAGTTTAGTATTACTCATCAAAGGCTACGAGCCCGAGAAAATTTACCCGATTTTTTAAAGAGGGGGGAAACATCCCCTACAAGTGAAAGAATTTTAATGAAAACCACACCGTCAGATTCAGCGTATCAGAAAACCCTATTGCATAGGTTTCAAGCTCATATCTGAAAAAATCTGCAGCTTTGTATTTTTTGCCAGAAGAAAAATATACGAATATTGAAGTTAGTTACGTAAGTTAATTTGTAAATTACGTCATAACCAAATTTAGAGACACCCATTTAGCAAAAGAAAAGTAAAATTTTTATGCAAATTTTGTTTACTTATTCAATGACGGTGAGCCAAAATAAAAGCTGCATTAACTAAAACACGATCAGAAATTAAATAAAAAAAACAAGTTTTTTAAACTGAAAGTAAGGAGCGACATTAAAACTTAAAACGAACAGAAATTATTCCGTATATGAAAGGGACTGTACCCTCCTCAACGCCTCACTCTTTACGCTAAAGTTTGACTCTGTCTCACAACTTTATTTTTTAAAACAATTAAAAACTTTAGCGTAAAGAGCGAGGCGTTGAGGAGGGGACAGCCCCTTTCATATACAGAATAATTTCAGTTCGTTTTAAGTTTTAATGTCGCTCCTTACTTTCAGTTTAAAAAACTTTTTTTTTATTTAATCGCAAGTAAGGAGCGACCTAGCTCAATAGTAACCAAAACTCTAAAAAAATGGGCTGTTGATACCAATAGATATATCAAATGAATTGGTTTGTATGCTGATTTCCAATATATAAGTTTCATTAAGTTTAGTCTTACCCAGCAAAGGTCACGAGCCTGAGAAAATTTGCCTGATATTTCAAAAAAGGGAAAAGACCTTCTAAAAGTCATAGGGTCCTAATGAAATTCACACGATCAGATTCAGCATATCCCAAAACTCTTCTTCAGAGGTTTCAAGTTTCTATCTGCAAAAATATGGAATTTTGAATTTTTTGTCAGAAGAAAGATCCCGGATGCGATATCTATTTTTATTTATTTCTTTTTCTATTTTCCTCAGGGGTGATTGTATTGACCCAGAGGGCCTAGAACATCGGGAGAGGGTTCATTTTTATGGGCTCAATTAAAAGTTCTAGTGCCCTTTTTATGTAGCTGAAAAAATTGAAGGACAACTAGGCCCCCTCAAATGCCACTTTTTTCGCAAAAATCGTCCGATCAAAATTCTGAGATTGCTATTTTTTTCATTATAGTTGAAAGGCCTAATAACTGTCTTTGGAGAGAACATGGTCCCACACAGCCTATGAAGAAAGGTTTTTAAGTTATAAAATTGGCCCGTTGTTTACGTACAGTATTTATGGTGTGCGTGTAACTGAACCACCATATAACTGAACCATAAGCAACTGAACCCCTATAACTGAACCACCGCGTATCTGAACCTTCGTGCAACTGAACCCTTAAATAACCGAACCCCTGTGCAACTGAACCCTCGCGTAACTGAACCACCAGACAACTGAAACACATCCAACTAAATCCCCGTACAACTCAACCCCATTTAACTGAACCTCCTTGTAACTGAACCCCCACGCAACTGAACCACCTTGCAACTAAACCACTGTGTAACTGAACCACCGCCCAACTGAACCACCGTGCAGCTGAACCATAGTGCAACTGAACCACTGAACTCAGTTTTTCAGTAGTCTAAAAATATGAGGCAATATAATAGGGGAAAACACAAGTTATAATTTTTACATGTTCAACCTAGTTGGAATTGTTTGTTTCTTAAAGTCATAATATTGCAGCTGCTGCGTGCACACCTCGTATGATGGAAAAATCAAATTGTTCAGGAGACGATAAAAACTAATTTGTTGGTACGATTTTTAAGACAAAAATACCAAAAAAATCCACCTGACTCAGAAAAAAATCCTTTATATGTATATATTAATTTTAATTAGAGTAAGCAACTTGAAGTGGTATACGAGGTGTGCGCGGCTCCTATTTGCTTTATACGAGGTGTGATAACCGACTTTCTTCGAAAATGCAAAATATACGGGATGTGCAGAGGTTCACCGTGGTAAAGATAAATTTTTACGAGGTGTGCTCAAGTTCTTAAGATTAAAATTCTGTTTACGAGGTGTGTTGGGTATAATAAAATTGTAGGCTATATGCAATAGATTTAAAATCAGCTATTTTTATATAAAACAAAATCATTCTGCTATGCTAAGAAAACAAAAATGGTTTACAATCAGAATGCATCACTTAACTTTGATACTCTTGTAGAAAGCATGAGTATCTCGTGGCATTATATCCAGCAACCCCATTCGATCGCTTAACTTACATGCATCAAAGCTAAGGGTTCCTTCGTGAAGTGGGCGTATTCGAAGTTTCGGTTCTTTCACAGCCCGTTTTGACAGAATTATCCATTCGTCCATGTGTCTGAGCTTGTAATAAATAGATCTATCGGGACTGTATTTATAAGCAACGGTCATGGTGATAGTCGGGTCCCCCTTTTTACATCCAGGTTTATAATCAGGGTAATACTTCAATCCTGTGTAGACCTTGAAAAAAGTATGATTTACCTGTTTTACTCGACAAGGGTAAGGATTGCGCCTTGCATTCTTCATCTCAGATAAATACATACTTGGAATGTAAATGTCTCTATCTTTGCATCGGGTTTCAATCTTCTGGTGGACACTGTCACACTCCATTTGAGTATGCCCTTTTTCCAGATACTTCTGCATTACTGTCACTTCATGTATAAAAGCGAAATGGACAAGTGCATTATAAAGAATTCCGTTCCTGTTCTGGTATGAACATCCATCGCTCCACATAATAATTGTCTCAGCGTTTGGGTATGACCGTAACAGGTCTTCCAACCTGTCAATAACACACGAAACAAGTTCGGATGCATTCAACTGCCCTTCAGTCTCATCCCACACTATATTCAATGCGTCAAAACTTACAAGATCGTAAGAAGTCCAATTATATACAACGAGCTTCCGTTTGTAGTAGAGAGACGACGCTTTCATGTTCGGACAAAGCAACGTAGATTCAAGGTCATGAGTTGTCACTACAAGCACCCCTGAGCTCCCTTTGGCTTTTTCCTTGTCATTGTTTTTCTCAATCATAGCTTCTTCTTTCTTTAATATGTGGTCAAAATACTCCTCTTCGGCAAGATTCTTCAATTTAAATGCTATGCATCTGTCACACTGGTCCTTCTGTGGCTTGAAAATCCCAATGTCTTTCTCTTTCAATAGTTGTCTAAGAAGGGTAACCACCTCCCGGGAAGTTATGATGTTGGTAGACTCCAGGATGAGAATTTGAGAGAAACTTTCCAGGAGCAGTTGAATACTAAACTTGAGAGTTTAAAATTTGATAATGTGGAAGATGGTTGGAATGATTTTAGAAAAATAATTTGTGAAGTTGCTGAAGGCGTATTAGGGAAGAAAGGTAGAACTGCAGCTAAGAATATTAGTGAAAAAGCTTTATGTTTAATAGAAAGGAGAAAAGACTTGTACAAGAATTATCTGAGTGATAGATCGTATGAAAACAAAAGAAATGTAAAAAAAGTGGAGAAAGCATTAAAATATGAACTAAGGAGGTGTGAAGTGGAGGCCATGGATAAAATTGCCGAGGATCTGGAAGATGCAGCTAGACGGCATAATAGTAAAATATTGTACTGGCACGTTAACAAATTGAGAGGTAGTAGTCAATCCGGACTTGGCCCAGTTAAAGATAGGAATGGGGTCACAATTAGCGATAAGGAAAAAACTAAAGAGAGATGGACCGAACATTTTGAGAATTTGCTAAACCGAGATAGAGTTGCAGGAAAAAAATATAGAGGAAAATGAAAAAGTTTGTGATACCTTGGATGTGAAGGAAGATTTGTTTTGTGAGGAGGAATTAGCAAGAGTACTAAAAGGATTAAAGAATAATAAGGCTCCAGGTGCTGATAAGGTGGTAAATGAGTTTCTTAAATATGGTGGCTCTGAGGTTAGAAATAAGTTACTGAAGATTATGAATATGATTTTCGAAAAAGGGGAAGTACCTAACGATTTTAGGAAAACCTTAATTAAGCCACTTTATAAGAAAGGTGATAAAAGTGAGTGTGGTAATTATCAAGGCATTAGTCTGGTCTCTGTAGGTAGTAAATTACTTAGTAATATGATACTTTTTAGACTGAGAGATGTTGTAGACAAAGTTTTAAGAGAAGAGCAGTGCGGTTTTAGAAAAGGTAGAGGATGTGTCGACCAAATTTTCACTCTTAGGCTAATAATTGAGAAGTGCCTGAGTTTTCAAACACCTTTGGTCCTCAGTTTTATAGATTATGAGCAAGCGTTCGATTCTGTTGATAAAAGAGCTTTAGTAAAGGTTTTATCCTTGTATGGTATACCAGACAAATACATTAAAGTGATTAGTGCTATGTACGAGAATAACACTGCTGCGGTTAAGGTAGGCAATGAGGTTAGCAGCTGGTTTTGTATTAAATCAGGAGTTAAGCAGGGTTGTGTTGTATCTCCCTTTGTATGGATTATTTTGAGGGACTTTGTTTAAGGAGCACAGGAAAGGCAATGGGAGACCACGGAATCAAATGGGGAGGAAAAAGTCTCCTGGACTTGGAATATGCTGATGATTTAAGCATCCTAGATGTAAGTCTGAGCAAAATGAATGAAGTTTTAGAGGTTTTGCGAGTTCAGGGTGCTAGAATTGGTTTGAAAATTAATGTTAGGAAGACTAAGTCACTAAGTCTAGGAATAAGTGAAGATGAAAAGGTGACGTTGGGTAATGAAAAGATTGATCAGGTGGGCAGCTTCACTTACCTTGGTAGTATTATTAGTAAAGATGGTGGGAGCAGTGAAGATCAAGGAGGCACACTTGTGCTTCTATAAAGAGGCGACCCACCACAATGTTAAGCGATTTCCGGTCCTAGCGGTCGCAGAGAGACAGCGGTAATCGCATTTTGTAGCCCAAGCTCAAAATAAGAAACGTGCAAAATTTCACCCCCCTCTGACTTTGTCTTCATGGGTAAAAGTGGGCCGGAAGTTTTGACCCTCCGACCACAGCCCCCTTTAACGTTGTCCGATTGGGTTGAAATTTAGAGGTTAAGCTTTCTTAGGCCCGGGAGCTTATCCTCGAAATTTCAGCTCAATCCGATCACTCCTTCCCTGTTTTCCAAAAACCAAATATAGCCACTTAAAGTTCAAAATTTTTTTTTGTTAGCCACGCCTACAGGCCACAGTTGGCAACTGATTCGGGTGAATGAGGACTCATTCGAAGCAGAATTCGACCTGTTAGGGCCTTTTGATGTTTTCAGACCGAAAGAATTATCCCCCGAATTTACATTTACGAAAAACCTCGTTTTCCTATAAGAGCCCATGTTAATTTTTCCCACCACAGCCCTTCTTTAACGTTGTCTGATCGGGCTGAAATTTAGAGGATAAGCTTTCCTGGGGCGTGGGAGCTTATCCTCGAAATTTCAGCTCAATCTGATCACTCCTTCCCTGTTTTCCAAAAACCAAATATCAAGTTTTGTGGGGATTTGCTTGCATCAAAAATAGATTCCACTTACTAAAAAACAATTACAGTTGTGTCTCTTTAGTACCGCGGTCGATACTCCTGACTGTCAGGCGGAAGACCCGGGTTCGATTCCCCGTCAGAGGAAATTTTTTATATACTGAATTTAAAGTTTAAAAAAGAAACTCAGTTTCTTTTTTAAATTATTTGAAAAAAATCACGTTTTCTAAAGAGTTAAAGAGGCTGAGTTACAAGGTCGACCCTTAAAACACCCTGTCGAGAAAGAAAAGAATAATACACAATCATCTAACAGTTAGTCAAGCAATAATAAGTAATAAACTGTACAAAAACGTGCAGAAATTATTTGAAAAAAACTACGTTTTCTAAAGAGTTAAAGAGGCTGAGTCACAAGTTCGAACCTTAAATCGTACAGGAATTAGAAGGTACAGTTGGGGGGCTGCCGCCCTCCAAACCCCCCGCTTTCGCAGCCTTTAAATAAAAAAATTTTTTTTTAACTGAAAGTAAGGAGCGACATTAAAACTTAAAACGAACAGAAATTATTCCGTATATGAAAGGGGCTGTGCCCTCCTCAACGCCTCGCTCTTTACGCTAAAGTTTGACTTTCTCACAACTCTTTTTTTTTAACATTAAAAAAACTTTAGCGTAAACAGCGAGGCGTTGAGGAGGGCACAGCCCCTTTCATATACGGAATAAATTCTGTTCGTTTTAAGTTTTACTGTCGCTCCTTACTTTCAGTTTAAAACTTTTTTTTTTATTTAAAGGCTGTGAAAGCGGCGAGTTTGGGGGGCGGCAACCCCCCAACTGTACCTTCTAATCCCTGTACGTTTTAAGGTTCGAACTTGTGACTCAGCCTCTTTAACTCTTTAGAAAACGTAGTTTTTTTCAAATAATGTTAAATATAGAATAGCCAAGGTGTTTTAAACGGTGTTTTTTCACAGTTAAAAAAAAGTCTGGAAGAATAGGAAGATAAGTCTGCAAACAAAGATTAGAATGTTAGAAGCTACAGTGATGACAGTGGTCAAATATGGCTCTGAACCATGGACGCTCCGAAAAGCGGATGAAGATTTGCTAGATGTTTTCCAGAGAAATTACTTAAGGATTGTTCTGGGTACCCGTCTGACTGAACGTATTTCAAACAATAGGCTATACGAAAAATGTGGTTTAATACCGCCCTCTAGGGCTATAATAAAAGAAAGGTTGAGGTGGCTAGGGCACGTTGTGCGGATGAAGGATGACAGATTGCCGAAGATTGTCCTTTTCGGCCAGCCATCTAGGGCTAAACGGAAAGCAGGTCGTCCCCGTCTGGGGTGGGAGGACGTCATAAAGATAGATTTAAAGGAAATGGGAACTTCGTGGGCGGGTGTAAAAAGGGAGGCTTTGAATAGATTGGGGTGGAGGAGGAGCGTGCGTAGCTGTGTTGACCTCAGGCGGCTTGGTCCTGCGGTGAGTTGTTAGTAGTAGTAGTAGTAGTATTCCTTCCCTTGGTATCTAGCATAATAATTTTTTATTTTGTTTTCCCCTGGCTTTGATCTGTCTTTCTTCCTTCTTTTTCTAGATGATGCAATACTATTTATCACTGAGCTTTCTGTTTCAGCGTCCAAACTGTATTCTGGAATATCTCCTAGACTTCGGTCGTCGACTGATGCGTTTCCACTTTCATGGGCAGGTATATTTGGTGATAAAATAGCACCACATATATCTGCTGATTCAGCCAGAGGAGATTCTCCAGCAACACTTTTGTCTTGATTCATTTGATATTCCTGTTCATTTCTTGAATGCAAATTAGTATATAAAACGGACTGTCCACTCAGTTCAGTATTTACTATCTCTGTTTCATTTTAAGCTTCATCGGTTTGCTCTGGCAGCAAAAGATTATGACAAACTTCTGTAAGTGAAGCGCTCTGTAATCTGCTATATGGAAGAAGGGGTGCAAGCTCAGCAAAGACCAAAGATTCATCTGCTGTAACCTCACTCTCGCTTTCTTCTTCCCTGACCTCTACCGATTGAGGGATGGCTCTGTCACATTCAAATCTGATTAAAGGCACGAGGGGTACAGAATGTTCATATTTTTCCAGAACTGTAAATGTTTTCAGTGGAGAGTTTGCAACCTATTCTGCCACTCTGCTGGAGTATTCTGCAGTCCTTAATTTATTTTCAGGGTTCTGGTCCTGAAAGACTGGAACTATGTTCAGGGGTGAATTAGTGACCAAAGCTGACATTTGGCTGGAGCGTTCTGGTGTTTCCAAGTTCTCACTTAAATGTTCACCTTTCTCCATCTGAAAAATGAAAATACTCAAAATCCGTTGGTATAAGAAATCACAAACTGAAAAAAAGAAAAAAGAAGGTGTCCATACAAACAGTGTAATGGAACCCTACTTTCAACAACACACCATCTATACATACTGAGACCCTCTCATTGATAGGCGTCGCATACTAAGTTCGAGGGTATGAACTCCTTTGCCAAGAAAATCTTCAGAGGGTTTCAGTATCTGTAGAGGGGTAGCATAATATTAGCAAAACGGATGTTGTAAAACAGAAGAGTCCTGGTTTCCAAATAGCTGGGTAATGTAACCTTCACCGGCCTCATAATTGAATTGTTATTAAGTCAAGTGAGTTTGAAATCATAATTTCGCTTGACTTAATGACGATTCTCCTGTTTTCTTTTAGGATAAATAGTCTCGCTAAGGAATTTCCCGACAGATGGAAATTTGTGGATGACCTAACGCTTGTTGAAACCTGCTACAGAAACTTAGTAAGCAACCCTATGAGCATTCTCAACGATATTGCAAATGACGCTGCAGACTTAGACATGAGAGTAAACCCCTCTAAATCTATGATAATGCTAATATGTTTCCTTGAAACCTCACCCCTTTTCCTCAACTCTATCCCTCCAAATATTTCTGTTTCTTCCTTCAAATTGCTTGGTGTTACAATTTCCTCTAATTTAAAGTGGGATATCCACGTTAAAGATATTGTCCATAGAGCTAATGCGTCCATGTCTCTCCTTAAGCTATTGAATAAACTTAATGTCCCCCATCCCATTCCTTAAGAATCTATACTTCCTTTGGCCGCCATCATCTTGAATATGCTTGTCCAGTTTGGCATCCTGGCATCTCCCGTGATGAATCAGAAAAAATTTAATCCATTCAAAAAAGAGCCCTGAGAATAATCTTTAAAGGAAGTAAGGTACCATACTCGCTCCTTCTAAAAAAAAAGCCAAACTGGAGACTCTTGAGCACAGGAGAGGAACGTTGCGCCTTCGTTTTGCAAAAAATCCAATGACAAACCCTCGCACGGAAAACATTTTCCCCAAAAGACACTCCCCATCCAGACACCGCCTGCCACGTGCTGTTTCTGAACCCGTTCATGTCTTGTCCCCTATCCATTGCTTGACCTCCAGGTATGAAAAAAACCTTTGTACCCTTCATTATGGATAAAATAAACCGCTAGTTTTCCTTTTTTCTGTTTTTTTTGGTACTGGTGATACCCAAGGTTATGTTCGTTCGATTTTTTTTGTTTCCTCCCTCTCTGTATATGTTATCTTTTAAACCCTTTTAACACTAATTTTATTTCACTCTTTTTTAGTTTTTACCTTTTTCAGTTTCTGACATTTTGCCGCTTGTTTTTTTTTACTAATGAATAGTTTTGCCATTTTTGTATTGCCGTTTTTGGCATTGGTTTGCCAGCCTTTTTAGTTGTTGTGCTTGGTTTTAGTATTTTTTTTACATTTTGGTTTTATGACTCCGAAATGCGAATTTGGGCCTTTGGGGCTTGTGATAGACATTTTAAAATAAATCTTATCCTATCCTACCTAACTTATACGTTGATTCACCATGAAAGAAAACAGCTAGTGTGCTACACTGCTTAAACAGAGGAATTAAGGTAAGTTCACACGAATGGGATTCCCATCATTTCCTATGGAAATTCCTTTCAGGAGCCTTCGTTTTTCTGATGTATTTTTTTCAACTTTTCTTTGCAAACCGAATGGGATTCACGGGAATTTTGAAGCGCAAAATTCTAATTCAGTAAGACATGTCTAGGATAAATCATCTGCAAAGTACAACAAGATTTTTTTTTTTTAAGTAACTGATTCCTGAGATTCTAGCCAACTGAAGCTACAGCAGCAGCAACCGAAAGCTACAGCAACCAAAAATGCTGGCAAGCCTAAGGTGTCTGAGTCACTGATTCTTTCTGAATTTGAAATGTTTGCTTCCTTCCATAAGGGATTGAGTGTTCGAACACTTTCCCGTTTTTCCTTTTCGTTTTCCTTATTCGTTTTCCCATTCGTCTGAACTTACCTTTAGTAAGTATCTAGGCTGATTTTCAAGAAATTGTAGTAAAATCAGCAATTCATTGAGAGCTTTTCTTAACTTGTAAATCTATTACAAAACCTTTTGTTTCTTCCTAAGTGCAGCTATCACCATTTTTCGCCATAATGCAAAGATCCTCTCTTATTCATTGTATCTTATTCTCTTATTTTATTTAACTCTTTTTTAGTTTTTACCTTTTTCAGTTTCTGACATTTTGCCGCTTGTTTTTTTTTTTACTAATGAATGGTTTTGCCTTTTTTGTATTGTCGTCTTTGGCATTGGTTTGCCAGCCTTTTTAGTTGTTGTGCTTGGTTTTAGTATTTTTTACATTTTGGTTTTATGACTCCGAAATGCGAATTTGGGCCTTTGGGGCTTGTGATAGACATTTTAAAATAAATCTTATCCTATCCTACCTAACTTATACGTTGATTCACCATGAAAGAAAACAGCTAGTGTGCTACACTGCTTAAACAGAGGAATTAAGGTAAGTTCACATGAATGGGATTCCCATCATTTCCTATGGAAATTCCTTTCAGGAGCCTTCGTTTTTCTGATGTATTTTTTTCAACTTTTCTTTGCGAACCGAATGGGATTCACGGGAATTTTGAAGCGCAAAATTCTAATTCAGTAAGACATGTCTAGGATAAATCATCTGCAAAGTACAACAAGATTTTTTTTTTTTAAGTAACTGATTCCTGAGATTCTAGCCAACTGAAGCTACAGCAGCAGCAACCGAAAGCTACAGCAACCAAAAATGCTGGCAAGCCTAAGGTGTCTGAGTCACTCATTCTTTCTGAATTTGAAATGTTTGCTTCCTTCCATAAGGGATTGAGTGTTCGAACACTTTCCCGTTTTTCCTTTTCGTTTTCCTTATTCGTTTTCCCATTCGTCTGAACTTACCTTTAGTAAGTATCCACGCTGATTTTCAAGAAATTGTAGCAAAATCAGCAATTCATTGAGAGCTTTTCTTAACTTGTAAATCTATTACAAAACCTTTTGTTTCTTCCTAAGTGCAGCTATCACCATTTTTTCGCCATAATGCAAAGATCCTCTCTTATTCATTGTAAAATCAAAATATCTTCTTGTAAACAATGATGATGCTGATGAAACTATATGAAAAGATTGCCGGCACAACTCGTATTAAAAGCCACAGAGAAGACTCAAACAAAAGCACACCACATATAAATTGATGCAGCCAGATAGGCCCAAGCTCACACCTTGTATAAATAAAGAATTATGAAGTCTATCTGCACACAACTTGTATTTACGGATTAAAGTTATCAAAGATATTACGAGGTGTGTTTTTCTTTTTTTGCTACGAAAGTATTAGAGATAGAACTTTTTTTTTGCCACCAGACGAAGCGGCATGAAAAACTGCATCGGACGCATGTAAAAAGTCATTTTCGGTAAAAATCGACTATACGGGGTGTGCACGCAGCAGCCGCGATATAAACCGCCTGTCAAGATCACTCATAAAAAAAACTTTGTTTTATTTTAGCAAAAAAAAAGAAGATCCGATGTCACGAACCATTAAAGCTGATTTTATTTCTTTTTTTTTTCAGATGAATCAGACCTTTCTGAACGTAAGTAATAAACATCCGTGTTTAAAATATTTGACCTTTGTCAATCTAGATAACGAATTTTGATCGGATATCTCTAAGGCGATTGCACCTAAAAGGGATATTGAAGGGGGACTGGTTGCACTCCAACCTTTTTTTCTACATTCCTTCAACACACCCAAAAAGTTTCAACTTCATACCCTCGGGTTTATACCCTCAGCTGTTCTCGACACATTGCAGATACGTCGTCTTGTAAGACTGGATGCACAATGTACCTCTTGATTTAATTGAAGATGCTTCTAAACATTTTCCGAACCATGTGATGGCTGATACCATCAGCTATTGTAGATTCTGCTAGCATTTTTTTTTTCAAAACCAGTAAGGGAAAAAATGTCTTTTGATTGTGTTTGGTATTCTTCTTGACATTTCCCTAAGGTTTGACCTTAATGTTCCATGCTTTTCAAACAGTTCGTGGTAACGAACTGTAAGTAAGGAGCGACCCGGCTCAATGGTAACCGAAACTCTAGAAAACGGGGTTTTTGATACCAATAGATACATGAAAAGAATCAGATTTCAATGCTGATTTCAAATATATAACTTTCATCAAGTTTAGTGCTACCCATCAAAAGTCACGCGCCTGAGAATATTTGGCTGATTTTAAAAAAAGGGGTAAAGACCCCCTAAAAGCTATAGAACCTTAATGAAAATCACACCATCATATTCAGCGTATCAGAGAACCCTACTGTAGAGGTTTCAAGCTCCTATCTACAAAAATGTGGACTTTGCATGTTTTGCCAGAAGAAAGATCACGGATGCGTGTTAGTTTGTTTTTTGTTTTTTTTTTTTATCAGGGGTGATCGTATCGACCCAGCGATCCTAGAATATCGTGGTAGGTATCATTGGAACGTAAATTAAAAGTTCTAGTACCCTTTTTAAGTTACCAAAAAGAATGGAGGGCAACTAGGCCCCCTCCCACGCTTATTTTTTTCCCAAAGTCACCCAATCAAAATTTTGAGATAGCCATTTTGTTCAACATGGTCGAAAATATGATAAATATGTCTTTTAGGATGACTTAATGCCCCGAAGTCCCCAGGGGGAGGGCTAAAAGTTATGAACTTTACCCAATGTTAACATATAGTATTGGTTATTGGGAAGTATACAGAAGTTTTTAGGAGGGTTTTTTTCTGGTAGTGGGGGGGGGGGGGGGTCGGGGGTTATGTTGGAGGATCTATCCATGAAGGAAGTTTTCATGGGGGAAGGGAAATTGCCATGAAGGGGGTGCCAGACTTACCAGCATTATTTATTGGTTATTGGGAAGTATACAGACATTTTCAGGAAGGATTTTTTTCTCGAGGGGGGGGAGGCGGCTAGAGGAGGGGATTAATCTAGAGAATCTTTCCGTGGAGGATGTTTCTTTGGGGTATGGGACATTTCTATGAAGGGGGCGCCGGATTTCCAAGCATTATTTAAAAAACGATCAGAAATTAAATAAAAAAAAACAAGATTTTTCAACTGAAAGTAAGAAGCAACATTAGAACTTAAAACGAACAGAAATTATAACGTATGTGAGGGGGTTCTCCCCCAATTCAATACCTCGCTCTTTACGCTACAGTTTTTTTAGTGCTTTCAAAAGAGCTATATATTCTAATTAAACGGCCTTTGTGATTCAGGGGTTTGTGAATCAAAATTTTTTTTAACTTTTAGCGTAAAGAGCGATGTATTGACTAAGGGGAGAACCCTCTCATATACGTAATAACATATACGGAATAAAAAAAAAACAATAAAAAACAAGCGATACGGCTCAATAGTAATCGACACTTTTAAAAACGGAATTTTGATGTCAATAAATGTATCAAAAGAATGTGTTTATAATGCTGATTCTAAATATATAAATTTTATTAAGTTTAGTATTACTCATCAAAGGCTACGATCCTGAGAAAATTTACCCGATTTTTTAAAGAGGGGGGAAACATCCCCTACAAGTGAAAGAATTTTAATGAAAATCACACCATCAGATTCAGCGTATCAGAAAACCCTATTACATAGGTTTCAAGCTCATATCTGCAAAAATCTGCAACTTTGTATTTTTTGCCAGAAGAAAAATATACGAATATAGAAGTTAGTTACGTAAGTTAATTTGTAAATTACGTCATAACCAAATTTAGAGATATCCATTTAGCAAAAGAAAAGTAAAATTTTTATGCAAATTTTGTTTACTTATTCAATGACGGTAAACCAAAATAAAAGCTGCATTAACTAAAAAACGATCAGAAATTAAATAAAAAAACAAGTTTTTTAAACTGAAAGTAAGGAGTGACATTAAAACTTAAAACGAACAGAAATTATTCCGTATATGAAAGGGGCTGTCACCTCCTTAACGCCTCGCTCTTTACGCTAAAGTTTGAATCTGTCTCACAACTTTATTTTTTAAAACAATAAAAAACTTTAGCGTAAAGAGCGAAGCGTTGAGGAGGGGACAGCCCCTTTCACATACGGAATAATTTCTGTTCGTTTTAAGTTTTAATGTCGCTCCTTACTTTCAGTTTAGAAAACTTGTTTTTTTTATTTAATTTTTTTATTAATAGGATCAAACATGCCCTCTCTTATTGATAAAAAAAAACACCTTGTATGTTAACTATAGGCAACTTGCATAACTTAAAGCACTTGCACCAGGGGCTAAGGGTTGTGAACCCTGGAGGCATAGTTATTCATCCTTTGATCTGTTTTAGATAAATGGTCATCCAAAATAATCAATCAGATGTATTTTGGGAAAAAGGAGGTTGGGGATGGAAGCCCTTCGATCACTTTTAACTCTTCAAACTTGCACTTGAACTTTTGATATACGATTGAATGAGCACCTCCCCCCCCCCCCGAGTTCATAAAAAATCTTTTCCGTAAAAACCTTATTTGTTAACATTGAGTAACTAGCTTAACTTACAGCACTTGCTCCAGGAGCTGCAGGCGGGGCTGTTAACCCCAGAGGCATGGCTATTTAACCTTTATACTATTTTGAAAATTATTTTTTTTATTTTGATCGGATGCATTTTGGGGGAAAATGGCAGTTAAGAGGGAGGGGCTGATTTTCCTCTGATTGCCTTTGATTTTTTCAAATTGAACTTGAAATTTCAATTACCAATCGAATGAGCCTTCTCCAACGTTTGTACGACCATCCCTTCTATAAATCCTTAAATTTTAACAATGGGCAACTTGCAATAACCTCAGCCCTTGCCTCGAGGACTGTGGGGTTTTTGTTAATCACGTTTATTAATCACGTTTTATTGTTCGACTGGAAATTGAAAGTTTTAGTGCCCTTTTTAAAAGTAAAAAGTGATTGTAGGACAACCAGCCCCCCCCACCTCCGGGAAAAATACCTCCTGTGGAAAATACCTCCGGGAAATACCATCTCGTGGAAAATACCCCGTCCCCTGGATAATACCTCCCCGTGAAAAATCCCTCCCGAAAAATACCCCATGCGGTTGGTTGGTAGCCAATCACTTTCAACTTATAGAAAAAGACTAGAACTGCCTGGATATTATAACTAATTTCTACCTCCATCCTCCTCTCGTCTCTCCCCTAGATCAAATTTTGTATTTATCCGAAGGCTCAATGAGAGTTGAGAGGTTTTGGTATTAAAATGCAACCTTTGAGGTATCTCCCTCTCTCCCTAGCTACAAACAATAAGAGAACCCCATTGCAGAAGTTTAAGTACCTTTTCAAGTTTTGTAATTTGTCCATTGCTTACAGATAGTGTTTGCTATTGGGAAACATACTTAGATTTTTCGCGTAGGTGTTTTCTGAAGAGAGGTTGAGACAGTTTCTGGAGGGTTTTCCATGAGAAGAACATTATTGCACATAGGGGGGGGGGGGGAGACATACATATAATTTTTTTTTTCCACTTTCCTAAGCACTTCTCAGCTAAACAAAAAAAATAACAGAACCAAAATAAAATATTCCAATTTAGAAAACCATATTTTCCGCGAGGGGTATTTTCCTGGGGAGGGGTTTCCTTGGGAGATGGGGGGGGGGTAAATTCCTAGACCCGAAGACAATATAGGGCGAAGGGAACCCCCATTAACAGACATAAAAAAGGAGAAATGAATCTGGCTTTAAGAGTTTGTGACGTCCGATTTCTTTGTGTTTTTGTGTCAACAAAACAGAGCTTTCTTTTTATTAATCATCTTTACAGTCATTTATATTATGACTCTAAAAAGCAAGCAATTCCAACAAGATTAAAAATGTAAAGATTCTAACTTGTTTTTTAAATGTAAATACGGTACGGTGATTGAGTTGCACGAGAGTTCAGTTATAAGAGGGTTCAGTTGCACGGTGGTTCAATTACACGGTGGTGCATTTGCATGGTGGTTCAGTTGCAAGGTGGTCCAGTTTTACGGTGGTTCATTTGCACGGGGGTTCAGTTACATGGGGGATTAGTTAAATGGGGTTGAGTTGCACGAGGGCTCAGTTAAATGGAGTTCAGTTGCACCACGGTTCCGTCACACGATGATTCCATTACACTAGTGTTCAGTTACACGGGGGTTCAGTTGCACGGGGGTTCAGTTACACGGTGGTTGAGTTGCATGGTGGTTCAGCTGCACGGTGGTTCAGTTGCACGGTGGTTCAGTTACAGTGGTTCAGTTACTTGGGGTTCAGTTACACGGTGGTTAAGTTGCAATGGGACCAGTATTTGGTTTTTTGGGAAGTAGGCATACATTTTCGGGTGGGGAGGGAGTGCAAATTTTATGCTGGTGGGACTTTACATGAGGAGAATATTCAATGGAGAGGGAATTTTCCAGAGAAAATTGTATACGGGGGGAATTTGCAAGAATTCCTTAACGACTCAATTTTACGCGTGGAAGCGTTAAGGGTAATTGTCTGGGGTAAATTTTCACCAAGATTGAATGTTCTAGATAATATATCCGTGGGGAGAGGGAATTTTTCCGTGGAGTTAGAGCCAGATTTCCTGGCGCTGTTTAAAAAATGATCAGAAAATAAATAAAAAAAACAAGTTTTTGCAACTGAAAGTAAGGAGCAACATTAAAACTTAAACCGAACAGAAATTATTATTTATATTAGTTGGGCTGCCCCTCCTGTGCTAAAGTTTCAATTTTGCCCCAGTTCTTTAAAAATGATTCCTGAAACAGAAGGGTCAATGTTTTTGTCCCAGTTCTTTAAAAACGATTCCTGAAACAGAAGGAAACAATGTTTAATTAGAACAATAAGTAGCCTTTTTAAAACTGCCAAAAAACTTCAGCATGAAGAGCGAGGTGTTGAGGAGAAGGTAAAACCCCCTAATATACGTAATAATTTCTGTTCGTTTTAAGTTTTAATGTTGCTCTTTACTTTTACTTGAAAAAACTTGTTTTTGTTTAATTCAAAAAGATCCTATATAGTGATATTATGATAAGAAAAAGTTAAATGATTGTTTTCCTCTTACTAAGCGGAAAATCCATCATCATATCTTACAATGGTAAGATCCTCCACGCCCCTCTTCCCTTTAAAAAAATATTTAAATAAAAAATTAGAAGTGAAATTTATTTTCCTTTTGTTAATGTAATTACAATGTTTCGAAGGAATCATATACAGCAATACGAAGATTAAAAAAAAAATGATTTACAGCTATCCTCAATGTTTTGCAGGAAATCTTTTCATTTTTGTTTATTTAAAATTTTTTGATAATTCCATTAAAAAAAACATTTAACTGAAAAATAAAAAACATCAATTATTTATCATTAAAAAATTTAAATTATATATTTTTGAAGAGATCCTATGCAGCAATATTATGATAACAGAAAATTAAGTTCTTGTTTTCCTCAAGCTATATGGAAAACCCTTCCTCATATCTTATGTTGGTAAGATCTTCGACCCCTTCCCCCCCCCTTTTCAAAATATTGAAATAAAAAGTTGAAGTGAAATTTATTTCTCTGTTGTTTTTTTTTAATATAATTACCATTTTTCGAAATAGTTATATACAGCAGTAGAATGTTACCTTATACTTTGCCTGGTTTATGTTCCTTGCGGTGCTATTTGGGGATATTACGTTCCTTGGCACCTTTCCAGAGCAGATGTCAAGGCTTTCCCCTTGGGCACTCTTGGGGTTGAACGAACTTTATCTAGGTCATTCTCTATTATACTTCTATGGGACGTATAGGAACCACTGAAGCGTATCAAGTTGAATGAACTTTATCTAGGTCATTCCCTAGGGCCCTCTACACCTTTTCAAGAGAGTGAGAATCCCCTCCCAATGTCATATGGATTTGCGGGGACATATAGGAACCACTGAAGCGTATCAAGTTGAATGAACTTTATCTAGGTCATCCCCTAGGGCCCTCTACACCTTTTCAATAGAGTGAGTATCCCCTCGCGATTTCATATGGATTTGCATGGGCCTATAAACCATTTCAAAGAGAGTGAGCATCGGGTAAGTAGCTTGAACGAACTTTATCTGGGTCATCCCCTAGGGCACCCTTGAGTTGAACAAACCTTATCTAGGTCATTCTCTATCTATGTTTCATTTTGCGTACGGCCATAGGAACCAATGAAGCTTATCAAGTTGAATGAACTTTATCTATGTCATCCCCTAGGGCACCCTTGAGTTGAACGAACCTTATCTAGGTCATTCTCTATTGAGGGTCCATTTTGCTTACTTTACGTTGCTTGTCATGCTATTTGCTTACTTTACGTTCCTTGGCATCTTTCCAGGGCACATGTCAAGGCTATCCCCTTAGGACACTCTTGTATAATTTGTTTTTGGACGTTAGGGAGCGCTCAAAGCTGAAACTAATAAAGATGTAGATGCCGAGAAAAGAATTTTTAATCAAGAAATTCAGAACAATCTTTAGAAATCCTTATAAATCAACTAGTGAGATGATTATGGATTTGAACCATCAAGGACCCCCCCCCCCAACTTTTTGGCCCCCTTTCCCCCTTTTTTTTGTTTTGAACTTTATTTTAAACTTCTTTTATTATTTTTTTAACATGATATATTTTTTCAACTTTTTTTTTACATCTCTTAGAATGACAAGTAATATACTTAAAACATAAAAAAAATAACATTTAATATTTTCCAAATTCAAAACGGGAATGATATAGAAATGTTAGTCGTGACTTTTACTATTAGAAAAATATTGTTTGTAGTAGCACTTTTTTTATTGCACTAATTTTTTTTGGACTTCGAAATTATTCAACTTTTTTTATGCACTGAAATTATTCCACTTTTTTTTATTTCTTTATTTTTTTTTCTTTGGATTTTTTTATTTTTTAACATGGTATTTTTTCAACTTTTTTTTACGTCTCTTAGAATGAGATGAAACATACTTAAAACATAAAAATACACATTTAATTGGAATAAGCGGACACCCGCCAAGACACACAGGCAAAAAGAGTGAGAGAGACAAAAACACATACAAATACGTAGATTCAGACACACAAACCGAGAAAGACATGCATTGGAATAAGCAAACACCCGCCCAGACACACAGACAAAAAGAGTGAGAGAGACAAAAACACATACAAATACGTAGATTCAGAACAACAAACCGAGAAAGTCATGCATTGCAATAAGCAAACACCCGCCCAGACACAGAGACAAAAGGAGTGAGAGAGACAAAAACACATATAAATACTTAGATTCAGACAAACAAACCGAGAAAGACATGCATTGGAATAAGCAAACACCCACCCAGACACACAGACCAAAAGAGTGAGAGAGACAAAAACACATACAAATACGTAGATTCAGTCATACAAACCGAGAAAGACATGCATTGGAATAAGCAAACACCCGCCCAGACACACAGGCTAAAAGAGCGAGAGACAAAAACACATACAAATTCATAGATTCAGACACACAAACCGAGAAAGACATGCATTGGAATAAGCAAATACCCGCCCAGACACACAGACAAAAAGAGTGAGAGAGACAAAAACACATACAAATACGTAGATTCAAACACACAAACCGAGAAAGACATGCATTAGAATAAGCAAACACCCGCTCAGAAAGACAGGGAAAAAATAGTGAGAGAGAAAAAACACATACAAATACGTGGATTCAGACACAAAAACCGAGAAAGACATGCACTGGAATAAGCAAACACCCGCCCAGACACACAGACAAAAAGAGTGAGAGAGATAAAAACACATAAAAATACGTAGATTCAGACACACAAATCGAGAAAGACATGCATTGGAATAAGCAAACACCCGCTCAGAAAGACAGGGAAAAATAGTGAGAGAGACAAAAACACATACAAATACGTGGATTCAGACACAAAAACCGAGAAAGACATGCACTGGAATAAGCAAACACCCGCCCAGACACACAGACAAAAAGAGTGAGAGAGATAAAAACACATACAAATACGTAGATTCAAACACACAAACCGAGAAAGACATGCATTGGAATAAGCAAACACCCGCTCAGAAAGACAGGGAAAAAATAGTGAGAGAGAAAAAACACATACAAATACGTGGATTCAGACACAAAAACCGAGAAAGACATGCACTGGAATAAGCAAACACCCGCCCAGACACACAGACAAAAAGAGTGAGAGAGATAAAAACACATACAAATACGTAGATTCAGACACACAAACCGAGAAAGACATGCATTGGAATAAGCAAACACCCGCCCAAACAGACAGGCAAAAATAGTAAGAGAGACGAAAACACATACAATTACGTAGATTCAGACACACAAACCGAGAAAGACATGCATTGGAATAAGCAAACACACACCCATACACACAGGCAAAAAGAATGAGAGAGATAAAAACACATATAAATACGTAGATTCAGACACACTAAACCGAGAAAGACATGCATTGGAATAATCAAACACCCGCTCGGACACTCAGGCAAAAAGAGTGAGAGTGACAAAAACACATACAAATACGTAGATTCAGACACACAAATCGAGAAAGACATGCATTGGAATAAGCAAACACCCGCCCAGACACACAGGCAAAAAGAGTGAGAGAGACAAAAACACATACAAATACGTAGATTCAGACACACAAACCGAGGAAGACATACATTGGAATAAGCAAACACCCCCCTCCCCCCAGACACACAGGCAAAAAGAGTGAAAGAGACAAAAACACATACAAATACGTAGATTCAGACACACAAACCCAGAAAGACATGCATTAGAATAAACAAACACCCGCCCAGACACACAGGTAAAAAGAGTAAGAGAAGGCACAAATTTCTTTCGTGAATTCGCCTCCTGGATACACAATATAGACATTTCATTCAAGAAAATATGAAAAAAATTGTAATTAAGTAACAAATTCTTTCTTAAATTCACCTCTTGGATACACAATACGGAAATTTCATTCAAGAAATTATGAAAAAATTGTAAGTAACAAACTCTTTATTGATTTCACCTCTTGGATGCACAATACAGATATTTCATTCAATAAATTATGAAAAAAATTGTAAATAAACTCTTTATTGTTTTCACCTCTTGGATACACAATACAGAAACTTCATTCAAGAAATTATGAAAAATTGTAAGTATGTAACAAATTCTTTCTTGAATTCGCCGTCTAGATACGCAACACACAAATATCTGCATTCACGTTGGCTTCATTTAGGTTCACTAAGCGTGGCGCGCCACGCTAAGTGAACCTAAATGAACCTAACGTGAATGCAGTTATTTGGAAAAAAGGTCGTATTGTAGATTGGCTGCAGGTGCCCGGGTGAAGGAAAAATCAGTTGTGATGCCATCTATAACTTAATTGAAATAGATGTGGCACTTGCTTTAGTAAAAAAATGAACTTAGCTCTTTGCTTGTCTCTCTCACTAGGGTGAATTCAAGAAAGAGTTTGTTACTTACTTACTTACAACTTTTTTTTCATAGTTTATTGAATGAAATCTCCGTATTGTGTCTTCAAGAGGTGAATTGAAAAAGAGTTTGTTACTAACTTACAATTTTTTTCATAGTTTGATGAATGAAATTTCTGTATTGTGCATCCAAGAGGTTAATTCAAGAATCAGTTTGTTACTTACTAACAATTTTTTCATGATTTCATGATTGAAATTCCTGTATCGTGTATCCAAGAGGTGAATCCAAGAAAGATTTTATTAGCTATTTACAATTTTTTCATAATTTCTTGAATGAAATGTCTATAATGTGCATCCAAGAGGTGACTTCAAGAAGGAGTTTGTTGCTTACTTACAATGTTTTCATAATTTCTTGAATGAAATTTCTGTGTTGTGTATCCAAGAGGCGAATTAAGGAAAGAGTTTGTTACTTACTTACATTTTTTTTTTATTTCTTGAATGAAATGTCTGTATTGTGTATCCATGAAAAGAAATCAAGAAAGAGCTTGTTACTTACTTACAATTTTTTCATAATTTCTTGAGTGAAATTGCTGTATTGTCTGTCCAGGAAGAAACTTCAAGAAAGAGTTTGTTTACAACTTTTCCTCATAATTTCCTGAATTAAATTTCTGTATTGTGCATTCAAACGGTGAATTCTAGAAAGAGCTTGTTATTTATTTAGAATTTTGTCATGATTTCTTGAATGAAATGTCTGTATTATGTATCCAGGAGGTGAATTCAAGAAAGAATTTGTTACTTACTTACAATTTTTTCATAATTTCTTGAATAAAATTTCTGCATTGTGTGTATCCAGGAGGTGACTTCAAGAAAGAGTTTGTTACTTACTTACAATTTTTCATAACTTCTTGAATGAAATTTCCGTATTGTTTATTTAAGAGGTGAATTCAAGAAAGTTTGTTTTACTTACTTACAATTGTTTTTACAATTTCTTGAATGAAATGTCTGTATTGCGTATCTATGAGGAGAAATCAAGAAAGAGTTTGTAACTTACTTACGATTTTTTCATAATTTCTTGTATTACTTTCAATTTTTTTATAATTTCTTGAATGAAATTTCCGTATTGTGTATCGAAGAGGTGAATTCAAGAAAGAATTTGCTACTTACTTACAATTTTTTTCATAATTTTTTGAATGAAATGTCTTTATTGTGTATCCAGGAGGCGAACTCAAGAAAGAATTTGTTACTTACTTACAATTTTTTCATAATTTCTTGAATGAAATTTCCGTATTGTGTATCCAAGAGGTGAAAACAATAAAGAGTTTGTTACTTACTTGCGATTTTTTCATAGTTTCTTGAATGACATATCTGTATTGTGTATCCAAGAGGTGAAACCAATAGAGAGTTTGTCACTTACTTACAAATTTTTCATAATTTCTTGAGTGAAATTGCTGTATTGTATGTCCAGAAAGCGAACTCAAGAAAGAGTTTGCTACTTACTTAAAATTTTTCATAATTTCTTGAGTGAAATTGCTGTATTGTGTGTCCAGGAAGTAAATGCAAGAAAGAGTTGTTCAAAGTTTTCTTCATAATTTCTTGAATTAAATTTCGGTATTGTGCATCGAAACGGCGAATTCAAGAAAGAGTTTGTTATTTACTTAGAATTTTGTCATAATTTCTTGAATGAGATCTCTTTATTGTGTATCCAAGAGGCGAATCCAAGAAAGAATTTGATACTTACTTACAATTTTTTTCATAATTTCTTGAATTAAACTTCTGTATTGTGTATCCAGGAGGCGAATTCAAGATAGAATTTGTTACTTACTTACTATTTATTATAATTTCTTGAATGAAATATCTGTATTGTGCATCCAAGAGGTGAAATCAATAAAGAGTTTGTTACTTACAATTTGTTTATAATTTCTTGAATGAAATGTCTGTATTGTGTATCCAGGAGGCGAATTCAAAAAAGACTTTGTTACTTCTCTCACTCTTTTTGTCTGTGTGTCAGGGCGGGTGTTTGCTTTTTCCAATGTATGTCTTTCTCGGTTTTTGTGTCTGAATCTACGTATTTGTATGTGTTTTTGTCTCTCTCACTCTTTTTGCCTGTCTGTCCGGGCGGGTGTTTGCTTATTTCAATGCATGTCTTTCTCGGTTTGTGTGTCTAAATCTACGTATTTGTATGTGTTTTTGTCTCTCTCACTCTTTTTGCCTGTTTGTCCGGGCGGGTGTTTGCTTATTTCAATGCATGTCTTTCTCGGTTTGTGTGTCTGAATCTACGTATTTATATGTGTTTTTATCTCTCTCATTCTATTTGCCTGTGTCTCTAGGTGGGTGTTTGCTTATTCCAATGCATGTCTTTCTCGGTTTGTGTGTCTGAATCTACGTATTTGTATGTGTTTTTGTCTCTCTCACTATTTTTTGCCTGTCTATCTGGGCGGGTGTTTGCTTGTTCCAATGCCTGTTTTTCTCGGTTTGTGTGTCTGAATCTACCTATTTGTATGTGTTTTTATCTCTCTCACTCTTTTTGCCTGTGTGTCTGGGTGGGTGTTTGCTTATTCCAATGCATGTCTTTCTCGGTTTGTGTGTCTGAATCTACGTATTTGTATGTGTTTTTGTCTCTCTCACTATTTTTTGCCTGTCTTCCTGAGCGGGTGTTTGCTTATTCCAATGCATGTCTTTCTCGGTTTGTGTGTCTGAATCTACGTATTTGAATGTGTTTTTGTCTCTCTCACTCTTTTTGCCTGTGTGTCTGGGCGGGTGTTTGCTTATTCCAATGCATGTCTTTCTCGGTTTGTGTGTGAGAATTTACGTATTTGTATGTGTTTTGGTCTCTCTAACAATTTTGCCTGTCTTTCTGAGCGGGTGTTTGCTTATTCCAATGCAAGTCTTTCTCGGTTTGTGTGTCTGAATGTACGTATTTTTATGTGTTTTGTCTCTCTCACTATTTTTGGCCTGTCTTACTGAGCGGGTGTTTGCTTATTCCAATGTATGTCTTTCTCGGTTTGTGTGTCTGAATCTAAGTATTTGTATGTGTTTTTGTCTCTCTCACTCTTTTTGCTTGTGTGTCTGGGCAGATGTTTGCTTATTCCAATGCATGTCTTTTTCCGTTTTTGTGTCTGAATCTACGCATTTGTATGTGTTTTTGTCTCTCTCACTCTTTTTGTCTGTGTGTCTGGGAGGGTGTTTGCTTATTCCAATGCATGTCCTTCTCGGTTTGTGTGTGAGTATCTACGTATTTGTATGTGTTTTTGTCTCTCCAACTATTTTTTGCCTGTCTTTCTGAGCGGGTGTTTGCTTATTCCAATGCAAGTCTTTCTCGGTTTGTGTGTCTGAATCTACATATTTTTATGTGTTTTGTCTCTCTCACTATTTTTTACCTGTCTTTCTGAGCGGGTGTTTGCTTATTCCAAGGTATGTCTTTCTCGGTTTGTGTGTCTGAATCTACGTATTTGTATGTGTTTTTGTCTCTCTCACTCTTTTTTTCTGTGTGTCTGGGTAGGAGTTTGCTTTTTCCAATGCATGTCTTTCTCGGTTTGTTTGTCTGAATCTACGTATTTTTATGTGTTTTTGTCTCTCTCACTATTTTTTGCCTGTCTTTCTGAGCGGGTGTTTGTTTATTCCAATGTATGTCTTTCTCGGTTTGCGTGTCTGAATCTACGCATTTTTATATGTTTTTGTCTCTCTAACTATTTTTTGCCTGTCTTTCTAAGCGGGTGTTTGCTTATTCCAATGCAAGTCTTTCTCGGTTTGTGTGTCTGAATCTACGTATTTGTATGTGTTTTTGTCTCTCTCACTATTTTTCGCCTGTCTTTCTGAGCGGGTGTTTGCTTATTCCAATGCATGTCTTTCTCGGTTTGTGTGTCTGAATCTACGCATTTGTATGTGCTTTTGTCTCTCTCCCTCTTTTTGCCTGTGTGTCTGGGGGGGTGTTTGCTTATTCAAGTGTGTGTCTTTCTCGGTTTGTGTGTTTGAATCTAGATATTTGTATGTGATTTGTCTCTCTCACTCTTTTTGCCTGTGTGTCTGAGCGGGTGTTAGCTTATTCCAAATGCATGTCTTTCTCGGTTTGTGTGTCTGAATCTACGTATTTGTATGTGTTTTTTTGTCTCTGTCACTCGTTTTGCCTGTGTGTCTTGGCGGGTGTTCGCTTATTCCAATTAAATGTGTATTTTTTATGTTTTAAGTATGTTTCATCACATTCTAAGAGACGTAAAAAAAAGTTGAAAAAATACCATGTTAAAAAATAAAAATACCCAAAGAAAAAAAATAAAATTAAAAAAAGTGGAATAATTTCAGTGCATAAAAAAAATTCAGTAAAAAAAAAGTTCAATAATTTTGAAGTCCAAAAAAATTTAGTGCAATAAAAAAGTGCTACTACAAAAAATATTTTTCTAATAGTAAAAGTCACGACTAAACTTTTCTACATCATTAGCATTTTGAATTTGGAAAATATTAAATGTGATTTTTTTATGTTTTAAGTATGTTACATGTCATTCTAAGAGATGTAAAAAAAAGTTAAAAAATATATCATGTCAAAAAAAATAATAAAAAAGTTTAGAAAAACTTCAAAACAAAAAAATTCAAAAAAAGGGGGAGGAGGGGGCCAAAAGTTGGGGGGGGGTCCTTGAAGGTTCAAACCCATAATCATCTCACTAGTTGATTTATAAGGATTTCTAAAGATTGTTCTGAAGTTCTTTATTAAAATTCTTTTCTCGGCATCTACATCATTATTAGTTTCAACTTTGAGCGCTCCCTAGCTTCCAAAACCAGATTATGCAAGAGTGTCCCAAGAAGATAGCCTTGACATGTGCCCTGGAAAGGTGCCAAGGAACGTAAAGTAAGCAAATAGCATGGCAAGGAACGTAAAGTAAGCAAAATGGACCCTCAATAGAGAATGACCTAGATAAGGTTTGTTCAACTCAAGGGTGCCCTAGGGGATGACCTAGATAAAGTTCATTCAACTTGATTCGCTTCAGTGGTTCCTATGACCGTACGCGAAATGGAACATAGATAGAGAATGACCTAGATAAGGTTCGTTCAACTCAAGGGTGCCCTAGGGGATGACCCAGATAAAGTTCGTTCAAGCTACTTACCCGATACTCATTCTCTTTGAAGGGTGTATAGGTCCATGCAAAGCCATACGAAATTGCGAGGGGATACTCACTCTCTTTGAAAAGGTGTATAGGTCCATGCAAATCCATATGGAGTTGCGAGGGGATACTCACTCTATTCAAAAGGTGTAGAGAGCCCTAGGGGATGACCTAGATAAAGTTCATTCAACTTAAAACGCTTCAGTGGTTCCTATATGTCCCCGAAAATCCATATGACATTGGGAGGGGATACTCACTCTCTTTAAAAGGTGTAGAGGGCTCTAGGGGATGACCTAGATAAAGCTCATTCAACTTGATACGCTTCAGTGGTTCCTATACGTCCCATAGAAGTATAATAAAGAATGACCTAGATAAAGTTCGTTCAACCCCAAGAGCTGTGTTGCCACTTATGCCGCATTTCGCGGCATTACGCCGCGATTCTGAGAGAATTGCCGCATAAAATTTTGATCATGCCGCACGCCGCGATTATGCCGCGAAATGGCTTTTTATACCGCATTTGTTCCCGTATGTAAAATTTGTCCAACTTTAAGTTTCTTATCTTTCGCAAATGTCTTTGTTGCATAAAATTGGGATTTCAAAGGTGCGTCCGACTAGTTTCGCGGAAGTCAACTACGGACCTTAATTAATGACCCGTCCACGGTCGGCAGCTTGTCCCCTGGCAGGCCAGTGTGTTCGAATGGGGTTTAGTTATTTTTGCGGGTTTGACGAAACTTTGACGTTCGAGTTTCTCAGTTCATCTCATGACTTCATTGACCTCTGTCAGCTCAGCCCAAGTGTTTTCAAGTTAGCAATAAGGACCAGACAGACTTGTCTTATTTCACAGGATTGTCTGATGGTATTGATGGTAACTAGTAACTATATTTAAGTAGCCTACGCGTCGTAAGAACCGTTATTAGCCAAAATGTGGGGGGGGGGGAGGAATTTATCGACTGGCTGGTCATTTTTACCGACTGTTTTATGCAGAAAAAACGACTAATATTGAGAAAAAACGACTGTGTTGACAAAAATTCGGCTGATTTTAAGAAAAACAACTATTTTCAAGAAGAAACCGACTGTTTTTAAGAAAAATCTACTGTTTCCAAGTAAAAAATTTACTGTTTTCACGAAAAATAGCGGCGCTGCGCGTTGACTCGGCTACTTTTTAACGACTGGCCGACAATATTCGGGGGGGGGGCCCCGCCTCCCACCTAGTCGTTATGGCCCTGGATGTAATCAGGTCAGGAAGAGTTTATTGAGCCAAAAAGTACTGGCCTATCCTAGGGGGTGGGCGGCTTCTATGATCTGTTTTCTGTTTACCAAAATGCGTGTTTTAACTAGTTGCCAGTTCGTTATTTCATCATTTCAAAATTCGAATTCATCATATGGTATCATCGAGAGGTGTAGTTCCTACCGAAAGTTTTGAAAGCCAGATTCTCACTAGAAGATATCATCAAAATCACGATGATGAAACAGCTAAGAAATATAATTTTTTTCGAAATTAGCAATTTCCTAGTTAGCACTTTTCGACTGTGTCCAGCCTTTCTACTCTCCGACGCGGCTGGCTGGCCGCAAAATATCTGATAACTGAATGTGCCTCTGTGAAAGTGAAAAACAAGACCAAAGGTTCTATGGGATCCCAAAAATTCAATATTTAATCCAGACATTGGGTTTTGTCTTCGCTAATCCAGTCTTCGCCAAACTCCTTGAAGATTTTTACTCTTAAAGATCTAGAAACAGATTAATGCCAAATGGCTAATCCTCTGAGAAAACCAAGTTCAGATTTGGATTCAGCATGTGTGTTTACTTCTATAAGTCATATCTATTTTGACGATACCGACAGAAACGATCCTGCCTTCTGCCAATTTTCTGGTTTCGTCGAAATTCCAGAGCTACTTGTCTGGCGAAAAATTGAAGCTCAGAAACGAATTTAGCGTATCTCCTTACCCCTATTTCCAACATCTAGTCAACTTCAAATAAAAAATATACGTATAACAAATTATCCGGTTTCAGCCGGATCCCGGACGAAATATATTTCCGGTTAAAAAATGAATGTGAGGATTGTTAGGATCGTAAATGACGTATCCGTTTAATTCTGTGCTTGAATATTTGTGTCCAAGTCAGCATGGGTCGAAATAACGCAACGAAATAACGATAGCAACGAAATAACGCACTTTCATTTGGTCTTTCAGCCCTTTTCGGTAAAAAAAAATTTACTATTCAGATTTAGAAACAGAATTTATCATTGAGTGGTTTTGTTGTTGTGTGTGTTATTTTGTACTATCTCTATTTCTTTCCTTTGATTACTCCACTATCTTAAACCTATAGAGGGGGTCATAAATACTATTATTATACGACAATAGTTGCGTTTTTGCAGATTAATTAAAAAAACTTTGCACTTTACTGAAAAAAATATAAATGTTTTTACTTTTATAAATTTAATAAATGAAATAATATTAACATTTTGATTACTGAATATCAGTACATGTATATTAAACTGACAATACACATTCATTTGTATTTTTTCAGTAAAGTACAAATTTTGTTCTAGCCTTGGGAAGGCATAGGGGTTTTGCGCCCAACTTATGTTAATTTCTGCTTGTTTTGAGTTTGACGCGGTTATTTATTGTAATTTCTGTTCGTTTTGGGTTTCATTTATTTATCAATGCTGATTTGTGGTAGTTTCAGGCTTGGTAGATTATTTGTTTTTATTTTGGCTCATTTTTTGTTTAATGGAGTTCGTTACTTTTCTTTGAAAAACTTATTTTGTGGAAAAAGTTTTTTTTTTAATTAATTTCTGTTCATTTTATAATGACATAGTCTTTTCAGGGAAAAAGAAAATAACACTTAAAATCTTTTCGTTTTTTAAGGCTTTATAGTTTGGCCTTCTATTTGTATGCTCGAGAACAATTTTCAGCAATTTTTAACAACATACACCCTTTTAAAAATCTGGACACAAATAGCAGTGTTTAATTTAGTTTCATACCTCCTCTAGTTGGCCTAAAAAGGAAAACTTGATACCATTCGCAAAAAAATCTGTTTACTTTCTTTGATAGCATGGATACACTTACGCTATTTTGATTTGGTTAAATTTTAAGAGCAGAAGTAGCCCCGACAGCTTAAACATGATACCCTCAGTCGTTCTTGGGATACTGCTGAGATGCCTTATTTGGAATTAGCAATATCAAAGTGCATTTTGATTTAATCTTAAGGCAACATTTAGTTTTAAACACAATGGGCAAATGGGAGGGTGGGCGTGGAAGGGGGATTAGTTGCCCTCCAATCACTTTTAACTATTATAAAGGGCATCAGCCCTCTCTATTTTCAATCGAATGAGCCCCTTTCGAAGTTCCCACGACAACTCCTTCGATACGAACTTCCCTGGTCTAAACAACAACAACAACAAAAAATATCACTAATCAATTTCGACTATTAAAAACGGTACTAGCCCTTTGAATATCAAATCGAATGAGCCCTTTTTCAAGTTTCTAAGACAAAGATTTCAATAAAAACCATATATGCCCCCAGGGCATAAATTATAACCCTTGCCCTGAGGGTTGTGGGGGAGTGTCCTCCTCAAAACATATTTTCTATCTGGAAATCAACTACCCTAAACAAAATGGCTATCTCAAAATTTTTATTGGATGTGTTTGGGGGAATGATGGATGTGGGGGGGGGGTCTAGTTGCCCTCCAATCACTTTCGACTATTAAAAAGGGCACTAGCCCTTTGAATATCCAGTCAAATGAGCTTTTATTGAAGTTTCTACGACAACACGTTCTTTAAAAACCTTATATATCCCCAGAGCATAACTTAAAACCCTTGCCCTGAGGGATGTGGGGGAGTGTCCCCCTCAAAAACATATTTTCTATGTGGAAATAAACTGCGCTGAACAAAATGGCTATCTCAAAATTTTGATTGGATGTATTTGGGCAAATGATGGGCGTGGGGGGTGGCTAGTTGCCCCCCAATCACTTTCGACTATTAAAAAGGGTACTAGCCCTTTGAATTTCCAATCGAATGAGCCTTTTTTGAAGTTTCTACGACAACGCCTTCTATAAAAACCTTATATGCCCCCAGGGCATAACTTAAAACCCTTGCCCTGAGGGTTGCGGGGGAGTGTCCTCCTCAAAAACATATTTTCTATCGGGAAATCAACTACGCTGAACAAAATGGCTATCTCAAAATTTTGATTGGATGTATTTTGGGGAATGATGGGCGTGGAGGGGGGCTAGTTGCCCTGCAATCACTTTCGACTATTAAAGGGAACTAGCCCTTTGAATTTCCAATCAAATGAGCCTGTTTTGAAGTTTCTACGACAACGCCTTCTATAAAAACCTTATATGCCCCCAGGGCATAACTTAAAACCCTTGCCCTGAGGGTTTTGGGGGAGTGTCCTCCTCAAAAACATATTTTCTATCGGGAAATCAACTACGCTGAACAAAATGGCTATCTCAAAATTTTGATTGGATGTATTTGGGGAAATGGTGGGCGTGAGAGGGGGGCTAGTTGCTCTCCAATCACTCTCGACTATTATAAAGGGGACTAGCCCTTTCAAATTCCAATCAAATTTTTTGAAGTTTTTTGAAGTTCCTATGACAACACTTTCTATAAAAACCTTATATGCCCCCGGGGCATAGCTTATAACCCTTGCCCGGAGGGCTGTGGGGGGAGTGTCCACTTCAAAAATATAATTTCCGTCTGGAAATCAACTACGTTGAACAAAATGGCTATCTTAAGATTTTAGGTATTTTAGATGTTTTCAGGTATTCTCATAATGGTAGGCGCGGAAGGGGTGTTAGTTGCATTCCAATCACTTTCAACTATTAAAAAGAGCACAAGCCACTCCAATTTCCAATCGAATGAGCCCTTTTCCAAGTTTCTACGACAACTCCCTCGATACAAAGTGCCCTGGTCTAAAAAAAAACAAAACAAAACAAAAAAAAAAACAATACATTGCGCCAACATCGTCTTTACATCGTTCTTTACTATACTGTTCGTCTGTTCACTCAGAAATCTTACAAGGTTGTTGAGTACACTCTTGCAAAGGTTTTTAAGATATAAAATTCCCCCACAGCAAACGTGTTGTTTTAGTTGATTTGCTGAAAAATATTCCTTTTTGTTGTTGTGCATATTGATAAAAAAAGATTGAAAGGCAACTTGCACACGCTTTTTTTCCCAAAGTTACCTGATAAAAATTTCGAGATAGCCATTTTGTTCAGTATAGTTAAAAGATCCAATAACTATGTCTTTAGGGGGAAAAGGACTCACCCATAGTCCGTGGAGTGTCAAGCTATGAAATTTGCCTATTTTTTATGAATAGTATTCGTTATTGGGAATTATACATACATTTTTTTTTTTTTTGGGGGGGGGGGGGTTGTGCTTGGGGTTGATTTCAATAGGGAGAATCTTTGTTGGGGAGAAATTGGGGGGGGGGGGTAAAATTTCCAGGGGAAATTTTACACTGGGGGATTTGACAAAATTCCTATACGACATTCTTTTTAACTGCCTTACATTCTCTTTTCCAACTCCATTTTGCGTGTGGAGATGTTCCACGGGAATTCTCCAGGGGCTATTTTCCGCGTGTTTTGATTTTCGGGGAAGAATTTCCACGGAAGGTGGCATTTCTGGAGTAAGCGAGAAACTGATTAGAGATTAAAGTTTGTTTTCAAATGAAAGTATGCTAAGGAGAATTTTTCAGACTTAATCGTCCGCAAGAAATTTTACAGGGAAGGGGGATTATCAGCAAGGATGGAACTGTCTGGAGAGAATTTGACGGAGCGGAGGGGGGGTGCACTTTACGTCGAATGCAATTTCCACGGAGGGGTCTCCCGTAAGGGAGGGGGTATATTTCATGAAAGATGAGCGGGATTTACTGGCATTGTTTGAAAAACGATCAGAAATCTAAAAAAAACTAATTTTTTTTTAACTGAAAGTAAGGAGAGAAACATTAAAACTCAAAACGATCAGAAATTATTCTATATGTGAAGGGTTGCCCCTTCCTCAATGCATTGCTCCTTACGCTAAAACTGTTAGCCCTTACAAAAAAGCTTCCTGTTCTAACTAAACGGTATTTCAGTAGCCGTTCTTAAAAAAATGGGATAAACAGTCAAACTTTAGCGTAAAGAGCAAGATATTGAAGAGGGGCAACCCTTCATTTACTGAATAATATCTGTTTGTCTTGAGCTTTAATTTTTCTCCTTATTATCAGTTTAAAAAAAAAACTTGTTTTTTGTTTATCTAGTTATAACCGATACGATAGTTCTTCCTAAAATGGCCCATAAGTTGACATAGTATTATGTTATAACATGGTATTATGATAATATCAGGACCCATATTTATATTATTGTAAATCAAAGACTAGCAGGATCAATACTAGCTAAATATTTCTCTTGTTTATAGACCAAATGTGTTACAACATAATGGCAGAAGTGATAGATATCGGGCAGGAATATGAGGACGGTGATAAAGACTCGGACAATAGTGAACCCTCCAATAAAAAACCGAGGATCACTAAGAAAAGGGCAGACCAAAGATACAAGACTGAGTGGGAAAGAGAATCTGAATTTAATGAATGGTTACGAAAAGGAAAGGTGCAGACCGGTCAAAACAGTGGATATTTTTAGCTCACTGTCTTTACTGCAAAAAGGATTTCGTTTGTAAAAAAGGGAAACACGACGCAAAAAGGCACAAACAGACCAAAGCTCACGAAGAAAACAAAAAAGCGTGGGTAACTTCGTCTTCTAAGACCATGCCACTGAGTTTTCATTTTCCTGGTGATTCAAAAATCGAAAGAGTGGCCACTGTTGAGGCGAAGCTAGAGACATTTCTCGTTGAGCACGATCTACCCTATTCGCTTTCTGAAGACTTGCTGAAACTTGTGAAAAGTATGCCAGGCCCAGATCTTCTAAGCCAGGCCACTCTTGGTAGAACTAAAGCAACTAATATTGCTCGACAAGCGTTGGCCCCTCATTTTCATGAAAAGCTTCTTGAAAACCTCAAAACGAATCTTTTCCCCGTAGTAATTGACGAGACCACAGATTCCTCAGTAGCCAAACAACTTGCTGTTTGTGTCAGCTTTTGTGACGAAGCAATGAATGTGCAGGTAGATTTGCTCGCTCTTGTCGAATGCAGCGACGTATCGGCGTCTGGTCTATTCAACCAGCTAGTGAAGGTGATGGATGATGTCAAGAAGGCGGGTGTTCCTCTAAGAAACTGGGTCGGATTCTGCTCTGACACAACGAATGCTATGATAGGGATAAACCACCCAGTCAAAACACTTGTTGAAGGGAAATATCCCTGGGTTACAGTTGTGAAATGTAGCTGCCATCTGTGTGGCCTAGTTGCAAGTCATGCTTGCAAAAAACTGTCCAAGAGCCTCGAAGGTCTATATCGGACTGTGTGCAATCACTTCAGGCACAGTTTAAAACGCCAAGATGCATATAGGGAGGAATTTCAAGTCTTTACTCAAGTAGAACAGCACAGATTCCTTGCTTTGGCTCCAACACGCTGGTTGTTGTTTCAAAACTGTGCATGCCGTATTCTCGAACAGTGGAATACTCTTACGTTGTACTGGGACTCGTTGGTACTTGATGATCCCTCGCATGCTAATGATCCTGTAAGAATGACACTAAACAACCCATACTCGAGGGTTATGATGTTTTTTGTCGAGTACGTGTTGGAAGAGCTGAATGAGTTCAACACCATCTTCCAGTCTGAAAAACCCCTATTTCACCTCATGAAAACCCAAATGGACAAAACTTCTTTGGACATTAGCCATGAACTTTATGAAGCCTTCATATGTTAGAACATTCAACCCTTTTGACATCAATCCGCATGACGAAGGGAACTATCTTCCCGAAGAGAATGTCTATATCGGCTACAAAGGGTAGGATTTCCTTGTGGGGCTCGAAACGAGAGAAGTTACCAGTAGCCGTTTTGTAGCGGAAAGTCTCCGAATTCGTCGCTCCGCAAGAGATTTCTACGTCGAAGATGTTCAACAAATTCTTGACCGTTTTCCATTCTCTGAAAAGATCTACGACCTGGTACACTTGCTTACCCCAAGCTCTAGTTATGAACTGAAAGTTCCAAGTCTTCGTCAGTTCTTCGACTACTACGATTCTGCGCTTTGGAATAAAGCAAAGCTAGAACAGAAATGGCGGTCTATACCGAGTGTAGCTCTACCTAGTACTGTCGATCTCCCTGACGTAGATGACATGGACATTGTCGTTTATTGGCGCTACATCTTGCAAACGAAGTCAACAAATGGTAGTCGGATGTTCCCAAATGTCGAGAAAATGGTTCGGTACTTTTTCTCACTCCCTTTCTCAAACGTTATTGCCGAGAGTCTCTTCAGTTTGCTCAAGGAAGGGAAAACTGATAAGCGAAACCGACTGAGTGCAGTAACTCTTTCAGCAACACTGAAAACCAAGTGTGGTCTTAAGCGTAATTCTAAAGGAGGGCTTGACTCGGGCAAGTCAGTGCTAGAGCTAGAACCCGGACTAGTCAAGCGTGTACTCAAAGTGAAGGCTAGTGCCTCTTCTCGTGACTGTAACGTTTTGAACCAAAGCATTATGTTTGGTCTGGTCAAAGATATTGTTTGTGACACACGTGAACAGTCCGATTCCGATTAATCTTGTCTGTTTGTCTTGTATTACTTATCTGAAATTAATCTTGTCTGTTTGTCTTGTATTATTTATCTGAATGTCCCTTCTTGAAGCTTTTGATATTGATTTTCATTAAACATTAATCGAAAAAGGTTGAGATACGAGAATCTAGTTACCTATCAATTATTGTATTGGATAGGCTTGAAGGCCCAAGGGAAAATCGCTTTTAATTTCTTCACTATTCACTTCACATTTATACGGTTTTCCCACCGTGGACTTTCCCTGCTGTGTTCCTCTGCACTTTTACTTCTGTTGCGTGCTTGACGAAAACGATGAACGATAACTGTGTGTTATGGACTGAGCTGACCAAGCTTACCTTTGACCGCTGATAGACAGCACGTGTTTTCTCAAATTTATGACCGATCTTCACCACACTTCACTTGACACTGAATCAACATTCATATTAAAGTGAGATTTTTCACCCATTCTCTCTCAAAAAATACAAAACACAGCTTTTCCGAGAATTTCGGGCATGCCGCGGTTTTTACCGCATTTTGGTTCAAGGATGCCGCGGAAATGCCGCTTTTTGACGAGGCCGGCACCGCGGAGCGGTGCCGGTCGAGTGGCAACACTGCCCAAGAGTGTCCAAGGGCACTGGGCATCTGCCCTGGAAAGGTGCCAAGGATCGTAATGTAACCAAATATCACCGCAAGGAACATAAACCATGCAAAGTATAAGGTAACATTATACTGCTGTATATAACTATTTCGAAAAAGGGTAATTATATTAAAAAAACAACAGAGAAATAAATTTCACTTCCACTTTTTATTTCAATATTTTGAAAAGGGGGGGGGGAGGAGTGGAAGATCTTACCAACATAAGATATGAGGAAGGGTTTTCCATATAGCTTGAGGAAAACAAGAACTTAATTTTCTGTTATCATAATATTGCTGCATAGGATCTCTTCAAAAATATATAATTTAATTTTTTTTAATGACAAATAATTGATGTTTTTATTTTTCAGTTAGATATTTTTTTTAATGGAATTATTAAAATTTTTTAAATAAACAAAAATGAAAAGATTTCCTGCAAAACATTGAGGATAGCTGTAAATAATTTTTTTTTTAAATCATCTTGTTGCTGTATATGATTCCTTTGAAATATTGTAATTACATTAACAAAAGGGAAATAAATTTCACTTCTAATTTTGGAATAAGATTGATATACCCCATGAATGGAATAATATTGGAATAAGATTGATATACCCCAGTACCAGCATTGTATTGATAATATTCTCGCAAAGATAAACATACCATTTGAGCTTCTCCAGAATTCGGTCCTGTCTTCAATTAATGAAACTCGTATTAAATTAAATATATATGCGTCACTTATGTCACACGCTTTACTACAAGGAGAAAAGCAGTTTTTCCCTCGCACTAAAGTACGAGTTGGATCCCAAATGAAGGGCTGGCCCCAGAATTCTTTACTTGTTGAGGCTTGTAATAGGGCCAAATTCTGGCTAAGTATCTGGATAGATTGCGACCGTCCAAGAACTGGTATCGTAAACCAGATCCGTTTATCCGCCAAACGCCGTTTTTCAAAAGAGCTAGAGAAACATAGAACAACTATTCGTTCGAATTTTTATGAAAAGATTTTTAATAACCCAGGACTTTTGTTGAGAAATTTAACACATAAACACAAACAAAAGCCCAACCAGTCATTTAATTTCCCTCCCGAACTATGGGAGTAACATTTCTCCAGAGAGTTTTCTGAACCAGACCCACTAATAGAACATCCCTCCAAAGTTAAACTCGAAAATATACTTTCGATAGGGGACAAATCAATGTTTACTGTATCAGTTTTAGATGTATATAATATAATTCGTAAAATTAAGAAACCCTTTTCAAGAGGTACAGATCACGTTTGCGCCACACACCTTCTATATGGAACCCCTTTTCTTTTTTCCCACCTTGTGGGTCCAAAAGGTGTTTACAAAAGGAATAGTTCCTGCCTCGTTCTCAACTGGCCGTCTTACTCCTGTCCCTAAAAAAAATAAACCCCTAAATGAGTGCTCATCATACCGGCCAATAACTGTAGCTACAACTTTTTGTAAAATTTCTGAGAAGTTGATAATGCCTGAGTTGGTTGATACATGTTATATGGCCCCACACCAATTTGGGTTCCAGAAAGGAATAGGATGCAATCATGCACTGACGGCACTGTCGTCAGTTTTGATTGATGCTGATAAATCTGGAGAAAAGTTTGTTCTAGGGAGCCATGATGTCAGTCGTCCCTTTGATTCGATAATTCACGCGCATATCCTCACTGAATTGTATAGACGCAGGGTCAGTACCTGTATTATTCGTGCTTTATATGATATGTATAATCATTTAACTGTCGTTGTTAATCTGCCTAATGGAATAATTACAAAGATAATTATACCTGTTCGTCACGGAGTAAGGCAAGGCGCCCTTTCATCCCCAATTGCGTTTAACAACTGTATTCTTGACGCACAATCTCAAGGAGTTTCTTCCTGTATTCTAAAAGGGATCTATGCGTCTCTTATTGCTTATGCGGACGATGTCTTTAACCCCAGCCAAAGTGTAGTGGCGTTTGATAAAAATTTTTCCATTTTGAATCGAGAGTATTCAAAAATAAATCTTAAATTTAACGCTGAAAAGTCAGAAGTGGTACTATTCAACTGGGGACCAGTTCCCGAAGGATTTAAAGTTGATCTTAATTGAGTATTAATTTAAAAAACGTTTTCCACAAAATAAGTATTTCAAAGAAAAGTAAAGAACTCCATTAAACAAAAAATGAGCGAAAATAAAATCAAATAATCTACCAAGTGTGAAACTACCCCAAATCAGCATCGACAAATAAATGAAACCCAAAACGAAAAGAAAATACAATAATTAACCGAGTCAAACTCAGCAGACAAAGCAGAAATTAAAGTCAAATTCAGCAAACAAAGCAGAAATTAACATAAGTTGGTTACAAAACCCCTATGCCTTCCCAAGACGAGAACAAAATTTGCACTTTACTTAAAAGATATAAATGTTTTTACTTTTATAACTTAAATAAATCAAATACTATTAACATTTTGATTACTAAATATCATATTATATATATTAAACTGACAATGTACATTCATTTGTATTTTTTCAGTAAAGTGCAAATTTTGTTCTGGCCTTGGGAAGGCATAGGGGTTTTGTGACCAAATTATGTAAATTTCTGCTCGTTTTTGACTCGGTTAATTATTGTAATTTCTGTTCGTTTTGGGTTTCATTTATTTATCGATGCTAATTTGGGGTAGTTTCACGCTTGGTAGATTATTTGATTTTATTTTTGCTCATTTTTTGTTTAATGGAGTTCTTTACTTTTCTTTGAAAAACTTATTTTGTGAAAAAAGTGTTTTAAATTAATTTCTGTTCGTTTTATATTGACAGAGAAAAAGAAAATAATCAGAGAAAAAGAAAATAATCAGAGAAAAAGAAAATAATACTTTAAATCTTTTCGTTTTTTATAACTTTATAGTTTGGCCTGCTATTTGTGTGCTGGAAAAAAATTTTCAGCAATTTTAACAACATACACCCTTTTAAAAATCTGGACACCAATATTACTGTTTAATTTAGTTTCATACCTCCTCTGGTTGACCTGAAATAGAAAAATTGATACCATTCGCAAAAAAAATACTTTCTTTGATAGCTTGGATACCCTTACGCTATTTTGATTTGGTTAAATTTTAAGAGCAGAAATGGGAGGGTTGGCGTGGGAGGGTGAGCGTGGGAAGGTGGGAGTGGAAGGGGGATTAGTCGCCCTCAAATCACATTCGACTATTAAAAAGGGTACCAACCCTTTCTATTTTCAATTGAATGAGCCCTTTTCGAAGTTCCCACGACAACTCCTTCGATACGAAGTGCCCTGGTCTAAACAACAACAACAACAAAAAATAATACATTATACCCACTTCGATCTTTACTATAAAATATCAAGCCTTCCAATCACTTTCAACTATTAAAAAGGGCACTAGGCCTTTCGATTTCCAATCTAATGAGCCCTTTGGAAACGACAACGCTTTCTATAAACACCTTACATGCCCCCAGGGCATAAATTACAACCCTTACCCTAAGGTCTGTTAGGGTGGTTGTCATCCTCTAAGACCGAATTTCCAGAACTTTCAACTACATAAACCACATGGCTATTTAAAAATTTTGATTGGATGCATTTGGGGAAATGGTGGGCGTGAGAGGGGTGTTAGTCACCTTCCAATCACTTTCGACTATTAAAAAGGGCACAAGCCACTCCAATTTCCAATTGAATGAGTGCATTTCGAAATTTCTAAAACAACTTCTTCGATACGAAGTGCCCTGCTCTAAAGGAAAAAATTAATAAACAATACACTGTGCCAGCATCATTCTTATATGCCCCCAGGGCATAACTTAAAACCCTTGCCCTGAGGGATGTGGGGGAAGATCCTCCTCTTTACTTAGTCCCCGTTTCTTGTCTGGTTCTCGAGTGTCTCCGCTCTTTACTTAGGTAGCACGATCGTGCTGCCTATGATTTATACAACAACTTTTTATGTAAACCTTATATGCCCCCAGGGCATAACTTACAACCCTTGCACTGAGGGCTCTGAGGGGGTTTTCATCCTAAAAGACCTAATTTCCAGAACGTTCAACTACGTTGAACAAAATGGATATCTAAAAATTTTGATTGGATGTGTTTTGGAAAATCGTGGGCGTGAGAGGGGCGTTAGTCGCTATCTAATCACTTTCAACTATTAAGAAAGGCACTAGCCCTTTCAATTTCCAATTGAATAAGCCCCTTTGAAGTTTCTACAACAACGCTTTCAATGAAAACTTTATATGCCCCAGGGCATAACTTACAACCCTTGCCCAGAGGGCCTAGGGGGGGGAGGGGTTGTCATCCTTTGAGACCTAATTTCCAAAACCTTCCACTACGTTGAATAAATTGGCTATCTAAAAATTTTGATTGGATACTTTTGGGGAAAAGGTGGGCATAAGAGGGTTACTTGCCCTCAAATCACTTTCGACTATTAAAAAGGGTACTATCCCTTTGAATTTCAAATCGAATGAGCCCCTTTTCAAGTTTCTACGACAAAGATTTCAATAAAAACCTTATATGTCCCCAGGGCATAACTTAAAACCCTTGCCCTGAGGGTTGTGGGGAGTATCCTCCTCAAAAACATATTTTTTATCTGGAAATCAACTACGCTGAACAAAATGGCTATCTCAAAATTTTTATTTGATGTGTTTGGGGGAATGATGAGCGTGGCGGAGGGGCTAGTTGCCCTCCAATCACTTTCGACTATTAAAAAGGGCACTAGTCCTTTGAATTTGCAATCGAATGAGCCTTTTTGAAGTTTCCACGACAACACCTTCTTTAAAAACCTTATACGCCCCCAGGGCATAACTTAAAACCCTTGCCCTGAGGGTTGTGGGGAGTATCCTCCTCAAAAACATATTTTTTATCTGGAAATCAACTACGCTGAACAAAATTGCTATCTCAAAATTTTGATTTGATGTGTTTGGGGAATTATTAAATTTTTTTTAATGGAATTATTAAAATTTTTTAAATAAACAAAAATGAAAAGATTTCCTGCAAAACATTGAGGATAGCTGTAAATAATTTTTTTTTTAAATCATCTTGTTGCTGTATATGATTCCTTTGAAATATTGTAATTACATTAACAAAAGGGAAATAAATTTCACTTCTAATTTTGGAATAAGATTGATATACCCCATGAATGGAATAATATTGGAATAAGATTGATATACCCCAGTACCAGCATTGTATTGATAATATTCTCGCAAAGATAAACATACCATTTGAGCTTCTCCAGAATTCGGTCCTGTCTTCAATTAATGAAACTCGTATTAAATTAAATATATATGCGTCACTTATGTCACACGCTTTACTACAAGGAGAAAAGCAGTTTTTCCCTCGCACTAAAGTACGAGTTGGATCCCAAATGAAGGGCTGGCCCCAGAATTCTTTACTTGTTGAGGCTTGTAATAGGGCCAAATTCTGGCTAAGTATCTGGATAGATTGCGACCGTCCAAGAACTGGTATCGTAAACCAGATCCGTTTATCCGCCAAACGCCGTTTTTCAAAAGAGCTAGAGAAACATAGAACAACTATTCGTTCGAATTTTTATGAAAAGATTTTTAATAACCCAGGACTTTTGTTGAGAAATTTAACACATAAACACAAACAAAAGCCCAACCAGTCATTTAATTTCCCTCCCGAACTATGGGAGTAACATTTCTCCAGAGAGTTTTCTGAACCAGACCCACTAATAGAACATCCCTCCAAAGTTAAACTCGAAAATATACTTTCGATAGGGGACAAATCAATGTTTACTGTATCAGTTTTAGATGTATATAATATAATTCGTAAAATTAAGAAACCCTTTTCAAGAGGTACAGATCACGTTTGCGCCACACACCTTTTATATGGAACCCCTTTTCTTTTTTCCCACCTTGTGGGTCCAAAAGGTGTTTACAAAAGGAATAGTTCCTGCCTCGTTCTCAACTGGCCGTCTTACTCCTGTCCCTAAAAAAAATAAACCCCTAAATGAGTGCTCATCATACCGGCCAATAACTGTAGCTACAACTTTTTGTAAAATTTCTGAGAAGTTGATAATGCCTGAGTTGGTTGATACATGTTATATGGCCCCACACCAATTTGGGTTCCAGAAAGGAATAGGATGCAATCATGCACTGACGGCACTGTCGTCAGTTTTGATTGATGCTGATAAATCTGGAGAAAAGTTTGTTCTAGGGAGCCATGATGTCAGTCGTCCCTTTGATTCGATAATTCACGCGCATATCCTCACTGAATTGTATAGACGCAGGGTCAGTACCTGTATTATTCGTGCTTTATATGATATGTATAATCATTTAACTGTCGTTGTTAATCTGCCTAATGGAATAATTACAAAGATAATTATACCTGTTCGTCACGGAGTAAGGCAAGGCGCCCTTTCATCCCCAATTGCGTTTAACAACTGTATTCTTGACGCACAATCTCAAGGAGTTTCTTCCTGTATTCTAAAAGGGATCTATGCGTCTCTTATTGCTTATGCGGACGATGTCTTTAACCCCAGCCAAAGTGTAGTGGCGTTTGATAAAAATTTTTCCATTTTGAATCGAGAGTATTCAAAAGTAAATCTTAAATTTAACGCTGAAAAGTCAGAAGTGGTACTATTCAACTGGGGACCAGTTCCCGAAGGATTTAAAGTTGATCTTAATTGAGTATTAATTTAAAAAACGTTTTCCGCAAAATAAGTATTTCAAAGAAAAGTAAAGAACTCCATTAAACAAAAAATGAGCGAAAATAAAATCAAATAATCTACCAAGTGTGAAACTACCCCAAATCAGCATCGACAAATAAATGAAACCCAAAACGAAAAGAAAATACAATAATTAACCGAGTCAAACTCAGCAGACAAAGCAGAAATTAAAGTCAAATTCAGCAAACAAAGCAGAAATTAACATAAGTTGGTTACAAAACCCCTATGCCTTCCCAAGACGAGAACAAAATTTGCACTTTACTTAAAAGATATAAATGTTTTTACTTTTATAACTTAAATAAATCAAATACTATTAACATTTTGATTACTAAATATCATATTATATATATTAAACTGACAATGTACATTCATTTGTATTTTTTCAGTAAAGTGCAAATTTTGTTCTGGCCTTGGGAAGGCATAGGGGTTTTGTGACCAAATTATGTAAATTTCTGCTCGTTTTTGACTCGGTTAATTATTGTAATTTCTGTTCGTTTTGGGTTTCATTTATTTATCGATGCTAATTTGGGGTAGTTTCACGCTTGGTAGATTATTTGATTTTATTTTTGCTCATTTTTTGTTTAATGGAGTTCTTTACTTTTCTTTGAAAAACTTATTTTGTGAAAAAAGTGTTTTAAATTAATTTCTGTTCGTTTTATATTGACAGAGAAAAAGAAAATAATCAGAGAAAAAGAAAATAATCAGAGAAAAAGAAAATAATACTTTAAATCTTCTCGTTTTTTATAACTTTATAGTTTGGCCTGCTATTTGTGTGCTGGAAAAAAATTTTCAGCAATTTTAACAACATACACCCTTTTAAAAATCTGGACACCAATATTACTGTTTAATTTAGTTTCATACCTCCTCTGGTTGACCTGAAATAGAAAAATTGATACCATTCGCAAAAAAAATACTTTCTTTGATAGCTTGGATACCCTTACGCTATTTTGATTTGGTTAAATTTTAAGAGCAGAAATGGGAGGGTTGGCGTGGGAGGGTGAGCGTGGGAAGGTGGGAGTGGAAGGGGGATTAGTTGCCCTCAAATCACATTCGACTATTAAAAAGGGTACCAACCCTTTCTATTTTCAATTGAATGAGCCCTTTTCGAAGTTCCCACGACAACTCCTTCGATACGAAGTGCCCTGGTCTAAACAACAACAACAACAAAAAATAATACATTATACCCACTTCGATCTTTACTATAAAATATCAAGCCTTCCAATCACTTTCAACTATTAAAAAGGGCACTAGGCCTTTCGATTTCCAATCTAATGAGCCCTTTGGAAACGACAACGCTTTCTATAAACACCTTACATGCCCCCAGGGCATAAATTACAACCCTTACCCTAAGGTCTGTTAGGGTGGTTGTCATCCTCTAAGACCGAATTTCCAGAACTTTCAACTACATAAACCACATGGCTATTTAAAAATTTTGATTGGATGCATTTGGGGAAATGGTGGGCGTGAGATGGGTGTTAGTCACCTTCCAATCACTTTCGACTATTAAAAAGGGCACAAGCCACTCCAATTTCCAATTGAATGAGTGCATTTCGAAATTTCTAAAACAACTTCTTCGATACGAAGTGCCCTGCTCTAAAGGAAAAGATTAATAAACAATACACTGTGCCAGCATCATTCTTATATGCCCCAGGGCATAACTTAAAACCCTTGCCCTGAGGGATGTGGGGGAAGATCCTCCTCTTTACTTAGTCCCCGTTTCTTGTCTCGTTCTCGAGTGTCTCCGCTCTTTACTTAGGTAGCACGATCGTGCTGCCTATGATTTATACAACAACTTTTTATGTAAACCTTATATGCCCCCAGGGCATAACTTACAACCCTTGCACTGAGGGCTCTGAGGGGGGTTTTCATCCTAAAAGACCTAATTTCCAGAACGTTCAACTACGTTGAACAAAATGGATATCTAAAAATTTTGATTGGATGTGTTTTGGAAAATCGTGGGCGTGAGAGGGGCGTTAGTCGCTATCTAATCACTTTCAACTATTAAGAAAGGCACTAGCCCTTTCAATTTCCAATTGAATAAGCCCCTTTGAAGTTTCTACAACAACGCTTTCAATGAAAACTTTATATGCCCCAGGGCATAACTTACAACCCTTGCCCAGAGGGCCTAGGGGGGGGGAGGGGTTGTCATCCTTTGAGACCTAATTTTCAAAACCTTCCACTACGTTGAATAAATTGGCTATCTAAAAATTTTGATTGGATACTTTTGGGGAAAAGGTGGGCATAAGAGGGTTACTTGCCCTCAAATCACTTTCGACTATTAAAAAGGGTACTATCCCTTTGAATTTCAAATCGAATGAGCCCCTTTTCAAGTTTCTACGACAAAGATTTCAATAAAAACCTTATATGTCCCCAGGGCATAACTTATAATCCTTGCCCTGAGAGTTGTGGGGGAGTGTCCTCCTCAAAAGTACATTTTCTATCTGGATATCAACTACGCTGAACAAAATGGTTATCTCAAAATTTTTATTTGATGTGTTTGGGGGAATGATGAGCGTGGCGGAGGGGCTAGTTGCCCTCCAATCACTTTCGACTATTAAAAAGGGCACTAGTCCTTTGAATTTGCAATCGAATGAGCCTTTTTGAAGTTTCCACGACAACACCTTCTTTAAAAACCTTATACGCCCCCAGGGCATAACTTAAAACCCTTGCCCTGAGGGTTGTGGGGAGTATCCTCCTCAAAAACATATTTTTTATCTGGAAATCAACTACGCTGAACAAAATTGCTATCTCAAAATTTTGATTTGATGTGTTTGGGGAAATGATGGGCGCGGGAGGGGGGAGGGCTAGTTGCTCTCCAATCACTTTCAACTATTAAAAACGACACTAGCCCTTCAAATTTCTAATTAAATGAGCCCCTTTTGAAGTTTCTGCGACGACCCCTTCCATGTGAAGTGCCCTGCTCTAAAGGAAAAAAAAATAATATATAGTACATTGTGCCAACATCGTTCTTATATCCCCTCAGGGCATAACTAAAGACCCTTGCCCCAAGGGTTGTGGGGAAGTGTCCTCCTCAAAAACATATTTTATATCTGGAAATCAACTACGCTGAACAAAATGGCCATCTCAAAATATTTGATTGGATGTGTTTGGGAGAATGATAGGCGTGGGGGGGGGGCTAGTTGCCCTTCAATCACTTTCGACTATTAAAAAGGGCACTAACCCTTTGAATTTCCAATCGAATGAGCCTTTTTTGACGTTTCTACGACAACGCCTTCTATGAAAACCTTATAGGAGGTTTACACCCAGGGCATAGCTTAAAACCCTTGCCCTGAGGGCTGTGGGGAAGTGTCCTCCTCAAAAACATATTTTATATCTGGAATTCAACTACGCTGAACAAAATGGCTATCTCGAAATTTGATTGGATGGGTTTGGGGGAATGATGGGCGTGTGGGGGGCTAGTTGCCCTCCAATCACTTTTGACTGTTAAAAAGGGCACTAGCTCTTTGAATTTCCAATCGAATGAGCCTTTTTTGACGTTTCTACGACAACGCCTTCTATAGCAACCTTATATACCTTCAGGGCATAACTTAAAACCGTTGCCCCGAGAGTTATGGGGGAGAGTCCTGCTCAAAAACATGGCTATCTCAAAATTTTGAGTGGATGTGTTTGGCAGAATAATGGGCGTGGGGGGGGCTAGTTGCCCTCCAATCACTTTTGACTGTTAAAAAGGGCACTAGCACTTTGAATTTGTAATCGAATGAGCCTTTTTTGAAGCTTCTACGACAAGGCCTTCTATAAAAACCTTATATGCCCCAAGGGCATAGCTTAAAATCCTTGCCCTGAGGGTTGTGGGGGATTGTCCTCCTCAAAACTGTATTTTCTATCTGGAAATCAACTACGCTGAACAAAATGGCCATCTCAAAATTTTGATTGGATGTGTTTGGGGGAATGATAGGCGTGGGGGGGCTAGTTGCCCTCAAATCACTTTTGACTATTAAAAAGGGCACTAGCACTTTGAATTTCCATTCGAATGAGCCTTTTTTGAAGTTTCTACGACAACACCTTCTATAAAAACCATATATGCCCCCAGGGCATAAATTATAACCCTTGCCCTGAGGGTTGTGGGTGAGTGTCCTCCTCAAAAACTTATTTTCTATCTGGAAATCAACTACGCTGAACAAAATGGCTATCTCAAAATTTTGATTGGATGAGTTTGGGGTAATGATGGGCGTGGGGGGGGGGGGGTAGTTTCCATCCAATCACTTTCGACTATCAAAAAGGGCATTAGCAACTCCAATTTCCAATCGAATGAGCCCTTTTCGAAGTTTCTACGACAACTCCTTCGATGCGAAGTGCCCGGGTATGGAGAAAAAAACAAAAACACATTGTGCCCACATCGTTCTTTACTTAGGCAGCGCTAGCGCGCTGCCTATGATTGGTTGCTCCTTAATTTGAAATAAATTATCTTGGCCTCCCAATCGGCAACTCCCTTAAAGCAACTAAAAAGCTTCTCATGCTCTCATTCGTCATTTTCAGTGCTGTATGTCCAGTGCTTACGGTGGCATAGTTTTCAATAAACTTCGTTTTAATCGCCAGCTGCTAGCTAAATTATATAACTCATATGGACTCCCAAATTTTTTATACCTTGCACCTTTTTGGCATACCTTTTCGGCAACGAAATCAAAGCAACTCTGACAAATTTATTACCGGTATGCTAAATATCTTCTCGGCCTCCACCCCCCCCCCCCCCATGGGCAAGTAATTCTTGGGCCAATAGGATATACAGTTTAATTGACCCAAATGCTGCCATCGGCAGATGCATTGCAGCTTACAATAGGGGAATAACTGGACGCCCATGGTGTTTCCTTTTAAAACAATAGGTCTTTCACATTTACTGTTTTTGTGTTTGTTATATATACTGTACGATTGTTTGGTTTATTATTATGCTTGTGTGCTAGTTCCATAATTTTTATCTTCGTTCTGTTCGTGCTTGTCTATGTGCTCGTTACATTGGCTTGTGCTGTCATTTTCTGGTTTATTACTATGCTTGTGCGATTGTCCTATGAGCTATTATTTCTTTTTATTTGTCATTATCCGTCTTTTCTTTTGCTTTTGTTTTTTCTTCTTTTTTTATATACTCCGTTCATCATTGTATTTCAACGGGTTATAAATAAATTCAACTCAATTCAATTCAATTTTGTATAAGCTTACATTTTGCAAGAACCAAAAAAATGTTTACCAATTCCAAAAAAAATCTTTTTTATTTAAAGTTAACATTTTTTGTGGAGATCCTATACAGCAATATTATGATAAAAGATCACCTCTTACGCCAGTAAGATTCTCCCCATCCCTCCTAATTTTAAAACATTTATAGAAAACAAAAAAATTAAAGAGAAATTTGTTTATTTTTTATTTTAGAAATAGAATTGTCGCTTTTGGAAGAAGTCATTAACATAAACGTGATGCTTTAAAAAAAAGGAATTACAGCTATGCTCAATATTTTGCAGGACATCTTTTCGTTTTCATTTATTTAAGTTTTGCTGAACAGAAAAAAACATTTTATGTAAGCTTATGTCCTGGAAGTATTAATTTTTTTTACTCATGCTATTAAAAAAAACCTCTAACTGAAGAACAATAAAACATCAATTATTATCATGTTTAAAAAAATTAAATTAAAAATTTCTCGAAGAGATCCCATGCAGCAAAATTATGAAAACAGAAAAATTAAATTATTGTTTTGCACGAGGTATGCGGAAAATCCTTCATCCTTTCTTACGTTGGTAAGATCCTCCAAGGGCCTCCCCATTTAAAAATAAAATATTGCAATAAAAAAAATTGAACTGAAATTCATTTCTCTTATTTTAATATAATTACTTTTTTCGAAGAAGTCATATACAGCAACATGACGATCTAAAAAAAACAATGAATCACAGATATCCTCAATATTTTGCGAGAAATGTTTTCAGTTTCATTTTTCAGTTTCAGTTTCAGTTTCATCTTGCCTAACAGGAAATAAAACATTTTATATAGGCCTACGCTTTGCAAATATCATAAAATGTTCACCAATTCCACTAAAAAAAACGTCAATTTTTTTCTTAATTTAAGTCAACATTTTCGAGGAGATCCTATGCAGCAATATTATGATAACAGAAATTTACACTATAATTTTCCTTATGCTAAGCAGAAAATCTTTCATCACATCTTAAGTTGGTAAGATCCTCCACGTCCTTTCCCATTTTGAACATTGATTTTAAAAAGAAGGAAAATTTATTATCATTTTTTAGCATTAGAATTACAATTTTTCAAAGAAGTCATAAAAAGAAACGTCAGGATAAAAAAAAATGGGAATACTCAATATTTTGCAGGGAATCTTTTTATTTTCAGTTATTTAAGTCTTTCCAAAGGGTAAAATTGGTTTGTCTTGTCAAAGTTTATCAAATTCATTAAAGAAAAAAAAAAATGCAAACATCCCCTAAAAATCAAACAACTTGACAAACTTCTAATTCCTTGTGTATTTAAATCCCAAACATTCAGCGAGATATAGTCAAAGAAATAATTGCTTTTTTACGTAAATTCAATTACTCAACTACAACTTTAATTTTTCAACTTAGACATAAAGAAAATCTTTGGGCATAATATACTACCTTTTTTAATACTTTTCTTCTTAAGACAATAGAGATTCAGAGCCGTTCCTAGGGTTAGTGGGGGACGGGGAAAAATTAATTACATCGCCCCCTCCCGACTCCGATATAAGCAAAAAAAAGCCGAATCAAAGTGAAAAATTTGATCAGAGTAGATAACCCCCTTGCCACGACGCTCCTCTCCCCCACCACCACAGCACCCGGGGCAGCTGCTCCAGTTGCCCTCCTTTGGACGGCTCTGTTCAAATTACAGGCTAATTTAATTCAAAAGACATTCAAACACGCAAACTTGAGAGGAGTGCAAAAAGAATAAATGTGTTTTTACTTAGAAACAACTAATTAATTCCAATTAGAAGGTATGAGGAATTTGTTTCTTAGATATCTATAATACGGGGGAAAATGTTGATATAAAAACTAAATTTTCATCAATTTCTATCACTTAGAAAAGGAGATTTAGCACATTTGATAAAAAAACAAAACAGAACCTTACCTAGCATTTGGAGAACCAATTAAGATGCACAAAATGAACTGAACCAATTGCAAACGCGTTTTGAGTATTAAAATGTAGGGCATGGGCGTACGTAGATTCTTCTCTAGGGTGGGGGGGGGCAGCCAATTCTGTGATGAAGGGTGGGAGGCTGAAGTTATAATGGCAGTTCACAAAACCTTACATTGCCAGCAAGTTCTATCATACCTATGAGATCTTTATTAATAACTAATCACCAAAAATCATAAATCATCAATAAGCTTCAGCATTAATCTTCTTGGATTAGAGCTAAATCTTTCCAAGACATTATGGATAATTGCTTCTTGTTTGACTTTTATTCTGTGATTCCAGCTTTTATTTCCAGCTTTTTCAATAATCTACCTTTTATCAAAAGCTTTTTAACCATCTACCTTTTTTCAATTGCTTTTTCAACCATACCTAGTGTAAATTTGAAGTTCTAGGGCGGCTACCCCCCTTCCAACATATAAATATGCGTGCACAGCTGTAAATGATATAAATAAGTAAATCTACTGATTCGAAAAATAATAATAAGTGTTACTGTTTAATGGACATCTTCAGTTAACTTTACAATTTTCGAATACATGACTATTCTATAGGGGAATAGCCACGCCCATGCCATCAGAAGGTCTGCCAGAAGAGGCTGGTCGACTCTCATATACGGATTGATGGAAAGTTGAAGCTCGTATTATAGTAGTTTTTTTTATGCTGTTAACCAAATTGTTCTGGGGAGGGGAAGGTTTCTAAATTCTTTTCATCAAGACGTCTATCGGAAGGGTTTGTCAGATTTTAACTAGCCTTTGGAGAGGGTCAGGTCAGGTCATCAGGGTTAATAAGTCATTGTCTTATCAAACAGTTCGTGGTGACGAACTGTAAGTAAGAAGCGACCTGGCTCAATAGTAACCGAAACTCTAAAAAACGGAATTTTGATACCAATACATACATTAAAAAAATCATATTTTTATGTTTATTTCAAATATATAAGTTTCATCAAGTTTAGTCCTACCCATCAAAAGTTAAGCGCCTATGAAAAGCTCCCTGATTTTGAAAAGAGGGGGAAACGCCCCCTAAAAGTCATAGAATCTTAATGAAAATAACACCATCAGATTCAGAGTATCAGAGAATCGTACTGTAGAGGTTTCAAGCTCCTATCTCGAAAAGTGTGGAATTTTGAATTTTTGCCAGAAGAAAGATCAGGAATGCGTGTTAATTTGTCTTTTTTTTTTTTATTTTTTCCAGGGGTGATCGTATCGACTCAGTGGTCATAGAATATCCCAGGAGGGTTCATTAGAGATAGCCAGTTTGTTCAGCATGGTCGAAAAATATAATAACTATGTCTTTGACGATGACGTAATCCCCTGCAGTCTCCGGGGGAAGGGCTGCAAGTTATGAACTTTGCCCAATGTTTACGGGATTATGTCTCGTAGTGGGATGCGGGTGGATCAGGGTTTACGTGGGAGGATCTTTCCTTGGAGAAAGTTTGCATGAGGGAAGGGACGTTGCTATAAAGGGGGTGCCGGATTTCCCAGCATTATTAAAAAAAACGATTAAAAATTAAATAAAAAAAGAAGTTTTTCAATTGAAAAAAAGGAGCAACATCAAAACTTGAAAAAAACAGAAATTATTACGTATATGACTGGGTTCGCCCCCTAGTCAATACCTCACTCTTTACGCTGAAGTTTTTTTAGTACTTTCATAAGAGCTATTTATTCTAATTAAAGACCTTTATGATTAATTGATCATTTTTAAAGAAATGGAACAAAATTCGAACTTTAGCGTAAAGAGCGAGGCATTGACTAGGGGGCGAACCCCCTGGTATATGTATTAAAAATGAATATAGAAGTTTGTTACGTATGCTAATTCGTAAGTTACGTATATTTACTACTAATAAAAGCGTTCGTAAAAAAAAAAATTAACAATTTTCGAGAAAGCCATTTAACCAAAAAAAAGTAAAATTAATGTGCAAATTTTGTTTTAATTATTCATGTATAGTGAGCCAAAATCAAAACCTGCATTCATTTAAAACGTTCAGAAATTAAATAAAAAAAACAAATTTTTTAACTGAAAGTAAGGAGCGACATTAAAACTTAAAATGAACAGAAATTATTCCGTATATGAAAGGGGCTGTCCCCTCCTCAATGCCTCGATCTTTACGCTAAAGTTTGACTCTTTCTCACAACTCTATTTTTTAAAACAATGAAAAATTTTAGCGTAAAGAGCGAGGCGTTGAAGAGGGGACAGCCCCGTTCATATATGGAATAATTTCTGTTCCTTTTAAGTTTTAATGTCGCTCCTTTCTTTCAGTTAAAAATAAACTTGTTTTGTTCTATTTAATTTAATAGAAGAGGACGTGTAAAAGAAGAGACTTTTGGATCCCAGGCACATTTAGTGAAAATCAAGCCTCCAGGCTGTACTTTTCGTGAGGAAGAAGGGGGAGGGTTTATAATCCAAACCCTTGCGGGAGAGATGTCCCAACATTCACGTCATCAAAATATTAGTCAGGGTAGGGTTGTCAGGGTGGTCAGTTTTCAACTGGGTACGAAGTAAGAGTGACTAATTTTGCTGAGAATGTCAGCGGTCTGTAATTAACTAAAATACTTTGAAATAATGGGGAGGGGGTCCTTAGATTTTCCTCGTTATGACATCTATCACAGCAGAACGGCAAATCTTAATAAAATGGCTGCTGAACGCAGGTACTGTTGATCTGTATGTGGCTATTCGGTATTTGAACCCGATCCAACCTCTGTTAGAAATGGGAGAGGGCCCTAAACTTAGTTGCATACAATACCTACTTGAGCACCTTATCGGAATCATTTTTTTCTCAAGATATTTTCTAGAAATAGTAGCCGTACATAAATGAGAGCTGGCATCCAAAATGTATCTTTTGAGCACGCCCAAAACATTCTAAAGCCTGGTAATTCTAAGAATCAACCAAGGTACAAAAAGAAAATTTTCAGTTTCAAAAAAACGGTTACATAGCGCCTTTTGAATTACTGCATATTTTTATTACCATAGCTATATTCTTTTCTTCAGGTGTATAAACTTCGTCAAATATAAAAGTGAAAACGTACAGTTGAGATTTATTGCAACTTTGAGAGTCTTCTATAATTTTACATAACCTAGAAAGATTATATTTTTGGATAACATTCATTAAGTACCGAGGAGAATGAAAATAAAGTTAGATTGTTTGACTTGTTAACTAGGCGTTTTTTAATATATTAGATAAATCGGGAATTAAATTCATAACTAAAACTTAGATATTTCTAAAATATCTTGTTTTAATTTAAAAAAGGAAACATGGGTGAAAAGCAGCAACAAGTTGGCTAAATTTTTTCCACAGTCTTATGAACCTCGTTGAATGTATAAGTGAAAACGTAAGGTGGAGAGTTATTTCAATTTGAATTTTTTCTATATTTTTATACAACTTAGAAGGTTTACATTTTTGATAATATTCTGAAAGTACCGAGGAGAATGAAAATAAAATTGTATTGTTTGACTTGGTAACCGCATGTTTCTTAAAATATTAGAAATATCGAGAATTTAATTAAATTTAAGGAAAATGAATTTAATGAATTTAATGAAAAGTTTTATATTTTTTTGAAATATCTTGACCCACTATCGATAGATAGATATTTATTGCAATAAAAGCCGCTTTGGGCCATGGCAAAAAAAAATGGAAAATCGCACAAAATAATAGCACATGATTATAATACTCATAGCAAAGTATAGTAACCTACATAACAATAACGACGCAAAATTACAAAACAAAACAAAAACATAATAAAGCACACAATACTATTAAACTAGCATACATAGATAGATGTATGTTACATCTGTCAAGGGCCATGACTACAAAAAATAACAAACAAGGAATCAACTTACACACATACAACAATAATTTCAACACTCACCCCACCCCCTTTACAAAAATCTATCTCTATCTGACATACCCAATTTTATATATTTTGCTATCATTCTTATTGTCCCATAATTTTCTGATCCCATTACTGAAACCAACCACTCACTTGTCCCCATATTATCAAAAAATAATTTTTTCCTTAAATCCTGTAATTCGGGACAAAGGACCATGAAGTGAAGCAGATCCTCACCATTTTCTCCACACATAGGGCATGAGTAAGGACCGTCCGTTACCCTTACCCTCCCTAAATATTTCTTCCTTTCTCCAAGTGCTAGAAAATTACCCCTCCCTGATATATACCACTTAATTTCTTCACTATTTAAACCCGCTTTAAAATAAATATCATATCCCCAGACCTCCTTCCATTGCCGGTAAACGCCGAGGGACACCGAGGCTGCGACTTCACACTGCCATTTCTTAATCTCCTGATCTTCAAGCACACCCTTTACTAGTTTTGCTACATTTCCTACTTCCAGTCCTATCCCCTTCCCTTCATTCCAAACACCTGATAACCCGCAACTATTTAAGATTGATTTCACCTGGGAAGCCCATGAACTTTTCCTTCTATCCTGCAACACCTCCAGATAAGCTGCATTTACTAACCTATTATTCTGTAAACCAATCACCTTTTACCAGTATCCTATCATTCTAACCAATCTTTTTACCCTCAATGAAAACAATCCTAGATCATCCTTTAACACCAGACTGTTAAATTTCCCGCTTAGCCCTAAAAGTCTCCTGAAATGTCCTAAATAAATTCTCTCTATTTTTCCCCTTTTTCAAACCCCCAAACTTCCCCACCGTAACTCAATATTGGGCCTACCTTCGTCTCAAAAAATCTCTTCTGTAGCTGAATATCTGCCGGCCCTAGATGCCTAAGGGGACTCTTCAATAACACCCATGAAGCCTTCTGACCCTTCCAACTCGCTATTTGCACCTGATCACTCCATCTCCCTGAACTTGTGAACTTACATCCCAAATAAATAAAATCCTTAACTTCTTTCATCTCTTTCCCGTTAAAATAAAACTTATTCTTTTCCCTTTCTTCTTTTCCAAAAACTAATAGAACTGATTTATCAATATTTAAAACTAATTTTTTACTCCCCAGATAACTATCCGAAATCTCTAACATATTTTGCAAATCCGAAGCCGATTTCGACAGCAATACTATGTCTTCTGCAAATAATAAACAAAACAGCTCCAGCGACATTATTTTTAACATAGGGACATTTCTATTTCTAAAATTTTCCTCAATATCCTTAATAAAAAGAGAAAACAAACGCGGTGATAAGAGTGCATCCCTGTTTAAGGCCTACCTTACTTAAAACTGGCCTAGAATAAGAAATACCTACCTTTACTACTACTTTAACCACCTCATACATTTTCATTATAACTTCTACTAACGTAATTGGCAATCCTAATTTTACCAACACCCCTTTCAACATACTCCTTGAAACTTCATCAAATACTCCCCTAATGTCCAAAAACGCCGTATTTAGCCTATTTTCCCTATGCCTCGTATATTTACTAACTAAAGCCTGTAAACAAAATATTTGATCAAATAATTGTACTATAGTTTTCCCTAAACCCTGCCTGACATTCAATTAATCTACCTTTATATTGCAACCATTTATCCATCCTATTAGACAGCACTCTACAAAATAACTTAATGATATAACTTCCTAAACTTATCCCCCTGTACTTCTTGTGCAGGTTTTTTTCTCCTTTCTTAAATAATGGGATCATAATTGATATCTGTCAATTTTGCGGCCATAGAGGTGTATTTAGAATTGTCGAGAATATCAATGCAAGCACTGGCAGTATCCATGCTCTTGAGCATTTCAACAGCTTAGTTGGTACTCCGTCGATGTCCTGTGCTGAGTTCCCTCTCATGCTTTTCAAGACGTGCCATATTTCCTCCTGTCCAACCGCTCCAGTAGTTTAGCGTCCTCTGAATCCAACTCAAAATTGGCTGTCTCTTCTAAGCTATCCATCTCCTCATCAGCTCTCTCTTCGTCCTCTTCGGTATATATCTCTTTGTATTTTTGTTCTAAGTATTCTAGACAGGTATCGGCGTGAAGGAATGAATCAGGCAACCTTCTATTTTCTGTTGATTTCCTAATTAACTTCCAGAACTCCGTTGTATCATTACGCTAAATTTCTCCCGTATTTTTGGCTCTCTTCCTCTTCAAAACGTCTCTTCTTCAACTTAAGTAGCCTTTTATATCCCCTTCGCTTGTCCCTAAAAACCTGCAAATTATTTTCCAGATCAACTGTACTGCTAGCCTTAAGCAATCTAAAAGCTACTAAAACCTCCTTCTTCTTTTCCTCACATTCCTTATAAAAAAAACTCATCAAACCAGTACTCCTACCATTTTTTCTCCTACGTGCCACCTTAGTTCCTATCTTATACAAAACCTCCGATAAAAAAAATCAACAGAACCTGCTATATCCCCTTCCCTTGCCATATCCTCACTCTTCTGAATAAATGAATCCAGCCCTCTATCTTCAACTAGTACCTTTTCAAATTCTCCTCATTATCAAACCTTAAACCTTCCCTCCATTCAAGCTCATTACTCATCTTTCCCTGAACCCCAAATTTTTTTTCCAGCTCTCAGCCCATTCTCCCCTTCCTAATTCCTCAAAAACCTCAAAATCCACACAACAAGAAAGAAGCCCCAGACTAACAACCACATAATCTATAACACTTGGTGATTTACCCAAAAAACATGTAAAATCCCCCACTCCTTTATCCTTCCCTGTCCTCCCATTCAAAATAACCAAATTCTGCTTACCACAAAAATCCAATAATTGTTTACGCCAATTATTCTTTTTCCGATGACCGTCCTTACTCGTCCTCCTCATAACCGACGGCTCAATCACATAAACTCCATTCCTTTTTTTCTATTTCGAGATCCGCCTCCTCCTCACGGGCTCCTTCATCCTCCCCTGTATATCCGTTAAAATCCCCTAGAAAAATAAAACAATCGGGCGGAAACTGTTCTGAAAAACAATCCAGATCCTTTTCTAATATCTCCCAGGTATCTTCATCACTAAAAGTGCTAGTTTGCGGCGGTAAATACACTGAACAAAAGATAAACGAGTCACTACCTAAAGATACTCGCACCCATACTAGATTATATGAAACACCTTTCAACCGAGCTACATTTCGCCATCTATTCGTTACCAATAATGCAACTCCTCCATAAGTTCTACCATTCTGCGATCGCTTTCTTTGTGATCCAAAATAAGAAAAACCTTCTATTCTCCCCTCGTTTTCCAGCCACATTTCTACTAATGATACAACTGAAAAATCACGACATTTAAGAAGACCCTCAACTTTAAGATACGAAAAACCCTGAACATTCCAATGCGCTAAATGACACTCGTTATTTGTGCCATGGCCCTGCTTATCCTATCCACTATCTGAGCCAATGGGTTGTGACGGGTTAACTAGCCGCCTAGGCTCCATGTTTTTACGGTCGTCAGCTCTAACCGACTTGCTCTTCTGTCTTAGGTGGTCATCTGGGCTAATAATTTGTTGGTTGTTACGTTTGGGAGCCCCCACAGGCCCGACAAAACTTGATGTGGAGCCCTTTTCAATAACCGGAATTTCACTGTTCATCCCACTTATTTCGTTATCACTACTAAGCTCCTCCACTACACTAAAGAAAGATTGAATTGAGGATGAAGGTCCTGAACGCGATCTTGAATTGCAAGGTTCTTCCAGGTTAAACCGATTATTTTCAGAAACCGAACTCTTTAATAAATTTTTTTGCGGCACTGATAAGGACCCAGGTTCACGGTGAAACTTTTGTCCAACATTTTCCTTAAAATGGGTCATGGTACTGTCGGATGACTCTATATTAGGGGCATTCGTAAACTCAACTACAGACTGCTTATCAAAGCTATACGTAAAACACTGTTGACCAATATATAACTTTGTCCTTCTTAGTCTTTCTTCTCTATTTTCTCCTCTAGCCCGTACAAGAAAAGGCTTTAGGCGGTTACGGATAGACAGTTCACGCTCTGTATAATCGGGACTAACACCAAGACCCGCCCTTTTCAGGTGCACACTTGAACGCAATATAGTATCACGAATGTAACCGCTTGTAAACTTAACCAACACCGGTCGCGTGTCTTGTTTAGCGTTTAGCCGAAAAATATCTCTAATGTCCATCATTTGCAGTCCTAAATTTGGCCCATGTAAGTTCAGTGCTTTCATTACATCTTCTCGTAACGAAAAACCTTTGTTTGTAGGATCGAAATTATACTGGACCAAACTAAACCAGTGAAAGGCCTTATTGAATACAAGCGGGAGTCCATATATGGGCATAGAGTCCATAGGAAGAACACGTGGTTAATGGGGTCAATGACCTCTTTTTTCAAGGTCGATTTTTTTGTTGTTTCTAGGTGTAATAACTCCGGGACGAAGGTTGCACATGCGCATTGAATTCTAACAGGAACAATGTTATTGATCTAGGACTCGAGGGGGAAGTGAAAATTTCCGAGAACTTGATTGCGTAATCGAAGAGGAAGTGGATTTCCGAGAAATTGATTGCGTAATCGAAGGGGAAGTGAATTTCCGAGAAATTGATTGCGTAATCGATTGGGAATTTTATTGATCCGATAACGGGAAACAGGATCACGTGTTTCCTTCTCAGCAAATCAGTGAGTCGGTTGACATATTAGCGGCGGAGGGAATATGAGGAAAGGATTTTTGCTATAGTTTTATTAGTCTGTAAATAGAATTCAAAGGAGTGAGAAGAAGAACAGTTTTGACTTTACTCATTTGGATATATATTTGTGTGTTGATGACGAGTGGAATGTTTACCCTCTTAGAAGTTGATAGTGGAGTTGATGGTAATACTACAAGAGCACCAAACATTGCGGTGGAAATCACGAGAGGATCACGGCTTTGTCTGGAATGGGATGAAGTATATGCAAGATATGTGATATCCTTGAGCAAATTTAAAATGGAGGATCAATTATGTTTCGCTGCAAAAGTTGATATAGCACAAGTGAATAGACTTCAATGTGCTTTAAGTGCATTGGTGAAACATATCGAAGACAATAAACTGTATCGCTAATTGTACATGCTTAGTATTGTTGTTGTTGTTGTAATTATTCAATAAAATTGTTTCGAAATCGAAAATGTTTCCTTTCTTTTCTGGTTAGGGGCTAGCGAATCAGGGTCAGTCTAGAGTCAGCAGTCAGAGTGAAAGGATTGAAAAATGAATAAATTTGAGAAAGAGAGAATTAGATCAAATCTAGTGTTTATGGAAAAACATTTGATTTTGGAAGACAATTTTTCTCGAGTTATCTCTTCAACGCAGGATATTCCCTCGTCAGGGAACACTTGACAATATAATGAAGAGTGATTCTCCCCCATTGGACTATTGTATGAAACTTTTAAAATGTGATTCAAAATGCTTATAGTCAATTTATTGATATATTAATTGGAACAAAGCAGAATCATATCGTGGATATACTTTTGAAAACATTGCCAATGGATTCAGTATAGATGGCTCCCCGTCACCCGTCACTCGAAAGAGGTAACGTCACAGCTACTCCTCTCCACATTCCTCCACCTTGAATTTATCCGTCAGCAGGAAGGATCAGTTTCGTTTTAGCTGTGAGAGAATCAAGTGACATTGGAAACCAAAAACAAAAATGTTCTATACATGTCCATTGTGCATGTACACTCTTGGCAGTTGGACTCAATGTTAGAATTGTACAATTATTGATGACTATAGTGAAAAGTGTAAATTAGGTAATCCTTTTAAATTACATAGAGGCTATGCATTACAAATTAAAGGATGTAATTCATGTCTTGAGGAGGTGTGTGACTCTCACCCTAGAGGGCACCTGTGCTCCAATTGTCACTATGATAAATGTGATCAGTGGGAGAATACTTACCCCGCTATGATTGGAAAGAATCCCGAACGTGATTTTAGTTTATTTCTACGAGATTGGTATCGTCGTGGATTTAAATTATTCTGGGAAGAGGAATCTGGTCTACGATTCAACTGTTGGGGTAACAAGACAATTTGGTTTCTACGTCATCGTTGTGACGAAACTGCCTACTATGACTATAAACCAAGTGATTTTTATTTGGCAGTTACCGAATGTGATTCACCATTTGAAAACACTTTATGTGATATTGCTTCAAATAGACAGATTGAAAATCGTGAATTTCATAATATGAATGCAAATAGTATCATTGACTATACAAAGAGATATGACAAGAGTGAAGTTACATTGTACTGTAGAAAATGTGACCCTGACTTTGCAGTCAATCAAGATCAATATAGAGTGAATCCAAATGATTTACCGGCATTAGTGGTTCACGACAGTTGCCTATACATCGAAGAAGAAGAAATCTAAAGTGAAGATTTAAAGACATTGTTGTATATATATATATGTGCATTTTATTAATAAACAAATTCACAAACATTTTTTAAGCACTTTACTCTTAGGGCACTGAAATCAATACTGTATAGGTCTGAGAGGATATTTTCCACTAGAAAGTCGTTCAGACGAGGATTGTCACCATAAATGTGGAGAAACTGCTTGTAAGTATAACCGCGAAATCGGAACACAAATATAGTAGTGCATGGAAGCCAAAGCTTTTAGTCGTTAGATCCTGCACCCTCCTCCGATTTTGAATAATAGTTTTCCCCACTGCTCTCAATATAGTTGCTGATGTGGGATGGTGTAAAATGTATAGGGTAGACCAAGAGGATCAAAAAAATTCAATCGTCTTCATTGTTTGAAAGATGCACAGCCAATGACCCGTCAGCACAGTCGACGGACTGCTATTAACAATAATCAAGGTATTGTTGACACTTTGAATTTTTCCAAGAAAGTCAGAGGGTAGACAATAGGATTTGTACTGGGACATGTAGGGGCCCATATTAAATACACTGATTATTTGACTGGTGTTCATGGCGCCAAGTCTAGTAGAACACTGCCTTCGGGAGTGATTTCCCAATAGATTTCATATTGATTTAGTGAGATTAGTGCAATACTCTCAGCCAATGGGTCGGCAAATTTACACTCTAAACGCACACTCCCCGTACGTACTATACTCATATCCTGTGTGCCAGACAAATCCAGTACAATGATACCATGTGTTTTAGCAAACATATCTTCGGTTATACCATTTTCAAATAGTTGAGAGTCATGATCTAGGGTTTGCATGGTCAACTCATACAATGTTTCTATAGGATTTATCAAAAGATAGATTGTAGAGTGGGATACCGTTTACTTTGCACACAAGAGATGAAAGTCCAAACATCTCAAATTTATGTGGGCATTCAGTCCATGATCCAATTGCACTGGCGCTTTTTTACAAATGCCAAAGCGAGTTTTTGACGGAATTTCGCCATTGATAAAGGATGAATCGGTGAAGTTGCGTGAGCCCATGGCAATATGACGTTGATTGGTGATTGTATGAGGAACAAGTAGTTTAATATTATTTCCATTGGCTCTCAGTTTTTCCACTGCCAAAGCAACAGAACTCATGACCTGTTGTTTGCGTACATGAAGTATTGCCGAGGTGAGGGAGAGACTTACATCAGGATTGGCAGCAAGTTCTTTTCTCAATATGAAATTGGATGGTTCAAGCGTCGGTTTTATATCCACTTTAACATTGGGCGGCAGCCATCGGGGTATATTAAATATTTCATGATATATATTTCCAACTAGATGTAATTCACTAGTTGTAGCATTTTTAAGTGCATCTGTACTATCAGTATTAGTAATATATTCATAACCATTGGAGGTGCCTCTCAATTCCTTGTATGACTTGGGTGTCATCAGCATGAATTGCATATAGCTTGTATAATTTGAGAGATTGTTGCTTGTGCTCACCAGCGTGCCATTGATGCAGACACTAATTTGACGAAATAGATTATGTAATATACAATTTTCATAGGACATTCCATCGGCCCGAATTGGCATTGTATTTTCGGATTTCCGGACTTTCATTTGTAAATCTATAAATGTTGAACACAAGTCCATAAAGTAGTCTTCATTGGAATAAATTTGAAAGTGGATATTATCGGAGAGGGGTTGTTGTGGATAAAATTGTTTCATAGTATCCTTGCTTGACACTCACATCAACATTTTCAGCATTGAATAGATTCAATGAGGCGGTGATTGAAGGTTGAGAATCCTTATGCGGCAGGTAGGACATCTTAGGAGAAGAAATCTAGTTTCGATCTAACAATTTTCTTCCTGGGGCTTCTTCTTCTGTTTACACTACGTGTCGGCTTTTTTCTTCTTTTCTTTGACAAGAGGGATGATGTCTTTCGTTTCCGACCTGAGTGGAGACTGATGAGTAATGCATTGTTTCTTGACCTTTTTAAGCCTTTACCATTTTGTTTTAATCTCTCGCCAAGGGTTCGCCCACTGGACCTAAGATTTTCCGAAGCACTTTTTTTTTAAAATCCTTGCCAGAGCCCCAATCGTATAGTGTAGAGGATGCAAAATCTGTCGCAGCCGATACAAGATATTTTTCTAGCCAGTGGTAGTGAAGAGCGAAACAGCTTATCAAACCAACTGCCAAGACCGTAGCCAGACATTGACGAGCGACCCTTGTAATAGTCCATTCCATTGCCCTGTTGTCTTGGGCCATGAGTATTAACATAGCAGTCAATATCAGGACAAGTGAATACCACTTTTCTATTAGACATCTTGTTGAATTTGAACGATGGGACGAAAATGGCATGTAATCACAGCCAAACCTTTTGAAATTGCTATGGGATCACCCAATTCGGTTCTTAGTGTTAACTGACAGAGTTCCAAATAGGAAGTGTGTACGGGAATATACTGAAGATGCTTTATATTGTAGTGGTGAATATGTTCTTGATTGGTTTTTTTCGTTCAAGAACTCGTAGGAAGGGAACATTTGAATTACCAACCCGAGATGTTTCCACAAATGAGGCGTAGAGAAATATACAAGTGTCTGTGGAGAAGGCAGGTGGGTAGTCAGCAAAAATGAAATTAGTGTTTCCGGCACTTTTACCATTGATTATACTGAGCTTAAAGCCAAGAACATCCTTTAGGTTATCATTGAGAATAACCTTTTCGCTGGCAATAGGTGAACTAATGTAGATCTTACCCTCCTCCTTTGAATAGTTGAAATGAAAAGCTCCTTTTTTACGAGCGGAAATTCTTTTATTAATAGAACGACGTAAATCATTCATACAAGCGAGTTCCTCGTAGGGTAATTCAATATATGGATAATCCATCAAATTGTTTTTTTGATTTGTTCTTGATCATTTGAGGATGGTGGTGGCGGCCAATCATAGGGTCTAATTTTTATATCATATTTACGATCCTTTCTCAGGATGTCGTAGGTATTTTTGAGAATAGAGTCGACAAGAGCCACTTCATACTTTCCGTCGTCGAATTTGATGGTGGGGGAGAGTTTCGTCAAAAAATCACTTGTTCTATTCAAGTCATTGTAGAGAGGATCGGAAACATTAGACATGAAAGTCACATAGAAATCATTGGGCATTGTCAATGTCTTCAGCACTGACCCAAGAATCAAAATCTGAATTGTATCCTAGCCAGCGAACAAGCAACTGTCTCTTGCCTCTACGAGTACGACTCTTTAATATCTTTTCAATTTGATAAATTTCACTAGTGTTTCTAACTTTTTGCAGTTCATATTCATAAAAGCCGCCGAGAATCTCATCATCTTTGGTGTCTCGCAGTCGATATGTCGTGGGCTCGGTGTCCAGGATTTTTGGACACTTTAAAAAGTTCGTTGCTCCATAAATAATTCCCCTTTTCAAAAAATATTGGTGGTTCTATTAATTCGAACAGTATCACCAACATTGAATTTCTTCTTCACATTTTTTTTTCTTTTTCATCATTGGAATATTGCTTTAGAAAAAGCATCAAATGTATTTTCATTGTAGTGAACATCCCGAGGGCTTGAGTTGGACAAAGATCGATGAGGTCGATGGTTGTATATCTGCATGATTTTTATCTAAATCATGAATAAAAGCCGGTGTATTTTTCAGGCTACAATATCTTGAAATTAATAGACGAATGGTTCTTATTAATCGTTCAGCCAATGCAGCCTTTATCTGGCTGTGACTGTGATAAACTGTTGTATTATATTTCAAAAGAACCTTTTGCACATGGGGATTAACAAATTCACTGCCACGATCCGATTGAATTTTTCTATATGAATCCTGTTCAAGAATACTTTCAATGGGCCCGAGCAACTTCAACACCTCTCTTTGATCGCAGTGGAATGGCATAGGCATAGCGACTAAAGACACTGATTGCCACCAGAATATATTTGTAGGGTGCATTGTGACGCTGTTGAACTGCGTCTAAAGTTAAAAGATCCGTTTGCACTATATGCAGAGGGAAAAAGGTTTTAGTTTTGTCGATATTGTTTGCTGCGAAGCCTGTGATTCCGATGCAGTGTGTAACTCGGTTCATTCTCTAGATACTCTTTTGCTTTTTTAAATGTGGTACCGGAGAAAGCTTCAGAAAGCGTTTTGGGAGAACTTAAACTTCCCGCTTCACCAATATTTTCATAGACACCTTTCAGAACTTCATCCATTTTGAACGCAAGCACGTAGTGTAATGTCCACTCCCCTTCTGCACACTGGAGGGTGAATCAATTCGTCTTCGCTTTTGACTAGCAGCCACAGGTGTTGTAAAATCATTGCTACTGATAGTATTTTCAAATATTGAATCTTCTTCTTCTTTTTTAAATGGTGGTGTTGGTGTTGTTGGAGGACTATATTCTCTTAGTTTCTTTAGAATTTTTCTTATTGCCAATAAGACTTTGGGGAAGTTTGATACACTTAGAAAGGTGTATAGATTATTGCCAAAGTATAAAAAGTCCTTTACGATTCGTCACCATATCACAAATTAAATCAACTAGATTATAACTTTTTCCCTGAATTATAATTCTTTTCCCTGTGCTGTCGACTTGAACTTGATGTTCATCAGCAGTTTCCAACATGACATAGGATAATACTCTTTTACTCTGTTCTCGATAGGTCACTGGCAATAGGTTTCCAATTTTCGATACAATTGAATTCAATTCCTTCTCCTTTGATTGTGCAGAATCTTGAGGAGATGTTTCCTGTTTAGAGGGATCAGTGGCGGCGGCGGTGGGTCTCTCACGATAAGGTTTATGTTTGTCCACACGTCGCAATGCATCTTGAAGTAAAAGCAGTTTTTTTGTCATCGGCAATATTCTCATCATTAATGAATTTGCTTAGATTGTCTTCAAAATGTTCGACGGGAGAGAGGACAAGTTCAAATGGTGTCAATTTATATGGTTTAGCCATTCTCTAGAGAAAACTGTTTACAAGTCCTGCAATTATTGGCAGTTAAAGTGTGAAAAAGCTACCGCCCGCTTGAAGGAGCCGTTTTCTTTTAAAAATTTTTCCCTTGTTTTTTACAAGCCAAGGCGCGTACAGTGGAACGATGTTGCTTTGTCTGTTGTCTAACACCTTCTGGCAGTTGAACATTGCCCTCAGTTAAATTTAAACTTAGTTCAGATATTAGATTAATGAAATCATTGTCAACACCATGTTTGAGTATGGCCTTCCTAAGCAAGGGTTTTGAAGTGCTTAAAACGGAAAATAAATGCCGTTGTTCGTGTAGTTTCTTCAGTGTCACAATGGCAACTAATAGCCTTTTCTACTGTTCACCAGAAGATATACTGTAATTTCATTGTTGAAAATGTCGGTGACTACGCGTAGATCCTCGGGTGTGCTCTGATTAAGATCCAGCAAAATGTAACCGTAGGGTTTATATATATATATATATATATATATATATATATATATATATATATATATATATATATATATATATATATATATATATATATATATATATATATATATATATATATATATATATATATATATATATATATATATATATATATATATATATATATATATATATATATATATATATATATATATATCTTTGCCGTGTGGGAACTATCAATGGCTTGAGAATCCTTGTGAGTTCCCCGACATTACCGCCGTCGCGAGGACAATGGGCCACAAGGATGGTTCTTTGAAATTGACGGTCACATTCCTCTGGCGCTTCACGACTCCGTCAAAGATTTATTTTTCCCTGTAACAATCGACCCGTGAGCAGGGGACTCATTGAGCCCCTACAATCGATCATTGGTTGAGGATATGGGGATGCACTGGACTCCCTCTAAGCAAAAAACTGATTGCTGATTTGGACCCTAAGGAGAATATCGTTGTTCACCTTGTGCTTTTGCACTGGATGGTGAACAATGGTTTCAAAATCACCAAAATACACAGGGTCCTGCAGTTCAATCAGCGACCATATTTAAAGACGTTTATCGACACTTTTGTCGATAAACGCTCTAAGGCAAACTCAAAGGTGGAGAAGGAAATGTACAAACTAATCCTAAATTCAGCGTTTGGCAAAATGTGTGAAAGCGTACGTAACAGATCTCGCTGCGACGTCGTGACTGACCCTCTAAAGTGTGCACGAATTATTGCCGATCCCAATTTTACATCGTTCACGAGCATAGAGACTGGCATGGTTCTTCTACACAGGCGAAAGGGAAATGTGGTGCTGAACAAGAATATAGCGGGCGGCAGTTCAGTACTGGAAATTTCCGAAAAGCTTATGTTGTCATTTTTTTTACAATGTGTGCAAGGTGCAATGGCCACGGGAGGGGGAGGTTCAAGTTTACTATGGGGATACAGATTCTCTGCTGTTAAAGGTAAATGGGACCGAATATTCATTGGGTGATTTAGAAAAGGGGGAACACATCAGCTCGCGGATGGATTTCACCAACTGGAATCCTCACTCTACCCCGAGTTGTTGAAACGTCAAGCCCCCAACCAACTATTAATGTTAAAATCAGAGACGGGGAGTGATTTGATATCCAGGGGGGTGTTCCCGGGTCCTAAAGTTTATTGTGTTAAAACTCATAGTGGGGATGAAAAGAAGGCGTTTAAAGGGGTGCCTACACATTTTGTAAAGAGCAATTTCAACATGAGCGTGTACAGAGACTGTGTAGAAAGTAGCCTAGTGCCGAGAGCACAAGTGCTTGCAATTCGCTCTCTACAGTATCGTGAGAGACCCACCGCCGCCGCCATTGATCCCTCTAAACAGGAAACATCTCCTCAAGATTCTGCACAATCAAAGGAGAAGGAATTGAATTCAATTGTATCGAAAATTGGAAACCTATTGCAAGTGACCTATCGAGAACAGAGTAAAAGAGTATTATCATATCTCATGTTGGAAACTGCTGATGAACATCAAGTTCAAGTCGACAGCACAGAGAAACGAATTATAATTCAGGGGAAAAGTTATAATCTAGTTGATTTAATTTGTGATATGGTGACGAATCGTAAAGGACTTTTATCCTTTGACAATAATCTATACACCTTTCTAAGTGTATCAAACTTCTCCAAAAGTCTTATTGGCAATAAGCAAATTCTAAAGAAACTAAGAGAATAAAGTCCTCCAACAACACCAACACCACCATTTAAAAAGAAGAAGAAGATTCAATATTTGAAAATACTATCAGTAGCAATGATTTTACAACACCTGTGGCTGCTAGTCAAAAGCGAAGACGAAATGATTCACCCTCCAGTGTGCAAAAGGGGAGTGGACATTACACTACGTGCTTGCGTTCAAAATGGATGAAGTTCTGAAAGGTGTCTATGAAAATATTGGTGAAGCGGGAAGTTTAAGTTCTCCCAAAACGCTTTCTAAAGCTGTCTCCGGTACCACATTTAAAACAGCAAAAGAGTATCTAGAGAATGAACCGAGTTACACACTGCATCGGAATCACAGGCTTCGCAGCAAACAATATCGACAAACTAAAGCCTTTTTCCCTCTGCATATAATGCAAACGGATCTTTTAAATTTAGACGCAGTTCAACAGCGTCACAATGCACCCTACAAATATATTCTGGTGGAAATCAGTGTCTTTTAGTCGCTATGTCTATGCCATTCCACTGCGATCAAAGAGAGGTGTTGAAGTTGCTCGGGCCATTGAAGTATTCTTGAACAGGATTCATATAGAAAAATTCAATCGGATCGTGGCAGTGAATTTGTTAATCCCCATGTGCAAAAGGTTCTTTTGAAATATAATACAACACTTTATCATAGTCACAGCACGATAAAGGCTGCATTGGCTGAACGATTAATAAGAACGATTCGTCTATTAATTTCAAGATATTGTAGCCTGAAAAATACACCGGCTTTTATTCATGATTTAGATAAAATCATGCAGATATACAACCATCGACCTCATCGATCTCTGTCCAACTCAAGCCCTCGGGATGTTCACTACAATGAAAATACATTTGATGCTTTTCTAAAGCAATATTCCAATGATGAAAAGAAAAAAAATGTGAAGAAGAAATTCAATGTTGGTGATACTGTTCGAATTAATAGAACCACCAATATTTTTTGAAAAGGGGAATTATTTATGGAGCACCGAACTTTTAAAGTGTCCAATATCCTGGACACCGAGCCCACGACATATCGACTGCGAGACACCAAAGATGATGAGATTCTCGGTGGTTTTTATGAACATGAACTGCAAAAAGTTAGAAACACTAGTGAAATTTATCAAATTGAAAAGATATTAAAGAGTCGTACTCGTAGAGGCAAGAGACAGTTGCTTGTTCGCTGGCTAGGATACAATTCAGATTTTGATTCTTGGGTCAGTGCTGAACACATTGACAATGCCCAATGATTTCTGTGTGACTTTCATGTCCAATGTTTCAGATCCTCTCTACAATGACTTGAATAGAACAAGTGATTTTTGGACGAAACTCTCCCCCACCATCAAATTCGACGACGGAAAGTATGAAGTGGCTCTTGTCGACTGTATTCTCAAAAATACCTACGACATCCTGAGAAAGGATCGTAAATATGATATAAAAATTAGACCCTATGACTGGCCGCCACCACCATCCTCAAATGATCAAGAACAAATTCAAAAAATCAATTGGATGGATTATCCATATATTGAATTACCCTACGAGGAACTCACCTGTATGAATGATTTATGTCGTTCTATTAATAAAAGAATTTCCGCTCGTAAAAAAAGGAAATTTTCATTTCAACTATTCAAAGGAGGAGGGTAAGATCTACATTAGTTCACCTATTGCCAGCGAAAAGGTTATTCTCAATGATAACCTAAAGGATGTTCTTGGCTTTAAGCTCAATATAATCAATGGTAAAAGTGCCAGAAACACTAATTTCATTTTTGCTGACTACCCACCTGCCTTCTCCACAGACACTTGTATATTTCTCTACGCCTCATTGGTGGAAACATCTCGGGTTGGTAATTCAAATGTTCCCTTCCTACGAGTTCTTGAACGAAAAACCAATCAAGAACATATTCACCACTACAATATAAAGCATCTTCAGTATATTCCCGTAAACACTTCCTATTTGGAACTCAGTCAGTTAACACTAAGAACCGAATTGGGTGATCCCATAGCAATTTCAGAAGGTTTGGCTGTGATTACATGCCATTTTCGTCCCATCGTTCAAATTCAACAAGATGTCTAATAGAAAAGTGGTATTCACTTGTCCTGATATTGACTGCTATGTTAATACTCTTGCCCAAGACAACAGGGCAATGGAATGGACTATTACAAAGGTCGCTCGTCTATGTCTGGCTTCGGTCTTGGCAGTTGGTTTGCTAAGCTGTTTCGCTCTTCACTACCACTGGCTAGAAAATATCTTGTACCGGCTGCGACAGATTTTGCATCCTCTACACTATACGATTGGGGCTCTTGCAAGGATTTTAAAAAAAAGTGCTTCGGAAAATCTTAGGTCCAGTGCGCGAACCCTTGGCAAGAGATTAAAAACAAAATGGTAAAGGCTTAAAAAGTTCAAAAAACAATGCATCACTCATCAGTCTCCACTCAGGTCGGAAACGAAAGACATCATACCTCTTGTCAAAGAAAAGAAGGAAAAAGCCGACACGTAGTGTAAACAGAAGAAGAAGCCCCAGGAAGAAAATTGTTTAGATCGAAACTAGATTTCTTCTCCTAAGATGTCCTACCTGCCGCATAAGGATTCTCACCTTCAATCACCGCCTCATTGAATCTATTCAATGCTGAAAATGTTGATGTGAGTGTCAAGCAAGGATACTATGAACAATTTTATCCACAACAACCCCTCTCCGATAATATCCACTTTCAAATTTATTCCAATGAAGACTACTTTATGTACATGTCTTCAACATTGATAGATTTACAAATGAAAGTCCGGAAATCCGATAATACAATGCCAATTCGGGCCGATGGAATATCCTATGAAAATTGTATATTACATAATCTATTTCGTCAAATTAGTGTCTACATCAATGGCACGCTGGTGAGCACAAGCAACAATCTCTCAAATTATACAAGCTATATGCAATTCATGCTGATGACACCCAAGTCATACAAGGAATTGAGAGGCACCTCCAATGGATATGAATATATTACTAATACTGATAGTACAGATGCACTTAAAAATGCTACAACTAGTGAATTACATCTAGTTGGAAAAATATATCATGAAATATTTAATATACCCCAATGGCTGCCGCCCAATGTTAAAGTGGATATAAAACCGACGCTTGCACCATCCAATTTCATATTGAGAAAAGAAATTGCTGCCAATCCTGATGTAAGTCTCTCCCTCACCTCGGCAATACTTTATGTACGCAAACAACAGGTCATGAGTTCTGTTGCTTTGGCAGTGGAAAAACTGAGAGCCAATGGAAATAATATTAAACTACTTGTTCCTCATACAATCACCAATCAACGTCATATTGCCATGGGCTCACGCACCTTCACCGATTCATCCTTTATCAATGGCGAAATTCCGTCAAAACTCGCTTTGGCATTTGTAAAAAGCGCCAGTGCAATTGGATCATGGACTGAATGCCCACATAAATTCGAGATGTTTGGACTTTCATCTCTTGTGTGCAAAGTAAACGGTATCCCACTCTACAATCTATCTTTTGATAAGTCCTATAGAACATTGTATGAGTTGACCATGCAAACCCTAGATCATGACTCTCAACTATTTGAAAATGGTATAACCGAAGATATGTTTTGCTAAAACACATGGTATCATTGTACTGGATTTGTCTGGCACACAGGATATGAGTATTGTACGTACGGGGAGTGTGCGTTTAGAGTGCACATTTGCCGACCCATTGGCTGAGAGTATTGCACTATAATCTCACTAACTCAATATGAAACCTATTGGGAAATCACTCCCGAAGGCACTGTTCTACAAGACTTGGCGCCATGAACACCAGTCAAATAATCAATGTATTTAATATGGACCCCTACATGTCCCAGTACAAATCCTATTGTCTACCCTCGGACTTTCTTGGAAAAATTCAAAGTGTCAACAATACCTTGATTATTGTTAATAGCAGTCCGTCGACTGTGCTGACGGGTCATTGGCTTTGCATCTTTCAAACAATGAAGACGATTGAATTTTTTGATCCTCTTTGTCTACCCTATACATTTTACACACCCCATATCAGCAACTATATTGAGAGCAGTGGGAAAACTATTATTCAAAATCGGAAGAGGGTGCAGGATCTAACGACTAAAAGCTGTGGCTTCCATGCACTACTATATTTGTGTTCCGATGTCGAGGTTATACTTACAAGCAGTTTCTCCACATTTATGGTGACAATCCTCGTCTGAACGACTTTCTAGTGGAAAATATCCTCTCAGACCTATACAGTATTGATTTCAGTGCCCTAAGAGTAAAGTGCTTAAAAATGTTTGTGAATTTGTTTTATTAATAAAATGCATATATATATATACAACAATGTCTTTTAAATCTTCACTTTAGATTTCTCCTTCTTCGATGTATAGGCAACTGTCGTGAACCATTAATGCCGGTAAATCATTTGGATTCACTGTATATTGATCTTGATTGACTGCAAAGTCAGGGTCACATTTTCTACAGTACAATGTAACTTCACTCTTGTCATATCTCTTTGTATAGTCAATGGTACTATTTGCATTCATATTATTAAATTCACGAGTTTTCAATCTGTCTATTTGAAGCAATATCACATACAGTGTTTTCAAATGGTGAATCACATTCGGTAACTGCCAAATAAAAATCACTTGGTTTATAGTCATAGTAGGCAGTATCGTCACATCGATGACATAGAAACCAAATTGTCTTGTTACCCCAACAGTTGAATCGTAGACCAGATTTCTCTTCCCAGAATAATTTAAATCCACGACGATACCAATCTCGTAGAAATAAACTAAAATCACGTTTGGGATTCTTTCCAATCATAGCGGGGTAAGTATTCTCCCACTGATCACATTTATCATAGTGACAATTGGAGCACAGGTGCCCTCTAGGGTGAGAGTCACACACCTCCTCAAGACATGAATTACATCCTTTAATTTGTACTGCATAGCCTCTATGTAATTTACAAGGATTACATAATTTACACTTTTCACTATAGTCATCAATAATTGTACAATTCTCACATTGAGTCCAACTGCCAAAAGTGTACATGCACAATGGACATGTATAGAACATTTTTTTTTTGGTTTCCAATGTCACTTGACTCACTCACAGCTAAAACGAAACTGATCCTTCCTGCTGACGGATAAATTCAAGGTGGAGGAATGTGGAGAGGAGTAGCTGTGACGTTACCTCTTTCGAATGACGGGGGAGCCATCTATACTGAATCCATTGGCAATGTTTTCAAAAGTATATCCACGATATGATTCTGCTTTGTTCCAATTAATATATCAATAAATTGACTATAAGCATTTGAATCACATTTTAAAAGTTTCATACAATAGTCCAATGGGGGAGAATCACTCCTCATTATATTGTCAAGTGTTCCCTGACGAGAGAATATCCTGCGTTGAAGAGATAACTCAAGAAAATCGTCATCCAAAATCAAATGTTTTTCCATAAACACTAGATTTGATCTAATTCTCTCTTTCTCAAATTTATTCATTTTTCAATCCTTTCACTCTGACTGCTGACTCTAGACTGACCCTGATTCGTTAGCCCCTAACCAGAAAAGAAAGGGAACATTTTCGATTTCGAAACAATTTTATTGAATAATTACAACAACAACAACAATACTAAGCATGTACAATTAGCGATACAGTTTATTGTCTTCGATATGTTTCACCAATGCACTTAAAGCACATTGAAGTCTAGTCACGTGTGCTATATCAACTTTTGCAGCGAAACATAATTGATCCTCCATTTTAAATTTGCTCAAGGATATCACATATCTTGCATATACTTCATCCCATTCCAGACAAAGCCGTGATCCTCTCGTGATTTCCACCGCAATGTTTGGTGCTCTTGTATTATTACCATCAACTCCACTATCAACTTCTAAGAGGGTAAACATTCCACTCGTCATCAACACACAAATATATATCCAAATGAGTAAAGTCAAAACTGTTCTTCTTCTCACTCCTTTGAATTCTATTCACAGACTAATAAAACTATAGCAAAAATCCTTTCCTCATATTCCCTCCGCCTCTAATATGTAAATCGACTCACTGATTGGCTGAGAAGGAAACACGTGATCATGTTTCCCGTTATCGATCAATAAAATTCCCAATCGATTACGCAATCAATTTCTCGGAAATTCACTTCCCCTTCGATTACGCAATCAATTTCTCGGAAATCCACTTCCTCTTCGATTACGCAATCAAGTTCTCGGAAATTCACTTCCCCCTCGAGTCCTAGATCAATAACATTGTTCCCGTTAGAATTCAATGCGCATGTGCAACCTTCGTCCCGGAGTTATTACACCTAGAAACAACAAACAAATCGACCTTGAAAAAAGAGGTCATTGACCCCATTAGCCACGTGTTCTCCCTATGGACTCTATCCCCATATATGGACTCCCGCTTGTATTCAATAAGGCCTTTCTACTTACACTTTTTAGAACTCATTTTCTAGTCTTTGCAATTTTACGTTAGTAGCCGACATTTCAGCTTGCAAGCTTAGGTAATCTTTCTTCAATTTTGACGTATCCTCCGAGAACTTCTCTACTGTCGAAATAATTCGTGACGAAATAGCAGATAGGTCGTTTCTAAGTTCTTGAACCTGCGACGAAACTATTTCTATTCCGTTCAATTTTCGATTAATTTTTTGTAGAGTTTCAGATAAATTAACAGAAGTCATAATTAATCCGGAAATATGATTATAGTAATTAGAAAGATTACTTATCTTTCTGTGAGGGCCGAGCCTCACAAATGCATCCGAGTGACTATTCCAGTGACTATAATTATTCTCACAAAATTTCCACTTAACATAGCAAGTCTTATAAAGTAAGATTTCCACTTAACATGACAATTCTTGTCAAAAGGAACTGGTTTTTCAAGTATTTCACTGCCTGTGTATCTAGATATTAGCGGAATGAATGCTGATGAATAATAATCCTTATTATTGCCAAACTGGCATACCGCACTTGTATATCTTATGAAATTAACTCAATTTAAGAAAGCCAAAAGTTCAATTAATGCATTGGACAAAAAACTCCAGTCAATTCAATTTATCCAGTGACGTCACTCATTTCACCAGGTTACAGACACTGATTGAATATTTTAATAGTTTATAAGACGTAAAAGCTTTTTCACTATTTCGTAGCTACTGAAAGAATTCAGTGTCTAAATTAAATCAGAATAAAATACTTTACCGACAAATGGTTTAAAACTGGGATAAATCTTTTTTAAAAGAATAGATAGATCTTAACTGTTCAAAGACTGAATCAATGCTATAATGAAAAGAAACGTGGGCGAAAAATCAGCAAAAAGTTGGCTAAAATAAAAGGCACCAAATAGCGGAAGAAGTAGAAGAGCTACAGCTTCCTTTTGAAGCTGTAGTTTACTTTGGGAGTCAAAAAATGGGATTCAAATTTTTAAAGACTAAAAGCGTCACCAAATTTAAAGAATGGATTTTACTCATTTAGTTTCATGGTTTAACTGGTTTAACATGTTTAACTGGTTTAACACTTTTAACTGGTTTAGTGTTTTAAAACCGTTAATTGCTTTTGCTCATTTGTTTTCATGGTTTAACTAGTTTAACACGTTCCACTGGTTTAATGTTTTGACACTCTTAATTGGTTTTGCTCATTTATATCCAAGGTAACACGGCAGCACTCGCAAATATGTTGTGCTACCCTATGAAATTCAGAATATTAAACAACCAGAAACAAAAATCTTCAAAAATTGCAGGTTTTACATATGAATTGACCTGCTGTGGGTCCAAGGGTCAAAAGCGTTTTGATTTTGATACCCTCGATACTTCAAAGCTGAGGATGAGATTTTCTCCTTCGTAGAGAGGGGACTCTGAAATACAAACTGCCTAAACGCAAGGGTATGACAATTTGACCAAACAATTCTTGGCAACCAACTGTAAGTAAGGAGCGATGTGGCTGAAAAGCAACCAAAATTATATGAAACATAGTCTGGATAACAATAGATACATCAATAGATAAGATAAGATAAGATAAGTTTTATTCTTCATTAGATACACATACAATATTACATGCTATTATTCCCCCAAAGGCTCATTGGCCTGTACAGAGGGGAAGACATATGAATTGCTTACTCAGATATGAAAAACAAAAGAAAATTTAAAATGATCACTTACTCACATACGAAGGAGAAGAAAAGAAAATATGGATAAAACGAAAAGTATAGAAAAAAAAATAAATAAACTAAATAATTAATTAGATTAAATAGACTCCTAAAAAAAGTAAAAAAAATAAAGAATAAAAACATAAATAAAAGTAACATCTACGAAGCAAAAGAATTTTTAACAATTTTTTTAAACAAACCGAATGAGTGGCACCCTCGAGCTGATTCAGGCAACTTATTCCAAACAATATGACACGCCATTAGAGGATTAAAATCTGACCTAATGCAAGGAGTAAATGGAACTTGAACATGATTTGTCATATTACGAAGATTATAATTATTTTGATCAGAGGTAAAAGATAGCAGAATACTTAGGGGCCGGGGGGGGGGTCACCATGAAGCTGAGCAAAAGTAAAACATGCACATGAAAGAATGTATAGTGACTCAAGATCAAGTAATGGTATAACTAATGAACGATTAGTCTCCTGAATAAGGTTTCTAGCTTTATTGTAAACCTTTGAAAGTTGTTTTAACAGTGAAGGAAAAGTTGACATCCACACAATTGGACAGTAAGAAACGTAAGATTGGACCAAGCAGTGAAAAAAGGATTTTTCAAAATCGATCCTGGAAAAGTATGTCTAAGTTTCCTTAAAATACCGAGACTCCTGCATATCTTCATTTTAATAAAATCAATGTGACGTTTGAAGATAGGTTTTCATCAACAAGAATGCCCAAAAAACGAACATATCGGTCTTTAGATCTATGAATTATTCCGTTTGGCAGGTGAATTTCTGATAACTGGGGATAAACCTAAAAAACACGCGAAAAAATAAAAAAAACTGGACTTTGAAAAATTCAGAGTAAGATAATTAGCATCACGCCACAAAATCACCCTCTCAAACAAATTTTCCAAACTCAATCGAAGCTCGGATTCGCAGTTTTCCCAAGTGCCAAGTGTGCTGTCATCAGCAAAACAAACAAGGACATCGGAAGAAGGTGAACTATAGTTGCCACTATGGGCAAGGGAAGGCTTAGGATGACAAAGTCGACAGCAATTAATAAGTTTCTGCTTTTTTACAACATAATATAGATCATTTACATAAATCAAAAATAGCGCAGGCCCTAAAACTGATCCCTGGGGGAAACCGAAATTCACTTGCGAGGGTGACCGGAAAAGTGGATCAACAGAAATTAACCAATGCTTCAAATCAGACTGGAACCAAAAAAATATCTTCCCCTTATGCCAAATGAGACATCTTTGATAGAAGAATTTAATGGGTTAAGGAATCGAAAGCCTTACGAATATCCAGGAATACAGCAGCCGGAATCAATCCCGAATCTAACGCAGAATGAACAAAATTCAAAAGGGTCATACAGGCATGTTCAGTGGAGTGCTTCATTCGGAAACCAAATTGAAATCATGAAGAAATTTTTAGATTTTAAGAAAGTAAGGAGACGAGAATGCATAGCCTTTTCAAAAATTTTATTGAATCCTGATAAAATTGAAATTGGTCGATAATTTGCAGGATATTTCAAGGTCCACCTTTATACAAAACAATAATCCGAGCAAGCTTGAGAGCATCCCGAAAAACACCACATTCAAATGAAAGATTAACAAGTTTTGTTAGAGGCAATACTATTGAAGGAAGAATAGATTTAACTACCTTAGTAGGGATAGAATCTGGCCCAGATGAAGACGAGTTTTTCAAGCCATTAACAATTTTAGTAATTTCACTTACTGTTACTGGCTCTAGAAACATAGACTTAACACAGATGGCCCGAGGTAAGATCTAAAGTCCGGCCTAGGCCGAGACAAAGTAACTGTAGAAGTAATATTCTTACCAATATTAGCGAAGAATAAGGTGAATGCCTCTTGGACATTAAGCTCACCCTCCACAGCTCCATCGCCAATGACTAGACTCATAGGTAAAGAGCTAGATTGAGAAACGGGTTTAAGTACAGAATTTATAACCTTCCGAGTTTTACGAATATCATTGCCACAAGCAGCAAAATTATTTAGATAATACAGAGATTTGGCTTTCCTACACAAGGAATTATATATATTCCGGTAGATCTTGAATTGACAAAGACGAATAGCACCTGCTGAAAGTGTAGCGCATTTATAAGCTCTCCAGAGATTATTCTTCCTTCTCCAGCTTTTGAGAAGTCCGAATGTCATCCATGGGTTTAGAGGAACAATCCTTTTAGACCTATGATTAGAAGGTGGTACTTTATAAATGCTAAGAATACCCTCTTTTATGGTTCCATAAAAGGACTTAAATAAACAAAAAAAATCCTTATCATTATCAAGCAAGCTCCACGAATTTTCCGCTAATTTGTACCCAAGAAGAGATAAATCTTTCTCACCAAACCTAACAGAATAGGAATCAAACACCTGAGCCCGGTTACTCTTCCCCTGTTTAAAGCTGAATCGAGAATATATTGGAAAATGATCGGAGATATCAATAACTAAAATTGGGTTTTCCTTCAAACTAATCGTAGAGAAGATATTGTCAATCAAAGAAGCTGTAACATTAGTTACTCGTGTGGGGATGGATGTGGATGGTAGAGTTTTTCTGCGGCAAGCATGGTTGAAAGAAAATCAACTTAAGCCGAAGAGTTTGAATCCATCAAATTTATATTAAAGTCACCCATTATGGTTAACTGACACGGACGTTTCATTAGTATGTCAAGTATATCCTCAAGATTCCGAAGAAGCAACGGAATAGCACCACTAGGAGAACGATAAATATTGCCTATGATTAGATCAATACCATTAGATCTAATTTATATAAATTGTGACTCGAAAATACCTTCAAAATTGCTTGATAAGTCATCACGCAAGCAATAATGCAAATTGCAAGATATATACATGGCAAGACCTCCTTTAGCAATCTTGCAGCGGTTTATACGTTCCATTTTTAAAACCATGGGTATCCAATAGAATTTCATTGCCAGAATCCAAAAATGTCTCACACAAACCGACAACATCAGACTGTCCATCCGAAACAATTTGTCTCAAATTATCTATTGACGAGGAGAGTAGAATGCATCGTCTGGATTCTAGGAGACATATAGCAATTTCTATGTTATTTGCGTACCGCCATAGCAATTTTTACCTTATTCTATAGAAGCTCTACACCTTTTCAAAGAGATTCAGAGCTCCCTCATATGTCCTTATACTTCTACGGGACGTATACACCTTTTCAAAAAGAGTGAGTATAACTTGATTGGTGATTGGGATTTGAATAAAAGGAATAGTTTTTCCTTTACAATTCATATTAGTAAGAGAATTGAATTCAAAGAGAATAGTTTATTTGCGAGGATATTAGTAGAGAAAAATGAGTTGTGCATTTACATTATTGGAGATTAATGATGGAGCTGACAGCAGCAGCAACGATATACGAGTACCCAATGTGGCTGTGGAAATAACCACTGGTTGTAGACTATGTCTTGAATGGGACACTATGTATGCCAGATACGTGATATCATTAAGCAAATTTAAGCAGGAGGAGCAACTATGTTTTGCTGGAAAAGTGAATATTCTCCATATAAATAAACTTCGGTCAGCATTAGATGTCCTATCGAAATATATTGATGAGAACAAAATGCATCAGTGATTATTATTATTACTGTAATTATGTTCAATAAAATTGTTTCTAAATCAATGGTATTTTTTCTTTCTACAGTAGACTAGCGTATATTTTTTAGAGTAGAAAAAACTCTGGTTAGTCTGAAGTTGGTTGTGAGAGAGTTAGGACTCTAAAAAATGGATAGATTCGAGAAAGAGCGAATCAGGGGGAATCTAGTTCTTATGGAAAAACGTTTGATTCTAGATGACAATTTTCTGGAGCAGTCTATTCAAAGGAAGTTATTTTCTCGGGGAATGCTTGTCGATATAATGAAAAACTGATTCTCCATCATTAGACTATTGTATGAAGCTTCTACGTCGTGGTCCAAATGCATTTACACAATTTATTGATATATTGACCACAACACGGCAAAATGATATTGTGGATATGCTTTTAAACATTAGTTTAGAAATTTAGGACTTTTTTTCATGAGAAAGATGGTGCTCAAGGATGATTTACTCCTCTCTCTCTCTCTCTATCTCAGACAATTTTTGTTGTTGCTAGCTCAGTTTGATTGTGGCAGTGAGAGTTGTCAACACATGACAAAATGTTCCATACATGTCCGTTATGTATGTACACACTGGGCAGCTGGTCATCATGTGAGAATTGCACAATGATTGATGAGTATGATGAAAAGTGTAGATTATGCAACCCGTGTAAATTGCATAGAGGATATGCTGTACAAATTAAAGGTTGTAATTCCTGTCTTGAAGAGGTGTGTGACTCTCATCCTAGAGGTCACCTATTCTCCAATTGTCATTATGATAAATGTAATCAGTGGGAGAATACATATCCCGGTATGATTGGAAAGAATCCTAACCGTGATTTTAGTTTATTGCTACGAGATTGGTATCGTCGTGGTTTTAGATTGTTCTGGGAGGAGGAACCGGGGTCAACGATTCAACTGTTGGAAAAACAAAAGAATACGGTTTCTACGTCTTCGTTGTGAAGACAATGGGTGTTATGATTATAAGCCCACTGATTTTTATTTGGCTGTGACGGAATGTGATTTGACACTTGAGGACACTGTTTATGAAATTGCTTCAAATAAGCAAATTGAAACATGTGAATTCTATAGAATGAATGAGAATAGTATCATTGACTATACAAAGAGATATGACAAGAGTGAAGTCACGCTCTACTGTAGAAAACGTGACCCTGACATTGCAGAACATCAGGATCAGTACACTGTGAATTCAGATAATCTACCTGCACTAGTTGTTGTCGACAAATATCTAGTAGTGGATGAAATCTAAAGAGTAGAAAAGTCGTTTTATCATGTATATAAATTTTTATTAATAAACAATTTCACATACATCTTTAGAACATTTTATTCTTAGGGCACTAAAATCAATATTAAATACACTTGTAAGTATATTCTCCACTAGAAAGTCGTTCAATCGAGGTAAGTCAACGTAGATGTTGAGAAACTGCTTGTAGGTGTAGCCACGACATCTGAACATGAAAAAGAGTAGTGCATGAAAGCCACATGTCTTAGTCGTTAAATCCTGTACTCTTTGTTGATTTTGAATAATGGTTTTCCCACTGCTTTCAATAAAGTTGCTGATGTATGGAGCGTAGAATTTATACGATAGGCCAAGAGGATAAAAAAATTCAATATTCTTCGCTGTTTGAAAGATGCATAGCCAATGACCGGTCTTCAAAGTCGATGGACTGCTATTAACAATGATAAGGGTATTGTTAACACTTGGAATTTTTTCAATGAAGTCCGAAGGTATGCAATAGGACTTGTACTGGGACATGTATGGATCCATACTAAATACATTGATTATTTGGTTTGTGTTCATGGTGCTAGGTCTAGTAGAACACTGCCGTCGGGTGTGATTTCCCAATAGGTTTCAAATTGACTCAGTGATATTAGCGTGATACTCTCAGTCAGAGCATCGGCAAATGTACACTCTAAACGTACATTCCCTGTTCATACTATACTAATATCCAGTGTGCCTGACAAGTCAAAAACAATAACCCCATGATTTTTTAAAAACATTGAATCGGTTATTCCATTTTCAAATAGTTGAGAGTCGTGATCTAGGGATTGCATGTCAACTCGTACAGAGTTCTATAGGATTTTTTGTCAAATGATAGAGTGTACAGTGGAATACCATTCACTTTGCACACAAGGCTAGATAGACCGAAAAAATTAAAATCATGGGGGGATTCAGTCCAGGATCCAACGGCACTGCCACTCTTCACAAAGGCCAAAGCCAAATTTTGATGGGATTTCTCCATTGATAAATGATGAATCGCTATAGCTACGAGAGCCGGTGGCAATGTGACGTTGATTGGTGATTGTATGGGGGAAAAGAAGTTTAATGTTATTACCATTAGCTCTTAGCTTTTCCACTGCCAGTGCAACAGAGCTCATAACCTGTTGTTTTCGGACGTGGAGAATTGCCGATGTGATAATGACATTTGCATCGGGTGCTGCAGGAAGTGTTTTTTCTCAAAATGAAATTCGATGGTGCCATCTGTAACTTTACGTCAATCTTGACATTGGGGGGTAACCATTGGGATATATTGAATATCTCATGATTTAATTTTCCAACCAGATGATACTCCTGGGTCACTGCAGTAGTCAACTCACCGTCAGTATCAACACCTGATCGATATTCATAGCCTAATGATTGTCCTCTCAACTCCTTGTATGCCTTTGGCGTCATCATCATAAATTGTATGTAGCTTGCATAGTTTGATAAATTATTGCTAGTGCTCACCAATGTTCCATTAATAAATACATTAATTTGTTTGAATAAGTTTGTGTAGAATACATTTTTCATAGGAGAGACCATCGCCGGCATTAGGAGTTGTATTATCTGACTTTTTCTTCGCCACAACATTTAAATCAATAAATGTTGACGACAAATCAATGAAATAGTCTTCATTGGAAAATATTTGAAAGTGTATATTCTCCGAGAGAGGTTGTTGGGGATGAAATTGTTCATAGTAGCCATACTTGACACTGACATCAACATTTTCAGCATTGAATAGATTCAACGAGGAACTGATTGATGGATATGATTCCTTGTTGGGGAGATAAGTCATCTTAAGAGAAGAAATCCTTCTTTGATCTAACAATCTTTTTCTTTTTCTTCTTCTGCTTATTGGCCTTCGTTGTTTTATTCCTCAAAGTCCTTGTTGATGTCCTTTGCTTCCTGCCTGGGTGGAGACTGATGAGTGAATGACGCGAACGCATCCTTTTCAATCCCTCCCCATTTTGTCGAGATTTTAGTTGCTCACCAACGGGCTCTTGCTGAAGATCTAATATTTTCCTTAACACTCTCCTTGAAATTCTTGCCCGACCCCCAGTCCTGTAGTGTGGAGGCAGCAAAATTTGATGCAGCAGGTACAAGATATTTTTTGGCAAGGGGTAGTGCAGAACGAAATAGCCTAGCAAACCAGCTACCAAGACCATAGCCAGACATTGTAGTACGACCCTTGTAGTAGTCCAATCCATTGCCTAATTGACGTGGACTCAAAGCACCAACATAAAACAATCGATATCTTGACAGACAAATGGAATTCTTCTATTGTTCATTTTAGGTGATTGTGCTGTCGTTGACAATGGGTCGAAAATGACATGTAATCACTGCTAAGCCCTTTGTTATTGCTAGAGGATCACCCAATTCACTTCTTAGTGTTAACTGACAGAATTCCAAATACGAAGTGTTTACAGGAACATACTGAAGATGCTTTATATTATAGTGATGAACAAGTTCATGAGTTGTTTTTCGTTCAAGAACACGTAGGAGGGGGACATTTGAATTACCGACTCTCGACGTTTCCACAAAGGATGCATAGAGAAATATGCAAGAGTCCGAGGCAAAACCAGGTGGATAATCAGCAAAAATAACTTGATTCATCCCGTAAACGGTGCCAGCATTTTTCCCATTAATCATATTCTGTTTAAAGCCAAGAACATCTCTCAGATTATCATTGAGAATAATTATTTCAGTGTCAACAGGTGAGGTAATGTAAATCCTATCATGTTCCAATGAATAATTAAAATGGCATTTACCATTCCTACGATATGAGATTTTTATATTGATTGTACGACACAAATCTCCCATATTATCATATTCAATATATTTCAATTTGGCATGTGGATATTCGCTAGATTTAAGTGCTTCAACCCATTCATAGTCGACAAAGAGTGTCCAATCGAATGGTATAACTTTTATATCATACACACGATCCTTTCTCAGGATGTCGTAGGTATTTTTGAGAATACAGTCGACAAGAGCCACTTCATATGCACCGTCAAATTTGATGGCGGGGGAGAGTTTTGTCCAAAAATCACTTGTCGTATTCAAGTCGTTGTAGAGAGGATCGGAAACGTTGGACATGAATGTTACATAGAAATCATTGGGCATTGTCAATATCTTCAACACCGATCCAAGAATCAAAATCAGAGTTGTATCCTAGCCACCGAACAAGTAACTGTTTCTTACCCCTGCGAGTACGTGTCTTTAATATCTTTTCAATTTGATAGATTTCACTAGCATTTTTAACTTTTTGTAGTTCATAGTCATAAAGCCACCGAGAATCTCTTCATCTTTGGTATCACGCAGGCGATAAGTTATGGGTTTAGTGTCTAGGATTTTTGCCACTTTAAAAAGTTCGGTGGACCACAAGTAATTCCCCATTTCAAAAACATTAGTTGTTCTATTAATTCGAACAGTATCACCAACATTAAATTTATTTTTCTTCTTGACATTTGATTCATTGGAATACTGTTTAAGAAAGGTGTCAATTGTATCATGATCAGAATGATGAACTTCCTTGGCGTAGAGTTGGACAATGATCGATGAGGTCGTTGATTATAAATCAACACGATTTTATCTAGATCATGAATAAAAGCCGATGTATTTTTCAATGTACAATATCTTGAAATTAAAAGTCGAATAGTTCTTATCAATCGTTCGGCCAATGCAGCCTTTATAGGACTGTGACTATGATAGAGCAGTGTACTATATTTCTCTAGTACTTTTGCAACATGGGGATTAACAAATTCACTACCGCGATCCGTTTGAATTTTTTTTATATGAATCCTGTTCGAGAATACTTTCAATGGCCTCAGCAACTTCAACACCTCTCTTTGATCGCAATGGAATTGCATATGCATAGCGACTAAAAACACTGATTGCAAGTAGATTGTACTTGTACGGTGTATTGTGACGTCTTTGAAGCTCATCTAGAGTCAGGAGATCTGCTTGCATTATATGCAATGGGTAAAAGGCTTTAGTTTTTCGATATTGATTGGCACGAAGTCTATGATTTCTATGCAGAGTGTAACTTGATTCATTTTGTAGATAGTCTTGTACACTTTTAGTGCGAACACCAGTGACTTTGGAAAGAGTGGTGGGGGAACTTAAACTCCCCGCCCTCACCAATATTTTCATAAGCACCTTTCAGAACTTCAACCATTTTGAACGTAAACACGTTGTGTAATGTCCGCTACCCTTTTGTATATTGGCTGTTGGTGGTGGTGGTGGTGGTAATGGTGACGTTGACTTGATACGTCTTCGCTTTTGTCTAGCTATCAGTGGTGTGCTAATATTTTCCAAATTTATTTAAAATCTTCTTCTTCTTCAAGTTCATATTTAATGGTGTCAATGTTGATGATGATGATGCATGTTCATTTAATTTTTTTAGAATTTGTCTATTGCCAATAAGACTTTTGGGGAAGTTTAATGTATTTAGAAAGTTGTATAGATGAGTGTCAAATGATAATACTACTACTACTACTACTAACAACTCATCGCAGCACCAAGCCGCCTGAGGCCAACACAGCTACGCACGCTCCTCCTCCACCCCAATCTATTCAAAGCCTCCCTTTTTACACCCGCCCACGAAGTTCCTATTTCCTTTAAATCTTTCTTTATGACGTCCTCCCAACCCAGACGGGGACGACCTGCTTTCCGTTTAGCCCTAGATGGTTGGCCGAAAAGAACAATCTTCGGCAATCTGTCATCCTTCATCCGAACAACATGCCCTAACCACCTCAACCTTTCTTTCATTATAGACCTAGAAAGCGGTACTGAACCACATTTTTCGTATAGCCTATTGTTTGAAATACGGTCAGTCAGCCGGGTACCCAGAACAATCCTTAAGCAATTTCTCTGGAAAACATCTAGCAAATCTTCATCCGCTTTTCGGAGCGTCCATGCTTCAGAGCCATATTTGACCACTGTCATCACTGTAGCTTCTAAGATTCTAATCTTGGTTTGCAGACTTATCTTCCTATTCTTCCAGACTTTTTTTTAACTGTGAAAAAAACACCCTGAGCCTTGGCTATTCTATTTTTAACATCTTCACTGCTCCCACCATCTTTACTAATAATACTACCAAGGTAAGTGAAACTGCCCACCTGATCAATCTTTTCATTACCCAACGTCACCTTTTCATCTTCACTTATTCCTAGCCTTAGTGACTTGGTCTTCCTAACATTAATTTTCAAACCAATACTAGCACCCTGAACTCGCAAAACCTCTAAAACTTCATTCATTTTGCTCACACTTTCATCTAGGATGCTTAAATCATCAGCATAATCCAAGTCCAGGAGACTTTTTTCCTCCCCATTTGATTCCGTGGTCTCCCATTGCCTTTCCTGTGCTCCTTAAAACAAAGTCCATCAAAATAATCCATATAAAGGGGGATAGAACACAACCCTGCTTAACTCCTGATTTAATACAAAACCAGCTGCTAACCTCATTTCCTACCTTAACCGCAGCAGTGTTATTCTCGTACATAGCACTAATCACTTTAATGTATTTGTCTGGTATACCATACAGGATAAAACCTTTACTAAAGCTCCTCTATCAACAGAATCGAACGCTTGCTCATAATCTATAAAACTGAGGACAAAGGTGTTTGAAAACTTAGGCACTTCTCAATTATTAACCTAAGAGTGAAAATTTGGTCAACACATCCTCTACCTTTTCTAAAACCGCACTGCTCTTCTCTTAAAACTTTGTCTACGGCATCTCTCAGTCTAAAAAGTATCATATTACTAAGCAATTTGCTACCTACAGAGACCAGACTAATGCCTCGATAATTACCACACTCACTTTTATCACCTTTCTTATAAAGTGGCTTAATTAAGGTTTTCCTAAAATCAAAAGGTACTTCCCCTTTTTCAAAAATCATATTCATAATCTCCAATAACTTATTTCTAACCTCAGAGCCACCATATTTAAGAAACTCATTTACTACCCTATCAGCACCTGGAGCCTTATTATTCTTCAATCCTTTTAGTACTGTTTCTAATTCCTCCTCACAAAACAAATCTTCCTTCACATCCAAGGTATCACAAACTTTTCATTTTCCTCTATATTTTTTCCTGCAACTCTATCACGGTTAAGCAAATTCTCAAAATGTTCGGGCCCCATCTCGCTTTAGCTTTTGTCTTATCGCTAATTGCCACCCCATTCCTATCTTTAACTGGGACAAGTCCGGATTGACTACTACCTCTCAATTTGTTAACGTGCCAGTAACAATATTTTTACTATTATGCCGTCTAGCTGCATCTTCTAAATCCTCGGCAATTTTATCCATGGCCTCCACTTCACACCTCCTTAGTTCATATTTCAATGCTTTCTCCACTTTCTTTACATTTCTTTTGTTTTCATGTGATCTATCACTCAGATAATTCTTGTACAAGTCCTTTCTCCTTTCTATTAAACTTAAAGCTTTTTCACTAATATTCTTAGCTACAGCTCTAGCTTTCTTCCCTAATACACCTTCAGCAACTTCACAAATTATTTTTCTAAAATTATTCCAACCATCTTCCACATTATCAAATTTTAAACTCTCAAGTTTAGTATTCAACTGTTCCTGGAAAGTTTCTCTCAAATTCTCATCCTGGAGTCTACTAACATCATAACTTCCCCCGGAGGTAATTACCCTTCCGATATTTCAGCTTTAAATTAACCCTTGACACTACTAGATGGTGATCTTTACTTTTTAACATCAATAACAGCACTCCTATATACCCTAGTATCTTGTATTGATCCTGCCAGTCTTCGATTTAATATAACATAATCAATAAGGTTTGCTGTCTTACCATCACGTGAATACCATGTTAGCTTATGAGCCATTTTTTATGACCAAACACCGTATTGGTTATAACTAGATTGTTATACCTACAAAATTGCAAAAGTCTGTATCCATTACTGTTTTCTTTTCCTACACCAAATTTACCTAAGCTGGGATACCATCTATCCTTATTTCTACCAACCTGGGCGTTAAAATCTCCCAGCAATAACATCATATTTCTACCTGGGACCTTGTCTATTTGCTCCTGTAACTGTAAGTAGAATTCATCTGAGTCACTAGTATCTCCATCAGTCGGTTCTACAGGGGCGTATACTACTATAACTGATACCTTGAACTTTCTAGTCATAAATGAGCAATTAGTATTCTATTATTAATACCTTCCCAGCCTAAACAAGACTTAGCCGCTTCCTTATTCATCATGAGCCCTACTCCCTGTCTATGTAACCCATCCTTCCTGCCTGAGTAAACAAATTCTATATCACCTAATTTCATGCTTCCTACCCCTGGGATATGAGTTTCTGAAACTCCTAATAGATCCAGTTCGAATCGTCTGAATTCGTCAGTCAAAATGTCGATACGATAGTCATTTTTTAATGTCGTAACATTCCAAGTTCCAATTTTCATGTTCTTTAAATCATTGAAATTTTTTTTCGCCTCAGGAAAAGCAATGATCCCGGATATCAGTGCAGGACGGGGATCACATATCTTCTCAAGTCTACACCGAAGTGCTTAAGCCGGCTTAGAACCGGACAGCAAGAAGTCCCTGGGACCTCCATGAATGGAGGCTTTGTGCAATCCTGGGCCCATCTTGGTCACAACATGGTTTTCAGCGCTTGGCGATGCTCTTCTATCAACAAGAGTCGAAATCCTGCACAGACAATCTCAAGCCTATTACCTCCGACTCATTATATATTCATGCCTACAAATATTATGCTACTACGGGGAGCAACCCGTAATAGATAAATTAGCTAGGAAGAGGTTTTTCAGCCCAAAGACGCCCATCAAAACATACTAATCCCAGAAGAATTGTCCATTAGTCAGAATCCCGTGCGAATGCTGTGTCGTTTACTAGGCTATAATTTCCTCGAGGGCGCCACTCCTCAAGTGGGAATAGAGTTGACCGCAAGGTCCCCAGTCTTGCTGGTGCCCCGAAAAGGTCGAGGCAGCCCTTTGCAGAGGCCGTTGTCCATAGATCTGGATCTTACGCCCTGCCACAGTTGTCCTCCTATAGAGGATCCTCCTGCGATGGTGTTCTGCATCACCATGCAATTTAACCCATTGCTGGGAGAAGGTTTGCAACTCATGGAACTTGTGGATAAACAAGTGGGCCCTTTTGAGTGTACATTTGAGGGGCCTTCTTCCTCTTCCGCCTGTATTTATGACCCCGGGCAAGGGTGCCCCAGATTCTATTATGGACCCCAGGGACAAGGTCCCCCCTTGGTCCATGCCTCCTATGGAGGTACCCTACATATCTGTAGAGCGTTCCCCTATCGCCACCTGGGGATAGTCCAGAATGATAATAGTCCTTTACGAAAGGTAACCATGCCATAGATTAAATCAAGTAGATTATAGCTCTTGCCCTGAATTATAATCCCTTCCCCATTGCTCTCAACTTGAATATGATCTTGACCACTTTCCAAGAGATAGGTTAGGAGTCGTTTACTTTTTTCACGATATGAGTGGGGCATTAGACTTCCAATTTTCAATACAATTGAATCCAATTCCTCCTTCTTTAATTGTAGTCCAGCAGCAGCAGACTCTTGAGGAGATGATTCTTTTTTTGCGATCAATACCAGCAGCAGTGGGCTTCGATCGATAGGACTTGTGTTTGTCCACTCAGCGAAGTGCATCTTGAAGTAAAAGCAGTTTTTTATCATCCTCAATATTTTTCATTGTCAAGGAATTTACTCAGACTGTTCTCAAAGTGTTCCACGGGTGAGAGAGCGAGTTCTATTGGAGTCAATTTATAGGGTTTTGCCATCTAGAGAAAACTGTTTACAAGTCCAGCAATTATTGGCAGCAAAAGTGTGAAAAAGCTACCGCCTGCCTGAAGAAGTCGATTCATTTTAAAATTCTTTCCTTTCTTTTTAGAGGCCAATGTACGTACAATGGAACGATGTTGCTTTGCCTGTTGCTTAACTACTTCTGGCAGTTGAACATTACCCTCGGTCAAATTTAAACAAAGTTCAGATATTAGATTAATGAAATCACTGTCAATACCAAGTTTGAGCATTGCTTTCCTAAGCCGAGGTTTTGAAGTGCTTAGAACTGAAAACAAATGTCTATTTTCATGTAGTTTCTTCAGTGTCATGATAGCGACTAATAGGTCTTTTTAGTGTTCACGGGGAGATATACTGTAATTTCATTGTCGAAAATATCTGTGACTACAGATCCTCGGTTGTATTTTGATTAAGATCCAATAGGATATAACCGTAGGGTTTATTAGTTGCCTGATTGTATGCGTGAGAGCAGAAATTTAGGGGCACCTGGATAGATTTGTTTATTGAGGGTTAATAGCGAGCTAGAATCACGAACAACTCTGTAGATGATATAGTAGGTTCAGTTCAAAGCAAGTGTTCGCATACATTTGCTCTGATGAAAGAGATTGTGTAGAACCAGAGTAACGGAAATCTGTTCATGATGAGAGCGAACAGTGAACAATTGTAGCATTTCCTGGGACCATTGTTCAATAGATTCAGCCAGATCGTCAATGATCAGCCAAGAGTTTGGTTCAATAATGTTGAAAACATCAAGTCCCTGTATGAATTGTATCTGCACCAATCCCATGGTGGTGGCAGCAATTGCTTTTATTTTATCGTATGACTCCTGCCAAATACTGTAACAATAGTAGATTTTTTTTTGGCTTTTTTCCACAAACATTTTATCGCAATTTTTAATTATTTTAGTTAAGAGTGTTGTTTTGCCCGACATTGACGGCCCACACAGAAACGATCTGAATGGTGTTTTAAATTGATACATGTTCCCTTCAATACTTCACCTGGACAACTAACTGTAGACCATAATTGTCTAATGACTAAATAATTTTCCCTACTAATCTGTTCAAGAATAACAAGAAGAAGAAGAAGACGAATAAAGAATCATATTTTCTTTTATTATATGCATAAAAAAAGTAACAATACATTGAAAAAAAAGCACATTAAACATGAAAAAATACACTTTTTAAATTTATTTATAATAAAAAAATACAACATTTATATAGGCACACAGAGAAAAAAACACTTAAATAAATACACTTTTTTTGTTTATTTATTGAGAAAAAAATACAACATTAGATTAAAGCACTTGAAATAATATCCCTTTTTTTTGAATGAAACACTTACAAAAAAAAATCTGCTCTAAGTAAAAAAAAAGATAACTTTGATAGTGGCGGTGCGCCCCCCGCTGGCGGCCACCCCCCCCCCCCTCCCCCAAAGGCCGCGAGGCCCCCCCCCCCAAAGGTTTTAGGAAATAATTTACAGGACTTTATTCAAACCGAGACTTTCCCTATGGATAACATATTCGGCCCGGTCTGAAGTTAAATAGTGACCAAGGGGGAGGGTGGTCACACCGTCTTGACAAACATAGACCTTGTCGGAGATGGTAGCATGGCAATTTTTTCTACATTTACAGTAAAGTTTCGGTAGTTGAGAGAACGAATTGCCAGCAATTTGGCTCGTGGAATTGTATTTTCAACAATACAATTCCTATAAATGTCCATGTCGAAATTCTTATCCACATAGCGCGTGGGTACTCCTTTGCAACGTTTCTTGATTTCCTCGTCATGTGTCTGTATAAAGTACACCTTCGGACTTACAAACATACCACGGGAAATCATGTCGCTTCCCGTTTCTGATTTAAAAATTAAAAGCTGATTTGGTGCCCCGACGTTTCACTAGCTCTGGGTAAAGACCACCCCAATTGGTGTAGTCCATCCGTGAGCTGATAATTTCACCGTGCGCCAAATCATCAACTAGATTTGGGGTTTTTACTTTTAACAGTAGAGAATCCGTGTCCCCGTAGCAGACCTCTACTTGCCCCTTTTCTGGCCACTGTACCCTAGCCACATTGTAGTAGAATTCCAACATGAGCTTTTTTGAGATCTCCAAGATCGTACTGCCTGCAGCAATATTTTTATTCAAGACAATGCGTCTTTTTTTCCTATTCAAAAGTACCATGTCCGGGCCAATGATTGTGAAGGAAGTGTAATTTGGATCGGCAATAATTCGAGGACATTGTTTGGGATCGGTCACGACGTCACAACAATTTCTATTGCGAACACTCTCACACATTTTGCCGAAAGCTGAATTCAAAATGAGCTTATAAATTTCTTTTTCGGTTTTCGTCTGCGCTTCGGAACGTTTGTTGTTGACAAAAGTGTCAACAAACGTTTTCAGATAGGGTTTTTGACTAAACTGGAGTGCTCTGTGAACCTTTGTGACGTTGAAACCATTGTTGCACATCCATTTTAAAGCTACATGATGTACAACTATGTTTTTTTTTCGGCAGAAGGTTAGCGATAAGTTTTTGTTTTGAAGGTGACCAATGCAATCCGTCCACCTCGACTAAACGCCTATTGCGAGGGATCAAAGAGTCCTTAGTCACAGGTCTATTGATGCACGGGAAAACAAAATCCTTTACTGAATCGTGAAGCTCGACTGGTATCTCCCCATCAATTTCAAAAAACCATCCAACCGGTCCATTCTCCTCAACACTGTTAATGTCGGGGAAATGGGGACCTTGAGGGTCATTGAGCCATTTATAGTCACCGCAAGGTAGCGCATAATGGGACATGGCCGAGGGGTAGAGAGAATTCATATCAAGGAAAACTGCATCCGATTTTGTCCCCGTCTTCTCTCCTGTTGGATCAGTTTTCCAAGATACGATCCCCGTGAAAAACAAATCCACCCCTCATTGACCTTTCGATGAACAGATGCTGATCAATGTCTGTGATTAGCCCAATTTTTTTCCCCACTAATTTTTAGGATGAGGTCCATCACTAGATGAGGAGATGAAAAAATAATAGCCCCCAATCAAGATTAAATTCCTCATAGATTTTGTCCGTATTTTTACACATAACGTCTAACAGAGTTAACACGTCACTCGACAAATACAGCTTGCAGTAGTCAAACCCATTTTTACACCCTCCCTCCGCTCAAACTTTTTTAGCAAAACTGTATTCATCGGGGGTGCAACTACGATCGTGAAGACTATCGTAAAACGATTCAATCGAAGGAACAGTTTCTTCGGCGAATCTCGACATGGGACAATAATAATCATAAGGATATATGCCCTTGACCGTTAACAAATCATATAAATCATTTGGAAATTGTTGCTTGAGAAGGGGGAAAGCATTGCAGCCGTCATCGTTTTTTCTGTACCTGAATTAATTCGCTCAATGATTTGGGGAAAAAACTGTAGGAATCTAAAAAAAGCGAATTTTATTCATGTACTCAACGTCGGCTTCAACAAATTTCCACATAAATTCCAAAACAAGCAACTTTTCCGATGATTTAGGTATGATTTTTGTAGGTAAAGCTATCTATCACCCATGCATCATCCACCGTTCCATTTCTTTGAAGATGTGCCAATGCTGGTAGCACATACTTCAGATCGTAGTTAGAGTTATGTATAAAAACCGGAAGAAAAAGTTGCTGTTTAATTTTTAAATTACATGAATAGTGAGCCCACCCCCGAAAGTTACTTTTTCCTGTTGAATTGGGATCAATTATGTGGTCGTGGTCCTGGACCGCGTCTTTTGGGGCAAGAGCACCCCTACAAACCCAGCAAATTGTCCCCTTTTCTAGCACCAGTTGCTCTTTATCTGACAATGTCATTGGTAGTTGGTGTGACGTAATCGTGAAATTGCGCCATTTGCTGTTTTTATTAAAGATATCAATAACTTTTCCATGCTACCCTCCTCATCCATAGCCAAAAAAACTCTTCCAACTGCATTTTATTGTTGGAATCGCGACGGGGCGTGTGCGTAGGAACACACAACTAGTTTGTGTTCCTTGACTATATTTGACCTTGATGGGTCTGATACCTCAATCAGTCTTGTTTCACAATCCAAAGACACTTTATCAACTTGTAGCAGGGAATTTTAAATTGTAAAGTATCTTTGCCTTCTGCCGGCATTTCAATTTGTTGATTCCCATGAATTTTGCAATGGTTCATGTGATCCGAAAATGTTCTTTCAATTTTAAATGAGGAAAGGCACATGGGGCAATAGAAACATTCCCCATATTTTTTGCCTTGGGATAGGAGTCGACTTATTGCTGTAACGGGGAAAAAATGACCATAGGAATTTACATCTTTGGGAGGCTCGTAAATAACCCATACCCAATTTTTAACATTTTCCACCATCGGTGTCCTCACTGAATACAAAACCCCTTTTTTATTTGGTTTTTTTCCCCCATCTACAAATTCAGTGTCATACTGGAGAACAACCACCCCCACCCCAAGATTTTCATTTGCTTTCTCGAATATGCTTATTTCTTTCAAGGACGCCGGATACTTCCCGTCTAAACAATCAAAATTTACTTTAGGGAAATTTTTTCCACCGTTACGTGCAAGGCTGTCGAGATTTTTCATTGACGATTCTTTGTTTAATGTTTTATGGGCTGCTGCTAAAAATGCGTATTTAAAGCATTGCAGCCCCGTGTCAAAACTGAAACTCTGAACCCCTTTGGTAGCCGACAAATCTGGGTGGCATTTTATTTTGTTACCCCGCCCTCCCCTTAAAATAAAGTTTTTTTAAATCTACTGAGATTCAGATCCATGTGTTCAATGTATAAAATGGTGGACCCACTTCCCCTCTCATTAAACGTGTCCAAAGTTGATATCAATTTATTTACCCAGTTGAAAAAGTTGTCTTCAAATTCATTTAGACCTGGGTAAAAAGTCTGGTTGCCAGTTGAAAAATGAAAATAAAAATATCCCCAGATGTTCCCTTTTGTAAATAAACTTTTTGATCCACTGATGCTTTAACTCCCCTTGACCCCCCCATTTCTGAATCTGAATCTCAATTTGCGCTCCAATTCTGTCGATGTAGCTATGGAGAACATTCACAGGGTCAGTTAAAATAATGCCCTCGTCAACCACGTTTTTTTTCGGGAGGGTTAAAATCTACCCTATATGTTTGTATGTGACTTAGAGCAGACTCTAACAAATACAATTCACGTAATTCCGAGGACATAGCACTATTTTCATGTCCTGCACCTATTTGTACAGGATCCAATTCACTAATAGTAAAGTTTGTCATCAAAAAATATCCCCGGAAGAATTAGGCCCAACAATTTGCATTGTTGTATCATTAAGCGGAAGGGTGGGAGGTGACATAGAATTGTCAATACCCCCGGTCTGTTCAACTGCAATGGTTGGAGATGACATGATGTCCCCTAGTACATATTCCAAGGTGTTTGGGGACGATTGATCAAGCCAGCCTGTATTGTTCTGTGACGTAATTTCTTTACGAGGACCCGGTTCGCTTGCACTAGTAACATTGCCTAAATGTTCATGCATAAATCTATCTACCCAGTCCGAATCCTCTGTCATATCGATATCACAATTTAAGTTGTCTAGGCTAGCTATGTCCCCAAAAAACATCGTTAACGAAACCCCCTTGCCATTCCATATTATCTACAACTAATGTAGGTTCGTCTCTGAACTCTATTGGCGGTGACAGAATTGGTCCTGTAAATTCCGATGTTTCATTATCCAACGGCAGTGTTATTTCATTAATCTGTAGAAAAAAGATTTTATTTTCTATGTGAAATAAGTATTATTTCATAAAGTTGAAAAAATCATTTTAGTTGTATTTTTACCCGAATGAGAGCTGGATGATCCTTTTTAGAACCCCGGGGAGGACCTTTGGGGGACCTGGAGCTTCCTTTGGGGTAGGAGGATCGGAGCCCTTTCGAGTTGGGGGGGTAGAGGACTTCACATCACTGTTCAAATAGAACTTGTGTATTATAACGAACCTAGAGTTTCAGTCTCAAATCCTTTTCGAAAACATCTTTTAAAATGTCTCTAACAGTTTCATCGAAATAATTGCCTAAAATGTCCAAAACGGTTTCGCCCAAATAATGTTTTTGATAACACTGCGTTGTCACATTTTAAATTATTAAGAATCCTTTTTTCTCGCGTGAATATCTCTTCATCTAAGATAAAAAACATCCGGTTATTTGAAACCCTACTTTGTAACGAGCGATTAAAATTCAAATTATACCTGTCTGTATAATTTTTTTTTTTCTTAATTGGATTCGAATTTATCAAACAAATGCGTAATAAATTACAATTTTTGCTTATAGCATTATTTACAAAAAAATGCATAATAAATTACAAATTTTTTTAATAACACACATACACACGCGCACATGCATGCACACACACACACACGCACACACACACACACACACACACACACACACACACACACACACACACACACACACACACACACACACACGCTGAAATATTCTTACAGGTTGAAATTGTGTTTCTAACCCCTTAGCCTATATTCCATTATCCTATAACGTGCTGCAGAAACAGCGTCAGATAGAAATGCGCTGTGGAAACAATTTATGCGATTTTTCCTGTGTTAATATCTCTCTTCGTCTAAGATAAAAACATCCGGTTATTTGAAACCCTACTTTGTAGCGAGCGATTAACATTCAAATTATACCTGTCGGATTAATATTCAACCCTCTCGATGGGTTATTTTGATAAAAGGATTAAATACGCACAAAGCTAAGTGCAAAAATATATCCCAGTTTAAGAATGGTTGTTCAATTGTCAACTGTGAATTAGTGATTTGTTTATATAGAGTTTGTTTAAAGAAATAATTGGATTTTTGCATTAGAAAACATCTTGCTTAAAAGAGAAATTATAGGTAAGGTTTATAAATCTATAGAAAAGTATGATAAGCTATTTGCTAGTTCTGTGTTATAACCACTCTTTTATATACTGCTAATTTGGTTAATGGTAATGAAATAGGATTATTATAGAATAGTTTAGAAACGAATTTAAGTTTTACTCATCGAGAGTTACGCACTTGAGAAAATTTGCCTTATTTTTGAAAATACGGAAAGAAAAAAAATATATACATTTACAAATTCTGGCTGCAATTGTACATCTGAAGTCCCTGGTAAAGCATAAAGAGGGTTGCTCCCTCCATCTTGATCAGATGAGGCTGACTTGAATTTCCTGCCAGGTTGCATAGAGGCCCCTGGCTGGTCCATCGAACTTGTATTGGGGCTAGCATATCTGATGACTGATGGTCTTGCAGCTTGCATCGATGTGATATCATTCAATTTTGCTCGTTTTTGATATGATGATTGATCAACAGCGTTCTAAAATAAAAATCATTTTCAGTTTTCAAACCTTTTAGCTTACGGGAGAGTACTACCCTTCAATATCAACCCCCCCCCCCCAAAAAAAAATGAAAAAATGACACAAGCAGTTAACCTGGACTAAATAAATCATTGTAAGTGAAGAACTTTTTTTTTTCTCCTTCAATATCAACAATTAAAGTGCCCAGTTCGTAACAATTAAAGTACCCAGTTCAGGCATAGTTCGTAAGTTAATTCATAACTCAATTTTGAAAAAGCCACTTAATGACGAGACAAAAAAATAGATTTCTTTTTATTATAGCGAAACTGACTGATCCTATTTTGAATATTTAGCGAAATGCTTTTTAAAAGAGCTAACAACACGGTGAAAAAAAAAGCGTAAGGAAGGAAATTCTTCCTTAACTTAATGGCGAGACAAAAAAAAATAGATTTCTTTTTATTATAGCGAAAACTGACTGATCCTGTTTTGAATATTTAGCGAAATGCTTTTTAAAAGAGCTAACAACACGGTGAAAAAAAAAGCGTAAGGAAGGAAATTCTTCCTTAACTTAATGGCGAGACAAAAAAAAATAGATTTCTTTTTATTATAGCGAAACTGACTGATCCTGTTTTGAATATTTAGCGAAATGCTTTTTAAAAGAGCTAACAACACGGTGAAAAAAAAGCGTAAGGAAGGAAATTTCTTCCTTAACTTAATGGCGAGACAAAAAAAAATATTTCTTTTTATTATAATAACGAGAAAATTTTACTCACCAGAAGTCGCTTAGAATATTCCATATCTATATAAATGATTGCAAAAATATTGATACTAGTAGATTGAATGAACTATTCAAACTGTAGAAAATCCTAATCTGAAACTTGAATATATACGAAAAATAATAATTGAATATATTGACAGCTAAACAAGACGCACCGGTTTTCTGACACGGATTTACCACTGGTTTTCTGACACGGAACAGATATATACAATATATATATATATCATAAAGTAGAAATCTAGTCTATGTAAATTATGTCAGAAAAACTTGTCCTTCATAACATATTATGCAAGGTCCTAACTAGCACAAGATGGAGCATAGTCTACTCAAAGTATAAGACTATGTGAGAGGATACTCACTCTCTTTGAAAAGGTGAAGAGCTTCCATAGAATAACGTAGAAATTGCTATGGCGGTACGCAAATAACATAGAAATTGCTATATGTCTCCTAGAATCCAGACGATGCATTCTACTGAGGAGAGACCCTAAATATTAAGCTGAAGTGCTGTCAGAGAATAATTTCCTTTGGTAACCACTTCCTCCCCCAAATTCGAAACATATTTACTATTACAAATGGGGTTTATATTAATCTGATTTTGATTAGCCTGACCCAAAGAACTATTTACTATACTAATTACATCAAAGGATTATTTTCAAGCTCACAAAGGCGATTCTCATGGCTTAAAATATTCACAAAAGCAGGTTCCGCTTGGAGTCCATTCAAGTCACCAGAGGAACCAAAAAGAAATCATTACTTAAATTAATTACAAAAGAAAAATCTGTCAAAGGATTACAAACACATAAATAACTAATAGCACAGCAGGTATTATTGGAAGGAACCATTAGCACGGAAGGAGAAACAAAAATGAGAAAAATAAACAAATAAAAATAAAGTAAAAAATTAAAATTAATGACCTGAGGAAGGTATTTACAAGTTAAGAAAAATACTAACATCGAAAAACGACGCAACCGAAGTAATAAAAAGAGAAAAACTACCCAAAAAGTGCACCCAAAAATAAATAGAAACAAAAAATATTTTTGAGAAAAATAATACAAAAAAGATTAAAAAAAAAACAGAGAAGAAAAAATGAACCGAAAACTAGCGACTCTTTTAGTAGAAAAAAACAAGAAAAGGGAAAAATAAACAAATAATCCATGAGAAAGTAAAAAAAAAAGAACAGACAGAAAGAAAAAAAACAACTAGATACAGTCAGCGAGAGACCTTATCTTTTTTATTGGAGTCCCGTCACTAGGCTTTGCCAATCTTTGACCCCGATCAGACCAATCATTCCGCTGACCGAATTTGTCTTTCGCCACATTCACAATATCTTGTCTCTGCTTGGTCAGAGACTCAACAACAAAAATACCACTAGAGGCCAACTTGGATGTGGCCTTGAACACTTTAAAAGCAACGCTTTTGCTCAGAAACGTCACTATTATCGGAGCGACCCTTGGAGCAGATGGAATCGCCTGAGTTGAATCAGTTATAGCAGCATTATTCAGTCTAAGTCTATACACGTTCACGGCCTCATTTGTACTAATTTCAGGCAAAGACATCTTCTGATTAATAGTTAGCAGCACAGCAGAACGAGTGTCAACACCAGTTTTTTTCTGCCTACCACCGTGAAAAACCAGGCTGTCTAGCAGTGATTCTTGCTCATAACTATCCAACTTATTCTCAATCCTGTTCAGTCTGTCCTCTAAATTTTCAAGTTCATTAACAAGGTCCCTTTAGCGACTTTTCGATTCGCTAAAACTTGGGGTTAAATTTAATCGTGAGAGCATCATAAATTTGACTAGCAATAAGCTCAGTCGATTCCTTAAGAGAGTCTGAGCTAGCCAGCTTTTCCGAAACTTTTCGAGTTATACTGTCCATCAGGTCATTTTTGGTTTTATCCATTTCAGCTTGGGTAGCTACAAGTTGCTGTTGTATCGGGATAATACTGCTAGATAATGCTAATGCTGGGCCATTTGCTTTGCTTTTATCATTACCTCTCAGGGCAATGTATGTTTTTGACAGTCTCATGTAAATATCAGGCGTAGTAGCAAGCTCTTTAAAAGCTTTTTTTGAAGCAGGAGCAGACAAATTAACAGTGGTAGGATCATAAACTTGGAGATTTGCATCCACGAGGCGAAATTCATCATGCGATCCATAGCAAAATGCCGTATAAACTGGCTTGCCTCGTGTATCTTTACCAGCTTTGATTGTTCTTACTGGCCAGAGGGGATAAACCTTGAACTTCGCAAGAGCAAGATCAAGCTGTTTAAAAAGCCATGATTATCAGTAGAAAGACAAAAAAAAAAAAGCAAAAGACTTATCTTTACGTGAGGCCAACAAAATATTCCAAATAAACATTCAAAAAGTCCAGCGCCATCCAGCTAATGTATAAACCAAAACAGGTATTCACTCGCTTATTACTTCACAACACGGGTGAAATGAAATAGATTTTGCCTAGGGAGTATTTTCCACGGAGGCTGGGGGGGGTAAACACCAGCCAACATTCACAATTGGGTGTTGGATGTAAAAATTATCCAAAATCTAAATGAATATCCTGAATCTAGGTCACTTTAACCCACAGCAAAATGTTACAAAATAAAAGTCACTGATTTAGCTACGGACTCTAATTGATTCCGGGTATAATACTTTTTCAACACTTGTTGAAAACTGGGATTTTATCGTTCTGAAAGAACAAATTTGTCTTCACAGGTCAGAGACTGAATAGCAAAACTGAATCGAATTCTTATACTTATTCAAAATATATAAAATTCACTAAGCTTAATGTTAACCTACCCATCAAAATTTACGAGCCTGAGAATACTTACCCAATTTTTGAAAAGAAGGGAAACATCCTAAAAGCATAAAGTGATCTTAATGAAAATCAAGCTGCTTTACATAAAAATGTGGAATTTTGCGTTTTTTCCAGAATGAAGATCATGGATGAGCGTTTATTTGTTTGTTTTTCTGTTTGTTTTTCCTAGGGCGACAGTACCGAGTCAGTAATCCTAGAAGATTGGGAAAGGGCTCTTTCGATCAGAAATTAGAAGTTCTAGTGCCATTTTCTAGAGACCAAAAATATTGGTGGGCTAAACCCCTTCCAACACCCCTTTTTTCTCCGAAGTCGCCCCATCAAAATTTTGAGATTGCCACTTTGTTCAACATGGTCTGAAGATCTAATAAATATGTCATTGAAAGATTAACTTAAATTTTTTTGGATCATTTTTCGAATGTAATAAAAAAAAATTATTGACTCTATTGCGGTGAATTTTAAGATAAAAAAAAAGTGTGTAGCTATATAACCTTTAAAAACTATAGTTCGAATCTTTTTTTATTCTAGGAAATAAAAAGAAAAACTCCGTTTTTATTTAATTTTCTTATATAATCTTCTCCTGTCTGGCTAATCGTAAAAGAATAAAAGCCTTGCTAATCGTCCTTGTGCGCGCCATCAATTTCACCCATCATCAATCATCTTTGTATGATCTCGATGAGGGACGGCTGACTTATTATATCCCTTACGTAATCTACGTAATCGTTTGCTATCATCTGAGTCTAGAAGATGCCAAATAGGAGGATGAAATATAAATGTGAGCTTTCAAAGATGTCATATATTGTCTTTTGAATACGCGCAGCTAAAATGCAACCAATGGGTCATAGTCGCATAAATAATTCAAGGGAAGGCCTAGTTTCCATTTTTTTTTTATCCCAGGTTGGAGAAAAATGTTAATAATTCTGTTTCTATCCTGCAAAAAGAGATGTTCATGAAAAGATGTATGCGTGTACATTTATTTAACTAGCGCGCGCCATTCGTGTAACAACTTTGCCGTTGCTCAATAAAAACATCAGCAAGACATAGCTCAATAATCAAGGAATCTGGTTACTTTTAGAAACTTTTCTGCTGGGTCTAAATAAGCATGAATATATGATCCTAATTTAATACATGAAATTTATTTTTGTATTTTGCTTCAATATTAAATGATATTTTAATGTAAAAGCAATTCTCGCATGAAAAATCACAACGAGTTTGTTTTACGTCAAAAATAAGAAAAAATAAACAATAGTAAAATAATAAGAAATTAGAATCAGATATGTACCGAATAATTTCGCCAATTCAAAAAAAAGTATAAGTAATAGATGAATATATAGCGATGAAACTAGTTCAAAAGGTTAAAACCTAAAAAAGAATAAGATAGAGTCAAAACACTAAACTATACACCTTGTTTAAGTAAATGCTTGTTTTAACTGCTGGTTTTGAAATGAATCAAATTCTTTTTGACAACACTGCTTGGAAAAAGCAATTCTCGCAGGAAAAATCCAACCCAGTTTATATTTGTACGTCAAAAATAAGAAAAATAAAGCGTTAAATAGTAAAAAATAAGAATCAGATATGGAAAAAAATCATTACGTAAACTCAATAAAAAAAAACATAAGCAATGGATAAATATATATTGATGAAACTAGTTCAGAAGGTTAAAACCTAAAAGAGAATAAGATAGAGTAAAAAAACGCTAAACTAATCACCTAATAAATGCGTGTTATAACTGCTGGTCAAACAGTTCGTGTTAACGAACTGTAAGTAAGGAGAGATGAAGTTCAATAGTAACCGAATCTGTAAGAAACAGAACCTTGACAATAATAGATACATCAAAAGAATCAAATTTCGATGCTTATTAAAATATGCCAAATTCATGAAGTTTAATGTTACCCATCAGAAGTTACGAGCCTGAGAAAGTTTGCCTAGTTTTTTTGAAAAGGGGGGGGGGACACCCCTAAGAAATGAAGTAATCTCAATGTAAATCTCGCCATAAGACTCAGAATGTTATAAACCTCACTGTAAAGGTTTCAAATTCCTATATAGAAAAATGTGAAATTTTGAACTTTTTCCTAAAAGCAATATAAAGGATGCGTGTTTATTTTATTTTTTTTGTTTTACTTTTATTTTATTTTTTTGAGAGGGGTGATCGTATCGAACCAGTAATTCTATAAGATAGGGAGAGGCCTTATTTGATCCGAAATTGAAAGTTCTAGCGCCCTTTTTTAGTGACCAAAAATATTGGAGGGTAGATAGCCCCCCCCCCAACCTCCGTTTTTACTCAAAACTGTCCGATCAAAATTGTGAGATAGTCGTTTTTCTTCAGTATGGTCGAAAAAAATCTAGTAAATATTTATTTGGGGATGATTTGACCCCCCGAAGCCCCCGGGGGAAGGGCTGCAAGTCATGAACTTTGTCCATTCCTTACATATAGTATTGGCAATTGGGAAGTACAAAAATATTTTCAGGGGAGTTTTTAGTGGGGGTGCTTACGTTGGAGGATAATTCTATGGATGATTTTTTGTGGGAAAGGAAATTTTCTATGGGAGGGGAGATGGATTTCTCAGCATTAGTTAAGCAATTATCAGAAATTGAATAAAAAAAAAAAAAAAGTTTTTTTCAACTGAAAAGTAAGGAGCAGCATTAAAAACTTTAAAACTAACAGAAATTATTACACGGTCCTTATGTATTAAGAGTCATTCTAAATTAATTGGAAAAAGTCAAGCTTTAGCGTAAAGAGCGAGGTACTGAGGAAAGAACAATCCACTCGTATATGTAATAATTTCTGTCCGTTTTAAGCTTTATTATTGCTCCTTATTTTCAGTAGAAAAAACTTGTTTTTTTTAATTTGATTATTGTCGTAATCCGTATAAAGAAATACAGTTTTATTAACTCTATTCGTTGCAACATATAAAATTTACATCTATTCACTTTTTAACACCGGTAACTAACTAACTATTTTCATTCAATGGAAGCGCGATTCACCACCCAGGCTTACATCTCGTTTCAGAGTTCACGGTCATTTAATAAACTTCAGAATATATAATCAGTTGGCAAGTGAGTTTAGATTGAATCACCACATTCCTCCCCCCCTTAGACACAGAGGTAAGGAAACCCTCTATTTTAGTTTCACCACATATCCTGCAAACGCTTCACTTCCTGGGCATTAACACGAATCCAGCTCAGTCTTGATTTGATAGTAGATGTCGGGCCAGAAGAAAAAAAATAAGCAAAATCTTCACTGTTGCGTTACGGCCTCGATGAGCCAAATTTGGGGAAGTTTGAGGCGAACAATGAGATTGCAGGATTAGCCGACTACGGTAGACCTCTGGTACCATCAGTCGGAAATGAGTTGAACCATCCTTTCTTTTTGTACGCCGTTACAAGAGACCGTCCCGAAGCTCAAAATGGGCTCCCTTTTCATCTGCCTGGTTAGTGACTTGTAAGTTGAAAAAAAGGGCGAGTTCAATGTCCTTCTGCTGACTTTTCTTTGAAGTCATGGAGCGGATTTGTCTTTCCTTTTTCTTCGAGGACCTTCTTCAGGAATACAGGAAAGGCCTTGGTTTTCATCTATAAAGATACAAAAGATTCCTTTTTTTTTACAAAAGACGCGACAATGCATCAGCATTCCCGTTTTCTAGCCCACTCTGACTATGAATATCAAAGTGGTACTCTTGGAGTGCCAGGGGCCATCGTGTCAAGCAAGCGTTGTTGCTCGGAGCCACGTTCAACCAGCGAAGCGGGTTATGATCAGTTTCGACGGTGAACTTCCGACCTTCGAGGTAATAGTAGTAAGCATGTATGCACTACAAATTACACAAGCCTGAAGCATGGATATATGTGCAGTTTCAACGGTACATGGCTTACCACGGGCAGTCGTCTATTGATATAGACGGTACACGGCTTACCAGACTGGTTTCTAAGGCAACACTCATTTTCTGGACCTAGCTTAGATGTTTCTACTAACCGTACTCCGTAATGAAATAATAGATACGAACCCAGATTGTATAATATGCCTTACCACGGGCAGTCATCTATTGATACAGACGGTACGAGACTTGTCAGACATGTTTTTCTAGGTTCAATAGCCAAAACTAAGGACCTTCATATAGCATATTCGAAGGTTTAATAATGTTTTTCTAAAAATACTCGTTTCACCCGGAGGCCATATAATCATGTTTTTTCTGTATAAATTAAGATGCACTTAGTTTTTCTAGATCAGTTGATAAAACAACTTGAATTGATACTCATATTTGTTAAATGTATTCGTTTTCAAATGGAGAAATCTAAAAGGACCCTGGCGAGTGAATATTTATTATTCTTATATCTTCGAGACTTTTTGTATAGTTACCTTTTAATATATTCTGAATAAATATCGAACAGTCCTAATAATCAAAATAGTTTTATTTTATGTGTTGGGGTGAGCTTTGGTTTTGGGGAGGGGGAACGGGGTCCTCCCATTAATATTCTGAATAAATATAGAACGGACCTAATAATCAAAATAATGTTATGCGTTGGCGTTAGCTTAGGTTATGGAGAGGGGGGACGGCGCTCCCCATTAATATTCTGAATAAATAACAAACAGACCTAATAGTCAAAATTGTGTTTATTTTTTATGCATTGTATTTAAAATATATCTAGCTTAGGCTCCAAATAGGACCTGGCGTTCTTTTTTATGAGTTAAAGCAGATTAAAGTTTAAGCCTATAAGTTTTAAAATCGTGACGTTCATTATTGAATAGACATACATTTTTTTCTTTTATCCTGCGTGGGCTTTGGTTTTGGAGAGGGGGAACGGTGCTCCCCATTAATATTCTGAATAAATAACAAACGGACCTGAGTTAAAGGAGATTGAAAATTTCAGCCTATAAGCCTATAATTTATCTGAGGGAAAAACTGAAATTAATTTTTAGTCCAGGAGACTGATGGTCAAAGTCTGCCTAGCCAAAAGCAATTAAAGCTCGATACCGGCTCTGGCATCACTGACATGGAACTAATCAGATCTTTGAACATGGCGAGGGGAACTATAATCTTCTATTCGCCGCCTCAGATAGGCAAGCCATTTCTAATGAGCTACTTGCAATTTCTGACGTAAGTGCCTTTATCAGATTGTTTTGTGTAATTGTGGTTGGGTAGGAAAGAGGCGGTGAGGGTAAAAGAAAAAAAAAATCTATTCGCATTCTACCTAAACGAAAATCCATAATCACCCCATATTTTTCATTCAAATTTATAACGCACTTGCAATTTCGCATTGCAAATCTCCTTTTTATCAACTTGATTTCTGTTTAACTTTTAATTCGCCAGGAAGTGATTTATCTCTTAGTGCCATGGCCAATCAGAGACGGAGCCCTGTAGCGGTGATCTACTGACTTTATGATACCCGTTTATTTTTTAATATTACATTCCCAATATGCTACACAATTATGAGTCCATGAATTAAACCGAGTTAGAAAAAAATAGCCATTTTTGTTAGCGACTGATTAAAAACTATTTCAAAGATATAGTTCTACAATTATGAGACAAGAATGGGTGTGTTTGCGTTTTAACTAATGGGCCAGTTGTTGAAGAAGAGGGGGATGGGGCAAAAAAAAACCTTAATCGGATAGTGTTTTAACTTTAATACATTACAGGACTATTGTCACTTATTTAGCAAACGGTAAACATTTGACTAAAAGCGCATTGAAACGCTATGCGAAAAATATGTTGTTGCTTTCTAGTGAAGTATTGCTAACTCCGTAATAAATATTTTTTATCATACATTGTTTTATTTTCATTGGTATTACCCAAACTACACTTCTTGTGTGCTTACCAACTACTAAATAAGTACCTGGTTTTTTTCTGCTCAATTATTTTCTGTGAAATTAATATCGTAAAAAGGCGAAATACAAAATTGGTTAAGTTGTCTGCAGCTACTTTATGTGATTGAAATGGAAAAGTATTTAGCCAATATGATAGTAGGGGAAAAAAGTAGTTTTGACGGGGGTGGAGTGAAAATTGGCATATTTTTTTGACTTTATAAAATACTGGATATTTCACATGGAAAATAAATCCCTGTTTTTATATATTAACATCGGTGAATTATCGCCTCCATCGACATCAACTCAAGAACCTGTTATTTTCAATGAGCCTTCAGCAATCCTAACACCACCAATGGATTTTAGAGATAGTGTTTTAGTTGATTATAACATAGAATGGCAAAGGGCCTTTTTAAATGAATGTTTTGGAGATATAGGTAGCTTGGAGGATCTAACTTGTGATAAAGATATGACTGAGGACCCGGAATGGACAAACACGTTTATAAATGAATATTTGAGAGATAGCCCTAAAAGATATCTAAACCGGGTGCTCACGCTAATAGTCATAAACAAATTCCATCACAAGACAATGCAGGCTGGCTAGATCAGTTATCCCCAAATACCGTGGAAGGTATCCTCTGTGAAATGGGTGATTTCACCCCATGCATCACTAATGCAATTGAACAGACTGGTGGCGGTGGTGCTATTGATGATTCTATGCCACCCCTCACTATTGAGGTAGACGAGGGTAGTGAAACATTACCCCCAACAGCATTTATACTACCATATTTTTTTATCTAACTCTGCCTTGCACCATACTAATGTATACATCGCCGATTTTGTTGACCCCTTAAATTCTTTAATGTCAGGAGGTATAGTAACAGACCCCCTGGCTATTACTCATTCCTATGTTAACAAGATTCGAGCCCTTCTTGAACAACAGATGCGGGTGTGGGGAGGGAGGGACAGTTTAAAAGCATCAATAGCACTAAAAATAAATTTTTAAATGAAAATGCGACCAAACTTTATTCAAAATACTTACATACAGAGATGTTATCAATTCTCCCCGCATTTGGCAAATTACGAGAAGGTTATTCTGGATTGGGTTAGCAGCATCGTAACTAAACTTGATTATTATAATGAGTGGGGTAGTGGGTCAGTTGTTTTATTTATTGAGAATTTAAGCGTAAATATTTGTAGATTCAAAAAAGGTTTTTTTTTAGGAGGTGGGCATGGGGAAACGGTTATAGTTTTAAAATATTATTCATATTTAGAGAGTTGTCTGCGAATACAACGAATCTGTTTCGATGCAAGGCTACAGTGTTTCAAGTATGCATTTTTTTATTGCTGCCTTTAGACCCCTATTGAAGGATACTTCTAAGATAAAGTTGGATGAATTAGCAGCTAATGGGGATGGATCAAAGCTTCCTAAAATAGATTTCGATTTCGATTGTTTAAATGGTCAATTTCCCATAACATTAAAAGGGATAGATATTTTTGAGCGGGTTAATGAACATTTAAAGATTGGTGTTACGGTGCTACAGTACAACACAGAATTCAAAGAGGGTCAGCGTTCTTATAAAAAGGGGGGGTATTATTTCCAGTCAGGGCTCCGTCCATTGAGTCAGTGATGTATTGGGCCTGGCTTCTATACACGCTTCCTTCAGATCCTGATTCAATAGGACATTTTAATCCAATTACAGATATTAGTAGAGTTTTAGGTGAGGGTAATAAACGGGGGTGTATGCTATTATTGTCCAACTTGTCTCTCAAGATTTCATAGTAATTTAAAGTTAAAGCGTCACATGAAACACTATAAACGTCATGGATACCAGGCTGTGGAAACAGTTATCAGAGATAGGGCGATCTTACTTTTTAATATTTTTCAGAACACGCTCCAGCAGAGCAATAAGATCGCTTTGAACTGCAAAGTGAAACTCACAGACGTGTAAGATCCGTCAAATCCAAGTCATGTTAAAATACACGAAGTCATCGGGATCTCTTATGCACACGCGCAAAGAGATCTAGTAATATCATGCAAGTGCTGGATGTAGTTGAGTCGTTGGGGGGTGAGGACTTCATGCGCACGGCATTGACTAGTCTGATTAAAACAGCGAATGGTGCAATTTCTCGCCTACGCTAGACAAACTATCCTATGCTCCTATCACCAGATGACAGATTGGCCATTAACAATTGTAAAGAATGTTTGGTTTCCAAGGGGTAATTTGATGATGGTACTGGGAATGGGGGGAAAAGGAGGGTGATCTACCATGATCATTTATGGCAGGAAATTATGTCGGGAGGGAGTAACTTCAGAGGGGTTGCACATAAATCGTGCAATGTAAACGTTAGACAGCAATATTTTGTGCCGGTTTTTATACACAATTCCAATTACGATTTAAAGTTTATTTTACCGGCGTTTGCCCACAATGCCAAGGGGAGAGTTGTAGATAACGCATGGATAGATTTTTTTTCTTATAATATCATACCCAAACCATCGGAGAAGCTACTGCTGTTAGAATTCATGTGGAAAACAGTTGACAAGGGTAACCCGTGCCTGAATAAAATTCGTTTTTTAGACTCTTTCAGTTTCTTCCCAAATTCTTTAAGTCAATTGATTCAGATACAGAAAAGCGACAGTTTTGATAGTTTCCCTCTCCTTAAACAGTGCTTCCCCGGTGATGAAATGTTTGATTTATTAAAGTGTAAGGGCATATATGCATATGATTGCTACAACTCTGCCTTGGGGCTAGATGAGGTGTCATTACCGCCTATCGAAGCATTTTACAATTTTCTTACGGATAGTCAGTGCACCACTGGCGACTATAAATTTGCCTAAAGGGTTTGGGCAAAGGGAGGGTGTAAAAATGGGAGGGATAACTGTAAGCTGTACTTGGCAAGTGATGTACTGACTCTCCTGGACATTGTGTGCAAAAACACGGATAAACTCTATGGGGAATTTGGGTTGGATTTAGGGTATTATTTTTCTACTCCTCATCTGCTGATGGACTTGATTCTTAAAATCAGTAAAGAAGAAATAGGTCTGATTACCGACGTGGATCAGCACCTGTTTGTAGAAAGATCAATTTGGGGTGGGTATGTTTTTCACAGGGACCCTATCATGAAAACTTCCGACCGAAAAGCACACTGATGAAAAAATCAGACGCAGTTTTTTTTATATGAATTCCCTTATCCGTTGGCGATGTCTAACTGCTGTTTGCCGTGTGGCAATTACAAATGGCTTAACGATCCTTGTGCTTCAAATTTCACCAACATTGCTACCGTAGAGGAGAATGGGGCGCAAGGATAGTTTTTTTGAAATTGACAGTGAAATACCCAAGGAAATCCATGACTCGGTAAAAGACTTTGTTTTCCCGTGCATAAATAGACCGGTGGGTAAGGACTCTCTGTGTCCCTACAATTTATCTTTAGTAGAGGATGGGAATATGCTCTGGGTGCCTTCAAAGCAAAAACTTATTGCTGACCTTAACCCAAAACAGAATATCGTTGTTTATCACGTGCTATTGAGATGGATGGTGTCCCATTGTTTAAAAGTCACCAAGATTCATAGAGCCCTCCAATTTGATCAAAAGCCCCGCATGAAAACTTTTATTGACACCTTTGTCAGTAAACGTTCACAAGCGAAAACGAAGGTTGAGAGGGAAATCTATAAACTCATTTTGAACTCAGCTTTTGTTAAAATGTGCGAAAGCGTACGAAACAGAAGTCGCTGTGACATTGTAACCAATCCCAAAGATTGTGCTCGAATGATTGAGGACCCAAACTTCACATCGTTCACAGTCATATACTCTAATATGGTGTTCCTACATCGCAGGAAAAGAAACATTATTTTAAATAAAAATATTGCAGGCGGGAGTGCAATAACTGAACTATAAAAAAAACCCATGTTGTCATTTTATTATAATGTATGCAAGGTATAATGGCCGATTGAGGGACAAGTTCAAGTGTATTATGGTGCCACTGATTAAATCCTGTTAAAAGTTAAAACTGAAAATTTGTTGAATGATTTGGAAAATGGAGAGTACATTAGCTCACGAATGAACTACACCAACTGGAATGAATCCCTCTAATAAGAGCTAGTAAAACGCCAGGCCCCAAATCAATTGTTAATGCTAAAATCTGAAACCAGAAGCGATCTGATATCCAATGGTTTTGTTTCCTGGGCCGAAGGGTGTACTGTAGGGAAACGCACAATTAGGATATCAAACAAGTTTGCAAGGGGTTGCCTACACAGTTTGTAAAAAATAATTTCAATACGAGTGTTTATAGAAACTGTGTGGAGTGTAGTTTAGTCCCAAGAGCGAGTCATGGCGATTTGCCTTTTACAATTTAAAAAATACACAGTTAGAGTTGAGACAAATGCCATGTCTGCCATATCAGACAAAGTTTATGTACTTGAGGATGGTGTGTAGGTACTACCACGCGGTCACTATTTAATTTCAGACCGAGTTGAATGTGTAGAGCATAGAAAACAACTCGGTCTGGAACAATTAACTTAAATTCTCTAATAGTACATGGTGGGTTGTGGGTGGGTGGTTAATGTTTTTTTGGGAATTTTTTTCTATCAAAATCAATAAATTTTCAATATGTGCAAGGCAGAGTTACTTCTTCATAATTTTCAGTATACAGAGTGCAGCGGCCGCCACCCGCGTGGGGACCCCATTTCAAATTAAAAGTTTTTTTTCCTAGTGCCTATTTAAATAAATGTTGTTCATGTTTTTGTTATGGATAAATAAAAAAATCGTATGTGTATTTTTTTTGTTTAAAGTGCTTTTTTTCTAATTTTATTATTTGTACAGTTCTGCTTTTATGTTAATAATAATAAAAAAATAAGATTCTTTATTGATTTTGTTCTTCTTATTATTCTTGAAAGGAGTGGTAATAGGGAAATTATTTAGTCATTAGACATCTATAGTTAACAGTTAGTTGTAGGTGAGCTGTTGAAGGGAACAGCAATATGTATCAATTTGAAACACCATTCAGATCGTTTCTGTGTGGTCCATCAATGTCAGAAAAAACGACACTCTTAACTAAAAAATTAATTAAAATTGTGATAAAATGTTTAAGGAATAGCCGAAAAAAATCTACTATTGCTGCAGTATTTGGCAAAAGTCATAAGATAAAATAAAAGCTATTGCTACATCAGTGCAGATACAATTCATACAGGGTCTTGATGTTTTCGACATGATTGAACCAATCTCTTGGCTGATTATTGACGATTTAGCTGAATCCATTGAACAATGGTCACGGGAAATGCTACAATTGCTTACTGTTCACTCACATCATGAGCAGATTTCCGTTACTCTAGTTCTACACACAATCTCTTTCATCAGAGCAAATGTATGTGAACACTTGCCTTGAACTGTACCTACTATATCATCTACAGAGTTGTTCGTGATTCTAGCTCGCTAATAACTCTCAATATACAAAAAACCTCGGCACCCCAAAAATTTCTACTTTCAGCGGACAATCAAGCAACTGATAAACCCTACGGCTTCATTCTATTGGATCTTAATCAAAATACACCCTAGGATTTACGTGTAGTCATAGATATATTTGACAATGAAGTTACATTTTATCTCCCCATGAACAGTAAAAAAAGGCTATAAGTTGCCATCATGACACTGACGAAACTACATGAAAAATACAAGTTTATTTTCTGTTCTAAGCACTTCAAAACCCCCACTTAGGAAAGCCATACTCAAACATGGTATTGACAATGATTTCATCAATCTAATATCTGAACTTTGTTTAAATTTAACCGAGGGCAATGTTCAACTGCCAAAAAGTAGTTAAGCAAAAGGCAAAGCAACATCGTTCCATTGTACGGGCATTGGCCTGAAAAAGAAAGGAAAAAATTTTAAAAAGGAAGCGTATTCTTCAAGCGGGCGGTAGATTTTTTACATTTTTACTGTTAATAATTGCAGGACTTGTAAACAGTTTTTTCTCTAAATGGCTAAACCCTATAAATTGACTCCAATAGAACTCGCTCTTTCACCTGTGGAACACATTGAGAACAATCTGAGTAAATTCATTGACAATGAGAATATTGACGGTGATAAAAACTACTTTTACTTCAAGATACTCTTCGCCGAGTGGACAAACATAAGCCCTATCGTGCGAGAGCCAGTGGCAATGTGAGTGTCATTGATCACAAAAAAGAAACATCTCCTCAGGATTCTACTGCTGCTGGAACACAATTAAAGAAGGAGGAATTGGATTCAATAGTGTCGAGCATGGGAAATTAAATGCCACAATGTGAACAAAGTAAACGACTCATAACATATCTCATGGAAAATGGTCAATATCATTTTTCAAGTTGGTAGTTTAAGTTCCCCCACCAATCTTTCAAAACTCACTTGTGTTCACAGTAAAAGTGTAAAAGACTATCTACAAAATGAAACAAGTTACACTCTGCATAGAAATCACAGGCTTCGTGCTAATCATTATCAAAAAAACTAAAACCTTTTTCCCATTACATATAATGCAAGCAGATTTCTTAACTCTAGATGATATTCAAAGACGTTGCAATACACCATATAAGTACATTCTGCTTGCAATCAGTGTTTTAGTCGCTATGCGTATGCCATTTCATTGCGGACAAAAAGAGATGTTGAAGTTGCTCAGGCTATAGAAAATATACTTGAACATGATTTATCTAAAAAATTCAAACGGATTGCAGTAGTGAATTTGTTAATCCACATGTAGAAAAAGTATTAATGAAATTTAATACAATGCTCTATCATAGTCATAGTCATAGATAAAGGCTGCATTTGCCAAGCGATTGATAAGAACTATTCGACTTTCAATTTCAAGATATTGTAGATTGAAAAAATACACCTGCTTTTATTCATGATTTAGATAAAAGCATGTTGATTTATAATCAACGACCCCATCGATCATTGAGCAACTCAACCCCAACGGAAGTTCATCATTCTGATCATTATACATTTGATACTTTTCTTAAACAATATTCCAATGAAACGATTGTGAAGAAAAAATTCAATGTTGGTGACACTGTTCGAATTAATAGAACAACTAATGTTTTCGAAAAGGGCAATTACTTGCTGCCCACTGAACTTTTTAATGTGGCAAAAATCCTAGACACCAAACCCATGAATTATCGTCTACGAGACAGCAAAGATGAAGAGATTCTCGGCGGCTTTTATGACTATGAACTACAAAAAGTTAGAAACAGTAGCGAAATCTATCAAATTGAAAAGATTATAAGAGCCGTACTCACAGGGGTAAGAAACAGTTACTTGTTTGTTGGCTAGGATACAACTCCGATTTTGATTCTTGGATTGGTGTTGAAGACATTAACAATGCCTAATGATTTTTATGTATTATTTATGTCCAACGTCTCCGATCCTCTCTACGATGACTTGAATAAAACAAGTGATTTTTGGACGAAACTCTCCCCCACCATCAAATTCGATGGTGCGTATGAAGTGGCTCTTGTCGATTGTATTCTCAAAATATCTATAATATCCTGAGAAAGGATCACATATATGATATAAAAATTAGACCCTACGATTGGCCACTTGTTAGCGATCAATATGATGATTGGCCACTCGTTAATGATCGAGATAAAATTGAAAAGATCAATTCATTTGAATATCCATATGTTTTATTGCCATATGAGGAAGTCACTTGTATGAAAGATATGTGTCGTATTATCAATAAAAGAATTTCCGCTGATAAAAAAGGAGCCTTTCAATTCAACTATTCAAAGGAAGAGGGCAAGATCTACATTAGTTCACCTATTGCCAATGAAAAGGTTATTCTCAATGATAATCTAAGCGATGTTCTTGGTTTTAAACACAATATAATCAGTGGTAAAAATGATGGGAGTGTTAGGGGAATGAACCATGTTATTTTTGCAGACTACCCAACTGGTTTCGCCTCGGACTCTTGTATATTTCTTTATGCGTCCTTTGTGGAAACATCGAGGGTTGGTAATTCAAATGTCCCCCTCCTACATGTTCTTGAACGAAAAAACAACCCACGAACATGTTCATCACTATAATATAAAGCATCTTCAGTATGTTCCTGTAAAAACTTCATATCTGGAACTCTGTCACTTAACACTAAGAATTGAATTGGGTGATCCTCTAGCAATATCAAAAGGTTTGGCTGTGATTAATGTAATTTTTGACCCATTGTCACTGCCTAAGATGAACAATAGAAGAATTTCGTTTGTCTGTCCTATAGTGATTGCTATGTTGGTGCTCTGAGTCCTCGTCAAATAGGGCATGGATTGGACAATTACAAGGGGCCTACTACAATGTCTGGCTATGGTCTTGGTAGCTAATTTGCTAGGCTATTTCTTTCTTGACTACCCCTTGCCAGAAAATATCTTGTACCTGCTGCATCAAAATTTGCAGCCTCAACACTACAGGACTGGGGGTCAGGTAAAATTTCAATGAGAGTGTTAATGAAAATATTAGATTTTCAGCAAGAGCCGTTGGTGAGCAATTAAAATCTCAGCAAAATGGGAAGGGGTTAAAAAGGGTGCGTGGTCATCATTCGTTCATCAGTCTCTACGCAGGTGGGAAATGAAATACATCAACAATGAATTTGAGGAATAAAAGGAAGAAGACCAATAAGAAGAAGAAGAAGAAAAAGATTGATAGATGAAAGAAGGATTTCTTCTCTTAAGTTTTAAACTGTCCCTCCCCCTCCCCACATCTGCATCTGTTGTTCAAGAAGGGCTCGAATCTTGTTAACATTGGAGTGAGTAATAGCCAGGGGGTCTGTTTACTATACCCCCTGACATTAAAGAATTAAAGGGGTCAACGAAATTGGCGGTGAATACATTAGTGTGGTGCAAGGCAGAGTGAGATAAGAAAAAATATGGTAGCATAAATTATGAGGGGGTAATGTTTTCACTACTC